>CM021103.1:514911960-514975134 GCA_007115665.2 Sequoiadendron giganteum
TTTTTGTATGTCCTTACATGTTTCCCTCCACGTGTGTAGTGAGATTTTGAATACATTCATTTTAAGTGATGAAGAGAGGTTTTCATTTTTGAAGAAACATACATATTCATTGGTTTTGTTTCAAATGTCTTTTTCTTACCTCAGAGGGATCTCCTTTTCTCATGTCAAAGGCATAAGTTTTTTATCCTCTCCTTTTTCACCAATTGCAAAAGCTCTAATTTTCCACGCTTTGACACCATTTAAATTGTCAAGTCTCAAGCAAAAGTGTCAGGGCGTTGAAAATCAGTGCCCTGACATATTTTGTTAAATCTTTAACACTTGGTGCAAGGGCGCTAAAAATCAACACCACTACACCACGTTCACTTCCCTCTAAGTGCAAGGGCGTTGATTTTCAATTCCGTAACACTTTTCCTAGTTTTTAACTTAAACTTTCTCGACTTGCTCTTCCTTGACTCCGGAGCCCGTCTTTCCGCTTCCACCTCATTTTTTGTGCCTCGTCACTCAAATCATGCTTGCTCGCTTCACGCATCCCAATGCTTTTTTTTGGCTAATAGTTGTTGATTCTTATTTGCAATTCATTTTTAGATCTCGTCAAGGGATCCTTGGAGATTGTATATCTTGATCCAGTTGCTATTAGATGATAGCTAAGAAGCCTCCTTCATCTTCAAAAGTTGAAGGCAAAATGAAATACAAATACCAAGGCATTTATACATCGACAATAGTGATTTCAAAAGTGGATGAGATCAAAGACACTAAGGTTGGTCATCAAGACCTCATTGATTTCGCAAGGAGAACTGAGCAAAAGCCTCTTGAAGATTCTCTGAGAGTTATTGTGCACAGTAACCTACATCTTGTTTCTACATTCCCTACTGCTGCACACCATACTGAGTTTGTCCTTGAAGTTGCATCTCACTACTTCTGGGAAAACAAAAGCGTCGTTGATTCTTTTGGACATGAGATTTTGAGATTGGACCTAGATTTCTTTGATATTCTCTTCAAAGTACCACAAATGGAGAAGTACATTTATATTTTAGTACAACAAGCACAAGAAGTTTATGACTCAGATCCAAACAAGGCTAAGTACTTGATAAATAGTCAATGGTTAAAGAGCCTAAGCATACTATCTCCAGATGGCCGAAGGGACTTCCACGAGCTGAAGATATCAGAGACATGTTAATACTCTTGAGCAGAGTTAAGGGATTGCCTGAAACGTCTCATTTTCAGATTGGATGTATGAGTACATTCAGATCATAAGAAGACAAAAGGCTCATATTGATTAGGGAAAACAAATTAGTGATGCAATTCATGAACAACTAATAATGTGCCAACCACCTTGAAATTTTATGACTTCTTATCTAGTGTATGCTATAGCCACGATGAGACAATTCCCAGGTTTATCTACAAAAGGGAATCGACTTTCTACACCACTGTACAATTATTTCGACCAGCTGGAATTGAAGGAAAGCCATCATCATTTTAGGAGGGTCATCGATGCCTTCTTTGCACCTTTTTTTTTTAGTTTTGACCCGACTCTCGAGAAAACGAGAGTGTCTGATAAGGCCTAAAAAGTGGTAAGTAAAGTCAGATGCATATATCTCCAATTCCCAACTTTTACTTACATAAGGGTGGGATGCTATACTGGCTACCCTTATATGTTGCCCAGATATCCTTTAGACAAGTGGATATTGATGGAGTTATGCAGACAACTAATTTCAGTCCACAAGGAACGTCGAAGGATTCGTAAACCTGGATTTAAGTTTCTATTAACAATCGATAGGTATACCATCAAGAGTGTGCAAAAGGCAAAATCAGTCTATGCTGAGATGTAGATCATGACAATCAGGACTTACAAATACAGGCTTGATTTTGATTATCGGGATGTCAGGAAGAGGTTGAAAAAGGGTCACAAGCATGGATACCACTTTGAAGACATCTGGGCTGATTATAGAGATGAGGAGGCTATCCATAAGATGGATTATTGTAGGTTGACCATTCAGCAGATCAAAGATCTTGGTGTTGCCGACCTACCAGAGGAGTTGACAGATCCTGGCGATATCATGAATGCAGCTTATGATGAACAACAAATCTCTAAGAAACCTTTGCCTGCAATCCAATGGTCCAAAAAGGAGAATGTTTCTATTAGAGAGAGGTTGCCACCAATTTTGGCTAACACTGCTAAATGGTTACATAAGCATGGCTTTGAGATGAAAAATTTCAAGATAGAGTCCAAAAGAGAAGAATCCAGAGAAAAAGTATGAAGACTTTTGCCCCCAAGCAAGGAACCAAGAAGAGTCCTGATCTCCCAGTGTTGAACGTTTTGATGCTTTCTCATATGCATTTTTTAAATAGTTTCTGACATCTTAAATGTCTTTTTGTAAAGTGTAATTACACTGAAAATATGAGATGTAATTCCATAGAGATAAGTTACACTTTGAAATAGTCAAAGTTAGGGTTTCCTATTTTTGCTCACCTAATTTCCTAACTTTACTCTATTTATTTCCTAGATTAGCTCTTCCCTCTTTTCTATAAATAAGAGGGATCTCTATTGTAATATTTACCTTTTAGTATTTTGCAATGAAGTGTTTCCCTTTTGAAACGAACATTGAAACTTTGTGTTCAATTTTGTGAATTTGAATCTAATCAATAAAGAAGAAAGTTGCATGCAAGACTTTGTGTTGGAATCGATTCTCTTTTGATTTGAATATGATTGGTGGTAATTAGTGAATGATATTCGAAGGCCTTCAAGTAATTTATGTAAACTTTGTGTTGCATTCCTTATTTGGATTTTGGTTATGTTTGGATACTTTGGTTGAAAGATCTACAAGACTTTGTGCTTGTAATCGTTCATGTTGTTCGAGGAATTGTTGCATCTAAGAAGACTTTGTGCTTCTAATGGGACAAACGATACGTCTTTCACAGATCCATTATCGAAAAAGCTACGAAACGACTTTGTGCTTTCATGAGCTTTCCCTTTTCCTTTATTTTGTTTATTATCAATCACATCTGGTATCTCTACGCTTTTCTTTGATAAGATAGAGATATTGGCATTACTAATTTTTGTTAAGTTTAAAGTTATTAGATCTAGAACTTCCAAATTGTGAAGCATTGTAAAACATCTTTTCTGAAAAAAGAGAGAAGCATGAATGTAACACAACCCCCCCATTTTGTAAGTGTAGTGTACATTGTGTAAATACTTTATTAGTTTTATCGTAGCTTCTGTTAGCAGTAAGTAGGGCACCTCCCCTTTCTGAGAGGAGAGATTCTATCTCATTTAGTTGTGGTTGAAGTCTAGGTTGTGTAATCTGTTGAAATGTTGATTACATAATTTTCTCTCAACAGAAGTCAAACTTGAAAACATGGAAAACATACCCATGATTTTTTTTTTATTGACTCAGGTGTATTCCTATGATCCAGACCAACACCCAACCCACCTTACCTTACTCTTACATTTTTCCAAGTTAGGGTCATGAAAAAGTGTCATGTTGTGGCAAAAGTAGTCCTCCAAAGATATATGTAATAGCCTATAAGCCACGTGCATCAAATAAACCTAGACTTTGGAGTAAAACCCAAAACCATGGAAAACATACCCACAATTTTTATTTTTTTATTGACTCAGGGGTATCCCTACCACCCAGCCCAAAACCCAACTCGCCTTACCTTGTTCTTACATTCTACTAGGTTGGGGTCAAGAAAAAGTGTCACACCAAGGCAAGAGTAGTCCCCTGAGGATATATAGAATAACCTAGACCTTGAAATCAATTCCAAAACCACGAAAAACATATCCATGACAAAAAAAAATTTATTGACTTAGGGGTATCCCTACGATGCAACCCAACAACGAACCCGCCTTACCTTTGTCTTCAATTCTACCAAGTTGGTGTTGAGAAAAAGTCACACTGGAGCAAGAGGAGCCCCTTGAAGATATATGCAATAGTCTATAAGCCACGTGCATCAAGTAAAACCTAGACCTTAAAGTCAAACCCAAAACCATTGAAAACATACCCACGACTTTTCTATTTTTTTATTGACTCAAGGGTATCCCTATGACCTAGCTCAACACCCAAACTGTCTTGCGTTGGTCTTACCTTCAGCCAAGTTGGGGTGAGAAAAAAATGTTATACTAGGGCTAGAGTAGTGCCCTAAGGATATATGCAATAGCCTATAAGCCACGTGCATCGAGTAACCTAGACCTTGAAATCAAACCCAAAAAAATGGAAAGCATACCCATGAATATTTTTTAATTGATTTAGGGGTATCTCTATGACCCACTCCAACACCTAAACCACTTTACCTTGGTCTTACATTCTGCCAAATTAGAGTACATAAAAAGTGTCACACTAGGGTAAGAGTAGTCCCCTGAGGATATATGCAATAGCCTATTTTCCACGTGCATCGAGTAAACCTAGAGTTTGAAGTCAAACCCAAAACTATGGAAAACATACCCCATGACTTTTTATTTTTTTTAATTGACTCGTGGGTATCCTTACGACCCTTACATTTTACCAAGTTGTGGTCGAGAAAAAGTGTCACGCTAGGGCTACAGTAGTGCCCTAAGGATATATGTAATATCCTATAAGCCATTTGCATCGAACAAACTTAAACCCTAAAGTCAAACCCAATAAAATAGAAAGCATACCCATGACATTTTTTTTATTGACTCAAGAGTATCCCTATAACCCAACACAACACCCAACCCACCTTACCTTGGTCTTGCATTTTTGCCAAGTTGGAGTCGATAAAAAGTGTCACGTTGGGGCAAGATTAGTCCCCTGAGGATAAATGCAATAGCTTATAAGCCACGTGCATCAATTAAACCTAAACTTTGAAGTCAAACTCAAAAATATGGAAAGCATTTTTCTATTGACTCAAGGGTGTTCTTATGACCCAACCCAACACCCAACCCAACCCACCTTACCTTGGTCTTACATTCTGCTAAGTTGGGGTCAGGAAAAAAGTGTCACGATGGGGCAAGAATAGTCCCTTGAAGATATATGCAATAGTTTATAAGCCACATGCATCGAGTAAACCTAAAATTTGAAATCAAACCCAAAACCATGGAAAACATACCCACAATTTTTCCTTTTTTTTATTGACTCAAAGGTATCCTTACAACATTACCCAACACCCAACCTGCCTTACCGTGTTCTTACATTCTTCCAAGTTGTGGTCAGAAAAAAGTGTCACGCCAGGGCAGGAGTAGTCCCCTAAGGATATATGTAATAGTCTATAAGCCATGTTCATCGAGTAACCTAGCCTATAAGCCACGTGCATTGACTAACCTAGACCTTGAAATCAATTCCAAAACCATGGAAAGCATATCCCCGACAATCCTTTTTTTTTATTGACTTAGGAGTATCCTTATAGCCCAACCCAACACCCAACCCACCTTACCTTGGTCTTACATTCTGCCAAGTTGGGGTCGAGAAAAAGTGTCACGTTGGAGCAAGAGGAGGCCCCTAAGGATATATGCAGTAGCCTATAAGACACATGCATCAAATAAAACCTAGACTTTGAAGTCAAACCCGAAAACCATGAAAAACATACCCACGACTTTTCTAATTTTTTTTATTGATTTAGGGGTATCCCTACAATCTAGCCCAGCACCCAACCCATCTTGCCTTGCCAAGTTGTGGTCAGGAAAATGTGTCACACTGAGGCTAGAGTAGTGCCCTAAGGATATATGCAATAGTCTATAAGCCACTTGCATTGAGTAAACCTAGACCCTGAAGTCAAACCCAAAAACTGGAAAGCATACCCACGATTTTTTATTCATTGACTCAAGGGTATCCCTATGAACCAACCCAACACCCAACCTGCCTTACCCAGGTCTTACATTTTGCCAAGTTGGGGTCGATAAAAAGTGTCACGCTGGGGCAAGAGTAGTCCCGTAAGGATATATGCAATAGCTTATATGTCATGTGCATCGAGTAAACCTAGACCTGGAAGTCAAACCCAAAAACATGGAAAGCATACCCATGACTTTTTTTTTAATTCACTCAGGGGTATCCCTACGACCCAATCCAACACCCAACCCGCCTTACCTTGGTCTTACATTTTTCCAAGTTGGGGTTCGAAAAAAGTGTCACGTTGGGACAAGAGTAGTCCCCTTAGGATATATGCAATAGCCTATAGGCCACATGCATTGAATAAACCTAGACCTTGAAGTTAAACCGAAAAGCATGGAAAACATACCCACAATTTTTATTTTTTTTATTGACTCAGAGGTATCCATATGACCTAGCCCAACACACAACCCGCCTTACCTTCGTTTTACATTTTGTCATGTTGGGGTCGAGAAAAAGTGTCACGTTGGCCCAAGAGTAGTCCTTTGAGAATATATGAAATAGCCTATAAGCCATGTGCATCGAATAAACCAAAACTTTGAAGTCAAACCCAAAACTATGGAAAACATACCCATGAATTTTCTTTATTTTTAGTGACTCAGGGGTATCCTTACGACCCAGCCAACCACCCAACCCGCCTTACCTTGGTCTTACATCCTACCAAGTTGGGGTTAGAAAAAAGTGTCACATTGGGGCAAGACTAGTCCCATTAGGATATATGCAATAGCCTATAAGCCACGTGCATCGAGTAAACCTGGACTTTGAAGTCAAACCTAGAACCATGGAAATCATAACCATGATTTTTTTTTTTTTTTTACTCGGGTATCCCTACAACCCAACCCAAAACCCAACCCACCTTACCACCTTACCTAAGTCTTATATTCTACCAGGTTGGGGTCAGAAAAAAGTGTCACGTTGGGGCAAGAGTAGTCCCCAGATGATATATGTAATAGTTATAAGCCACGTGCATCGAGTAAACCTAGACTTTGAAGTCAAACCCAAAATAATGAAAAACATACCCACGACTTTTCCTTTTGTTTTATTCACTTAGAGGCATCCTTACGACTTAGACCAACACCCAACCCACCTTACGTTGGTCTTACATTCTGCTAAGTTGGGGTCAAAAAAAAGGGTCACGTTGGGGCAAGAGTAGTCCCCTGAGGATATACACAATAGCCTATAAGCGACGTGCATTGATTAAACCTAAACCTTGAAATCAAACCCAAAACTATGGAAAGCATACCCACAACTTCTTTTTTTATTGTCTCAAGGTTATCCCTATGACCCAACCCAACACCCAACCTGCCTTACCTTGGTCTTACATTCTATCAAGTTGGGGTCAAGAAAAAGTGTCATGCTGAGGCAAGAGCAGTCCCCTGAGGATATATCCAATAGCCTATAAGCCATGTGCATCGAGTAAACTTAGACCTTGATGTCAAACCCAAAACCATGGAATGCATACCCACAACTTTTTTTTTTATTAATGTCAACTGAATATTCTCTTCTTAGGTTCACCTATACGCTACACATCACGAGGAAGACTTTATTCTTTCTTTCCTTCCTTCTCCTTTTTCTCTCTATTGGTAAGATTATTTGCATTAGTTTTTCTTTCTTTATCTTTATAAACAAAGGATCAAAAATATTCTAGATGTTGTAGAAGTTTTGTCAAATTCTTGTCATAGTCTTGAAAAGCTTGCATGAGCTCTGCCATGAGTTCCTGCATAGACTTCATTTTACCAAAACCACCAAGCAATCACAATTGGTTGCTAACCCAACAAGATGGCAGGTTCGCAGGCTCTGATACCACTGTAATGACCATTGCCTAATCTGCCCTAAATTTTTCAATTTTGGAGGTTTGACATTTTGTCAAACAGTTGCCATACAATTGAAGAGTTTTGATGCTATAAATGTTTGCTTGAATTTTTGACGAGATGTTTGATGTTTTTTAATTTGATATTTGTAAAACAATTGCATATAATGATAATACAATAAAAAACTAAGCAATCTACTATCAAATAGCACTCTTATTTTTCCAAATAAATGGGGATAAACAATAAAATTCAGAACTGATAGAATTTTGATATTAAAATCAGAATTGAATATTACAATGAATTACACAAAAGATTATCCTCATGCACAATACAATCATACCCGGATTCAAAGATGAAGTCTCAACACCCAAAATATGGAATATGGCACCACTTGAGCAATGATGAAGATGATTTCCAAAGGTGGAAGGTACGACTTCTCCCAAGAATGAAAAATATGCAAGAATCTTTGAAAGAAGCTGCAATAACACACTGAAATTTGAATTTGCACTTTCCCTTTCAAACCCTAGGTGCATGATGATGAAACCCTTCAAAATATGCAATACCCATTTCTCCAAAAATCATATAAAATAATCTGGAGTTGATAATGATCTGAAACCACTTCCAAAAGCCTCTAAAAATAACCAAACTAGGTTGTCCCACTTCAAAAATTTCTTATAAAATGATTTGGCTACCAAAAATGCCAAAAACTCGAAAATAAGGGTTAAATCCTAGTGCCCACCAATAGAAAATGATAACGACAAATAACTTGGAAATAATTGGCAACAAAACTCTCCCAAGTTGTCAGAAACCCTAGTTGGAATGATGATTTTTTTCAAACCCTAGCTGGTTGAGCTCCAAAATTGTCAAAACGCCAAAATAGGGTTTAGAAACCCCAACCAAAATTATATCAAACCCTAGTAGCTGTAAACTTGGAAATAAAATACCATTTACAGCTCCTCAATGCCAAATACCTGCAATAAGCTCAATGGCAAACCCTAGGTGGATTTACCTCACAAAGTAAGATTGGGTTTTCATCCAACCTACAAATCTCCAAGGGTTTTCATCCTTAGAGTTGGTTGCAACTGATTCCTCAATTAAAGAATGAGAGAAATCAAGTTTATCAACTCCACAATATGCCCAAATGATTTGCACTCATCTCCTTTTAAAGACTCAATGGAATCTTCTAGAAGAAGCCAACTTGTAACTAACTCCAGCTTCTAGAAGATACTTTAATATTTCCTTTATGATTTAATTTATTTAGAAAACTTTATAAATAATGAATTTAATATTATTCCCTCCTTGGCCAAATAATAAAGTGTTTATTTTTCTCCTTGGCCAAATATTAAAATATTTATTTTTCCCCTTGGCCAAATAATAAAATATTTATTTTCCTTGGCCAAATAATAAAATATTTATTTCCCTTTTATCTCCATTGGCCAAAAATGTAAAAATATGATCAATTACAACAAATCATTCCCTATCCAACTGGATTAGCATAGAAGAATGGATAATAGGCTAGCCAACCTCTTGAATGGTGATCACTCCAAAAATGGTGACATTACACGTTCCTTGCTACTATTATGGTGGAGATCATGAACGCACAACCTTGAGATAGACCCTTGGGAAGGATCTATTAGTTGTAGTTATTTTTAATGTCAGACCATTTTGATGGATGCTTACAATGAATTTGGTTCAAGGGCCTTAATTAGCCCTCTAAGGGGCTCTTTAAATCATTGCATGAAATGAATGTCAAACTCCTCTCTAACATGTTAGGTACTAGCATAGTGGTCCTCTTGAAATCAGCCATGTTAGCATCCACGGAGATCTATTGTTCTACTTCTAACTAAGAAAATTTCTAACATTCTCCTTTGGGTCTTGCCTCTCAAATTTGTTGGTCAACCTCTTGCAAAAATCGTTATAGGTGGTAATAAGGTTTTACTCTTGAGTGATGAATTTGTGCTATCACAACTCATGCAATCCCCTCCAATTGAAGGATCACAAATTTAATTGCTTACTCCTTGTACATAGGACTCAATGATAGTTGTTTAGTTTTGGATCCAAGATCATGTTGAGACTTTGTTGCATCCATGAAATGAGGGGATAGACAATTTTCTCAACTTGCTTTACAAATATTGACAAGTTTTGTTTAGGGCGGGTTTATTTCTATTTCTTAGTTATGGTTTTTTACTATAGTTTATAAAATTTCATAAAGGAAATATTTTCTTGAAATTCAACTTTTTACCCCATATTTAGTATTAGGGGTAACCAATTCCTACTCACACTATTCATCCAAATATTCTTCTAACAACATGGATTATTTTTGTGAAAATGTGTCTCTTGGTAATCCAATACCCATCACTCATTTCACTAAGGTGTTTTGATTAATTGTTGAACTTGAGGATTGCCCTTGTGTACCATTACCCAAAGGCATAGTGGCATGATTTGTTTCCTTGGCTCTCTTACCTTGCATACTCTAGATGAATAGTTTAATGATTTGTTTATACCGATCCTTTAATGATTTCTTTATATAAAAACATTCATGTTTTGTGTCCTCATGTGACATTTTTGCTTCCTATATTCCCTAGATTGATGCCTCATCTCCTGGTCACTTTCTAACATGGAGTAAAGATGTTTAATGTTTTGGTTTTCTTTATTTTTAAATACTAATGATGTTTCTCATGGGGTAGAAAGATCTCGGTATTGAGCTCTAATAATATTGTAAAGACATTTTCTAAAACATTAAAAAAAATCTAGAATAACAATTGCAACCAAAAGATAAACCTAGAACTATTCAATAAATAATTTTAATTGTTTTAATATTTTCAAAATAGTACAAATTGAAGCTCATCCAGCTAATTAAACCTTTCAAAGATACCCACATAGCAATATTCCAAATGCCATTTTTAATGTCAATTCACAACTTAAGATTTTTCATCTTGAAGATTGTGTCTAAGCCACAATGACTAAAACACACCATCTAGCCCAAGAAAAGAAGTGTTTTTTTCTTTCTAAGTTTCAAGTGTGTCTCTTCTCTTCCTAGACAATTATAAAACTAAATCTCTCCTTTCCCAACACACCTCAATCAAAGGCAAGACATCCCTCAAATGTTGGTAGTGGTCGATCAATTAACTCACAAATCAGACCCTCAAACTAAAGCAATCAATTGGTAGGTTGCAGGCCAACAAAATTGATAAAGTGAAATTATTTGGAATCAAACATAGATGAAGTAGGTTCATGCTAAAGAGAAAAAAGATAATAGTTTTGTTATTGGAAAAGTTGTCATAAACAAGGTGACATTTTTTCTTATATTTTTCCCTAAAGATAAAGAGAACCAAGGGATAGAAACGAGAAAAAAAACAATCCAAACAAAATAGGAAACACTAATAAAAAACATTTCAGTCGACATCCATCAATTCTAGGGTTTCCTCTCATTTAGGAGCACTTTGAGGACCTTTTATCTTCTCCTTTGAAATGTTAGCCAACCCCTCTGTCTTTCTCTGTTCTTCTTCTTGTCTAGTTTGGTCGCAACCATCACCACTCCCACCATTGTCTTCCTCATCGGGCCATCGATAATTTTAACCATTTTACTCAAGGCTTCCCCCTAGAAGGCTTTGTATATTGCTAACAAGTTGCATAATAAATTGTATGTCATTATAGAATATTGTTATTGTTCAAGAACATTAATAATTAAATATGGAATCTTTTGAGGTTAGGTTTTTCCCACTTTAGGAGTTTTCCCAAAATATATCTAAGTCAATCTTGATATGTTCTAGTTTTATGTGTTTGTGTTCAAAGAAGGTTGTATAGTTAAAAATTCCTTCATTGGACCCTCCTTCTATGACCATCAATTTGTATCAAAGCATAATGTTCAAATCTTGGGAAGATAAGCAAATATTCTATGGGTTTTTATTGAGAACAAACCACTAAACTAAGATGACCTGCAAGAATCTTTTCAATCATTGATTAAGAGGTAGTTGCAAGGGTGATTGTAGGTGGATCATTGATCAAAGGTTGTTTTCAATAGATCTAGGAAGATGTTGTCATGAGGAATCCTAGGTATGGCTAACATAGTTGGGAAAATGAATGAAGTCCTAAAATAGGCAAAGGAAAATAGAATTCATTTGAAATATTACTTGAAGAAGATTAAAAAAGAGGCTAAAACCCAAAGGAATATGATGAAAGAAATAAAGAGGGAGATGCCAAATATGAGGTACAAAACCTATAAAATAAAAAAGAGGAGCTAGAATAGGTTAAGGTGTTAAAATACACCTCTAGAACTAGCAAGAGACCTATAATGGAAGTCACAAACTACTATAGTGACATAAATAAAAAGGTGAAGGTGTTAACATCCATCTATGGAATCAGCAAGAGGCCTATAATGGAAGTCCCACTTTGAGAGTTTTCCCAAAATATATCTAAGTCAATCTTGATATGTTCTAGTTTTATGTGTTTGTGTTCAGAGCGGGTTGTACAATTAAATAGTCCTTCATTGAACCCTCCTACCATGACTGCATCAATTTGTATCAAAGAATAATGTTCAAATATTTGAAAGATAAGCAACTATTCTATGGGTTTTTCTTGAGAACAAACCATTGAACTAAGATGACCTCCAAGAATATTGTCAATAGATCATTGATTAAGAGGTAGTTGCAAGGGTGATTGTAGGTGGATCATTGATCAGAGTTTGTTTTTCAATAGATCCAGGAAGATTTTTTCATGAGGAATCCTAGGTATGCCCAACATAGTTCAAAAAATGAATGAAGTCCTAAGAAAGGTGAAGGAAAATAGAATTCATTTGAAATCTTAGGAAGAAGATAAAAAAGGTGCTAAAACCCAAAGGAATGTGATGAAAGAAACAAAGAGGGAGATGCCAAATATGAGGTACAAGACCTATAAAATTAGAAAGAGGAGTTATAATAGGTGATGGTGTTAAAATCCATCTCCAGAATCAACAAGAGACCTACAATGCAAGTCCCACTTTGAGAGTTTTCCTAAAATATATCTAAGTCAATCTTGATGTGTTCTATTTTTTTGTTTGTGTTCAAAGAAGGTTGCAAAGTTAAATGGTCCTTCATTGGACCCTCCTACCTTGATTGCATCAATTTGTATCAAAGCATAATGTCCAAAGCTTGGGAAGATAAGCAACTATTCTATGGGTTTTTCTTGAAAACAAACCACTAAACTAAGACAACCTACAAGAATCTTGTCAGTAGATCACTAATTGAGAGGTAGTTGCGAGGGTGATAGTAGGTGGATCATTAATCAAAGGTTATTTTCAATATATCCAAGAAGATGCTGCCATGAGGAATCCTAGGTATGGCCAACATAGTTGGGAAAATGGATGAAGTCCTAAAAGAGGTAAAGGAAAATAGAATTTATTTGAAGACCTAGGAAGAAGATAAAAAGGGGACTAAAACCCAAAGGAATATGATGAAAGCAATGAAGAGGGAGATTCCAAATATGAGGTACAAGACCTAGAAAATCAAAAAGAGGAGTTAGAATAGGTGAAGGTGTTAAAATCCATCTCCAAAGTCAACAAGATACCTATAATGGAAGTCCCAAACTACTATAGTGATCTAAATATTGAAGAACTATTGATTGTATAAATGAATTAATTTATCCAAAATGGGATAGGATAGTTGAAAATTTGAAAAGATAATTCATATCAATGGACCATCTACTAAAGAAACTATAAATCTACTTGACAAAGGAATAGGATTGTAAAAGAATACACTAAAGAATTTCATCATCAAAATAAAACATATTGAGTTAGGAAACATAAATGACGTGATATACATATGTGGATTAAGAGAGAATATTTAGGAAGAAATGATCTTTATTAGATTAACCACCTCAAAGGAAGCATACCAATTTATGATCAAAGTAGAAGGAAAGTTAGACAAGAGATTTGGGAATTGACAAAAGTGACTAGAGGAGAGACCACAAGGAGATACATCATGGTATGGTGATCAAAGACCCAAATAGGAAAGAAAGAGGATTGGGAATTTTGATTGTAGAGGCAATGGAGTGTACTCCAACAAGCTTATAAAAAAAGGCCAAGAGAATAGTAATTACCACTGCAAGAACAAAGAGAAAGAAGATACTAAAAATTGGATACCAAAGAGGAAGAGAAGGATATAGAATAAATGAGAAGAGAACCTTCAAAGGGATATTCTTCAAATGTAAAGGAAATAGAGCATTTGAGTGTTTCCAAGACCAAGTAAAATAGTTAGGGACAATGCCAAAGTTGCATATGTCAAGGTGAAACTTTAAAAATCTTGTGCACTAGATAATATTGAACATGGAGAGTCACTAATGATGATAAGGACCTTGATGGAGCATCACAAATCATTAAAGAGGATGAGGATTGGTATAAATTTGGATTTCCCATGATTATTTGAGATCAAGAGGAGCTAAAGGAAATATCCAAGCACAAATGGGAATATGAGTGTTTAGAATGGACTATGTAGGCTTTGTATGTTGTTAATAGGTTGTAGCATAACTTGTATGCCATTGTGGAAGGTCATATTTTTTCTAAAACATTAATAATTAAATATGGAATCTTTTGAGGTTGGGTTTTTTCCACTTTGAGAGTTTTCCCAAAATATATTTATGTCAATCTTGATGTGTTCTAATTTTATTTGTTTATGTAACTTGGGGGTTACATGGTTGGATAGTCCTTCATTGGACCCTCCTACCATGATTGCATTAATTTGTATCAAAGAATAATGTTCAAATATTGGGAAGATAATCAATTGTTCTATAGGTTTTTCTTGATAATAAAACACTGGACTAAGGTGACTTGCAAGAATCTTGTCAACAAATCACCAATTGAGAAGGTAGATGCAAGGGTGATTGTAGTTGGATCATTAATTAGAGGAATTTTTCAATAGATCTAGGAAGATGTTGCTTGAGGAATCCTAGGTATGTCCAACATAGTTGGGAAATTGGATGAAGTCCTAAAGAGACAAAGGAAAATATAGTTCAATTGAAATCCTTAGAAGATTAAAAAGGGGCTAAAACCCAAAGCGGTATGATGAAAGCAATGAAGATGGAGATGCCAAATTAGGTACAAGGTCTAGAAGATCAGGAATGAGAGTTAGAATAGGTGAAGGTGTTAAAATTGATCTCTAAAATTAGAAAGAGACCTATAATGGAAGTTCCAAACTATTATAGTGACCTAAATATTGAAGAAATAGTTTATTTTATAAATTAATTAAATGAGTATTTTCAATAACAGGAGATAAGGACTCTGAAGGAAAGGTTTCCAAAAACTAAGCTAAAGGGACATACCACTATTTGGTTGAAATAGGTACAACTAAAAAGGAATAGGAATAGAGAGAAAGTAACAAAATTGGATAGGATGGTTACAAAATTGAAAAGGAAATTTATACTAATGGATTATCTATTGAAGAAACTATGAAGTCTAAGACAAAGGGATATGATTGTAAAATAATACACTCAAGAATTTCATAAGCTAAGTATCAGAACAAAACATATTGAGTTAGGCAAATTAAATTTTATGAGGTACATGAATGGATTAATAGAGAATATTTACAAAGAATTGATCCTTGTTAGATTAACCACCTCAAAGGAAGCATACCAATTTGTGATCAAAGTAGAAGATGAGTTAAAAAAGAGATTTGGGAATTGAAAAAATTGACTAGTGGAGAGACCACAAAGAGATAGATCTTTGTGTGGTGATCAAAGACCCAAAAAGGAAGGAAAAAGGGTTGGTAATTTTGATTGTAGAGACAATGGAGTTTACTACACAAAGAAACAAGGCATGAGGCTTACAACAAAGGCTAAGAGAATAGTAACTACCACCACAAGAACAAAGAGGAGGAAGATACCATAGAATTAGATACCAACGAGAAAGAAAGGGATATAGAGTAAGTGACGAGAACCTTTGAAGGGACACTCTTAAAGTGCAAAGGGCATCAAGAATTTGAGTGTTTCCAAAACCAAGGAAAATAGTTAAGGAACAATGCCAAAGTTGCATATGTGGAAGTGGAACCTTACAAATCCTATTAACCAAATAGCCTTGAACATGTAGATTCACTAATGATGATAATGGCCTTGATGGAGTATATTGAGGGAGAAGGACCGGTACAAAGAAATAAATTGTTTGGAACTAGATGCAAAAAAGGAGGAAAGCATTGCAAGACTGTCGTTGATAGTGAAAGTATTGATAATTTGGTGTTAGACAAGATGGACTAAAAATTAAAGTTGAAGAGGTAGAAGCAACCAAACACTTATTTTCTTAGTTGCAAAGAGAATGTGCAGTCATAGTCAATGAACAATGTTGGGTAAGTTCCATAAAAGGAAGTTATCATGATGAAGTCTTGTTTGATGTAATATCGATGGATGTGTGTCACCGACTATTAGGGAGGCCATGTCAATTTGACCAATAGGCTATATATGATGGAAGGGAATATATGTATACTATAACCATAAATTGTTGGAGACACGGGTTAATGCCATAGAAGGATAAAGAGGACCAAGTTTATAACAATTTTAGGATATGTGATGCAGGAGCATCTAGCAACCTAAAAAATGTAAGTTTTGGATTTTGATGTTAGGAGTCTTAATTTATTTTGTGAAGGTCTTAGAGGACCATGGAAGACCATGTAGGGTCTTTTTACTTGTTTTTTTAAAGTTCTAGGTTGCAAAATTGCAAAAAAGTGCAAATTTGGCAAGTTTGATGCAAAAAGACATTAGGTTGCATTAGCTTTTTAAAAGAAAAGAATGTATTTTTGAATGGTAACCATTTTTTATGTTGATTCATGTTGAACCAATGAGAATACACACTCCAAGAGGCTGTGGGGGCAATATTTCATGAAATACCCTATTTTTTTTGTCAATTTTATGCAATTACAATCTGAAAACAACATTGTATGGCCCTGTACGAATCCATTTCAGGATCTATGATTGTATGGGATGATAGAGAATTGTTTTAATAATTGAATTCGATTGTTTTGGCATGAGTTCATTGTGTTTTGAGAAAGATATGGCAAAAATACTACCAACACCCCTATTACAGACCTAGGGTTTCCAACAAACTTTAAAAAATCATAACTTTTGTTTGCACTGTCAAAAATTGATGAAACTTGGTGAAGTTCTTCTTTAGGTTTCTTCCTAGGTTCCCACCAAAGGATAAGTCCTAATTCAATTATTTGTGTGATTTATGAAGGTTTGAGTGTGTTTTTTGTCATAAAGATTGTCAAAACCTTAGGTTTCTTTGAGGGTTTAAGCAAGAAACTTGTTTATTTGAGTTCACTCTAACAAGTGGGGTTTGAAAAACCTTCAGTAGAGTCTATAGAATCTGAAAACCTTAATTTTCTTGCATTTGTTTATCCCTCTGCATCAATATGCTTAGTAGATGGAAGGAAATTTTTAGACGGATTAAGGCATGGGAATATTTTTTTTCACTTTTCTCCAAAGATTGTAGTGCTAAGAATGAAGGAGGTGCCACTAAAAGTAATGAGAAAAAACCATAGGAAGTTCCAATTTTTTTTTAAGAATACAAAGATATCATATCTAAATATATGCTAGAAGGGTTGCCACCAATAAGGAGTATCAACCAAAACATGGAATTGATTCTAGTGGCCATTTTGTCAAATAACACATCACATAGAATGAAGAGATAAATATATAGGTGCAAGAGTTACTAAGGAAAGGTTTGATGTGAGAGTTTTAGTCCATGTGCAATGTCACAACCCTCATTTTCTTCGTTAGCACTCACAAGATTAGCATTGTCATGTCAATTCTAATATTTAACTAATTGAACTAAATCAATTTTGTTCATGTCTTTTATTCATATGCACTCATTTATAAGTAATTTATTATTAAATTGTAAAAGTGTTAAAATAATAATATTTAGAAGTGCTCCATTTCACCAACTCACTACCATAATCTGGTAGTGGGGTAGAGTTTAAGAGGGATTCATGGTGGAATAGATTAAGGGGGAGGAGTTTTAATGAGGAGACTACAGCTCTTGTGGGCCAGTCCAAGGAGGGTTGACACATATGAAGAAACCATAATAACAATAATGTGTAGGAAATCTGGCATGTGATTGGGATTTTTTTATTTATCTGAGGAGATCAAGTATGTGATTTGGGTTTTATTATTTATCTAAGAGGTGCCAATTTTTTTTTTTTATAAAAATATAAATATCCAATTTCTACGGATCTTGATGTGAAAGATCCTTCAATTCTATTAAACATGATAGAAAAGCTCAGTGTGTTATGATACCCGACTACTAAGAGTTGAGGAGAGAGGATTGATACTATGCATATGTATGGCTTGTGTGCAATAAAATGATGTGGCACAAGATATGCCAAGAGGGAAAGCAAAGGAAGAGATTCCTTGAATTTGTCTTCTAGATAGCACCGACAAAATTGAAAGGTATGTATCAACAATATGTTAAGAATTTTTTATCTCTGAATTCTATTAAGGAAGTAATAAATGCACAACAATTTTCTATATGCCTTGAATGGAAGAACTATTTTAGACAATTTCTAGGATTCCTATTTATATCAATCTTACCATGGAGTAGAATGTGATATATAATTATGTCTCATAAAGAAATACAATTTAAGGAAACCAAAAGAATTAGGTTTACTAATATTGAATTGAAATTGCATTATATAAGGAATAAGTACCATTCATGAATGAAGTCTATTCTTTACAACTAATCAAGACCTTACTCTTCAAACCAAAGCTTAAGGATTTGGGTAATAATTTTTTATCTTCTATCCACTAAGTGATCATTAGTAACTTATATTTAATTTTACAATTCTCATAGGAATCCACCTATACTAGAAGGATTACTAATGGCATTACAACATTTCCCATAACAAACTTTCTTGGTGCAGGGGCACCTGAAGTTCCATTTTTGGTTTAATTTTGTATTTTTGGGTTTTTTAGGTGATTAATGGGTTTTAAGGTCCAAAAAGGTCATTTATGACCATTTGCAATGTATTTAACTCATTTTTGGTGAGTTATGGGTCATGGGTTTGAAAGTTGTCAAAGTTGCTAAAAATAGTTGTCATGGAACTTTGCAAGTGGCAAAATATCAAAAAACTGTTACAAACCCAAAAAGGAAAAGTTTCAAACGGTGGGAGATGGTTGTAAATGCTTAAATACACCTTCCAAAAGTTGAAGAGGTGGTTGTGAAGTCGATTTTTGAAGTTTTGTTGAATGATGCAAGCTTTTTCCTGATTTTTTTAAACGTTACAACCATTTTCTGCTATTTAGTATGGCCTATGCGAACTAGATGAGGGTCTGAAATCAATTGGATAGTTTTGGCATGTGAATCTTCTTTCTTTTTCTTTTTGTGGCATTAAATTTCATTGAGTTTTGTGGGAGATATGGCCATTTTGGTGAAGGTTGCCCTATTCTAACAATGTTCTCCATAATTTGCAGTCTGAAAACATGCTAGCACGGCCATGTATGGTACAATATGGGCCTGAAACCAATGGGAAAAGATGAATAAATGAGTCTAGTTTCATATGCTTTTGGTTTGAGCAAATTTTATTAAGTTTTGAAGGAATTATGCCATTTTTGGTGAGAGCAGGTTTGTGGCTGCTTAAGGTTTGCAATTTGCGAAAAAATGCCATAACTTTCTTTTCCATTGTTGGATTTTTATGAAAATTGGAGGAAAAGTCTATAATTAGGTTATTTTAAATCCCACCGAAGTGATTGGCTTCATTATTTTTTTTTGTGAAAATTATTAATGACCATTCCTTTCATTTCACGGTGAGGCAGTCTGTGGGTTGGATCAATGAACACTTTGTTTTGCCTTGCTTCGTACAAAACAACCCTACTTCATTTTAACATATGTTTAGTAAGGGCCAAAAGGGTATCCAAAATAGTTTTCATATTCCCTTTAACAAGTACCTAAAGAAAATTATGACCAAAAAAGTTTGAATTGCTTCCCCACCTTTTGGGTTTGAGAACTCATTGTCTAGGATGAACAAAATGCATAATTGCAGCCTTAAGTTTTGAAGTCCTATTTGAAGGTGATAGGAAAGTTGTTTTAAGTCTTTCTCCTTCCTCTGCGTCATTTTCGGGCTTTGAGTATCTTTAAGACCAAGTCATCTATTGTGACAAGGTGTACTAAGAAGCCCTTTATGTTGTTGCCTATGAAGTCCTTAAGGGAAATGCTTTGAAACAGTCAAGTTTTGATTAAGCAATGTCCTTCCTCTGCATCATTTCTATCCTAAGAAAATTTACCTCGAGGTTCAAGATTTGTAATAAGGATCATAATAACATGTACAATTAAAACTGTAGTTAATATGATGGCTTGTATTTTTCTTCTTTTAATGAAACTAAAGGTACATTGTTTCCTATTCCAATTTTATAATTGATACTATCAAAGTATAACATTTTCACTAACATTTTTGGAATGAGTGGGGCCTTTTCATGAATGATATAGTTTCCCATCTGATTTGTTCAAACAAATTTAATGAGTCCTCATCTAAACATATGTTACATGGGTTCCTTTGTTATAATCTCATAGACCCAAAGCATCAAATATTCATTTGGGAATAACAAAGGTGCTACATAAATCATAAAATTATATACTAGATTCCTTCTAATGGATAAAGGTAAAATGGGAAGGTTTACACTTACCTAAACATTAATTAGTTAAATAGGTTCATGTTTCTAACATTACTAAGTTTTCCTATAAGATTATGATAGTTATTTCCTCCTTCATTTGACTCACCATGCTAAAGAAATGGTTATTTGAACTTTTGGTATATATTAAACCCATTGATTATGACTATAAGAATGTAAAATATGGCAACAACTATTGGAGGTTAAAGCAACTGACAATAATAATTTTTCTACAATTTCAAAGTGTTGTACAAATGATAAATACGTAACTAACAATTGTTGGAGGCTCAAACCTGAAGCTACATCTAATACTTTGAAAATAGTTTCTTAGTGCCTTTTAATACTCAAAATGGATAATTCAAAACTGTAGAAGATTGGAGTGAGGAGATTACATTCAATTGAAAGAAAACAAAAAATTATTTTTTTATTTACTCCTAGTTAGCCAAATAATTTAGCTTAAATGCATAAACTATTTATCATTAACACAATAAAATAATACATACAACAATCTTCCTTATTTCATTAGCCCCCATTTGGAATTCCTCTCTTGTTCCTCCCCCTTTCTATTTGAAAAAACTATCCCTAAAAAATCTAGGTTTACCTCTATATCCACCTCTTCTATCATGATCGGCCTTCATTTATTTTCAAAACACCAAAATAGAAATAATTGATCAATATCCCTAGATTCCTTCACAAATAGAATAAAAAAGGTTGAACAAAGTGCTAAAATTAGTAAAACTAATTCCTAAAATAACCAAGCATAAAAAATACGTGGAGTAGGCATTCAAGGCACAACATCAACATAAGACTGTTGTGAGCTATTATTGCCAATTGCATCAGAATGAGCATTGATGTGATCTAGTGCATAGAAAAGAAACACACATAACCTACAAAAACTTTCACCTCCACCGGGTTTTTCATATTCTTTCATTATATTCTCAAGATCCTCATCTGGAAATTATTGTTTGAGTATGAGTCAACCCCATACACATCTATCAAATTCTATATAAGTTATGTGATTCTAGGTTGCTAATAGGAAATGCATCTTCCTTGAGTGTGGTCAAGTCTAATCCCCATTCCCCTAGCCTTGTGAATCAACAATGAAAAAGTAATCTGTAGCTAATGGAACTACAACATTCTATTGCTACAGTGTTGGAACAAAATATAATATGGAATTAATGTTACACACATTGTAGACTAGAGTATGTGGTACCATAGCAATATATTGCACCTCATTATCATCAAAGACTAGATGTAATTGATGGATTGGTTCAACAAAGATTGGGGTACAATATGATGATAGTAACATTTTTATTTTCTTACAAAATTCCAAGAAACGTAAGAGCACAACAACTACTTTGCTTCGGTTTTTTGGTGATGTAGGATTGCTTTTACCCCAAGATACTATTGCATCAAAAATCTAGGTAAGGGTTTGGGCTATATGGTAGAACCAAGCCACAACGTTCCCTTCCACCAAATTAGATACCTTTACAAATCATCACATTTTTCTTCTTTCACTTCTAGACTCTTGTTGGAATAGAGATCCTCCACCTTTTCCAGCGGGTTCTCTTTCTCTTTTCCCATATCCTTGTGATCTTAGAGGTACTCATCCATTGAAAACCATTATGGCTCTTTGCCTCACTCGTACCACCTCCTATTGCACTTGCAAATAAATCATTAAAAATAGAAATAAAGTTAAGGGAATAAAAAAATGCCCACAAGTGTTTCCTCCTTTGCATTATGCCATATAGATATGCTTTCCATTTCATATTTTGTGGTGTGGCCTTTGTTTTCTAGCTCAAAGTGATGTTGTTCATGAGACAAATCCTTTTTTACATTGTCCTCCTTTATACTATAAATGAACATATCTCTACTCTCTTCCTCAATTATCTGCATTTCTTCTCCAAGAAAGAGATGATTCATTTCTTTTCTCTTTTCATTGATCATGGGATTCTCCACATATTCGTCTAGCTACTTACATTCTTCTAGCTGCTTCTTGTTGGTTGTGTTCTATAAAACCAATAGGACTTCATCACATATGGAGCTCCCAAATATTGATATCTCTATTGTAGCTTGCTCTCTAACATAGACTACTTCCAGTACTACAACATATTGAGATTCCTCTTGTGATAGGTTGCATTCCTCTTCATTGCAGTCTTCCAACTCTTCTCTTTTTGCATTGTAATTTTCAATGCCTTCCCCTTCTTCGAGGTAGCACAACTCAACAGCTCCATTCAACTCATCTATCTCTTCATCTTAATCTCATTCATCTATCTCTTATCTTTGAAACTCTTGGAAAATCACATTTAAAGGTCTTCTATCCACTAATATGTATTTATCCTCACCATTATTTTTCACCTTCTCACAACTCTTCAATGCCTTTGTTGTAGAGATTTTTTTCTGTGCATTTTTATTATTGCATGTTGCATAATCCTCCAACAAGCACCTTAACTCTTCCAACTCAATCTCTAGTTTTTGCATCTCTTTTTGTTGGTCCTTTGTTAGCCTCTACCTCTTCCTTTGACTTGTCTTTTCTTCCACCGTAGTTATCCTCATTATGATATAACTACATATTTAGATCTAGAACCATATCTATAGTCCTAAAGTAAAGCTGCAACTCTCTCCTCCGTTCTAGATGGGTGATCTATTAACCATGTATCAACATTCAATTAACACAAATTTGGAGAGAATAGCTGCAAAGTTAATACTTCATAGGCTAGTACAAAATAACTTCAACTCTTAGCAATCTTCAACTTAGATAGCTACACTTGGCAACACTAATACCAATAAGATACAATAAAAAGGACTCTCTGATTTCTGGCATATCCTTACAAAGCCATTATCTCACTTATAATTTATGTTTATTATAACTCTGCTATAGCAGTCCCCTCATCAACATGGTATGGTTGACAAGGAAAGATATTGGGATTGGAAAATTAGGCGCATAGAGAACTCAAACTTCCAACTACTTTTCATTAAACAAATACTACCTCTCACCATTAACTCCTTTGCCAACTCGGTAGCTAGGATATTAAATTCCTCATCAAAAAGTTACATTCAACGCCAAAAATTACATGCTGCTATCAACACAAATCTCACTGAACTCAATACAAAGCTTCCACCTCGTGCTTTCCCTATTTTTTTCCTACACTACAAACTCTCCTCTATTGAACGCATGCAATACTCACAACTTCTCACATTCCCTTCAAAGTGAAAAAGTAATAAAGGTATGGCTTAACAAGAAATGGAGAGAAATAAATAGAGGACCACAATGGCTCACTGGCATAGGTACAATTTGCCCTGATACCAAGAAGATGCAAACTTAGCCCTGAAATTGCATATGAAACTCTGAAAATAGCTTCTTAGTTCCTTTTAACACTCAAAATGGATAATTAAAATAAAAAAAGATTTACTCCTAGTCAGCCAATTAAGCTAGCTTAAACACATAAACTATTTATCTTTAACACAGTAAAATAATACATACACCAATCTTCCTTATTCCATTAGCCCCCATCTGGAATTTCTCTCTTGTTCCTCCCAACCTCTATCTGAAAAAAAATATCCCTAAATAATCTAGGTTTACCTCTATATCCACCTCTCCTATCATGACCATCCTTCATTTATTTGCAAAACCCCAAAATAGAAATAAATGATTGGTGTCCCTAGATTCCATTACAAATAAAATAGAGCAGTTGAATAAAATTAGTAAAACTAATTCCTAAAATGATTGAGCAACAAAAAAATGTGGATGAGGCATTCAAGGTAGATGATCTACATCGGCAATGCCTCTCACTATAAGTTATATGGTTGCCCTCTTCAAAAACATAATAGTATGCATATATCATTTCATGGCCTATTGAAGTTCCATAACTATGTGTTTTTCTATTGACAATGTTTGCAAAGAGGCAATGAATAGACTTAGAGCCAAGGAATTGGAGCTACTTAAATTCATTTTTCCTAATAAAGGCTCATTGTATGATGGGTGTTTTATTTTTTTATTCCCCCAATGCATCAGGTTTAATACATTTAACCCCCAATCTAGTTACATAACCTTTTGCAAGTGCACATAAAGCTCTTTTAAGTAAGTTCACTTTTGATTGCATTTGTGGTTTCATGAAACACTAGATTGTTTGAGTAGACAAACAATAGCATTCATAGTATTTTACCATGGGTGCCTTAATGCTGGTATGAATGCAAAGTATTTGAAAAGGATATGTAAAATAGATCTTGGCATAATATCTATGTTATTTAACAAAGATTTTTTTTCAAATATGTAGACATTACTTGGCTAATGTTTTTTTAAAGATTAACGTAAAGGTAAGATATGTTCCATCACAATGTTCATGTTTATGCCAAGATTCTATGAATTGCCTACCCTGCTTATCTTTGAACCTCCACACTTGATTTTATATTGAAGATCTATGATTCTTTAAATGCTGCAAATTTTTCATGTAGACAAAGGAACAACAAAGACTATATTGAAGCTCGGTCTTACACAACTTTCTTGTGGGATCACAAATATATTATGGTGTTGTGTCATAACATTCATTGTAAGTTATTTCTCTAAGGTTCAAAAGATAGGCCATGTCTAATAAAGATAAATGGGATTATTGACCAAAGATACTGCACATGGCCCATTTAAAAGCTAGATTGGCCAAATTTGTAATCCTTCCCTGCTTTCGTATGAATTTTTTTACTATCAAATGGTTGATGAAATTTCCAAATGCTGTGGGTACTCTTTTCAAATGTAATACCCTTGAGTTTCTATAATTTATAAATCTATAGCTTACATTTTTCTATTGAAAAGATAAAAATTGTTGCACCATGACCTTTGCTTCAAGAGTTGGACATAGCATAAGCCTAAAAGGGTAAAACCAATCAGAAATTCTAGTCTCCAACCCTTACAAACTTTAACTACATGTGAATCTTTTTAACAATGAAATATGCAACCCAATTTGGGAATGCATTCGAGTACTCTACTTTAGTTCAGTAGACATACTTTGACTATCCAAAAGTTTTTTTTAAGTAATTATGTAATGGTGAGTCTCTCTAATCACTAAATAGTAAATTGCAATACCTTCCAAGGCTGACAGAGTGTCACATTTAAGAGCCTCGACATGGATATGAATTATAATTCTGGATGGTGAAAATGATAAGAAAATGGTGCAATGACAAGTGGATATGAATGAGAGACAGCCTCTTCTCCTTCATCTACAAGTTTCTCTTCCTCCCTCCCTCTCTCTTCTATTATGACATATTCATCGCTACTATATTCTTCATCATTTTCAAGTTTTCTTCTATAGTAACCACTAAAGAAATTATCCCATTTGGGTGTTCATTTCATAGTTGCTCAAACATATCCACTCTATTCATTAGAAGAATTCTCCTTCCCATAGGCTGATACCATAAACAAAATACACACAACTCAAATATGTGGAGAAAGTTACAAAAATAATGAACTTTGTTACCAATCTTACAAGGAATGCACAAAATAATTAAGATAACAAAAACTAAATAGGAATTTGGACATAGTAATTCGGAAAGGAAAGGATCAAAGGCTGGATAATAATTTAGAAAGGGAAGGAAAGGAGCCAAGGTTGGACATTGGATGCAGTTTTGTTGATCTAATTAACCCAGGGAATGTTCCTGAAACCTTAAGTTTTTCTCTTGAGTGTTTGTAAACTGTTGACAAATGAAATTTTGGGCGCTTTGATTTTATTTTTGGAAATGGATTTTAAACTGGCAGTATAGGTAGACCAGTGAAGGCACAAAGCGGTAACCCTCTTGGATCTTCTCTTGGCAATCTGCATTGACCTTGATTTATTTCCATCACTTGGTCATGATGAGGGAGCAACTCTCTGATAGCATTCTCATTCAAATTTCCACTTTATTTCCAGGTTGGCTACATTCTTTGGCCTTTTCATTCATACATCTGCCTTCTTGAGGAACGTTCTTGCATCATCTCTGTGTTTGGAAAGACAAATGGAAGTTTCATGTGTATTGAGAATGCATGGTGAATGTTAATGGCTACCTTTTAGATCCTTTTTTCTTACAAGATCATGCACGAATAAGCATGAGAGAGCTATTAAACTTTTTAACCCATGAGAATAAAATCATTGAGTAGTGAGCTTGTGAACCATTAAGTTTTGAGACCCAGGCCTTTGAAGGGAAGCATATCATAGTCTTATTAGATATGTATGAGCAGTCAAAGTCTTCAAAGACAACAAACATGACAGTCAAGATAGCATTCAGGTTTCATTGAGATTGAAACCATAGTGGCAAGTGTTTGAAAGCAGCAGTGAAAAAGGTCAATGCAATGTGGATTGTGCAACAAAGAAAAAAGGATGATAGCTAGAATGATGACAGTGATATTCATGATGAAGGAGACAGTAATGTCAAACATAAGTTTGATAACTTCTAAGATTGACTACATGAATAGAGAAAATAGTCACCTTTTTTATGTTATTAATGGTGATAAATGTAGTCTTCATAATGCCTTTGCAAGAGATAGTCTTGTGCATGACTGTATCAAGAGGATCTATGAGCAATCAGTCATACACAATGAGCAGTTTGAAGACAAGGATCTTATTTCAAATAAAGGACAATGAATATCAAAGAGGTCTGAGTGCATGTGACAATCTAAAACGTAAAGGAACAACCACCTTAGACAAGAGATGAAGGACAATTGCTTCATCACTACCATCATTGCCATGAGGAGAAGGAACAACAGGTTTTGAAAAGGCAGCCAAATAACATTGCAGCAGGGACAGTCTCCTAGAGCAAGGTTAAGATAATCAGGAGCAGACCTGCCTGTGCAATGGTTGATACAAAGGCATGCAACAGGAAGGTTGTGAAGCCTTGAAGGGGTAGAGTTTTAAGTCTTTGGAGGTCAAAACAGTGTCATGAAAGTCCATCAAGGTCAATGCAAATTTCCAAGAGCAGATCCAAGAGGGTTAACAATGTAATTAAGTTGAAAGAACTCAGTTGAATCTAAGTTGTTCCTACTAGAGAAATAAAATTAGGTTTAATCATATTGTTAGTGAGTTTGATTTCTATGATGGTATCTCTATTCCACTTTTGGCTGCTCTCACATGCTCTCCTGGGATTGAGTCATTCATTCTTTCATTGGAATGGGTTATTTATCTAGATAAGACTATCTACTCTATCCATTCATTCGAATGAGTCCAAATCAAATAGGCTAGAGAGAGGGTGTTTAATTGAGTTAAAGAGCGTGAGATTGGGACAATAGAAGAGTTTTACATTGGAAGAAGAGTAGTTGTAGAAGAGAGTTAATAAATTGATATTCAAGATGAGGATGCAAACCAATAAATAGAAATTGAAGAGTATAGGCCTAAAGAGAAGATCATTAAATCCTTTCTAAAATTGGGTCTTAAGCCATAGATTAACACCCTTACATTTTATAGAAGTTTGGAAGTTTGAATTATGAGAAGTTAATAGATAGGATTACATTTAGAAGAGTATTTAAAATATTAGCAAATGGATGACCTAAAGAGAGTAAATTTTGCATGCAGAAAATTGAAAAGACATAAACCTGTGGGATCAAGTACAATTCGAAATAGTTAAAATGAGGAAAGATAAAGACTTGGAATATGGTGATTTCGGTGTTGAAGGAAACTTAAAGTTAAAGGATAAGAATTTGAAATATTATGCTCCTAAATTCTATAACTGAGCATGTCACATTGAAATTGATGAAGTTTGAAAATGGTCTTTGCCTTTCCATGGAAGGTGAATTTGGGATAGGGGAGTTGCATACTAAAGAGGATCTAGGTGTATAATATTTAAGAACAAAAGAGAAGTTTCTAGATAGGAGCAAATTGTAAGAACAAGAAGATGTAAGGATATAGGAAAATTGTTGGCAAAGACAAAGATTTTGGGGAACAATTATGGAGGAGCAAAATCAAACTCTCCTCATTTCTGAGTGTGATTAGTTAATTATAATCATTCTCAAGGAAGAAGTGGACTTAAAAGAGAAAAAAGAGGTTGGTGGAAATTTGGTGGTGTTTTAGATGTGATAAGAGATAAATATGCAGTCAATGTAAAAGGTAGTGGCTTTTGGACTTGCTGTAGGAGAGTCAAGCTCTTGAAATCCCATCTTTGGGATAGTGAGAGTGAAATTGAAAAGTGAGTGTAGATTACAAAGAAATGGCCAAAAAGTCCACAAGTCAAGTTCAATGTAGAGTTTTTATTGTTAGAGCAGAGGGTAGAGATAAATTAAATGTGACTATCAAGGTAATTCTAATATAATGAATTTTCATACAATCAATGAAGAATCTCAAATATTTAATTTAATATAAAGTTGAATTTAGTAGATAAGTAGAAGTGGGTTTAATTCGACTGTTAGTGTGTTGAGTTTTTATAACAACTCTAGAAGAGAAGAAATTATGGGGCTTCACTATATTAAAGAGGAGTGTGAGATAAGACTCAAAGACATATACTATTTGGAAAAAGAAATGGTGGCCTCACATTATGGGCTTTTAATCTTGGAGAGATGTTGAGAATCATGCAAGCCAAATTGGATGTTACAAAGACAACATAAAAAAGGGAATTTATGCAGAAGAGAGTGAAAAAAATTGATGTTCAAGACAATTGAGCAGTCCTACAACGAGAAGTGCTAACAAAGAGTATATAACTAGAGAAATATGATCAAAGCCATCTTAAAATTGAGAAAGTCAAAGATTGATATTCCTAAGGTTATTTGGATGTGTTCAAGTTGGACTTCTGCTATGTACTTTGATTGGTTGATTATTATTTGCTCATCTCTAGAAAATGTATTTGTATGTGAAGGGAGCACAAAACACATCTTCTATCTAAGTTGAAGAGCATGAAAGATATTTCCAAGGAATGTACACTTGATCCGTAGATTCCTCAATGAACTTTGTGAAAGGACACCCAATACACCTTAATGTAAACTTGATACACAACTTTGGGATCACATCTTTTAGGTATTTTATAGCATTTTTTATACATCCTATGAAGACCAACTGCTCGGCTAACTTTTGATTTATACAAGGTCACTTGACCTTTTTGGTTTGTTATTAGTGTTACATGTTTACCCTTCGCATGTACAATGTCTCCAAAAGGTGGTAAGAAAGAATATTAGAGGACTAGTTTTCAGAATTCATTAACACAAGTAATCATCTGCAGTTGGTTAGAAAGTATTTTGTGTCAATATATATTGGGTCCTCAATAATAGATGCTTGCTCTCCTTCCTTGGGTCCAAAGGGGAAGTACATCTATCTAAATTCCATCACATTGTACTGAGATTATTTACTTCGTAATTTAAAATTAAATTTTCTAAAATGCATACATAATAATATATTGAAATTGGACAAATATACAATCCAACACAATGCAACCCAATTGGCAAGGAAAAATGCAAGCCCAATGTTATCTTAAAAGGGGTGCGCTACTAGATTAAAATATACAAGAAACCTCAAAAGAAAATGAAAGGGAAAGTTAAAAAGCAAGGATAGAGAAAACACTCGAAAATAGTAAACAACAATTATTCAAAAACAAAATCATGACTAGAGAAACACACCTGGAGTTGGCTCTAGATTTGTTGACCTTGTTTAAATATCTTCCGTAGATCCATATGTTCAAACCTTCATCCAAGATTGCTTAAGGCTTTTAGACTAAAAACTTGAATTCACAAATGATCAACCCAAAAAATCATTGGTTAACTTTCTATAATGCAAACAAAATTCAATAAAAAAAAAATCCCAACTGAAATTGGAGGTTGATATAAGAAATATCTATAGTCATTGGAAATGTTCTGCCCTCTTCTACTGACCCTAAGTCCAAAGTTGCATCCAAGAAAGTGTAATTCAAAATAAACAGTAAACCCCACCTGGGATAGAGACTAATACGAAGAGTTTTTTTTTGTTCTCTATTAGCTCCATCATGTGCTCTTCTGCCGACCCATATGTTAAAATCTGTCAAAAATAAACAGACCAAAAAATTATTGATTAGTAATCATACTACGAAATTCAAAATAGCCAGAAAAACTCTCATCTGAAGCTAATATGAAGAATTCTCTATATCTTTTAACCTTGTCCTACCCTCTGCAGACTTACAAGTTCAAATCAGCATCAGCTAGTGGTTAATGAAATTAGACATACATAATACAAATTTGGCAAATTTGTTCGAACTCTGATTAATAATTCATACTGCAAACATAATTTAAAATGTCAATAAAACTCACTTGAAATTGAAGCTAATATGAACTGTTCATATATGTTGGCCTTTTCTTCCCCTCTTCTGCCATCGATTGTATTGATAATAATTAATAATAGGGGAAACTTGTATTGATGTATGATGCAGGTGGAGCGTGTGGTTATGGAAACCTATACAGCCAAGGATATGGCACCAACACAGCAGCTCTGAGCACTGCTCTGTTCAACAATGGGCTCAGCTGTGGATTGTCCCAGTTATATACCATAGGTTTGTCTCTCCCCTTGAAAGCTTTTGGGGTTTATTCTGCCCTAAGTGAATTAATTAAGAACATCTCTCCTTCAGTTAGCTTTCACTTCTCTGACATATAATTACTCTGCCTGGCTGTTGCAGAGTGCCCTGCCATAGAAGGGGCGGAATTCGATTCACCATTAATGGTCACTCCTACTTCAATTTGGTGCTGATCACTAACGTTGGCAGAACAGGGGATGTCCAGGCAGTGTCCATCAAGGACTCTAGAACAGGGCGGCAGCCAATGTCAAGGAATTGGGGCAGAGCTTGTCTTTCCAAGTCACCACCAGCGATGGAAGGACAGTTACCTCCTACAATGTGGTGCCCAGCAGCTGGCAATTTGGCCAGACTTTTAGCGGTGCTCAGATGCACTAACCAGTGCTCAGATGCACTAACCAGTAACCAGGCACATCAATTGCCTGTATTTACATAACTTGTTTACCCATAATCAATTTCCTCTGGATCGGGATCCATCACTTGTTTGCCCATCGTCCCCAATTAAACTGTACCCTGCTTCAAATCAATACATAATTTCAACAAATCAGAAAACTGAACCGGATAATCAAATGGATATTCCACAATCTGGTTTACATAATAGTATCCAGCTGAAAAAACATGAATTGTAATTAATTATTATGTATGAAACCTGAACCTTACTAACTCCAAATCAACTATTTCAAACCAAAAAAGAGAAGCACCGCAGTTTCCAAATGAACATCACAAACAATTGAAAAACAGTATTTCAAAATCACCCAAAGAAAATTACAGAGAAAAGAACAAGGAGAAAAGAAAATTACTGGATTGAGAATACAGAGAATAAAGAGGAAAGGAAATTTCCATGCATAATTGATCAATGCCCAATCACCCAAAGAAAAAATGCCCAATGATCGGTCTTGACTGGCGAAGTTACCGTTGTTCAATTTTTAGTTTCAAAAATATCGTTAGAGCTTTTATTTTCAAAAATCAGTTTTCTCGTAACAGTTTTATTTTCAAAATCAGTTTTCTCTTGTATTTTATACGATTCCTATTTAATAGAACTCTAATTTTATGATTAAATAATTTGTGTCAAAAATTAAATTTGAAAATTAAATATTTAATTGAAAATATATTGACATATAGTTGTAAGTGATTCACATTTTGAAATCTATTTACTAGTAGTATAGATATATTGAATATATTTATCTATAAAAAAAATAAAGAGATGCATATTTATTTAAGAGTTCTTTTATATTATTTTAAAATTATTTAATAATTATTTTATTTTTATTTTTTTATTTAGAGTTTTTTTTTAATTATGTCTTGTTGTCATTATAGAATGTCTTGTGACATAATTATATGTTTAGAACACTTCTATGTCATGTTAACTCATTGTGGATAAATACATTGATGAACCTTATCAATGACAAAGTGCAACAAACTTATAGTTCATTTCACAAGAGAAATCACACAACCAATCTATATGTCTTATACTCAAAAAGTCCACCTATAATTATATATAGTACACCTTTTAGTGATATGCAATATTAATATTAAAGATTAAATATGTATATAACACTATGAACAACTAAAGGATAAAATAACCACCAACATTAAATGGGCTTGCAATAAAATAGAAAATGCATATAATGGTGAAAAGAAAAGTGACAAATAAAGCCAACGAAAAAAACTATCTACTAAACATGACATGTGCAATGTGAGTATGTGTTTTGAACTTCTTAGAATGAATTTGTTTATTATGTCATTTTTGATTTGTTTCTATGTTTTAGGTGAACATGGAGTGAGATCCAAACTATGTCAAGAAAAGAAAAGCTATGATAGGGAATTGACGAGAGGTGACAAGGAGAAGCTTAGAAAAAATAAAATGATATTTAGATTAAGTTGAACTTACAAATATGAGTAGCAAATATAACATGTGATACTACTAGGCCATCAAGGAGAAGCTTAGAAAAAAGTAAGTTATTTTTAGATTAAGTAGAAATCATGGATATGAGTATTAGAGATAGAATATGATACCACTAGATCATATTCATCTACTGGAATCCAATGTACATGAATGCCTTCCAAAACTCTTGCTTAGATATGGGTCTATCATTTCCTTTGTGTTTGATAAAAGAGACCTCAAAATATAATGAATCAACATTTGAAAATAAAACCATGCCTATTGTTGCATGGTGTGTTGCATAAGATTCATCAAATATTGTATAGATCCCAATACACCCAAGTGTCATTTTCTAGAAAATATTAAATATATGCATTATGCAATTTTTTCAGTGCCTACTTCAAAAATATCTTCAACATTATTCTTAGCACTGAGACAAATTTTAGCACCTACTTAATAAATATCTTTGTGTTACCTTTTCTATAGTTAAGTACACACCTCCTTCCCAATCAATTTCTTAAATAGTATTTAATTTTGAATTATTCGCTCACGTAGCTAATATTAATTAATCTAAGGTGAGAGATTAATTACCTTCCTAAGATAACATTTAGTTCTAAATTTTTCATTCATATAGCTGAAAATAATTAATGATTTGAGAGGTCATTTGCTTTCTTATAATAGATTTTAATTTTAAATTATTTGCTCTCATGAGCTAAAAGAATTAATCTAAGTTGATTTATGTTTATGTGTATGTGTATTATTAGATTGTCCTAGATTGAGCTTAGGGAAGTTTGGAGGTAGGTTACTGACTAATACCCACAATATACACCTTCCTCTCCAATTATTTTCATCCTCATTGTTGTGTTGACCTTTAATATTGCCTCTCCTCCTTTCAACTAGCATTCAAGGATCATAAGTAGAAGTGGCATAAGTATACAAATTTAAATAGAATTTTGATGTTCTTGTTCAATTTTCTTTTCTTATTGGTTATATGAAAGAATGATAAATGACTATTTATTTTGTGATGGGTTTATCTTCTGAGTTTGTGGTTTTTAAAATTTATAAAATTACAATTTAAAAATTATATTCAATCTATGGTTGCTACCTCTAAGGCTAAACCTTAGAAGAGGCTAGCTAGTTACTCTTTTATTATTATACCACTTTAGAAAGAAAATATTTGATCTTGAATATAAATGAATCATTGCCTACCTTAAGATTTCTCACTTGATTGGAATTTTAAATGGTGGTTTTAAAATTTTAGTCAATTGATCTAGTTGTCTTGATAATGCAACCAAGAAATCCTACCATCATGATTTATTTCATTATTGATAGTAAAAAAAGATCAGAATTACACAATAATTCAATACTCCAGTTATATTCAGCCTTCTCCAACTGAAAAATTCCCTTTTTTAATTAGTCAAATTCCTTGCTAGAATCTACCTATTTTTAGTAATCCTACACACTTACTCATTTGGCTATGAAACTTTCCAATTATTAGAGTCTAACTAAAATAAGACTAATTAAGAGCTAGGAACTTTTAATTTGCATGAAGTTCAAAAAAATAAAAATAAAGATTAAGTTTGGAAACTATCAAAAAAATCAAATCTTCAATTTGAGACCTTAGAGGGTTGAGAATGACCTTGAAACAATGTCAAAACTTGCTCTAACCAAACAAGTTCTATTGGTATTGCATTCAACTCCTCGAGACACTCATCCATATAAAATTTCAGCTTAGTTAAACTCTTGATTAAAAATTTATGACCTCTGAAAGTCCTTGCATCCCTTAACCCAAATAAATTACATTGAAAAGTTGTTAGCAAGGATTGTTTGCAAGTTGTTGAGTTAATATTGAATATGGTATTATATAGAATGCACAATAACATTTTATGTTATCACCAAATACAACATGATAATCCTTGTACCTTTTAAATCTATATTCATAGTATTAAAGATTACAAAAGGTACCTTAAGGAAAAATTATTCTAAGTTATGGAATATTTGATTGCAAAGTTCTAACAATATAAATAACTTGGTAAATGGTTAGATCCCTTTTACCTATTAAGCCTACTATGACATTAATAAAATAGTAATAAATGAATTTTTATAAGATGTTGAATTCATATCTATAATAAGGAGTTATTAGAAGGCCATTGAACTGAATATTCAATGCATATTGATTGAGCTTGGTAAATGAGTTCTATTTGTATCAACTGGTAGATAGATGTAGCTTTGGGAACTTAAAAAACTTAGCTAGGGTTCACAATACTGAATACTATGGTAGGAATGTGCTTACTAAATTACCTTCATAGAACTATTGGAAGTTAATGGTGAATTTCTATGAAAAGTTTATGTACTAGGTAACCCTTAACCTTTGTATGGAAAACTTGGGTTTTTTTCTTAGTTAACATATTATTATGATGGCTAATGAAGTGAAGTGATTTTAGATCATTGTTCCTATTATATTTGGCTAAAATTTTGTGATGTCTTGAAAATATGATTATTTCATTAGAGTATGTTATAGTAATGTCTCTTTCTCTTCTACATTATATTTAATACAAAGGTGTTCCCATTAATTGTAGGAGAGTACATAAGAATTTCATTGTGGCTATTTGTTCAATATGATTAGAAAATATCTTTTAAGGTTGATAATAATAGTCAATTATTATTGTTATATGTTACCATGAGATTATCTCTTACAAATTAAATAAAAATCACATGTCATAATTATGTTATAACTTAGAGAGGATTGAGTAGATTAAATATTAGTTAAATAGAAGTATCTAAGGTATTAAAAGGTTATACATACAATTGTGATAAGATTAACTCGTCAAGCTCACACATCTTGAATAGAAGATATGAGTTGTAGGTACTTTTATTGGAATATTGGGTTGATCTATATTCCATTGTATTTACCCCATGTATATTCAATTACAATAATTTATTTTCATTATAACTTTATCTTTAATACTTAAGCCATTTCATGGTTTGGGTTGGTATATTTTTTGTTATAACTATTGGGAGTCCTTCTGATAAATTAGAATTGCTACTTGTTAGTTATCTTTTGGGCATGGTATGTATAGTCCATTCTCTTTTAAACTAAGTAATTGAGATTTAAACAATAATTATTTGTTAAATTGACTTTGTTAACCTTACTTGGTGAGGATGCTTTATGTGAATCCATTTTGAATGAAGGGGATGAAATTTTATGGCTCAAATTATAAATACTCTAATTTTGTAAAACAGATATGTAGGTAGGGTCATCTCAAATGAAGCCTTGAAGAGTACATCTAGGGCTAGCGATATGTCATGATCTAAGGATCTTGTTGTATATAGTACATGATTGGAAGTAGTGGTAGAGAGTTATTGCCATCACTAGGCTTAGTAAGGTTTGAGGATAAAATTTCTAAATTAAAATAAATTATTAAGTATATGAATCATTGGTTCCATAATTTAAAGTAGACCAATCTCAATAGAAAGGTCAAGAGCTATAACATAATAACTAGATGGTCATATTATGTAGGTCACATGAAGAAGATAAATTACTAAGATATTTGATGTTTCATGAAAATCTAATCATTATTATGAAAAATAGTAGTAATCAAGGGTGGTTAGTATACTAGTATTAGAACATAGTTAGACTTTGGAATAAGTTGACAAGGTGAAGTCTAGAGTTATGTCCCACTTTGGGCTAGCAAAATAGTTTTGAGAAAAAAAAAACATTTTTTTCTCAAAGGTTTTCAAGTGAAACAATTTCCCTTAAAATCGTGTGGCACCTACAAATGATTTTGTCCAAAACTCTAATAGCCCAAAAAAAATTAATTGAATTTATTTATCAATTCAATTATTTTTTGTATCAATTTATAAACAAGGTTGGCCAAAATCCTTTCTCCAAAAATGGCCAAGTTGATAGTCGATGTCGCATCTTTACCCCTTTGTTGGGGAAATTCAACAATTTAAGTGGATTTTGAACTCCTCCAACCACAAGCATTTAAATAAAAATCTAAAAATACCCTTTGGTAGGGCTTGGAGCTTAAAATCTAATAAAATATATTTTTAATATGTTAATTATTTTATCATTATTTGTAATTTGTAACAATAGATTGTTATAATCAAACATAAGGCTAATTAGAATTTAAAAAAGGTATGCTATAATTTATTTTAAAATTAAAAAACGTGGTGCACTAGAGGAAAGATTCCTCTCCAAAATGGTGTAACTTATTTTTGTTTATGATAAATAGTTTAGACATAAAGTGGAGTCTTGTAGAAGCTATTATATTTTGAGTAAACTTGAATTAAAAAATTTATTAAAAAATATTCATATAAAAAATCCTCTATGTACTGGATATTCAAGTTATCTAAGTGGCAAAAAAAAAGGAAAAAATAAATTTACTATATTAAAAGTGGAATCTCAACCTTTAAAAAAAAAAAAAAATAGTATTTAATATTCTTTTCAATTTATAAAAAAAACTATTTGCAACATTTTTTTTAAAATAAAAAATTAGAAATGCAAACTAGACTAAAAGTCCCATGTTTCATTAGTTTCTATCATTTTAAAATTTTAAACATGTACATGTATATCACTTTCAGGAGCTCCAAGTTGAAAAATTATATTTGTGTTGGTCATTTCTTTTATAAAAGTGGGACATAGTTATGAAATTTCACCAATAATATTATACTTACTATCTCACTATGGTTATAATTGACACTCAATATGAAGTATGTAGAAATAATTAAAGTGAAATGGACCCATAACATGTAACTTGATGTTTCAATTTTTGATGTTGTTATATGTTGAAACTTATAGAGATAGATAGAGATATTAGCCCTCTTATGATCAATAATTATGAATAGAAAATAATGAACCCAACAAAAAACACTAGGACTTGAAATTTTAGCTTGATTTAGACACTTGTAGATTTGATGACAAAAGGGAAATAGTTGAGATATAAAAATGAATCAAATTGGTTCTCCGCAAAAATCATCATATAAGACTTACCTTCTCGGCTAGTTCTACATTATGTAATTAAAATAGAAGACAAAATATATTATCACTTTCAACCTTGTATTGTGTAAATGAGGAAATTTGTGGCCATGAGACCAAAAAGATGAATACAATACATATATGGAACCAAACCCAAAGGCCCACAAGGTCCAAGAATGGGGATTGAATGACCTAAGGAGCCAAACAAAGATCATGTTAATTTTGACCAAGTGATATAGTTTAGGAAGGGGAAACCCTATTAATAATTCAAAGAAATCATATGCCATAGGAAGAGCAAGGATTTCGTAAAAGGGATTGTAAAAAATAATATTACTAATCAAAGGTCAATTATGTCTAGAAACACTCATTACAAGGTACAAGTGGTGATGAATGGGAGTTAATTGGATACTTGGTTAACATGATTAGGTCAAACCTTAAAACAAATGGGAAGTTGAAAGGAAATCCATGATTATCAAGTGTGGGACTACATCCTATATGATGAAATAAGGAGAGTGATTTATTTTGAATCTCTTTTCAAAGAACAAGAAATAGAGAAAATTCAAACAATGTTACTGAAGGATAAAGGTTTGTTAGAAATGTTGTGATTGATGTCAAAGATAGACAAGGTTGTCAAAGAGTTTATTGTGGAAATTGTTGGTCTACGATGTATGGATGAGAATGTCAAGATAAGAATGAAGAGATTGTCATTAAAGCCAAAAATGAATGAAGAGAATGTTGGAAATATTGTCATTGATGTCAAAGGTATAAATATTATTTAATGGTTGGTGTCAAAGAGTTCATAGAGAAAAGATTGATAGACAAAATAGTTGTAATCATTGTCATTGGTGTCAAATGAGATCGATGCCAAAGGAGAACTAATATTGAATTTAGATTCAATGAGAAATTATAGTTTACAAGGGAAGTGATTAAATTTTAAGTATATTAAACAAGGAAATGATTAATATGATTGATCACCAAAGAAATACCAAAGACAATAATAGTATATTGTGTGAAGAGAATGGGCAATGATTACACGTTAATAGATAATAACAATTACTATTGATATAAAAAATAAAGATATGTTAATAAGCAACAAACAAGCAAAGACAAATTAATAAAGGACAATGATCAAAAGAAAACTATGTAAGATAAAAAATAGATAAGACAAAATAAGAGTAAGACAAAAAAGAGAGGAGAAAAAGCAATGCTTATATATTCCTAACTTGGGGCACCAATTAAATATGGAAAGAAGAAAGGTTAGTAGTTAACAAAACTACAATCAAACGAACATAAATATCCTTAATCTCCCAAGATATAGTGATCATCATTTTTAATAGAGAGAAAATATGATAGGCAGTGATTCATTATTACAAGGCAACAATTAAGATTTTTAAAACAAAAGAAATTAGTTTTTAGAAAAGGACAACCTATTTATAAATAGTCACCTCTTCTTGAATGATTGCATCCCTTGGATAATGAGGCATATGAAGATGTATAAATAGATGATGGTTTGAGTAAAATAAAGTAAGTGATTCAATGAATATTTTTTGAGTAAAAGAGAAAAAATAAAGAAAAAGAAAAGGTAGAAAAATGAAGAGCAATTTTGATCTATTCTAGAAGAAAGTATGTGTGACATAATGAAATTTTATGAGAAGATTTAAAAAGAAAAATTGATATGCATAGTGACCAAGTTTGAGGGAAGATATTGACAAAGTTTGGATCCAATTTATGAAAGAGAAGTGTGCATGATTTCGGTCATATTTGTGAAAGATGCATAGTGTGTGAATTGAGAATAAATAGTGTGTGTGAACCTAATTGGAAAAGGAAAGACTTAATTCATAAAGTGTAAGACCCTGCTTCACATGTGATTAGTACAACCCTAATTTGTTTTATGTGTCCCTAAATAGATGGTAAGATGTATTATAGCTGATAAATAGTGTGATTGTGTAACAATATTCTTGCATTTCATTTTGACATTTTGTTTAATTGTCACCGCCATGAAGGTGTTAGGCACTCATAAGTTATGGAATACAAATTGAAATTTTAAACGGAATTATTGCATAGTTAAATCTCAAGAAATTAAACTTGCAAATTAATGTTGTACATGATTGTTTCTTATTATTGTATTTGCAATGTGCAGGAAAATAAGGGTGTCAATACGAGAAGGAAAACCATTGAGAGCACATTGAAAAAACATCTCCTTGTGATCATGAATGTGACCTTCTTTTGGGGGCTTAAAAATAAGTAAAGTTAATATGTTGGTAAATTAAGGTGGTGAGGGTTGATATTAAAGGGGTAATTGATTATGTGTTATATAGGTGTAAGTGGTGCTAGGGGTTAGGAACCCTTATCCAAGTGTGAAACTCGGATGAAACCTTAAGTGGGTCTTTAAAGAGGTTTTTTGATCAATTTTCTTGGTTGGGATGCTAAAATAAACCTCCTAGGGTCTATACCATAGTGGTAGGGATCAATTGGGCATGCAATAGAGCCCCAAGGACGTGATTTGACTCCTAAAAAGTCCTCATAATGAGGAGTGGCGAATTTGGAGGAGAGGAGGGGAGTGAAAAGATGGAGGGGTTGTCCAAGTGCATGTTACCCTCTTTAATGAGGAAAGACCCTCATTGATGGAGGGAGGTACACTTCACACCTCCTCATTCAAAGGTTGCAAGTTGAAAGTCCTATATATCTTGGAGAGGAAGAAAGAGAGGGGTGCTACCCACTTCTCCTCTTGGAGAACTTGATTGGAGATTATAGAAAGAATGAGAAGAGGAGAGGAGTCCACCTCTTTGGGAAGATAGTGATCAAGATAGCTTGGCTCGGAGAGGAAAGATGGATTAAAGAGTTCAACCCCTTCACCTAAAAGAAAAGAGATAAGTTTTTTTTTCTATTCACTTTACCCTTGTTATTGGTTGGTTGTAGGTGACATGTTGTATGGATCATGATTGAAAATAGAAAGTAGCAAACCTAGATGCATGAAATTGTGCTATGTTAGTTTAATCCCTTGTGAAAATGAGAAAAGACTCCATTATCATCATGGAGCTAAAAGAATTCCTTGCTCGAGGGTATGGCTAGAGCCCACGAGGCTCCATGACGCCATTATGGTAGGGTGGAGAGCAAGTCCCAATCAGGTGTTTTCCCATTAGCAAATTTTTAGTTGGTTTTGGAAGAGTTGCAGCTTGTGTGACAACTTTGTAATGTAGACTTGTAAGTGGTGAAAGAAGTATGTATAAATATTTATGATTCCATTATGTGTTTCAAGACACCCACTTAACAGACTATTCAACAGTAATATGATGTACTCTGTTTAAATGTAACTCTATGTTAGTCTGCTTGCTAAGAAAATAGATTATTATTTTCAAAAAGAACAGAAAGTTTGTTATATATGTAACTTAATAATGAAAAAGAGAAGGGAAGAAAGAGAAGAGATAACTACAATATTTGGTTTTATAGTACCTTTTTAGTTACTTGTTAAAGATAAAGAAAAAAGAAAAAAGAAAGAGGGCAAGTTATATTGTCTAAAACTTACCCACGGTATATGAGGTCCTTAGGAAGTGCAATAATGTACTTCGTTCAAAAAGAAATCTTCATACTCTACATTAAAATGGTAACTTAAAGAATGCACTTACTACAATGACAACTTGAGTAACATAAGGCTAGTTGTAGCGCTGTTTGAAGGAGAATTAGTTGTAGTCAAACTTAAGAAAATAATAATAAAAGGAGACAAATGAACTTTTTTAATAAATATATATATAATCCTAAACAATTGTGTCATTTATGCTTCAAAACTTGCACGCTTGTCTACCTAGTGCTTGGTTCCATATTGAGAAGTTGAACCTTGAAACCCATATGTACAAGTATCTTTTTTTAATATTTCTCGCAAAAGCATTGGAGGTAGAAGTGTTGTTAGTGCTTCTCGTTGTGCACAACCAAACATTTTGGGATCCAGTTTCTTAGAGAAATATCTAACTGTTTATTACAGATAGGCACCACGATTGTTACATGACATTTGGATAATCTGTAATGGCTTAAAAATTTCAGTATGCATTTTCCATCCAATCTAGCTCAACCAATTTACACATGTGATTGTTCCATGATGTCATGCCTTGGCTTCAGACCTGTCATTGTTCCCTTGTGTCAACCTCAGGGTTGTTGTCAAGCCCACCTCATTTTAAAAAAAGATAGAAGAAGAGGAAAACAAAACAGAAACTAAATCCAGGCTATATGGGTTAGAACAAAAACCTACCCACGACCCAAATCTCCCCGCCCTCCTCTACCCCTACATCAGTGAGCTCGTCGTGCTTAGCACTCAAAGGCGTTATGACCTGGCCACACAATGACTTCTCCTTTCCTTGGCCGTTCTGATTTTTGCTATTGCTCCTAAGGTTACCTTGGATCTGCAGTCCGCTAGCATGAAGTCTGCCATCATTATACTTCCCTAAGTCTTAAGCCTGTAAAAGGAAAAAAAAGAGAGGAGTTTTAAGCTCTCTTGCGTCTGGATATGCCCCCTCCTTGTCGAAGAAACCCACCACCTGTGATTAAATAAATAAATAAAAAGGATGATCATTTAAGCCGACAGGTGCTCCTTGCTTAACACATTCGAATATGGGTAAATGAGTTGACAGACAGTTCAAAACTATGCCTGATAAAATAGTTTATTTCCTAGACGATCATAGCGTAATCACCGACCACCATTATGGCAATAAATTCTAACATGGGGATCTCACAAAATCAATAGCCCCTATTCCTACGAAACACGAAGACATTCATTACTTTTTGCTCAAGTGATGAATGAATGAAATATTTTAATGACATCCATGAGACTAAACAGTCTATGGGACTGAGACAAACAACTTAATTTTTCTTCAAGCTCTTTTCCAAGTCGGGCCCTCTGCTATTGATTTTGACTAGAAGGTTGGTCGTCTGATTGATCTTATCCTCCTCAAATAATTGTTGCATATTTTCCACCCCCAAACTATTTGTGTACTGATTGCGGATATCTTCATAAGTTGTGCATTCCATGACGAAGTGCCATTTCGTCTCCACCGACCCATTACAAAATACGCACATTCTTTCTTCTCAAGTCTTTTTAGGTATCTTCCACCTACCAGTCTTGCATCTAAGATGGTGTGATCTCGTTCTCAATTGTGCAACTAACAACCTCGCCTTCCCTTTAATAGTTGCACCTAAATAGGTTTTTTCCCCATGATCCTTTGTTGGGTTGAACTCTTTGATGTAGTATGTTTTTTTTCTTCCAATCTGATTTGACCACATGGAAGTCCTAAATTTTTCTCTCACATAGTTTTTTATTTCACTATTGGTGCTAGGACACTCATGCAGTTCGTTGTCCCACTTGTTCAACCACTTGTTGTTCTGCTTCATCCAAGTTTTCTTTCTCCGATCTAGTGTCTCCTCCATAACCATTTTGGGCCATCGGTGATTATCCATGTTTTCGACCTTCTTTAGATAACCTATCAATCGGGTTATCATTGATGCCTCCAAAGGAAAAGCCCCCGCTTCAGCTAAAATAATCTCATAAGGGATTGTGGCTTTAACTTTGAGATTGCTTGTTATTAGGTGTTTCTGGATTCTTTCTATTTGTCTCCAACTGCTCTTTGACGTATTGCTTCCCCACACTTCACACCCATAGAGGATAACCGGTGTGACAAGTAAACCAAAAAGGGTTTTTTTGGTTTTCCAATCCCAAAGTTCAGCTTTTCTGCATCTATTTTGAAGCAAGTAAGAGGCTTTCCAACCTCCCTATATCCTTTTCATTCTGCAAGTTTCCCAGCTGAGCTTATTGTGAAAATCAATCCCAAGATATTTATATTCCTTCACTATATCAAGCAGGTTGCCTTCAAAAAGAAAGGTATGTTGTTTATCTTTTCTGTTCAAAGAGAAAATCATGATTTTGGTCTTGGAGGTGTTCACTTGCATCCCAACTTCCTGACAAAAGTGTCCTAGATCTTTCAAATGTTCTCTTAACTAATGAGTTGTTTTTGAGATTAAAATAAGATCGTCAGCATAAAGAAGTAATTTCACTACGTACTCAGCCAACTGAATACCATCCCCACCTTCCATGTTTAACCAAGCTTCCAACTTATCAATGTATAACCCAAAAAGTGTGGAAGATAAAAGGAAGCCCTGTTTTACCCCAATATCGCTGCCAAAACATTCTGACATACCATCACTTGTTCTGATTTTAGCACTAACCTTCTCATATAACCTATGAACCATAGCTCTATTCACATTTGGAATGCCTAGTTCTTCCATCCTATTCCATAGTTTGTCCCTAGGCATCATGTCGAAAGCTTTTTTAAAGTCAACAAAGCAACAAATAGCTTCCTCGCCCTGAGTATCCCAAATTTTCTCAATCAAGTGTCTAAGGGTGATGCAGTGATCAATGGTAGAGTGCCTAGACCTAAAGCCTACCTGCCCCTTTGCCCTTTTGCCCTCATTTTTTGCCCAATTGTTGATCCTACGCTAAATCATGCTCCTAAAGAGTTTTCCAAAGATAGGATTGACAATAATTATGTGGTAGTTAGATGGGTTATTGATATCACCACTTTTAAATAGAGGGATGGCAACACTGGTAGTCCACTCCATAAGAAAACCTTCTCGATTAACATTGTTGAAAATTCTTTTTATGTGAGGAGCAAGAGTTTCAATCCCCCATTTTAAAAATTCAACCTGTAGACCATCTATATCTTGTGCTTTAACACTTGCTAAGTTTTTTATTCCTTGTTTAATATCATCCACATCGAATAGCTCTATTGAAGTGTTAACAACTGGAGGGTAGTCTTTCTCGTGGACCCGCTCATAGAGAAGTCTAGTATACTCTAACCATTGGACATCTGTAATATTGTTTTCCAACTTCTTTTTCTTTTGTTGCAGTTCCCTCCAAAAGCCTTTAGGATTATGTTTCCCAAGAGAGATTAGCTCCTTCCTTCTTTCATTTACATACTCTACTTTTTTGGACTGCACTAATTTTTCATATTTTTTCTTATATTCTTTATCCATTCCACTCTCCTTTAGCGATCTCTTGGCTGCCTTACATTCTTCATCATACCACGGATTTGTCGGAAAGGTGTTTGTTGTCCCTAACTTGGGATGGGACCTTTTACATGTATTTAAAGCCTTGTGGATTATCGGGATCAACAAATTGTTGTGAATGTGGACATCTACCTCAATTGTTGCTTTAAACTCTTCGTTATTTTCCAAATCCTGGACATGATGCTTAAGAGCAACACTAAATATTTCCCTATTTTCTTGATTTATCAGGATTTTACCCTTGGGAAGGGAATTTTTTTGCATGTGTTGAACCTGTTTATTGTGTTGGCTGATTGGAGAAATGTGTAGCTTTACCCAAAGAGGTAAGTGGTCAGATTTGATCTCAATAGGGCAGTCCTTAATATCAAACTCCACCAGCCTAGAGCTAAAACTTTGAGAGCAAACCACATAGTCCACCACACTTTGACCATTATAAGTTTTGCAAGTGATACCCCCTGACTTCAGCCACTCTCTCATACCATTGCAGATAACCATGCCGCATAGACTACAAATACCGAGTAATTATGTCCCAAACGAGTTCACAGTGCCATTACCATCTTGAGATGTACGCTCCCAATGAATACTACCCCCTTCCTCTAACCACAAAGGATTTTTCTCCCCTTTAGCTTCATTGCTCAACTGAAGGGACTGATTATTAGTTGTCCTTGCGTTAAATTCACCCATTAAAACTACATTTCCAATCATGTTGAAAATAGAGATATCTTTTTTTAGTGATGCATACGGGTCTTCATTGTCTAAATTCCGCTTCTTATAGAACTTAGAATTTTTTGGAGCAAAGTAGCAAGCAGCTAAACTAAAAGTTACCCCATTCTCAGTTATTTATAGCCAAATGTACTGTTTATTTGCATCTTCTTTTACAAATTCAACAATTCCTTGCCACTTTTCATCTATTAGCACTGTAACCCCTCCATGACCTTTGCCTGTTTCATTCCCTTCATTCCAAACTAAGACTTTCTTATACCCCTCGAAATCTAGAACTTTGCAGCCATCGTGTTCATATGTTTCAGTAAGAATAATAATATCCCTCCCATTTGCTATGGGCCCCAATCCAGGTCATCTTCTCCATGGATAACCTCTACAATTCCAACTTACAATATGTAGATATTCCTGTGGGGCCCCTATTTCCTATTTCTTGTTTGAAAAACGATCACTGATTTGAGCTTTCCCGTTCTTCAACCAAGCCCACTTACCTTCATTTCTTGTTGTCTTCACCTTCTCCCATTCTTTCCTTTGTTCTTCTTGTTGCTCAAAGGTCAAATCCTCATCTAGATAAATATGTGTGCCTCTAAGTAACCCCCTATTTTTTAAAATCCTATTCTTATCTTCTAGGTTTCTCGAGATGACTCTTACATGCCTATCTCTTCCTCCATCTAACTTTTTTCCAATTCTGTTAGCTTGCTAAATACGCCCTGTCCACTTCAACTTATCTTTAAGGAAGTCCCTTGCCAGAATGTCGGTTCTCTCTTTCTCTCCAAAGTCTCTCAAACCTTTAATAATAATGTTTGCAGCCTTGCTTTGTTTATCTTTTTCTTCCCTTAGTTGCCTTTTAACTTGTTTTTCAATGATTCCTTTCTACTCGTTGGACGGGCCACTCACCACTTGTGACCATGATTTGGCCTCTTCTATCTGATCTCTTAACTGGTTCTCTTTTATCTCCAAGTCTGCTAATGTTGATTGTATCGCCTTTAGCTCTGTTATGTTTTCTCCTCCCTCCACTTTTGATTTCTCATTTTTTGCTATTTTTATTTGGTCTAACTCTTGTTTTAGAGTGACCAATTCATGTTGTCCCCTCTCCAAATTAACTTGCAGCTTTAAAATTTGTTCTTGCAAATTTTTATTGTCATTTTCCAGCCTGTAGTTTGCCTCGGTAACTATTTTAAACCTGTTGCCTTTGTTCAACCCCTTTGTTTCTAGAACATCGAGCCTACTTTTCATTCTCATGAGCTCTTCAACATATAACTCTGATGACCATAATAGTGGTGAGGACGTAGGGCTGTAGAGTTCTTGAGATGTCTTTTCATTAACATTTTTGTTTGCAATGAACTCATTTGTTTTTCCCATGATCTCATCCAACTTATCCATGCTTGGCTTTGGGTTCACCATGCCTTCTATTTCTTACCAATACCTTTATGCTCAGTTTGGTTTTTTTGCTCTTCTTTCTGAGGTACCACCCTAGACATATCTGCCTTGCTATTACAAACCTTTGGCAAAATCAAAGTGAATTTTTTCTTTTGGTTTTGTTTTAGCTTCCATTTTTTGGCCAACCTATGCCTTAAAATCCCATTGTACTGTTTTGCGTTTACAAAGATCAGCCTTTCTTTTGCATTTACAAGGTTCAAAATACTTGACAAAGGCGATCTTTCTAGCAAAGGTGCCAAAAGGTTTGCTAAACCCCCATTTTGGAAATTGGTCCACCCATTTGACCATTGAAGCATGTGAGATCTTAGAAATCTTAGACCTTCATGATCTAGAAGATTCAGGAGGTCATTCAGTTGCACAAGAGGTTTGTTTGTCATTTTGTTGTTACCCAAAATGCACTCTAAAACCCCCATTTGCATTGAAACTGAGTTTGCATTCGAAGTTTGTGGTCCCCTTGTCGTGACACTCTGACATACCAGACTTGGGTTTTCCCCCATTACTTTTTGTTTAACTCTCATGTGTTGAATAAAATATTTGTTTGTTGTGAGCTTTCAAAGTTATGCAGGTATGCCAGTTTAACCCTGTTATAGAGAAAGGAGACAAAACAATCATATAAAAAGTAAAGAAAAACAAGAAAAGGGACCAGGAGATCTGTTTAAAATGCAACCCCACTCAACTGCTTTGACTTTTTTGTCCTTGTCTCTGCTTTGTCTTGTTGGGTCCACTTTTCCCGACAAAACCACACCTCCTCGTGACTGGAGAACACTGCCTCCTTCCCTACCTATGTTGGTTCCTTCCCTACCTTGGGAAACTGCCTCCTTCCCTGCCTGCGTCGGTTCCTTGCCTCCTTCCCTACCTATGACGGTTCCCTGCCTTCCCTACTTGTGTTTAAAATTAACCTCCAAATCTAGTGCCTCATCGATTGAGTATATTTTGGGTCAGTATGAACCAATACACCAAAAGAGCTCGCAATAAATGTAATCGACGCAATAGGTGAAGTCTCTTTATTTTTATACTGAGTTGATGTGTGGTGTCGCCTGTGTGAACAGTGATGTAGGCAGCTCAACGTCCTTCCCTTATGCAGTCGCCTAAATCACTCTGCATTTTTTTTTAACATGCATAATCCCTGACTTTGCCTAACACAAATTGCCTTGAATTACACTCCTCATTGTGAACTAGTTCACATCATCTTAAGTGTAAAACGGGCAGGTGGGTGGTTCCTAAAGAGGAGTGGGAAAATAGAATATGTCGATTTTGTAACAAGGGTATGGTGGAGACATAATGACACTTCATCATGGAGTGCTCAGCATATAAAGACATTTGGGACAGCTATGGGGACACTGTGCAGGTTGATAATTTGAATACCCTATTTGAAGAGTCAAGGCTAGACAAAACTGCAAACTTCATCATCAAAATTCACTGCAGAAGGGTTGATCTTAATCGGAGTTTGCATACTATCTAGGGCCTTTTTGTGGGGGGCTCTTGTGTTGTTCCTGGGTCCCATAGGCTCCTTTGACCTGGTGAACGTCATTAAAATATTTTATTTCGTATGTCTGTATGCCATGTTGTCTCAATTATTCATGTATCTAATGTTTCCCCTTCTAAAAGAGCTCGGATTTCCAAATGCCGAAGGTACAAATTCATTCTAGGGTGATTGGTGTGCATGTACGTAGTCACGTATTCATTTTATGCTAAGAAATCTGAGTCCCTTCATCCCCAGTCGATTTGAGGCATGTGACCTGAGTTGACAAATATCCATCTAAAAACTGAGTGTACGGGTGCCAACCTTTTTTTTTTTTTAACATTCCCTATCATAAAGCATTAATGAGAGAAGATAGGCAATATGGCGTAGTTTCTTTTCATTATGATAGGGGACGTTGAATTAAATCCATTGAATAGCGGCAACTTGTATTGGTACATTCTTCATTAATACTTCCCTTATAAATAACATGAATATTTATCCTGATTACGTAAAATGCTGAGAATAGTATCTAATAATAGCTATTAGTAGGTCTCCCTCGAAGGATGTTATGGTAACAGTGAATATTTACTGATAATATTAACAACAACAAAGATATTAATAATATACGTGCTACGCAATGTAGAACAACACCAAAACAAAAAGATATAACATTGACTTCATGAAAATGATGTAATAGCCTTAATATATAAATATATAATAATATTCTTATAATAATAGACTTCTTATCTTTTAAAACATCGATTATCACCCACGTTATAGCTGATGGCAATGATCTCATGAGATATACATACGGTTTGCTTGGGGTTTTTCTTTCATTAAATTAAAGTTAAAATATAATATATTAGGGAGCGATGGTGTGTGTTTACAAACCTCACCTAGACGTTTTTTTTTGCAAGAAAATTTTATTTTATGACTTGGTCAAGACAAATACCAAAAGGCATGTGTTGCTTTTTATTGGAAAATATGACATCATTTTTTTTATTTAGAAAAATAATGATAACTTATTTTATACCTTAAAACTATTTCAGCCACGTATCCTTTTCTTCTTTTTTCAGAAGTATTTATATTCTTATAAAGGTAATTTAATATACACTTTTCATACTAATTTCATTATTTATGTAAGTCTCTTTTAGAGGTATGTATATTTTTAAGGATAAGATTAATTTAGACCTTATAGAAATTTAATAAAATAAAGTAATCATTTTTTTTATGCATTTAAATAATAAATAATAAATTAAGTAAATAATAGTTAAACATGGATAAAATTGTATATAATATTAAATATACGGATAATAATGAATAAATTTTGAGAATTTAGTATCATTTTAATAAATTCAAAATTAATTATCTCAGTTATTGGAGTTAAATAATAATAGTGATACGTTGGTAATTAAAAGTATTTCAAGCAACAACGAGTTGACAATAGTAGTGTTTAAAAGTTATTGTTACAAGACATTTGTTAGTTGTGTTTTTGTCCTAAGCGTAGATTTGGGGCATGACAATATAAATATATAATAATATTGGGCATAATACGAGTATGGGCTATCTTGTCAATAATAATGCGATAGATACAATAACACGATTAACAATATTAGAATCAGTTGTAGCAATGTCATTCATAATCATGTTTGTGGATCTATTTAATAATAGAAGTAGTGGTAAATAATAATATGGGATAAATGAACTCTAAGCACATATTTTTTATATTGAAAATAATATCGAAATTGGAGAGTGTCTTGAAATAGTAATATTAGAAGTCACATTGGTTCTAGCATAACAACTAGTTATTTTAAGTATGGGAATACTTTTGGTAGGAAATGTTAACATAGTATTATCACCATCACAATACTGCTAATAATAGTAGCAATAACATTGGGGTGAAGTTGGTACCAACGTCAATATTAACAAAAAAAAAGGGTTTTTAGAGTGAAAATTTTTGGGCATGACATAAAGAATTAGAAGTTGTAATCAGATTGTGAGTTAAAGAGAACCGGATAGGCCACTGAAGGATTAATAGAGGTTGAAGCCTCTTGTTGGATTGGAGCTCAGTTTGTGTGGGGGTTGGAGTCTTCAATAGGTTAGAGCCTCCAATAGAGGTTGGAGACTCTTGCTAACTTGGAGCTTGGTTTGTGTAGACATTGGAGACTTTAATAGTAGGTCAAAGCCTACAACAAGAAGAAGAAAATTAATATATATAAGCAATATTTTGTCATGGTTTTCTCCCACAAGAGTTTCCATATAAATCATGTGTTCTCTTTGTGTTCTTAATTGATAGATCTTGCATATCTATAGTTATTGTGGTTGGTTAAGTTTTGAAAAGTAAAAGATTATTAGATACTAATTCACCCCCCTCTCAATATCACTGTGTGCTCATCAAGGTGACTTCACTAGAATTTAGTTGGCTCTAAGGAGTGATAATAGAAAATTATTATAGAAAAAAAATCTAAATTTGTTCATTAATCTAATTACCACAATAAGATTTGAGAATCAACAACTAGATAATCTAGTTGAAGAGGCCTTGTTGAGGAAATTTTCCTTTGTTGGGATTTTTTGTGTGCATTACTTTGGAGAAGGTAACCAAGTAGCCAAGTACTTGCCCAATATTGGTACCAATTCTAATGGAGACATCATAACATAGATAGAAAAGTGTAGAATTTGTCTGATCTAGTGAATTGGAGATCTTCTTTTCTTTGGTGGCATCGAAACCTATTGTAAACATGTGTTTGAGTTATTATAAACCTTCTTTCTCAAGAATGAGGAAACATATGACAATCTCAAATCTATAGAAAAATCTCAAGTACCAAATGGTATGGTGGTTCTGGAAATTCGTAAAGTGAACTTATTTTACAAAGTGGGTTGAGCTATTTGATTAATTATTATTAGAAGAAGTATGTTTGAATGAACAAAAACTAAGGTGAAATGGAAAGAATATTGGTTACAATTTATTGGTAAGGACAACTATTAGTGTTTCTTAGATCGGATTAATTAATGAAAGCACTTAATAGAATTGCAACACACAAAGATACCCTGGGAAAACCCTCCTCTTGAGGGAGAAAAACCCAGCAAATAGTCTATCTATATGATGAACAATAATAGCAGAACTTTGCTTACAACTCAGGCCCAACAATGGCCAACAATGAATATAATGAGGTCACACCTCTCCTAGATGCACAAGATACAAATGAATATGTTTCTCCTTGTAACCGATCTACTGCTACATCTGTTGCTACATCTGATGATCTGCTGATACAGGAGATGATCTCAGCCTTCAAAGAACAACAATCTGCTCTTCTATAGAAATCGCTATCTCTCCTCAATATTGATCTGCTGAGATAGAGCGAACTCCTTATACAGAAAAATGCAAACTTGATAACTTGCTTGATTCGGCCTGCTGCTACAAAATGATCGTCTGCTGCTAAAGTGCGAACTGTCTTGATGAACTTGAATGAATAAATGACAAGGTAAGACCTTGTATTTATACAAGATAAAGTGACACCTTGATTAGGTCGGCCATCTCCAAGAATAATTAATTTACAAGATAGCAATGTAGGTCGGCCCTAATTAGGTTATTAATAATAATCTCAAATACATATATAAATTAAATAGCCGCTTAGGCTAATCATTTAATTTGTGATTCTTCTTGAAGTGGGTGCGTTGGAAGAAGCAGACCTAAGCTGCTTATAACATCAACACTCCCTCTCAGCTAGGGATGATACTTCCACCTGCACAAAACACATCATCTCAATGTGAAAACAAAATAAGATATCACCTCATTGTGATACCAACCAATATGACTACCTCCATAGATGGTATGAACAAGTGCTCATCACTTAATGTGATGTTGTCACCTCAACGTGACTTTTACCATGGCTCTCCCAGAGAGTGATTCATAAGCACAAATAAATCATCACGGATTCCCTCACGCGATGTTGTCATGGAGTCACACACATGACATCCACCATGGCTCTCCCAGAGGGTGGAAACAAGGGCTTTCACCTCAACTCTCTCTCAACAGAGAATTGCATTATCAAGGGCTTACACCTCAACTCTCTCTCAATAGAGAATTGCATTATCAAGGGCTTGCACCTCAACTCTCTCTCAACATAGAATTGCATTATCAAGGGCTTTCACCTCAACTCTCTCTCAATAGAGAATTGCATTATCAAGGGATTTCACCTCGAACTTCTCTCAGAGAAGAACTCATTAAACAAAGGAACACCGATACTGAGACTCCCTCTCGATCTTGGCTTCAGAGATTGCAAAGAAGACTTCTGGAGATGTACTCCCTCTAGCCATCAACTCAGTCCCTCTAGTGTTTACTCCCTCTTGATCATTTCTTTGGTTGACATGACTTCTTCACAAGATACCTCAAGCTTTTCATCACGAAGTAATCTCTTATCATCTTCTTCCCCCTAAACCTATCCAGGAAGCATTTTAGATAGAGATTACTAACAGTCCATAATTATCCAAAGAAATATCAAGATTAGAATCGAACAAGTTATATCATGAATGAAATTTTTCTAAAGATCTTATGCTGGTGAACACAACACAATTCAAGAGAATCTACTATCTCTCTTAATTACAAGATCCAAAGAATAGATAAATGATATAATTCAACAACCAATGAATACTTATCTTTTTAACTATTCTGATAGGTCCAAATGCTGGACATAGTGTCATACGTTGTACTTGAGCTTAGATCAATCTGTACCCTTCACAGTTTGAACACAATGACGACCTGAAAGGGCAAGCTATGACTCCAAGCTTGATCATTTCTTCATTCGGTAAGACTTCGATATCCAATCTTTCCAGATGCAGATTGCTAGATGCTCAGGATATCTCAATGTAAGAGCCTCTTAATAATTAAAAATAATTCATGCAATACTTATCTCATGGATTTCAAAATCTCCTGAGTAATAGATAATTAATTCATTAATCATGACATGTCTTTCTTTCAATTTTCACAGAAGAGCTAATCTCAGCAAAACCAAAAGACAATTAACATGATCCTACTTGCAATGAAAAGAATCTTATTACAGTGATTGCTATTTACTGGTCACACATAATCCTAAGTAAATAATGTCAGAATTGCATAACTCAACAAATTAAATTTTAACCTAGAATAGTAAATACAATCAAAAACAAAGAGTACTTATCTCTTAAATATTCTGAAGGGTGGGCACCGTATGATATGTTGCTCTTGCACTTAGTACACAACTTGAACATAGGCCCATGACTTAGAGTAGAAATTCACTAGAATCATTTTGGGGAGAGATCTCAATCACATCCGCAAATGAAGCATGTTGATTAGGCCTGGTAGGACAATCCCTTGCATAGTGACCAAATTTGTCACATTTAAAGCATTGAACACGAGAGAGGTCCCACTTCTTCTTGAATGCAGGAGCACCATCTGACCCATTATCTCAATTCCTTTTAAAGAATCCTTTCTTCCAAACTTTTCCTTTCTTCGATGAATGAGAGGCGAGAACATGTAGATCTTCATTCTTTGAATTTGACCAATGCCCCTTGCAGTTAGTCTCGACTCCTCTTGAATGCAGTCAATCCTCAATCGATCAAACTTGGGAAGTTTAGATCTTGCACTGATTCCTTGAATAAATGACTCCCATGAAAGCGGAAGACCATTGAGAGCAATCATGGTCAAATCCTTGTCATCAACAATATGACCAATGGTAGAGAGTTGATCTCTCAATTCGGAAATCTTCATGAAGTAGGTGATGACAAACTCTTCTTCCGCCATCTTAATGTGAAGTAGTTGTTGCTTCAAAGTTAGGGCTCGACTGGTGTTGTTGATTTCGTACATCTCTTCCAACGTTGTAAACATCTCTCTTGTTGTATCCAACTTGAAGACAATTGGTACAATATGATCCTTGATGGAATCAACCAATACTTTCTTTTCCCTAGTGTCTTTCTTTCTCCATTGCAGCTTCTCTTCTTCCCCCTCAGGTTCGGGAACTTTTGTTTTCACAAACTCAGCCAAATCATTCTCTTCCAAAGTTAGCATGAACCTGAACCTCCATGATGTGTAGTTCGAGATCCCTTCGAGTCTATCCTCGATTTTCAGACCGTTCACCATCTTGAGAAATTTAGAAGATAGACTGAAAAGAAAAGATAATGAGAGTTGCAAACTAACATATCTGAATTTGATCACGATCTTTTTCACACCCACTCTGATACCATGTTAGTGTTTCTTAGATCAGATTAATTAATGAAAGCACTTAATAGAATTGCAACACATAAAGACAATGAACAAACAAAGATACCCTGGGAAAACCCTCCTCTTGAGGGAGAAAAACCCAGCAAATAGTCTGTCTATATGATGAACAATAATAGCAGAACTTTGCTTACAACTCAGGCCCAACAATGGCCAACAATGAATATAATGAGGTCACACCTCTCCTAGATGCACAAGATACAAATGAATATGTTTCTCCTTGTAACCGATCTACTGCTACATCTGCTGCTACATCTGATGATCTGCTGATACAGGAGATGATCTCAGCCTTCAAAGAACAACAATCTGCTCTTCTATAGAAATCGCTATCTCTCCTCAATATTGATCTGCTGAGATAGAGCGAACTCCTTATATAGAAAAATGCGAACTTGATAACTTGCTTGATTCGGCCTGCTGCTACAAAATGATGGTCTGCTGCTAAAGTGTGAATTGTCTTGATGAACTTGAATGAATAAATGACAAGGTAAGACCTTGTATTTATACAAGATAAAGTGACACCTTGATTAGGTCGGCCATCTCCAAGAATAATTAATTTACAAGATAGCAATGTAGGTCGGCCCTAATTAGGTTATTAATAATAATCTCAAATACGTATATAAATTAAATAGCCGCTTAGGCTAATCATTTAATTTGTGAGTCTTCTTGAAGTGGGTGCATTGGAAGAAGCAGACCTAAGCTACTTATAACATCAACAACAACCATGCATCCCCTTGCTAATGAATTAAGCTATGGGTAGAATGAATGTTATGTATTACACACATTATTTGTAGCTAGTATTAAACAATAACAATTACTTAAGAGGAGGTCTTCAAATACATTTTCATGTACTTATGAAATGGAGCATTGAGTTAGATTAAGGAATAGAGGAAGTGCAAGGACAATTAGAAAAGAGATTATAAATAATAAAGTATACGTATTAAAAAATATTGTGTATGTAACAGCAAGATGTAAGAATGAACGAATATGATCTCAAACTATGGAGAATGTGAGGATATATATGATGCAGGAGGATCTAGGTCCAGAAGCAATCTCACATCAACCAAAAATATTTCATGTCTTTCCTTTCAATATTGTTGCTTTTATGTTTTTTTTTGTTGATTTTTTGATTGTGGCTTTACTGGTTTGTAGAGAAAATTTGGGTCAAATTAAGGATATCACCTTGTAGAGGAGTCTAATGGGTATCTAGAAATCAAATTTGCTAAGAATTAAGGTCAAATTGGCTAAGTTATGGCTTTGTGGGTTTTTGGTTTGTTACTAGTTTGTGTACTTTTGGGTTGTTATTGAACCCGCCCTTAAGTAGATGTTTGTTCTATTGCCAACCTTAGGCAAATATTTGGTATGCTACTGACATTTGTTGCGACTCAATGCTAAATTGATCGTTTATAATTGATTCTAATATTTTTTCTTGCATGTTTGATACGAATGAGTTTTTCTGTACTTTCCAGAACCTATTGCTTATCTAGCTTGCAAGAATTACACATCTATTTGAAGCATGTGGGTTTCTTATGGCCATCAAAATTTATGAATGAAATATTGTGATTTGAACATTTTAAAGTTTTTTCAACTAGTTTAGATTACTAGTCTCGATGATGACATCAACATTATACTGTTGCAAAAGAATGTAATTGAATCAAATATGTGCATCACTTAAAAGGTTTAGTTCAATAAAAGAAAAAAAGATGAAGATGATGTAAGGATGATGTCACCTAGTATGGTTGTGAAGTTTTTTTGACCATCTAATCATGAATTAAAATTTCCTATTTGAACGACCATTTACCAATCTTTTACTTATTGATGCATCTGCAGACTTTCAGCTTAATACTACCTCTATGGACTTTTAGCGTGTTGTTGCACTTACAAAATTTTGAATGGTCAAGGAATAAAATAATGATTGGTTTATGTTAGGAGGGACTTCTTTTATAAGGGGAAAATATTTTGGGAAATTTTGAAAGGTGATTGAGATTAGATTGATCCATTGTTCTACTCATGTATTGTAATTATGCTACCTTAAAATAGTAGAATTTGAATTTATTTTTTATTGAACAATAATTTGTTGATTATTATCTGGGTTGTAAGGTTGGGTACTTTGATACGATCCCTTAACTTGGATTACATCAAGTGGTATCAAAGCAAGGTTTTCTTGTTGGGAGGTGGTGAGAAGTAAAAAGTTGAAGTGATAAGTGATCCTAAGGATTTGAATATTTGTTGCAAGTAATGAGGATTCTTGCAATTGTGCAAAGAAAAGAGGGATGTGGAAATCATGACAACGATAAGTTTTATGAAAACCACTAGAGGTCAAATATATGATTGATGCAAATATGCCCCAATGAAGATGAAACCCTAAGATGGAGGAGATGTTTGAGTAGTTCCATATTGAAATGAGGAATGAGTTGAGGACTCTAGTAGCATATTTGAGGAGAAATTTAGAGAATGCAAAAGACCATGCAAGTAGTGATGAAAGCAAATTCAAAGAAAATAAGGGAGAAAACAAACTACTAGCGGATCAAGGACAAGAAAAATTCCTAAGAGCTATTTCCAAGATTAGTAAGGGTAATCAAATGGAGGTCCATTTTTTTGGAATAGTTAAACCCTGAAGAGTTGATAGATTGGATGGTGAGTTGGAAGAGTATTTTGATTTGGAATAAATTTATGACCCATAAAGGGTAAAGTTGGTGCAAAAAAACTAAAGGGACATGTTGTCCTTTGGTGGAGGGAGTCGTAGAGAGCAAGAGTTTAAAATAGTGATACAAGGATAACTTGATGGAATCAAATGGTAGCCAGGCTAAAGGAAAATTTAATTTCTGGAGATTATGAATTGGAGTTGTTTAAAAAGCTTTGGAATCGAAAATAGGTCATGAGTATAAAATATTACATAGAATAATTTTACAAGATGGTAATCAGATTTGAGCATCATGAAAAGGACAAAGAGAAGGTATCCAAATACATGAATGGGTTAAGATTTAATATTTAGGATGAGATGAGTATGTTTAGAATCACTACAGTTGAAGATGCATACTATGAGGCCCAACCCTGTCTACAAATTGTGTGACACCTTGATAAGTTCAATTATACTAGTTTGGTGAATAAATTGATGATTGAACCTAATTCCATGCTTAATATTGTGATTATCCTATGAACTAGTTTAAATAATTTTGGTGACAAATGTTCTTTATTAAAGGTGATTTGACAAACCGTTAAGAATATATGTGAGGACATAAGATTCAAATTTATGTACAAGTATCATGCAAATAATACACCTAAGTTGATATGAGATAAGAAATGGCATTTACATGACATTGATTCGAATAACTTGCTAATAAGTTTCATGTTACTTGGAAAATGGTAATAGCTAGGAATGAAGCAAGACTTTGAAGATCGTAAAGAAGTTTCAAAAGGATCACTAGCCAAGCATCATTGAGATAGATTAAGACAACTCTGATCAATAACAAGTTTACCTAAGGTAGATTAATAAAGAAAATTGTATTTATTAGATATCAATTTGAATAATGAATGTTATTAGATGAAGAGCACGTCCAGGGGTAAATTTAGTTGTGTAAATAAATGATTTAGCTAAAGTTATATTTTCATTATTATTATTATTATATGCATGCTCAAAATTTCCATCTTGCATAGAGAAAGAAAATTATTATTATATATATATGCATGTATTATGATTCATTAACTATTGAGTTTGATCTTGTTAATATTTTGAGCAGGTAATTATTATATTTCTAACCAAAAATGTATTGGGAAAAAAACATTTGAAAAAAGTGTCAAAGGGGAAAAAGGAGAACCATCTAGACCCAAGTTAAATATTTCATTTTAAAGTTTTGATTTTTGAATCTAGGACCTAGGAAGTAATTAGAGTTTTGTGTATAGTGAATGGTGTTGATGACTCAACTTACATACTCCTACACTCTAATACAAAAACTAATGGAAAATTTGCTTAATTACTAACTCACTACAAATTAAAAAGACAAGAATTTGCCACAAGAGATACTGACAACATAAGGAAATGGAAAATCACTTGTTGATAATCCCCAAAATCCAAAAAAAACCAGAGAGAAACACTAAACAAGAAAATTGATTAATTTGCAGCCAACACTCTTTAAGAAATAGTAGGCATTGAAAGACAATAAACTCAAGCTACATAATACCATAAACTTCACAAGCACAAAGGAATTCAGTCGATGCCAAAAATTGATTACAATGAGCTGAGGGAATCAAAATTCATCACCTACAACCCATTCACACCCTCACTTAACACAACCTTTGTTGTTTCTGCACCCTAATCGAGCTTTGTTTCAAACATTCTTTCCTAGCACTCGACCTTAACACACTTTTTACTTTGCCTAAGAAAAGTGGGCTTCTGTCAAACCATCGATACTCTCATATGTTCCTGGAAGAATCTCTTTCATTCTTTGTGTTATCTCCTCTTACTATATACCTACTATTGTTTTCTTCTCTTCAAACTAGTTCAACCTTTTTCCCCAATCTAAAAACCATTGATCTTTTGGCAACAACACCTTTCTTGGTTCAGGTTCTTCTTTTCCCAACCGTCCCTTCTTTTCTGGATAGAAGTCCACCCACAATGGTGGTGATCTCTTCCTAACTACCACTTTCTCATATTCACTCTCAAAGAAACTTGATAGGCAACCAACCAATAAAACTCACTGCCACCCCCAAACCACCACTTGTCACAAGGAGACAAGGAAATGAGAGATCAAAATTTGCAACAACAAAACTGAACAAGAAACTCAAAACTTAAAAACTAAAAGCTCCTACATCACACTCCCCAGTAGACAAAAGAAAGCATGTGATCCTTAACATGAGGTCACCATCTAGAAATCATTTATCTAGTCTTTTCTTTTGCATCTTCCAACATCGCTTTGGAACAACTTCCATGTGTTCAATCTGTTTTTGTTTGTTTTTATTTTTCTTTTTGTATCTTCTCCTTTTTATGTATTTTTCATCTAAAAGCCTCGAAAACTCCATCTCTTATTCATATACATCATTTTCATCTTCTTCTTTTAAACTCTTCCCTTCAACAATTTCATTCAAAGACTCAAAAACATCATTACTAAAATTATTGGAAACAATTTGCTTACTATTTACCTTGTAGGTGCGCTCCTCAAGCTTCTTCCAAGTGACTCTCGAAAGTATGTCAATCTTTTTTTTCGTTGATACTTCATGAGTCATTTGTTCCAACTTCTCTCATTCGTAGGCCAATATCTTCATCAACAAACCATCTTGGACTCCATCATTAACAACACAACCTTTATTAAAATTTGTATATACAATTTCATACTTGTCCTCTTTTGTTGCAATAACTTCATGATCATTAGTTGCAACCCGCATCTTTGTATCCTTCGATGTCTCATTTGTCTCTTATCGTTATTAGCAAGTTTCTCCATCCACTCATGTTCTATCATTGAAAATTGTGCCCTAAAATCTTCTACACTCGTTGCACCTCCTTCAAATTCCATCTCTGTAACTTCTTCACCATGCACTAGTCTAACACTTGCTTCTCCAATTTAAACTGCTTTCTTGTGTTTCCCCATGTTCTCCCCAATGAGAACTTTATTCACCTCTTTTGATGCTCACTTTCTTGGAAACTCTTTTCTATCCAAACCTCTTTCATCTACTCTTTTTAAGGCCAACATAATTTTCCCTCTCCTTTTCTCAACAAGCATCTTCATAGGTCACTTCAATTTATTTTTCAATGGCCAACCCCAGCCATATTCTTGGCTTCTTTCCTCAAGACACTACTTACACTTCTCTAAATCTATTCTCAACTCTATCATTTCTTTATCGCACTCTAAATCCTATTTCTTCACACTCATTTTCATTTTTCATTTCTTCTTGAGGCTTTCTTGTATGGCATATTGTTGCATCTTTGGTCTTTATGCTTGGCTTCTTGATACCTCACCTAGGGCTTCTCTCTATTTCCTCTACCCAATCTTTTTGTACCCAAGTTCTTTTTAACCTATCAAAACTTTCACACACACGTACTTGTCAAAAATATCATGAGCAAAATTTTCTTCCTCCTCTCGGACCTTTTTGGCTTTGATACTGTAATTGATGACTCAACTTACATACTCCTACACTCTGATACCAAAAATAATGGAAAAATTGCTTAATTACTAACTCATTGCAAATATCAAAGACAATAAGCTGCCATAGGAGATACCGACAACATAAGGAAATGGAAAATTGATTCCTGATAATCCCCAAACTCCAAAAAAAAACTAGAGAACAACACTAAACAAGCAAATCAATTAATTTGCAGCCAACACTCTTCAAGAAACAACAAGCATTGAAAGAAAATAAACTCAAACTAGAAAATACCATTCCAATCCAGAAGACCGATTCATAGTAAAAGTAACAGCAACAACAACACACACACACACACACACACACATATTCGTTCCTTTTCCATGTGACAAATATAAACTTCACATTTAGTCGATGCCAAAAGCTGATTATAGTGAGTTGAGGGAATCAAAATTAATTGCCTACAACCCATTCACACCCTCACTTAACATAGCCTCTATTGTTCCTGCACACAAATTGAGCTTTGTTTCAAACATTATTTCCTATCACTCGACCTTAACACACTTTTTACTCTACCTAAGAAAATCAAGCTTATTTCAAACCGTCAATACTCTCATCTATTCCTGGTAGAATCTCCTTCATTCTCTGTGTTCTCTCCTCTTATTGTATAAATGTTATTGTTTTATTCTCTTCAAACTGGTTTTAAATTTTTCCCCAATATAAAAATCGTTGATCTTTTGGCAGCGACACCTTTCTTGGTTTGGGTTCTTTTCCCAATCACCCCTTCTTTTCTGGCTGGAAGTCCTCCCATAAAGGCGGTGATCTCTTACTAACTACCAATTTATCCTATACACTCACAAGGAAAATTGATAGGCAACCAACCAATAAAACTCATTTCCATCCTTGAAGCGCCACTTGTCACGAGGAGACAAGGAAATGAGAGACCAAAATGTGTAACAACAAAACTGAACAAAAAAACCAAAACTTAAAAACTAAAAGCTCTTGCATCGGGTGTTTAGCGTTTTAATGATTGTTAGTTATGATAAATATGTTATGTGGAGTCTTATTGAATGAATTCATGTGATTAAAAGTGTGAGTGCAATTAGGGTTTTGTAATCCTTAATTAAATTTTGAATTTCAGATTGGTCTTTAAAAGGTGTTGTTTGGTCAATTTTATTGATAGTAGTGCAAAAATAGACCCCTAATGTCTATACCTATGGAAGGGAAACTTTTTGAACATGTTACTTTGTCCTTGGAACATGATATGACCCTTAAAAAATCCATTTGAAGGAGTGTGACGAATTTGAGTCATTAGGAATTGAGAAAAGTGACCCACCCCACTTCCCAAAATTCATTAATGAATTTGAAAAGAGCATCAAAGCTTTCACATGTGTGAAACCACCTTGTGAAGAATGTCAAATAGAGTGTCATAGTACATTCCTCATCTCCCCAAAAGTCTCACACATGTGTAAGACATGTGGGGATATGTGTTTGAAGAATGAATAAAAAAATTACAAGTGCCACTCCCTCATTCAAAGGATCTTAGATTTAAAATCCTTTATATTCTTCATGTGATGGAATTTTGGCATGCTTTCATTCATCATTTTTTTATTTGGAGGTTTGAAAGTCTTAGGAGTAGAGTTGCATTTTGAGGAGGATTTTCAAAGGCTTGGCTATGGAAGAAGAGGACTCATCCCTACAAACCATGTAGAGATATAAGTTTTCCTCTTCCCTTGTTATTAATTTAGTTAGTTTTGTTTTAAGATCTTATTTCATTATACATGTCTTTATTTTTAGATTGTGAAAGAAGGGAATGATATATCAAGAATTTAGGTTGAATATATGAGACATAAATGCGGAAGTAGGTAAGCCCTTTTTGTGGGTCATATAAATCTTTTATTTTGTGAAATAATGTTAGGGCTTCAAAAAATAATGACCCTAAAATGGTTTATCCTTTCTCGAGGGAATGGTTAGAGCCCTAAAAGAATGCATGACACTATTTACGATAGGATGGAGAGCAAGTTGTGTCCATCGGTTTGACCTAAAAACTTGATATTTATTTTCTTAAAAATGGAATATAGCAATCCCTTATTTATTAGCATAATATTTATTTTCAACTATTGCATTGTACATGTTAGGAATGGTAGAGCTAAAACCATCTTAAAAATATTCATATTATATAGTATAAATTGTTAAGGGATGTAAGACCCTAATCACATGTCTTTTCTCGTGATTATGCTATTATTGTGGAAAAAAATAACAATAATATTACTTTGTTAAGGCAAAATAGATTTAAATGAATATTGTATCTCCTTTTGTATCCAATGAAATAATTTTTTTTATTTAATTCTACAATAAAAGTTGCATTATTGTAAAGTTACTACATGTGTTAAATATGGTTAATGATACCCATTACCTATTATTAGCATTCTAAGTTTTCATGGGAGTTTTAGTTTCCTCCATTAATTTACAAATTATTAGGAAACATTTAGTTGTGTAAATCATTGAATATGAATAAAATAATAATATTTGTAACTTTTTTCAATAATTTTTAAACTAC
>CM021103.1:514975234-515235171 GCA_007115665.2 Sequoiadendron giganteum
AACCCCCATTTGCATTGAAACTGAGTTTGCATTCGAAGTTTGTGGTCCCCTTGTCGTGACACTCTGACATACCAGACTTGGGTTTTCCCCCATTACTTTTTGTTTAACTCTCATGTGTTGAATAAAATATTTGTTTGTTGTGAGCTTTCAAAGTTATGCAGGTATGCCAGTTTAACCCTGTTATAGAGAAAGGAGACAAAACAATCATATAAAAAGTAAAGAAAAACAAGAAAAGGGACCAGGAGATCTGTTTAAAATGCAACCCCACTCAACTGCTTTGACTTTTTTGTCCTTGTCTCTGCTTTGTCTTGTTGGGTCCACTTTTCCCGACAAAACCACACCTCCTCGTGACTGGAGAACACTGCCTCCTTCCCTACCTATGTTGGTTCCTTCCCTACCTTGGGAAACTGCCTCCTTCCCTGCCTGCGTCGGTTCCTTGCCTCCTTCCCTACCTATGACGGTTCCCTGCCTTCCCTACTTGTGTTTAAAATTAACCTCCAAATCTAGTGCCTCATCGATTGAGTATATTTTGGGTCAGTATGAACCAATACACCAAAAGAGCTCGCAATAAATGTAATCGACGCAATAGGTGAAGTCTCTTTATTTTTATACTGAGTTGATGTGTGGTGTCGCCTGTGTGAACAGTGATGTAGGCAGCTCAACGTCCTTCCCTTATGCAGTCGCCTAAATCACTCTGCATTTTTTTTTAACATGCATAATCCCTGACTTTGCCTAACACAAATTGCCTTGAATTACACTCCTCATTGTGAACTAGTTCACATCATCTTAAGTGTAAAACGGGCAGGTGGGTGGTTCCTAAAGAGGAGTGGGAAAATAGAATATGTCGATTTTGTAACAAGGGTATGGTGGAGACATAATGACACTTCATCATGGAGTGCTCAGCATATAAAGACATTTGGGACAGCTATGGGGACACTGTGCAGGTTGATAATTTGAATACCCTATTTGAAGAGTCAAGGCTAGACAAAACTGCAAACTTCATCATCAAAATTCACTGCAGAAGGGTTGATCTTAATCGGAGTTTGCATACTATCTAGGGCCTTTTTGTGGGGGGCTCTTGTGTTGTTCCTGGGTCCCATAGGCTCCTTTGACCTGGTGAACGTCATTAAAATATTTTATTTCGTATGTCTGTATGCCATGTTGTCTCAATTATTCATGTATCTAATGTTTCCCCTTCTAAAAGAGCTCGGATTTCCAAATGCCGAAGGTACAAATTCATTCTAGGGTGATTGGTGTGCATGTACGTAGTCACGTATTCATTTTATGCTAAGAAATCTGAGTCCCTTCATCCCCAGTCGATTTGAGGCATGTGACCTGAGTTGACAAATATCCATCTAAAAACTGAGTGTACGGGTGCCAACCTTTTTTTTTTTTTAACATTCCCTATCATAAAGCATTAATGAGAGAAGATAGGCAATATGGCGTAGTTTCTTTTCATTATGATAGGGGACGTTGAATTAAATCCATTGAATAGCGGCAACTTGTATTGGTACATTCTTCATTAATACTTCCCTTATAAATAACATGAATATTTATCCTGATTACGTAAAATGCTGAGAATAGTATCTAATAATAGCTATTAGTAGGTCTCCCTCGAAGGATGTTATGGTAACAGTGAATATTTACTGATAATATTAACAACAACAAAGATATTAATAATATACGTGCTACGCAATGTAGAACAACACCAAAACAAAAAGATATAACATTGACTTCATGAAAATGATGTAATAGCCTTAATATATAAATATATAATAATATTCTTATAATAATAGACTTCTTATCTTTTAAAACATCGATTATCACCCACGTTATAGCTGATGGCAATGATCTCATGAGATATACATACGGTTTGCTTGGGGTTTTTCTTTCATTAAATTAAAGTTAAAATATAATATATTAGGGAGCGATGGTGTGTGTTTACAAACCTCACCTAGACGTTTTTTTTTGCAAGAAAATTTTATTTTATGACTTGGTCAAGACAAATACCAAAAGGCATGTGTTGCTTTTTATTGGAAAATATGACATCATTTTTTTTATTTAGAAAAATAATGATAACTTATTTTATACCTTAAAACTATTTCAGCCACGTATCCTTTTCTTCTTTTTTCAGAAGTATTTATATTCTTATAAAGGTAATTTAATATACACTTTTCATACTAATTTCATTATTTATGTAAGTCTCTTTTAGAGGTATGTATATTTTTAAGGATAAGATTAATTTAGACCTTATAGAAATTTAATAAAATAAAGTAATCATTTTTTTTATGCATTTAAATAATAAATAATAAATTAAGTAAATAATAGTTAAACATGGATAAAATTGTATATAATATTAAATATACGGATAATAATGAATAAATTTTGAGAATTTAGTATCATTTTAATAAATTCAAAATTAATTATCTCAGTTATTGGAGTTAAATAATAATAGTGATACGTTGGTAATTAAAAGTATTTCAAGCAACAACGAGTTGACAATAGTAGTGTTTAAAAGTTATTGTTACAAGACATTTGTTAGTTGTGTTTTTGTCCTAAGCGTAGATTTGGGGCATGACAATATAAATATATAATAATATTGGGCATAATACGAGTATGGGCTATCTTGTCAATAATAATGCGATAGATACAATAACACGATTAACAATATTAGAATCAGTTGTAGCAATGTCATTCATAATCATGTTTGTGGATCTATTTAATAATAGAAGTAGTGGTAAATAATAATATGGGATAAATGAACTCTAAGCACATATTTTTTATATTGAAAATAATATCGAAATTGGAGAGTGTCTTGAAATAGTAATATTAGAAGTCACATTGGTTCTAGCATAACAACTAGTTATTTTAAGTATGGGAATACTTTTGGTAGGAAATGTTAACATAGTATTATCACCATCACAATACTGCTAATAATAGTAGCAATAACATTGGGGTGAAGTTGGTACCAACGTCAATATTAACAAAAAAAAAGGGTTTTTAGAGTGAAAATTTTTGGGCATGACATAAAGAATTAGAAGTTGTAATCAGATTGTGAGTTAAAGAGAACCGGATAGGCCACTGAAGGATTAATAGAGGTTGAAGCCTCTTGTTGGATTGGAGCTCAGTTTGTGTGGGGGTTGGAGTCTTCAATAGGTTAGAGCCTCCAATAGAGGTTGGAGACTCTTGCTAACTTGGAGCTTGGTTTGTGTAGACATTGGAGACTTTAATAGTAGGTCAAAGCCTACAACAAGAAGAAGAAAATTAATATATATAAGCAATATTTTGTCATGGTTTTCTCCCACAAGAGTTTCCATATAAATCATGTGTTCTCTTTGTGTTCTTAATTGATAGATCTTGCATATCTATAGTTATTGTGGTTGGTTAAGTTTTGAAAAGTAAAAGATTATTAGATACTAATTCACCCCCCTCTCAATATCACTGTGTGCTCATCAAGGTGACTTCACTAGAATTTAGTTGGCTCTAAGGAGTGATAATAGAAAATTATTATAGAAAAAAAATCTAAATTTGTTCATTAATCTAATTACCACAATAAGATTTGAGAATCAACAACTAGATAATCTAGTTGAAGAGGCCTTGTTGAGGAAATTTTCCTTTGTTGGGATTTTTTGTGTGCATTACTTTGGAGAAGGTAACCAAGTAGCCAAGTACTTGCCCAATATTGGTACCAATTCTAATGGAGACATCATAACATAGATAGAAAAGTGTAGAATTTGTCTGATCTAGTGAATTGGAGATCTTCTTTTCTTTGGTGGCATCGAAACCTATTGTAAACATGTGTTTGAGTTATTATAAACCTTCTTTCTCAAGAATGAGGAAACATATGACAATCTCAAATCTATAGAAAAATCTCAAGTACCAAATGGTATGGTGGTTCTGGAAATTCGTAAAGTGAACTTATTTTACAAAGTGGGTTGAGCTATTTGATTAATTATTATTAGAAGAAGTATGTTTGAATGAACAAAAACTAAGGTGAAATGGAAAGAATATTGGTTACAATTTATTGGTAAGGACAACTATTAGTGTTTCTTAGATCGGATTAATTAATGAAAGCACTTAATAGAATTGCAACACACAAAGATACCCTGGGAAAACCCTCCTCTTGAGGGAGAAAAACCCAGCAAATAGTCTATCTATATGATGAACAATAATAGCAGAACTTTGCTTACAACTCAGGCCCAACAATGGCCAACAATGAATATAATGAGGTCACACCTCTCCTAGATGCACAAGATACAAATGAATATGTTTCTCCTTGTAACCGATCTGCTGCTACATCTGTTGCTACATCTGATGATCTGCTGATACAGGAGATGATCTCAGCCTTCAAAGAACAACAATCTGCTCTTCTACAGAAATCGCTATCTCTCCTCAATATTGATCTGCTGAGATAGAGCGAACTCCTTATACAGAAAAATGCGAACTTGATAACTTGCTTGATTCGGCCTGCTGCTACAAAATGATGGTCTGCTGCTAAAGTGCGAATTGTCTTGATGAACTTGAATGAATAAATGACAAGGTAAGACCTTGTATTTATACAAGATAAAGTGACACCTTGATTAGGTCGGCCATCTCCAAGAATAATTAATTTACAAGATAGCAATGTAGGTCGGCCCTAATTAGGTTATTAATAATAATCTCAAATACATATATAAATTAAATAGCCGCTTAGGCTAATCATTTAATTTGTGATCTTCTTGAAGTGGGTGCGTTGGAAGAAGCAGACCTAAGCTGCTTATAACATCAACACTCCCTCTCAGCTAGGGATGATACTTCCACCTGCACAAAACACATCATCTCAATGTGAAAACAAAATAAGATATCACCTCATTGTGATACCAACCAATATGACTACCTCCATAGATGGTATGAACAAGTGCTCATCACTTAATGTGATGTTGTCACCTCAACGTGACTTTTACCATGGCTCTCCCAGAGAGTGATTCATAAGCACAAATAAATCATCACGGATTCCCTCACGCGATGTTGTCATGGAGTCACACACATGACATCCACCATGGCTCTCCCAGAGGGTGGAAACAAGGGCTTTCACCTCAACTCTCTCTCAACAGAGAATTGCATTATCAAGGGCTTACACCTCAACTCTCTCTCAATAGAGAATTGCATTATCAAGGGCTTGCACCTCAACTCTCTCTCAACATAGAATTGCATTATCAAGGGCTTTCACCTCAACTCTCTCTCAATAGAGAATTGCATTATCAAGGGATTTCACCTCGAACTTCTCTCAGAGAAGAACTCATTAAACAAAGGAACACCGATACTGAGACTCCCTCTCGATCTTGGCTTCAGAGATTGCAAAGAAGACTTCTGGAGATGTACTCCCTCTAGCCATCAACTCAGTCCCTCTAGTGTTTACTCCCTCTTGATCATTTCTTTGGTTGACATGACTTCTTCACAAGATACCTCAAGCTTTTCATCACGAAGTAATCTCTTATCATCTTCTTCCCCCTAAACCTATCCAGGAAGCATTTTAGATAGAGATTACTAACAGTCCATAATTATCCAAAGAAATATCAAGATTAGAATCGAACAAGTTATATCATGAATGAAATTTTTCTAAAGATCTTATGCTGGTGAACACAACACAATTCAAGAGAATCTACTATCTCTCTTAATTACAAGATCCAAAGAATAGATAAATGATATAATTCAACAACCAATGAATACTTATCTTTTTAACTATTCTGATAGGTCCAAATGCTGGACATAGTGTCATACGTTGTACTTGAGCTTAGATCAATCTGTACCCTTCACAGTTTGAACACAATGACGACCTGAAAGGGCAAGCTATGAATCCAAGCTTGATCATTTCTTCATTCGGTAAGACTTCGATATCCAATCTTTCCAGATGCAGATTACTAGATGCTCAGGATATCTCAATGTAAGAGCCTCTTAATAATTAAAAATAATTCATGCAATACTTATCTCATGGATTTCAAAATCTCCTGAGTAATAGATAATTAATTCATTAATCATGACATGTCTTTCTTTCAATTTTCACAGAAGAGCTAATCTTAGCAAAACCAAAAGACAATTAACATGATCCTACTTGCAATGAAAAGAATCTTATTACAGTGATTGCTATTTACTGGTCACACATAATCCTAAGTAAATAATGTCAGAATTGCATAACTCAACAAATTAAATTTTAACCTAGAATAGTAAATACAATCAAAAACAAAGAGTACTTATCTCTTAAATATTCTGAAGGGTGGGCACCGTATGATATGTTGCTCTTGCACTTAGTACACAACTTGAACATAGGCCCATGACTTAGAGTAGAAATTCACTAGAATCATTTTGGGGAGAGATCTCAATCACATCCGCAAATGAAGCATGTTGATTAGGCCTGGTAGGACAATCCCTTGCATAGTGACCAAATTTGTCACATTTAAAGCATTGAACACGAGAGAGGTCCCACTTCTTCTTGAATGCAGGAGCACCATCTGACCCATTATCTCAATTCCTTTTAAAGAATCCTTTCTTCCAAACTTTTCCTTTCTTCGATGAATGAGAGGCGAGAACATGTAGATCTTCATTCTTTGAATTTTGACCAATGCCCCTTGCAGTTAGTCTCGACTCCTCTTGAATGCAGTCAATCCTCAATCGATCAAACTTGGGAAGTTTAGATCTTGCACTGATTCCTTGAATAAATGACTCCCATGAAAGCGGAAGACCATTGAGAGCAATCATGGTCAAATCCTTGTCATCAACAATATGACCAATGGTAGAGAGTTGATCTCTCAATTCGGAAATCTTCATGAAGTAGGTGATGACAAACTCTTCTTCCGCCATCTTAATGTGAAGTAGTTGTTGCTTCAAAGTTAGGGCTCGACTGGTGTTGTTGATTTCGTACATCTCTTCCAAGTTGTAAACATCTCTCTTGCTATATCCAACTTGAAGACAATTGGTACAATATGATCCTTGACGGAATCAACCAATACTTTCTTTGCCCTAGTGTCTTTCTTTCTCCATTGCAGCTTCTCTTCTTCCCCCTCAGGTTCGGGAACTTTTGTTTTCACAAACTCAGCCAAATCATTCTCTTCCAAAGTTAGCATGAACCTGAACCTCCATGATGTGTAGTTCGAGATCCCTTCGAGTCTATCCTCGATTTTCAGACCGTTCACCATCTTGAGAAATTTAGAAGATAGACTGAAAAGAAAAGATAATGAGAGTTGCAAACTAACAGATCTGAATCTGATCACGATCTTTTTCACACCCACTCTGATACCATGTTAGTGTTTCTTAGATCAGATTAATTAATGAAAGCACTTAATAGAATTGCAACACATAAAGACAATGAACACACAAAGATACCCTGGGAAAACCCTCCTCTTGAGGGAGAAAAACCCAGCAAATAGTCTGTCTATATGATGAACAATAATAGCAGAACTTTGCTTACAACTCAGGCCCAACAATGGCCAACAATGAATATAATGAGGTCACACCTCTCCTAGATGCACAAGATACAAATGAATATGTTTCTCCTTGTAACCGATCTACTGCTACATCTGCTGCTACATCTGATGATCTGCTGATACAGGAGATGATCTCAGCCTTCAAAGAACAACAATCTGCTCTTCTATAGAAATCGCTATCTCTCCTCAATATTGATCTGCTGAGATAGAGCGAACTCCTTATATAGAAAAATGCGAACTTGATAACTTGCTTGATTCGGCCTGCTGCTACAAAATGATGGTCTGCTGCTAAAGTGTGAATTGTCTTGATGAACTTGAATGAATAAATGACAAGGTAAGACCTTGTATTTATACAAGATAAAGTGACACCTTGATTAGGTCGGCCATCTCCAAGAATAATTAATTTACAAGATAGCAATGTAGGTCGGCCCTAATTAGGTTATTAATAATAATCTCAAATACGTATATAAATTAAATAGCCGCTTAGGCTAATCATTTAATTTGTGAGTCTTCTTGAAGTGGGTGCATTGGAAGAAGCAGACCTAAGCTACTTATAACATCAACAACAACCATGCATCCCCTTGCTAATGAATTAAGCTATGGGTAGAATGAATGTTATGTATTACACACATTATTTGTAGCTAGTATTAAACAATAACAATTACTTAAGAGGAGGTCTTCAAATACATTTTCATGTACTTATGAAATGGAGCATTGAGTTAGATTAAGGAATAGAGGAAGTGCAAGGACAATTAGAAAAGAGATTATAAATAATAAAGTATACGTATTAAAAAATATTGTGTATGTAACAGCAAGATGTAAGAATGAACGAATATGATCTCAAACTATGGAGAATGTGAGGATATATATGATGCAGGAGGATCTAGGTCCAGAAGCAATCTCACATCAACCAAAAATATTTCATGTCTTTCCTTTCAATATTGTTGCTTTTATGTTTTTTTTTGTTGATTTTTTGATTGTGGCTTTACTGGTTTGTAGAGAAAATTTGGGTCAAATTAAGGATATCACCTTGTAGAGGAGTCTAATGGGTATCTAGAAATCAAATTTGCTAAGAATTAAGGTCAAATTGGCTAAGTTATGGCTTTGTGGGTTTTTGGTTTGTTACTAGTTTGTGTACTTTTGGGTTGTTATTGAACCCGCCCTTAAGTAGATGTTTGTTCTATTGCCAACCTTAGGCAAATATTTGGTATGCTACTGACATTTGTTGCGACTCAATGCTAAATTGATCGTTTATAATTGATTCTAATATTTTTTCTTGCATGTTTGATACGAATGAGTTTTTCTGTACTTTCCAGAACCTATTGCTTATCTAGCTTGCAAGAATTACACATCTATTTGAAGCATGTGGGTTTCTTATGGCCATCAAAATTTATGAATGAAATATTGTGATTTGAACATTTTAAAGTTTTTTCAACTAGTTTAGATTACTAGTCTCGATGATGACATCAACATTATACTGTTGCAAAAGAATGTAATTGAATCAAATATGTGCATCACTTAAAAGGTTTAGTTCAATAAAAGAAAAAAAGATGAAGATGATGTAAGGATGATGTCACCTAGTATGGTTGTGAAGTTTTTTTGACCATCTAATCATGAATTAAAATTTCCTATTTGAACGACCATTTACCAATCTTTTACTTATTGATGCATCTGCAGACTTTCAGCTTAATACTACCTCTATGGACTTTTAGCGTGTTGTTGCACTTACAAAATTTTGAATGGTCAAGGAATAAAATAATGATTGGTTTATGTTAGGAGGGACTTCTTTTATAAGGGGAAAATATTTTGGGAAATTTTGAAAGGTGATTGAGATTAGATTGATCCATTGTTCTACTCATGTATTGTAATTATGCTACCTTAAAATAGTAGAATTTGAATTTATTTTTTATTGAACAATAATTTGTTGATTATTATCTGGGTTGTAAGGTTGGGTACTTTGATACGATCCCTTAACTTGGATTACATCAAGTGGTATCAAAGCAAGGTTTTCTTGTTGGGAGGTGGTGAGAAGTAAAAAGTTGAAGTGATAAGTGATCCTAAGGATTTGAATATTTGTTGCAAGTAATGAGGATTCTTGCAATTGTGCAAAGAAAAGAGGGATGTGGAAATCATGACAACGATAAGTTTTATGAAAACCACTAGAGGTCAAATATATGATTGATGCAAATATGCCCCAATGAAGATGAAACCCTAAGATGGAGGAGATGTTTGAGTAGTTCCATATTGAAATGAGGAATGAGTTGAGGACTCTAGTAGCATATTTGAGGAGAAATTTAGAGAATGCAAAAGACCATGCAAGTAGTGATGAAAGCAAATTCAAAGAAAATAAGGGAGAAAACAAACTACTAGCGGATCAAGGACAAGAAAAATTCCTAAGAGCTATTTCCAAGATTAGTAAGGGTAATCAAATGGAGGTCCATTTTTTTGGAATAGTTAAACCCTGAAGAGTTGATAGATTGGATGGTGAGTTGGAAGAGTATTTTGATTTGGAATAAATTTATGACCCATAAAGGGTAAAGTTGGTGCAAAAAAACTAAAGGGACATGTTGTCCTTTGGTGGAGGGAGTCGTAGAGAGCAAGAGTTTAAAATAGTGATACAAGGATAACTTGATGGAATCAAATGGTAGCCAGGCTAAAGGAAAATTTAATTTCTGGAGATTATGAATTGGAGTTGTTTAAAAAGCTTTGGAATCGAAAATAGGTCATGAGTATAAAATATTACATAGAATAATTTTACAAGATGGTAATCAGATTTGAGCATCATGAAAAGGACAAAGAGAAGGTATCCAAATACATGAATGGGTTAAGATTTAATATTTAGGATGAGATGAGTATGTTTAGAATCACTACAGTTGAAGATGCATACTATGAGGCCCAACCCTGTCTACAAATTGTGTGACACCTTGATAAGTTCAATTATACTAGTTTGGTGAATAAATTGATGATTGAACCTAATTCCATGCTTAATATTGTGATTATCCTATGAACTAGTTTAAATAATTTTGGTGACAAATGTTCTTTATTAAAGGTGATTTGACAAACCGTTAAGAATATATGTGAGGACATAAGATTCAAATTTATGTACAAGTATCATGCAAATAATACACCTAAGTTGATATGAGATAAGAAATGGCATTTACATGACATTGATTCGAATAACTTGCTAATAAGTTTCATGTTACTTGGAAAATGGTAATAGCTAGGAATGAAGCAAGACTTTGAAGATCGTAAAGAAGTTTCAAAAGGATCACTAGCCAAGCATCATTGAGATAGATTAAGACAACTCTGATCAATAACAAGTTTACCTAAGGTAGATTAATAAAGAAAATTGTATTTATTAGATATCAATTTGAATAATGAATGTTATTAGATGAAGAGCACGTCCAGGGGTAAATTTAGTTGTGTAAATAAATGATTTAGCTAAAGTTATATTTTCATTATTATTATTATTATATGCATGCTCAAAATTTCCATCTTGCATAGAGAAAGAAAATTATTATTATATATATATGCATGTATTATGATTCATTAACTATTGAGTTTGATCTTGTTAATATTTTGAGCAGGTAATTATTATATTTCTAACCAAAAATGTATTGGGAAAAATACATGTGAAAGAAGTGTCAAAGGGGAAAAAGGAGAACCATCTAGACCCAAGTTAAATATTTCATTTTAAATTTAAAATTTTTGAATCTAGGACCTAGGAGGTAATTAGGGTTTTGTGTATAGTGAATGGTGTTGATGACTCAACTTACATACTCCTATGCTTTGATACCAAAACTAATGGAAAAATTGCTTAATTACTAACTCATTGCAAATTAAAAAGACAAGAATACGCCACAAGAGATATTGGCAACATAAGGAAATGGAAAATCGATTGTTGATAATCCCCAAACTCCAAAAAAACATAGAGAACAACACTAAACAAGCAAATCGATTAAGTTGCAACCAACACTCTTCAAGAAACATAAGGCATTGAAAGACAATAAACTCAGGCTACATAATACCATTCCAATCTAGGAGACCGATTCTTACTAAAAGCAACAACAACATATATATATATATATATATATATATATATATATATATATATATATTCATTCCTTTTCCAAGTGACAAATATAAACTTCACAAGCACAAAGGAATTTAGTCGATGCCAAAAATTGATTACAATGAGTTGAGGGAATCAACATTCGCTGCATACAACCCATTCACACCCTCACTTAACACAACCTTTGTTGTTGCTGCACCTAAATTGAGCTTTGTTTCAAACATTCTTTCCTATCACTCAACCTCAACACACTTTTTACTTTGCCTAATAAAAGCGAGCTTCTTTCAAACCGTCGATACTCTCATCTGTTCCTGGCAGAATCTCCTTCATTCTCTGTGTTATCTCCTCTTACTATATACCTGCTATTGTTTTTTTCTCTTCAAACTAGTTCTGTCTTTTTCACCAATCTAAAAACCATTGATCTTCTGACAACAACACCTTTCTTGCTTTGGGTTCTTCTTTTCCTAATCGTCCCTTCTTTTTTGGCTAGAAGTCCTCCCACAAAGGTGTCAATCTCTTCCTAACTACCACTTTCTCCTATCCACTCACAAGGAAACTTGATAGGAAACCAACCAATAAAACTCATTGCCACCCTGAACTACCACTTGTCATAAGGAGACAAGGAAATGAGATATCAAAATTTACAACAACAAAAATGAACAAGAAAACCAAAACTTAAAAACTAAAAGCTCCTACGTCAGACTCCCCAGGAGACAAAAGAAAGCATGTGATCTTGCACATGAGGTCACCATCTAGAAATCATTTATCTAGTATTTTCTTTTGCATCTTCCAACATTGCTTTGGAACAACTACCATGTGTTCAATCTGTTTTCGTTTGTTTTTATTTTTCTTTTTGTATCTTCTCCTTTTTATGTGTTTTTCATCTACAAGCCTCCAAAACTCCATATCTTGTTCATATACATCATTTTAATCTTCTTCTTTTAGAATCCTCCCTTCAACAAATTCATTCAAAGACTCAAAAGCATCATTACTAAAATTATTGGAAACAACTTGCTTACTATTTACCTTGTATGTGCACTCCTCAAGCTTCTTCCAAGTGACTCTCAAAAGTATGTCAATCTTTTTTTTTCGTTGATACTTCATCAGTAATTTGCTCCAACTTCTCTCCTTCGTAGGCCAATATCTTCATCAACAAACCATCTTGGACTCCATCATTCACAACCTAACCTTTATTAAAATTTGCATATACAATTTCATACTTTTCCTCTTTTGTTGCAATAACTTCATGATCATTAGTTGCAACCCTCATCTTTGTATCCTTTGCTGTCTCATTTGTCTTCCTATCATCATTAGCAAGTTTCTCCATCCACTCCTATTATATCAATGAAAATTGCACCCATAAATCTTCTACACTCGCTGCACCTCTTGATTGATCCACAATGGTGTGAATCCTCGTGATTGATTTCCTGGTGGATGAGTGAACCTTTTTGCACCTATCAAGATGTGTCTTGAGGTTATCAAGAGTGGGCCTTGTATCACAAAGAACATGCATAGAGGCTTCTGAAAATTCCACACTCTCTACTTGATTCATGATGGCTTCTTTGAAGGTCTCATAAAGTTTTGTGGCTGGAAGGAAGATACTGTTCTCTTCAAGGAGCTCGCCTAAAAACTCCTTGATTATTTTCTCAAGGATATCACAATGTAGTTCGATATTTTCCTGTACTTGGTGAGATCTTCTGTAAGAGATGTGATTGTTTGAATACGATGCTTCAATGATTCTCTTACTTCAATGTATTTCTCCTTGTCAGGGATCACCTCGGCTTCCACCAATTTGCTGAGCTTTACCTGTTTCATCTGTGACCACAACAAGAAGCATTTTTCCATTTCTCCGAGTTCTTGGGAAAGAACACCTTCCTCCTTATCTAGCTCTAATTTGAGCTGGGCTATCTAAGTAGCTTTTTCATTTGTAGCAACTATAATATGAGAACCATGTTCTATAATCTTATTAATAAAATCATATAACACTTTGTCTTTGGAGGAAAACTTCTCATCCTTCTTGACAGCTAGGTCCTCAACGCTTACCATTGCCAACGATTGTGCATTACTTGAAGATCCTGCAAGTCTCCTTACAATAGTGGCATAATGCTCTGCTCTCTATTTGTATAAGTTTTGAGCTTGCTCCATTTTGTCCAGTCTTCCTGCCAGTATATTTAGGGTCACTTGCGCATTCACCTTGGCACTTTCATTTGTGACCTTGCCAAGCTAGACTCTTGTCACTATATAGTCATCCATATTGACATCTCCGTCCTCTTGAGGTGGTATGCCAATCTCTGCATACTTTTGACTGGCTTTCTCAACATGAAGCCGTGAATACGCTTTTTCCTTTTTCTTCCCCTTGGCTTTTGGAGGGGCTATTTCTTCAAGATCGAGCTCTTTAGGAGAGATCATTTGATTTTTTCGCTTCAATACCTAAGATACCAACCAGGGGGGAAGAGAGGAGATAAGGGCTTCTTGGTTGACCGTCAACTCCCTTGTCATCACCACTTTTGAAGGAATGATTGGTATAGTGATAATTGGTGTAGTGTCTGTCATTACCTGCTCTAGTAACCTGCACATTGAGTTGATTATGCATGGATTCATTCACGAACCTGTTAAACTTAGCTTTTGAAGTGAGATCATAGGATGAAGATGACAAGTTGGGAAATGGATGACTGAGGGCTTGACAAAATGTCAACCGTTTGTATACTTGTCACTGAAGGAGTATCCAACACAGTTGATGTTGCAAGGGGTGGTGCAATGTCCACTGCGGTTATGGTAGATGCAGGAATAGGTGATGTAGGAAAAGGCGGTGGAGGAGTGTTTGGAATAGGAGGTGTGCGAGGAACATTTGAAGTTACAGGCGATGATGACTGGGGAAGATCTTCAACTACATTCTCAGGTGGAGACATAATTCGTTCTTCATCATGCCCGAGTTCCTATTGATCACCCTCTTGATCTTCTAACTCTTGTTCACCTTCCTGGTCACCTTCAAACTCTTTTTCACCTTCAAAATCTTTTTCCTCGTCATAATTTGTTTCTTCTAAATCTTCTTCTTTAACAGATTGGTCACTTGAATTTTCTTCTTCATCGAAATATATCTCTTGGGAAATGGACCCCTTTCCTTTTGAACGGGATGGTTTAGATTCCATTGTTTTTTCTTCTTGGAGAGCTCGGACATCCTTTTTTCTAACAATGAACTTAATCCTGGGGCCTCTTCGAGAAGAAGTGGTAATAACCACATATTTATCTTTCATGCGGGGTTCTCCTTGTTGACTGGCTTCTACTCCAGATTCTTCTCCTTCAGATTTTGTCCTGAAAGTTTTCATCTCAAAGCCATGCTTGTGTAACCACTCTATAGTGTTAGCCAGTATTGGTGCCAACCTCTCTCTGATGGAAATGTTTTCCTTCTTGGACCATTGGATTGTAGACAAAGGTTTCTTGGAGATTTATTGTTCATCGTAAGTAGCGTTCATGATGTCACTAGGATTTGTGAAATCCTTTGGTAGGTCAGCAACACCAAGATCTTTGATCTGCTGTACAGTTAGTTTGTAAGAATCCATCTTATAGATCGCCTCTTCATCTCTGCAATCAACCCAGATGTCCTCAAAGTGGTACCCGTGCTTGTGACCCTTTTTCAGCCTCTTCTTTACATTTTGGTAATCAAAATCAAGTCTGTATCTATAGATCCTGATTGTCATGACATGCATATTTGCATAGACTGATTTGGCTTTTTGTACACTTTTGATGGTATACCTATCGATTTTCGGTGAAAACTTAAATCCTAGCTTGTGAATCCTCATCCATTCTTTGTGAACTGAAATCAGCTATCTGCACAACTCCATGAGTATCCACTTGTCTGAAGGATATCTAGGCAACATGTAAGGGCACCCAATGTAGCATCCTACCCTTATGTAAGTAAAAGTTGGGAATTGTAGGAATATGCATCTAACTTACTTACCACTTTGTAGGCCTCATCAAACACTCTCTTCTTCTTGAGAGTCGGGTCAAAGATGAAAAACAAAGGCGCAAAGAAAGCATCGGTGACCCTCCTGAAATGGCAAAGGCTTTCCTTCAATTCTAGTTGATAGAAATATTTGTACATAGGTGTAGAAAGTCGGTTCCCTCTTGTAGATAAACCCAAGAATTGCCTCATCACAATTGTGACATACACCAAGTAAGAAGTCATATAGAACTTCAAGGTGGTTGGCACATTTATCGGTTGTTCATGGATTGCATCACTGATCTGTTTGCCCCAATCAATATGCTTCTGTCTTCTTATGATTCAAATGTACTTGTACATCCAAGCCTAAAAATGAGATGTTTTAGATAATTCCTTAACTTTTCTCAAGAGTGTTATCATGCCCTTGACATCTTCTTTGAAGTCACTTCACAGAAGTCCCTTCGGCCATCTTGAGATAGTATGCCTGGGTTCTTTCAACCATTGGCTATTGATCAAGTACTTAGCCTTATTTGGATCTGAGTCATAGACTTCCTGTGCTTGTTGTATTGAAATTTCAATGTATTTTTCCATCTAAGGAACTCTGAAAACAATATCAAAGAAATTAGGGTCCAGTCTCAATATCTCCTATCCAAAAGAGTCAATCACACTTGTGCTTTCCCTGATGTAATGGGATGCAACTTCGAGGATGAACTCTATATGATGTGAAAAAGTAGGGAAAGTAGACACCAGGTGTAGATTAATATGCACAATGGCTCTCAGATAGTCTTCAAGAGGCTTTTGCTCAATTCTCTTTACGAAATCAACGAGGTCTTGATGACCAACCTCAGTGTCTTTTATCTCATCCACCTTTGAAATTACTATTGTCGATGGATAAACACCTTGGTATTTGTATTTCATTTTGCCTTCATCTTTTGAAGACGATGGAGGCTTCTTGGCTGTCATCTGAGAGCAATTGGATCAAAAGATGCAATCTTCAAGGATCCCTTGATGAGATCTTGAAAAGGAACTGCAAAGATGGTGAATCAACAAATGTTAGTCAAAAAAGAAGCATTGGGATGCGTGGAGTGAGCAACAATGTTGAGCAAGCGTGATACAAGTGACGAGGCATGAAAAATGATGTAGGAGCAGAGAAACGATCTTCAAAGCGAAGATATAACAATTTCAAAGAGTTTCGGGCAAAAATTGCAAAGAGTGTAAGGGCGCTGAAAATCAATGCCCTTGCACTTAGGAGAAATTTCTCAAGTGCAATGGCACTGAAAATCAACGCCCTTGCACTTTATGTGTAGAGTTCTATGAAAAGTGTCAAGGCGCTGATTTTCAACACCCTGGCACTTGGCTTCATACTCGGAAGTTTTTTTAGAGAAGTGCAGTAGCTTGAAAAAATGACGCTCTAGCCTTAGTGAGTTTCAATCAAAATGAAACGTTGTCATTTTTGTAAAATGCGTGGGTGAAGCGTTTCACCATTTTGAAAAAGGCACGTTAGAAGAATGAGGAGCTTGCTTAGGGTGAAGAGAAATGATGAAAGAAGAAGACAAGACGTTAGCTCTAAATACCCAAGGCATTGAGTGAGGAAAGAGTACGCAAATAAATAAAGAAGACTTGCACAACAAGAAGATTAGAACCTATACAAAGATTGCAAACTTAAAAAGACATAAACCCCTAAAAAAAATGCGATGAACAACATTTTTGTTCTCAACAATTGAAAAGGAAAGAACGAAAAAACACGGTGAGGAAGGAAAAATGTCATACATCAAATAAAAAGAAAACCTAAATCAAATGCTTGAAGAGATCTTCAAAAACACAAGTTTGCTTGAAGAGATCTTCAAAAACACGAGTTTGCTTGAAGAGAGATGGACACCCAACACGTTGGGAGTGAAAGAAAGGAGACAAGAATGAAATGATCTACTTAAAATCACTTGCAAGTGATTCACAAGTGAAATAAAAGAACTGTAGTTGCACATTTAATTGAGGCACGAAAGGTGGAGAAAACTGGAAAAAGTGTTGTGGGGTCAAAAAAACACCGCCTAGGGCCTAAAAATGACTAAGTATGGAGACTTAGTGTAAGGGCACTAAAAATCAACACCTTTGCAACAAATTATCATTTCACTTTAGTGTAATGGTGTTGAAAAAGTCCACTATTGCACTTTTTATACTTAGCCATTTTTCTTCAAAATGTCAGAGCGCTTTTTTCTGGAGCTTTTGCACTTTTCACAATTTCACTAAGTATAAACAACGAGAGTTCACGAAGACACTCGTTTCGAAGGTCTTCGTGAGATGAACGCAGAGGGACGCTCAAATGGACTGTTTGAGACTTTAGAACACACTTCGAGGTGGATTGAAAATCACCTCATTTTGCGTGCTTGAACATCACGAACCTAGGAAATGGACAAGTTTCATAGGGGGGTTATCCGTGGAATGAGCACTGCTAGATTCCATGATAATAGGTCTAAGATTGATTTAGAAAATCAATGAAGGAGGTTGATTGAGAGGATGTGAGCTAGAAGAAGCCTATAAATGACACTTTGTGATTGGTGTACATGAGGAGGTTTGTGATACAAGGGGTTTAGATGGTGGAGATCTTAAAAAAATAAAGGGTGACAATAAAAAAATATTTTTTAAAAGTTTAAAAAACCCCTTTTTGGAGCTTTGTGAATTACTAGGTTTTTCTAAATTGAATGGATGGGCAAGATTTGATGAGAGGACTTAATGGATAATTGTGAAGTATGAGGAAATGCATGTAAGCATGCCCGACCATGTACATGCAAGTTTGAATTAACTTAATGCTGCTTAGGATTATGCAAGTGGATGTTTAGTTAACTAATTGATTTTTGCCAACTAATAGCTTGAAGAGGGGATTTGAGAATTGATGTTTGGAATATCGGGATATGAAAGACAAACTTAATTAAATAGATGTTAAACTTATTCAACTAAGGTTGGACTATAGAGGAAAGTGTTGAAATCATTGATTAAAAACAAATGACTAAAATTTATTTAATTAATGCTAGGAAGATTGTTGGAAAGTTTAATTAAATAATTGACTCTATTTAACTAACATTAGAAGGGGATATATGCAAGATGAATTACGCGATGATTATGACATGGTTAGATTTATGTGCTTACAAGATTAATTCACCAAAAAATTAGAGTAACCCAATTCAAATTTCATCATTATACTCTCAACACATCTAAGGAGTTGTAATTTTGAGTTAAAATTCAAAAAATTATGATAAAAAACAATGAACAATCATCTATCAACCACAAAAATCAACTAAATATTTTCATTTCTAGAATTCTAAATTTTAAAATTCACTAAAGGGTTGTGGCTCAATTAGTTGAGCGCAATTGGTAAGGGTGATGGTATATTCCTTGATTACATCATCCACTAAAGTTCGAACTGTCCAAAGGTGCAATAAATAAGGGATTGAGGGAGTATTGTCCCTCACATGATTTTGATAGAATGAATACCCCTCAATCCTCAACTCTTAATTGAAAAATGTATCAACTTAGACTTGTCCTCTTTGACATGAATGAAAGAAAGATTTTAATGACGTCCACGATACTAAACAGTCTATGGGACCAAGACACAATAGACCTAATTTGTTTATTACAACTGTAAATTAGTTATGATATTGCTATTAGGATTCAACCGTGTAGTTTTCGAGTCAAACTCATTGACCCATGATTCATCAGTAGTGGTTCACAAGAACCCATCTCTCATGATAATGAATGGTCCACTTAGCACTCATTGCATCTAGGTGATGCTCACAGAGGTGAAGCATTAGTCCGTCCCGGGAGGTCACCCATCCCAGTATTAATCATATTCATTAAAAAATTCATCGATGTTTTTGTTTTAGGCTTCTAAATACTACTTCAAATTAGAAAGTCCAAAGGCGAAAAAATTTAAATTATGAGACGTTGTCGTGTCGTTCTCCTTAGACATTTTAATACATGGACGGCGGTACGGTCATAAGAAGTAGATAGAAAGCTCCAGTCCAATTCCCTCTACCTAAATCACGTTGAAGTCTGCGGCTCTGCGGTCAACATTTGTGTCAAGCATTTAACTCGCCGGATTGCATCCTTATTAAGATAAACCCTTTGCATCAACGACTTTTTCCTTCCTCACAGCTAGAAGAGACAAATACGAATAAAATACAAACACAGACATTCTCAACGTTTCTAGACCTGTGTCGGAACGTTGGAGTCGTGTTAAAACGAACATCCCTGTTACTGGTAAAGCCCAACATATTTGGCCACTCTGTAGTGGCATTCTTTGAAGGGAGGAGCCTCACAAGCCACCGCTTCTTTGCACAGGTAATCCCTACCATTCTTGAGCTGACTTTTATGCGTTTTCTATTTGGGTTTGGTCGGAGTGATAATACATGTACTTTTTTGTCTTCAATTTTTTTTTCTTTGGAAAGAATTTCATAGAGAAAATTGTTTTGAGGGAAAATGGGAATTGTTTTTCAATACCATTAATGTCACAGAGTTTCTAGATTCAAGCAACGTGTGCGTAGGGTTTGGTCATTTATAAGCTTATGTCACTCTGTCAAGATTGCCATTCAAATTCAACTTTGCCTCTTTACGTTCCTTAAGATGAGAAGAAAATGAAATTTTTGAATAAGGGTTAGTAGATTATGGTGCTCCTTTTTACTCTAGATATCCTCAGATACAAGATGCAAAGATTTGACTTTGGGCCTATTCGATTGAGAGTGTAGCTATATCTATGCGAAAGCTCGATAGCTTCCTTGCATTTTATCAAGAAATGCTTCTAAAATATATATTCCTGAAAAAGTCGTCTATCAAAATCTCATACTAGCATTGACTGATTATACTTAGTAGTATTTAAACAGAACCGTAACCATAAGCTACAGGATGCAAAAAATTGATTTCTGGCCTAGCTGATTGAGAGGGAAGCTATTCCTCATCTCTATACAATGACTGATTATACTTTAGCAGTGTTTAAACATACTTGTAATGATAAGCTATAGGATGCAAAAAAATTGATATCGGGCCTAGCTGATTGAGAGTGAAGGTATCCCTCATCTCTATACAAAAGCTTGATAGCTTCTATGCAGTATGTCTTGTAAAGCTTCGACAACGTATCTTCCAGTAAAAACCTTCTATAAAGGTATCTACACTGGCATAGACTGATTACACTTAAGTAGCGTTAAAACATAATCATAACCATAAACCATGCTGCCCCTGTGAACTTTACCATTAACTTGAGGGTTGATATTCTGACTGCTCTGTTTGAAGAAATGAGTTTGGCCAAAACAGCAGAGTTTTCGATCTAGATTCATAGTTGAATCCAGCCTCGAGAAATAGATGGCAATATTAGAAGCTTAGTTTGCCAGCCCTTGTCCTAAGCGTTTTTTTTGTGCACAACACATCCTAGATACTCGGTGCTTAAATAGACTGTTTGGTCTTTTGGATGTTATCAGGTTCTTTCATTTCATTTCATTTTGCTCATTTTACCGATATTGTATAATGGCATGAATGGGATTATACTTCGTACTTATCAAATTCTATGCAAAATTATTTACACGGCAATGGCATGACATGGCAAAAGCATAAGTGTTTTTAAACTTTACAGATTTCAAATGGGAAAACGAAACAAAAAATGATAAAATACAATAAGAATAAAAATTACAATGTTCGTTCCCAAAGTTTTATGGGGTTTTGGGTACAGTTCTGGGGATGGGGGGATGGAGATAGAATCCCCTTTATAAACAGTCCATTTACACAACATGGCAAAAGCATAAATGCTTTCTAACTTTACAGATTGCAAATAGGAAAACAAAACAGAACACGATGAAGTGCAATAAGAATAAAAATTACAGCGTTCATTCCCAAGGTTTTGATGGGGTTTTGGGTATGGGGGGATAGTGACAGAATGTGCCTGCCCCATCTCCATTTTTTAGCAAAAAATAGGGACACTGCAGGGATGTACCCTGTGGTGTTGTCCGGGACAGGGATCCTAGGGGGATATCTGGATGCCCTTGATGTCCCTGTGATGTTCTGGGAACATCTTGATGTTCGCTGGCATCAAGATTAAAACAGTTAAAAAATTCAGTTTTAAAAAAGAAACTGGTACAAGTTAGCAAATTCGCATTACCATCTTTCCAGCTAAACTTAAACCCTATCATTCCCCTTTACAAACTGAATTTTACTTGAAGCTGTTTCTATTTAAATTAACAATGCGATTGGTGTTATTCACACTTTGACACATTTACTTGTAGCTTGGTTGCAAAATAAGTGGATATTTACATTCATTGGTATTCTTACTCTAGTTCCTCTTGAATATAACTGTTCTGTGTGAGTTCACTGAACCGCAAATACACAAAGATCAACTTCTACAACCATTGTTCTGCCTTACCTTGATTGCAAATCCATAATAATTCTTCTTTTGGGGTTATATTCATTAGTTTATTCTATATGTATGATATTCAAAGATGCACATTTATATTATCCTATGCGCTGCTGCTTGAATAACTTCAATTTCTTCTATATGCAACACGGGCACAAGTCTTTGCGTATAAAGTACACACTATGCTTGCTTCTCACCCAGTTTTACTTCTTTCTCTAACAAAATGCTTCCTTGGGCTGCTGGCATGACAAACTATTACATTGAATCTCTCTTACTGCAGTCCAGTGGTGTCCCTAGTGATCATTGAGATAACTGAAAGCAAAGAAACACTCTGCCAAGGTTACATCCAATAAAATAATTTTGAATATTCAAGAGAATATATAATTGGCATGCTATGGGAAATGGTGCCCTCTGATGCATATCCAGCCACTTTCTTATTCTCAATCTACTCACACCTGAAATAGATTTTTTAACTGGGATTTTTTTTCAAAGATATTAAACAATTTTTTGTATATAAATAAATATCTGTTAACCTGCTGTCCTAAAACCCCGTCCTTGGTTCCCCCCTTCCCAAAATCTCAGAGAAACACTGAAAAATTACAACCACTGTAATAAAATGTCTGTAAACAGGTCAAAAAACTCAAAATGGTTCAGTTTTCAATACTATCAAAGTTTCCAATGCCAATTCCAAAAATCTTACAGCAGATTTTTTAAAAAGAAGGGGTAAAAATTTTATTCAATCAAAGCCAAAGTACAAAGCAAAGGCCAGAGGCCCACCAGACCAAGACAACCACAGAAACCACCACCAGCACCATTACATATTCTTGTCTTCCACTAATAACCTCTCCAGGGTCCCAAGATGATCAGAAGTTAACTCCTCCATTCCACCAGCCATCCACATTCTCAGAGGCCCATTTAGCCAGACAATCCGCCACACGGTTCCATTCTCTAGGGATATGACAAAAGGAGGCAACATCCAAGGACCTGCAAAGACTAAGAATTTGCCTAACAATAGAGGCTAATTGCCAGCTAACATCATCCAAACTCTGGTTGTTCAGCATATCCACAACAATTTGAGAATCAGACTCACAAATGATCCTCTTCCAGCCTAAAGAGCAACTACGCTCAACAGCAATCTTAATAGCAAGGGCCTCCATCAGATTATTAGAGTGCTGACCTTTGTAAATAGAGAAAAAAAACACCGCACCACCATCATTATCTCTACCAATACCCCCAACACCAGCATGACCAGGGTTTCCCCGAGAGGAACCATCTGTATTAATCTTTAGGACCCCCACCGGGGTAGGCATCCACCTCCCATCTTGACAGACCCGTTGCTTGACATGACGGGGTCTCCTTTTGGCAATGCTGCCCCTACCACTGTCCCCCAGGTTCAAATTCCGCAAAATAGCAAGATCACCAGGATCAATATTTTCTGTCATATCACACTTAGCAGAAACAGTCTCCTGAAGCCTGCTAATTATCTTCTTCCACAATTGAAAACTTCCCAACTTGGAACCACAGAAGACTCTACGGTTCCTCTCCAGCCAAAGGTTCCAGAGAATGAGAATAGGCCCAACAGACCAGGCCACCTGCAGGAACGAAGTCTTTGTTGGAGGCCTGCCCAAACTCTCCCAAAATTCAATAAGGGAGGTAGCATGAATGCACCCATGATGCCACGCCTCCCACCATCTATGCCATATCTCTCTAGAGAAAGGGCAGAGAAAGAACAAGTGGGAGGTACATTCCTCACTGTGCGAACAAAGGAAGCAAATAGAAGGTCCCTGAAAACCTCGCTTGCGAAGATTTTCCCAAGTGAGGTACTTCTTCTGAGCTACCAACCATAAGAAAAAATTGCATTTGGGCCAAGAAAAGTTGTCCCAAACCTTCTTCCACCAATTCCCTTCAACCGGACCATGTATGTGCCTGTCAAGCGTAGCATAGCCTTGAGCCACCGTAAATTTACCTTTTGGATTCAGACTCCAAGCCAAAGCATCCCTCTGCAAAACTCTAGTAAGAACACCCCGATCCTCCTCAAAGCCACCCATGGGCCACTCCTGTGGGTCCTTCCAGCAAGCCACCATCGCCTGACCAATACGCTTGACAGTTTTAAAATGCTCCACCTTGATCCAGCCAACATCCGAAAAAATATGACAAAGAGGCTGGAGCTGAGGGAAGCTAGAAAGAATGGGAGGATGGCCATCCCAAGAGTCCTGCCAAAACAGAGCTTCAGAGCCTCTATTATAGATCCAGAAGAGACCCTCCTTAATCAGTTGGGCACCCTTCTTGAGGGTATCCCAAATGCAAGAACCTTTACCCAACAAAGCAAGCCGCGACACATCAAGGCTATCAGCACCCGGAAAATACTTGTGGGCAAGAATCTTAGCCCAATCTTGATCCTGATTAATGCACCACCTCCAGTACAGCTTGGCCGCCAAGGCCATGACAGCGAGAGCCATAGACCTAAGCCCCAGGCCCCCAGCATGCTTTGGCCTGCAAATGGACTCCCACTTAACAAGACTCCACTTCGAGGAAAGAAGGTTGCCTGACCAAAGAAATTGCCGAGACAGAGCATCAAATTCCCGCACAAAGGTGGACGGGGGAACCTGCACACAACACCTATAAATGGGGAGAGACTGCACCACCGTCTTTAGAAGAACCACTCTCCCAGCAGATGATAACCATCTGTAAGTCCAATGACTGACCTTACTCCGGAATTTATCCAAAATCCCCTGCCAGTAGGCTCTACGTTGAGATCCCAAGGCCAAAGGGACCCCAAGGTACAATAACGGAAGAGAACCAATCTGAAATCTAAGGATCCTAGCAATCCTGCCCTGGATAATCCGAGGAGTATTAAAGAAATAAATGGAGGATTTATCATCATTAATACACTGACCTGAAGCCTTCAAATAGATGTCTAAGGCTCTCCTGATGTTCACTGCCTCACTGATTCTTGCTAAGCCCATCAACCCAGTATCATCCACAAACTAAAGATGAGAGTAGGAAGGAAGATAATTGTTCCATCTCCAACCTTGGATAAGACCCTGCCTCACTTGAGATTTAATAAATCTTCCAAGACCCTCCGCCATGATAATGAATAAATAGGGAGATAAAGGGTCCCCTTGCCGGAGTCCCCAAGAAGCACAAAACAAATTCAAAGGTGCCCCATTAATGAGGATTGAGAAGGAGGAAGAGGTCACACAACTAAGAACCCAATTCACCCACTCCTCCCCGAAGCCAAAAGCCAAGAGGATTTTCTGTAAGAACTCCCAACTCACCCGATCATAAGCTTTAGCCATATCTAGCTTAATGAACATTGCCTTCTCCTTAGAGTTAGCCATCGAATGGATAGCTTCCATAGCTATCACAACACCATCCAAAATTTGTCTTCCTTCGACAAAACCACCCTGCTCAACAGAGATAAGAGAACCGAGGAGAGGTTTGAGCCTCTCGACAATCAACTTGGTGATGATCTTGTAAACAACATTACATAAAGCAATAGGCCTGAAATGAGCCAGCTGATTAGCCCCCTCCTGCTTAGGAATGAGAGCCAAGAAAGTAGAATTCATAGACTTGAGCATCTGTTTGTTCCTATGTGATTCCTGAACCACCTCAAGGAGATCGAACTTAATTATTTCCCAAAACTCCTGAAAGAACTCAATCGGAAACCCATCCGGGCCAGGAGCCTTACCTTTTTTCATATTAAACACCACTTTCTCCACTTCAGGTAACAATATCGGACTTAAGAGCGCCCCATTCATCTCAGCAGAGACCAGGTGGGGAATACAATCCAGAATGGCCCTCTCCTCAGCCCTAGCAACAAGATCCTCCTTAGAAAAAAGGTTAGAAAAATAATTGACCACTGCCCTGGAAATATCAGAACAAGAAGAGAGTTGGGCCCCTTCAGGCGAAACAAGGGAGGAGATAGAATTCCCCTGCCTCCGAGCCTTAACCGAATTATGAAAGAATGTAGTGTTCCTATCCCCCTCCTGAAGCCACTCAACACGAGATTTCTGCTTCCAGAAGATCTCCTCACAAAGCTCCCACTCTTCTAAGCCCTTAAGAGCCAAGGACTCAGCTTTACTAAGATCCGAGGTCAACCCTTGGTCCCGAATTTGATGAGTGATGTTATCCAGCTTGGACTAAGCATCCATCTTTTGAGCATGCAGGTTCCCAAAGCATTGTTTATTCCAAATCTTAAGCCTCTACTTGACATGTTGAAGCCTCTTACTAAAAGTAAACATGGCTGTCCCATGTGCAGGCAACCCCTCATTCCACCAATCCAACATAAGATCATGTAGAGACTGATCTCTTAACCACATCAACTGAAATTTGAAAGAAGGATTCTTGGTGGTTCCATAAGCAGTGACAGAGAGCTTAATAGGCCAGTGGTCAGAGCCCCTCCAATCAAGGATTTTAGAACTGGTAATCAACCTACTACTTATCCAATAACAGGAGACCAAAAATCTATCAAGCCTTTCAGAGATAGCCTCAACACCTCATCTCCTATTATTCCATGTAAAGACACCATTGATGGGCTTCGCATCAATGAGATTCAAGGAACCAATCATATCCCTGAGTAGATTAGCAGAAGGGTCCAGCCTGGCTAACCCACCTTGTTTTTCATCCAAGCAAGTAATAGCATTAAAATCACTAGCCATAATCCAAGGGAGGAAAGGGTCAAGGGCTCGGATGATTCTGATGTGAGCCCAGAGATTTGACTTACTAGAAAGATCAGTAGGAGCATAAATGTTGGATAAAAGACACCTTTCTCCAGTCTCAAAACTAGAGGCAGCCAGAGAGATGGAAGATCGGCTAGAAACCCACCATAAGGGGAAAACTTTCCTCGGGTTCCAAAAGCAAGCCACCCCCCCAGAACTGTTCAAAGCCCCCACCCCCTGCCAGTTGCCCTGGGGCCAGATCCGCGAAGCACAATTAGCCAAACCATCCAATGTAAGCTTGGTCTCCTGAATAAAGACCACATCAGGAGATTGAGAATCAATAAGTCTACGAACAACCTTTTGTCTAGGGATGTTGTTCAACCCCCTTACATTCCAAGATAAGACAATCATTTATGGGGGTGAGAGAAGTGAGAATCAATGGGTTTCACAGACCCAGACTCAACCAAAGTATCACCCATAATCTTGACCTTCTCTTGATCTGTCTTCCTTCCGCTCTTTGACGGTTTATCAAGAGACCCCTTTTTAAAAGATTTCTGCTGTAAACCTAAAATAGGAGGAGCTTTGTTACCCTTCGCAGAATCTGAAGCCCCCTTAGGAGCAGGGGGGTCCGGAGTCACCACAACAGAACCCTTTGGAGCCTGAGACCCCTCGAGAACCCTGACATCCAGAACCTGAGAAGACAAATCTGTAGCCACCTGTTCAGCCTGAAGAACCCCTGAAGATAAAATATGACCCTCTTTCTTTGCAGCCTCATCCTGAGCTTCCTGCAAACCCTTAACCTCAAAAGAGAGCTCAGCTGGAATAGCTTCCTCTTGGGCCAAATCCTCGAGAACATCAAACCTGTTAAAAGTGCCATCATTCTGTCTATCTAACCAAGTTCTTTTCTTGCCCTTGCCTTTGTTACGAGAACTAACCGAAATAAAACCCTCATTATCTGTAGGTTCCTTAGACAAAGGAGCCTTCCCCTTGTCCCCTTTAGGAGGTCTAGTGGTAGCCAAGGGGGAGGATTTATTTCTGGGACATTTGCGGAGTAAATGACCATATTCATGACAAATTCTGCATCTGAAAGGTAGGGTCTCGTAAGCCAGCTGTTGGATCCAAGAAGAAGATCCCAAGCGAATTTCCATGGAATCTGGTAATGGGTTATTTAAATCAACTTCTACACAAATACGGGCAAAAGAAATTACCTTACGATCTTGAGTTTGTGTAGCCGATCCCACCGGTTTTCCAAGAAGCAATGAGATTGAGTGAAGAATATCTTCCCTCCAGAATTCCAAAGGAAGCCTCGACAAACGAACCCACACCGGAACCTGCGAGGGGATCTCTTTAGCCGAGTTGAAGCCCATGTGCCAAGGCTTGATGAAGAGCCCCACTTGGTTGAAGAAATACGGGCCTCCTTCAAAAGCCCTACTCCTATCCGACATGCTTGAAAAAATAACCAGAAAATAGTTATTAGTTGCCAATATAATCTCCATGTCTCCTTCTGGGCTCCAAACCCGACGTGCCCAAGACTCCAAAATAGGTAGAGAAAGACGGAGTCCCAAGAATTTGCAGATAAGGGCATGGTTAGACCAGTATTCAACATCCTCCGAAACTTGCTCAGGTTGAATAACTAGAACATGTCAGTCCTCGGATCTCTCCAAACATCCGTTTACTTTTTTGATTCGAAAAAACCCATTTGAGGAGGAGACCCCATCCCCAGATTGGGATTTACCCATCTGTTCCTTAAAACTGACATGCAACGAAGGAGACGTCTCTACCATCTCCAAATCCCCGGAGGGAGCTTGCGAAGAATCTAGCCCACGATTCTCCATGGCCCAGCGAACCAAAGCCTTAACAAAAAAAGATGAGATGGGGCAGGCGACCCACAGTCTCAAACTGTCACATGCCTCCCGCCGAGGACACAGCACGCACGAAACCCGTTCAAAAAACCCCCAGCCGCAGGCCAAAACAGATCGGACACCCCTGCCCGACCCAAGCAAACCCTGCACCAACTGTTAGAGACGCCCCACCTGCAAAAGACTGCTCGCAGACCGAGCACGGGCACCAGAAGAAGAGGAAGCACAGGCTAGGGCACGCGGGCCCTAGCACGCACCAGTCCTCCGCACAGCGCCATTTTTCATCTTACAGCAGATTTTTATAATCAGGGAAATTGCCACATTTATTTCAATAAATTGCAATCTTTTGTTTGCTTGTGTTTAAAATGCAGTTTTATGATTTACATGGCTTTATTTTGTAAAAAGCATGCATTTAACCTTGTTGCTGCATGTCATGGGAAAATTCCAGCTCCATGATATGTGTGATTACTCATTTTCTTTTGCTGAGTAATGCTGTGATGATTGGAATAAGTATTTACTTCTCATAGATTATATAGATTGGTATAATGATAAAGCACTGAAATTTGATTACTGACTTCTTAGCTTCTGAATTTAAATCGGGTATATGAAATCTGGATACATTGTAGAGAGGTCTGATCAAATATTTTCGTTAGATTAAATGTTGGGACATGAAAAGACCAACCTCAATGACTTTAAGTTTCTCCTTGTGTATTGACAATGTTGTATATATGTGAAGACTTGCAGTTAAAGGGAACATCATTATAATATTGCTATTAATGAGGCAATAGAATAAGTCATTGTTAGAGCCCTTTTTATGCTCCCATATCAGAAATACCCCAATATATGAAAACGAACAGCTTATATTGTAAGTTTAGATTTTTGACACTAGAGAGATGAACTTTTGAAATAGAAACTTGAGCTCTGAAAATGGAGATCTAGACCGAACAGAAATATCAAATATGAAATTGTAATGCTATGGAATCTCAATTGATGTAATGATAGTTGCAATATAAGACTGCTGGAAGCTTAAATCGTAAAGTTTTGAAAAATTGGGTTAAAGTCATAGAAACAAAACTGAAAATTACAGCTGTAATATCATTGAAAATGAATGAGATTATACATAGCAGAGAAGAAAATTTCTTCAGATGAATGATAACTCAGACCCAAATGCCAAAGGCGGTGACCATTGCTTTCGGCCAAATGCATGCAAATAATTTCTATCCAAAAACCAAAATCCCACTTCAAAGGCCTAAGGATCTATTTATACAATTTCACCATGATAAGTTGTTCATGTTATATGTGTTGGTGTTAGTTCTACCTGTCAATATAGGAAAGTCAGTGTAATTGAGTTGTACTCTTCTGTCCTAATGTGTGAATGATGACAATAACATAACACCACACATTCTATTATTAACTATGAAATTAATTCTATTGTTGGAATAGAAATCAAACAGAACAGAACAATGCAAAGAGAACAATTTACATCTCTTAGAAGCACTCATAAATGAAATAAACATGGAAATTACTTGGCAAAATTTGAGTATTTTCCCTTATATTGCTGCATAGCACATACAATTTTTGTCCTCACAACACTCTTAACCTGTTTCCATTTTTTTTGCAAGTACAAATACATATTCACAGTCCTAAGTTTACTGTAACCGCCCTACCAAAAACTATCTGTATGTTTAATTCATTTTCATTTATCTAAAACTGACTTGCTCAAATAACATTACAAATCAATCCTTATGTGCCTATTTGCACCTTTACAGTACATGCATTACATATTTTACTTTTTATTGCACAGCAATATAGATTCACACCTTGTGTTCCCTAACAACATTCTTGTACTTAAAATTTTGTCTTTCCCCAAGACAATGCATTTCTAGCTATACTTCACAATATTATCATTTTGAATTTATACCTTTACCAACTTTGCATATGTGTACCTGCTTGGTGAATGGTAAGAAGTCTTTTAGATGTGGTCTTTGTGGATTTTCTCCACTTTTGCTTCATCTAGAGTGCTATATTGGCTTTTCCGCTAATAGGAAACAAAGTGGTTGTCCTTTTGGGTTTTAAGCCATCTGATAAAGGTTACTGAACTGCGTTTGCAGGTTTTAGCTAGATTCCTCTTCACTTCCTTAAATTTTTACACCAACACTTGGGTGTCTTCATCTGCCCTGCAAAAATCAACAAATTGAAACCAAACATTGGTCATCCTTACACTTTGTTGCACCTTTACTTCTCCATAGGTTGTTTGCCAAACAAATTTTGCATGAGGAATGGCTGCTAAGACATCTGCCTTGTCCATATTCCAATCATCAATCATGTCCTATGTCTGCAGGTTTTTAAGTTTGCATCTCTGCCAATGGACTTATTACCATTTTCAGATTGCCCTTTGATGGATCTTGCAAATACGTTCATACTTTCTATCAAATAACACATACATGAATAATTAAGTCCTGCAACTGCTCCGGATGCTTAACGTTAATGCCCCGTGCTCTGTTGCTCATTGAATCAACATCTCACTATTGATAAGCCTTTTGCAATTCTTCTTTACCCACGTGGAGCTACTTCAATTCGGCCTCCTTGGGGTGTTTGTTTGAATCCTACACACTGTCATTTGCAACTTTGATCTTGGCTTCCAGTAGTACAGGATTGTTTTACTCGTCATGTAATATTAGCCAATTGAATAGAGGATCAATTTTTCGCTACATGATTCTCCGAGGCTTGGAGTTTATTCAACATTTATGTAGCCTCTGCCATACCTTCTTCCAATTCTTTCCACAACTCGACAGCTCGATCTTGTGAAGGTACTCACACTTTCAGAACATATCTTTCAAAAACTTTGGATACCAATATAGTCATCTGAGCTGCATCAGTCAGTTCTTGCACATTTCCAAGTCGATTAACCATTTTAGGACATTTTTCTTGAATGGTGTCTGTACTTTCTTGATTGCTTGGGAGAAAATGACATTTTGCTTACTTTTTGAAAGACGGTGAATTGTCAAATCTCAGAAATTGCAACCTATTGCTCCGTTGAAAACTTTTGTGGATCAAGATTCAAGTTTTCTGGTAGGACATTGTAGCTGATGCAGGACCAATCTCTGCTTGGCTGATTGTTACACTTTTACTAACCTATTCAGTGACAATGAATGAATTATCAGAGCTCTTTTTCACTTTCTCCTGGAGTTGGCAATAGTAATCGCAAAAGTAGAGTCAGTAACATTTCCCTCCATTGCTGACTTCCCTTTGTCTTTCCTATTTTTTGTTTCTTTGTGCATTGCTTTAGCCTATTCTCCTTATTTACACTGATGCTACCCTCAGTATTTGTTCCCTGTCCATTTTTTTGGCTGCAAATTCCTTCACTCTTATCATTGTTCTTGGGCTCTGTTGGTGTGTGTTTTGAATACCCACCGTACATAGAATAAAATGCCCAAAGACACTCTATCCTCTCTTGAAAAATCACCGCATATGCTAAGATTGCGAGAAGTTCATATGGCGATTCCAAGGTTTCTTTTGTTAGGTCTTGACGTGTGGATAAGATTAGTGGGCGTTGTGATTTGCTGGTAATCACAAGGGGACTTACGTTATAATTTATTTGCAAGCTAAGGACTTAGACGGTTTTGACATTGAAGGCTCTTTCTTTTTGGGTTTTCTCAATTTTAGGATTTCCAAAAAAAAATGTAAAAAAAGATAAGGGTTTAGGAGTGTTAATCTAATCCTAAGAACTCAAGAGATTGGGTGAAACAAGGAACCACACTTTGTTTCGCCTCCTTGGGACAACTACGCAAAGTGGGTGCAATCTTCTAGGGGTGTGATTATGATTTTCATGTCCAGAATAAGACTGAAGTTAAGCATCCACAATTTAAGAGCTCAGGCTAACTTTATGCACTGGATACAAATCATCTATCCAAAGAAAGTATGAGCTAGATTTCACCAATCACCACTATCAGATCTATCATTCATTTAACAAACATTCAAATAAAATTCTACTCTAATTCTAATCTAAGTGTTGAAGGAGATATGTAACCTTGCACACCACTTGAAAATAAAAGTGATTCAAAGCAAATCATGCATAAGAGCTTTTATTAACGGAAATGGTCTAACGCAACAATTTCATATTACTCACTTCACACTTTACAAATGAGGGGCGAGCTCAATTTATAGGCTCCCCGATTACAATTCAATGGCCAAGATTGATTTCGAATCAACGGCCGAGATTACAAAATAAAACCCTAATTAGGGCTTGTCATAATTAACTACCTCTCGACCAATGAGAAAATTACATTTTGGGACACTTGTCCTTCTTGCTAAATATAAACCAACTTCATGGATAAGTCAGGTTCATTGAACCTAGACATGATGACTAGGAACAATTTCATTGGTTGGAAGATGACAAGGCACCACCTCAGCGTGTTGGATGTCCTCCTTGGTCTCCTTGTTCTTTTTCCATGCACTTGCCTTAGAATATCCTTCTTTGCCAACGACTCTGTCCTTTGTGCTTGTTTCTTCCTAGCTTTGATCTTGGATTTCCTTTGAGATTTTGATTTCTTCTTCTCACTTGCATTTGAAGTTTGGAAGTCTCCCCTTGGAGCAGTTATTGAACTTTTTTTTTCTGATTGCTTCGAAATTCCTTCAAGTGCCTTGAATTTGGAGAAGAACTCTTCTGTGCCTTCACCATAATGGAAGAAATTGGAACTTTCTTTGTGAAGTATTTCCCATACTTTGGCTATTCAATTTCATTCTGTAATGCCTTCATGTGGACCATCCAACACTTAGCCAAGATTTTGGCCATCTTTATGCTCAAATGAACTTTTCCTGTGGATTTGTCTCCAATTCTGAGTTTGGCTTGTGCTAAGTAGGGCGGACTCCATCCTTGAGCAAGAATTTTATTCATTTCCTCTTTATTCCTCTTCATTTTTCCTATTTTCTTTCCAACACTTAGTCAAAATTTGATCCTTTTATTGTAGGAAAATTCCACACTTAGCCATTTTTTTGCTTCCTCTTGGCAAATTTTACCATGTTTGTTTTTAACCTTGGCGAACTTTGGCACATGTCATGCCAATTTTCTATTATGCTTGAGCGGACTTCCTCATTGGCAAGCCAATTCTTTTTCTTTCTCCTTGGCGAACTTGGCTGTGTCTTGGACAAGGCGGACTTTGAAGCTAGCTGGGATAAGTGCATGGCAGACTTCAAGGTTGGCTAGACATGCTTTGGCGGACTTCATCTTTGGCTAGACCATGTGCACTTCCATTTGGGCGAACTTTGTCTTCAGCCTGCCATCTTCATACTAGGCTAACTTGGTGAGCGCTTAGACATTCTCATGCTCGGCGCACTTTGCCAATGCCTTAGAAATTTTCCTTGCCTCCAAAGTTGGGCGGACTTCTCAGTAGATTTGCCAATTTTCCTCTTGGGTGGGTAGACTTGGAAGCTTCTTTGCCATCTCACATCTCTCCTCTAGGCACTTCATGCCTTAGATATCTTCCATCTTGCTTGAGGGCGGACTTTGGAATCTTCTTGCCAGTCACGCCTTTTCCATGCCTTAGAGAAACTTTTACCATGCTGGGAAGGGGGGCGAACTTCAAGATTTTCATGCCAAGGGCGGACTTTGAAGCTGGCCGGACGAGATGCATTTTCCTCTAGGCGCACTTGGCCCTGTGGCTGGACACCTTCATGGCGGACTTCACCAATGCTTGGACATGCTTCCCTGTTGGAAGGCAGACTTTGCCTTGTGCCTACCATTGCTCCCCTTGGTGTCTAGGCGGACTTCATGTTGCCTTAGCCATTTCTTTGGGTGAACTTTGCCAATGCTTAGACATTTCTCTTCCTGTGGTGGACTTTGTACTTGGCCAGACATTTGACTTAGTCAAAAATTTCAAATTCTCTCTCCTTCTAGGTTGGGCGAACTTGAAGATCTCTCTGCCATTTTGTATTTTATTCATGCCTTAGGAATTTATTTCATGCTGAGTTGGGTGGACTTCATGTTTGCCTTGCCAGACATTCTTCCTTCTGTGCCTTAGAATTTCATTCCGTCATGCTGAGGAGTGAATTTCGTGCTAGTTTGATCTCCTCTCTTTCTAGGCATATTTTATTTTTCCATGCCTTAGAAAAATTTCCTTTTCCAAAGTTGGGCGGACTTCAACCTCTCCTTGACATTGGCGCACTTTAGCCTTGCCTTGTCCAAGGGCGGACTTGGACATCTCTCTGACATGGGTGGACTTGGAGGCTTGTCTTTCCATCCACTTCTCTGATGGGCGGACTTTGTGTCTTCTCTGCCAAGGGCGGACTTGGAGCTTGTCCTGCCAAGGGCGGACTTGGAGCTTGCCAAGACAGGGCGGACTTTGCACTTCATCAAGCCATGGCGATCTTGGAGGCTTCCTTTCCATGGGCGGACTTCACTCTTGGCCTGCCAGTGCTTGCCTTTGGCTTGCCAAAGGCAAGGGCGGACTTCATGCTTGGCCTGCCATTCCTTCTCATTAGTGAATTTCCCAGTCTTAGCCATTTTTCATCAATCTTTCATCATTTGCCTTGATTTTCCCGTTGATTTGCTCATTCTGGAGGTAGGATCTTGAAATGGAAACTTTTCCCAAAATAGAAACTTTCCAAAAATAGAAAAAAACAAAAAGCATCCCTAAAAAATAGTAACTCCAGAATGGCCTAAAAAGGCCAAAATCAAAAAAGCAGAATCCCTAAAAAATAGGAAGTGTCAGAATTGACTCAAAGCAATGGTGTTCCTCGTCTACCGGTCCTTCTAAGCACTTCCATGACATCTAGGTACTGATATGGGCTTGAATTCTCTACTTGGCTCAGATGATTTCCAAAAAACTCTAATTCCTCATTGTAAATTAAATGGTGATAAGCAGTTGCGCTGCCAAGGCAAAAACCCAAAAAGCAAAAAGAAGGGGGTCCCCATTTGCAATGGGGCAATGTGTGAAATAGGTCACAACAGGCTCCCCATCAATCTGAATGATCTCCACCATTGAACTTTGCTGTAGATTTCGATTGACAATTGTATTATCATTCAATTTTCCAACATCTGCATCCAGTACATGAATTTTTCTTCTCAATTTTGTTGCTTAGTGGTTTGGTGATTTTTTCTTCTTGGTGCTCTACTCCTTGCAACATTTTCACCTCCATCAATTAATAGATATTTCACATTCTCTTTCTTTTGCAATGCCTTGCTGGGAATCAATTATGGATAACAAATCCATGGGGTATAGACATACTAGTGGCTAAGTTCACCAAGCCGCTACATTCTCCATGCATTTCCTGCATCATTTCTACTTCTGATGTATCAGCATGGTCTTGTTGCAGGTTCAAGTCATTGTGATTCATCTCCAGTGAGGATTTACTGGGATATTTACTTCAGTTTACATCATTCTCCTCTGAGAACACATCATACACAATGTTGCAAAAGTATCAAAAGATCCAGAGTCTTACTTTGGCATAATATTTACCTCTTTGTTTGTGACCTCTTGTGTTGGTTCCATACATGTTATTCTGTGGCATGTACTTCTTCCTCACTGAATACTCTATTTGCAGCTTGTAGTCTAGTAACAAGAAACACCAAAAAAATGTGTATAACTGTGTTTAATATGTAACTGGCACCAAAACTGTACGTTCAAACTTACCATGCCTACTTTATTCAAAAAAGGGGTCAAAACTGGGTCAGCATGGGTCAAACAGTGAACAAAATGTGGGTAATTGAAAAAACGTGTTTTATATGCATTTAATTAAAAAAAATGCCTGTTTTTTCTGTCATTTCATGGGTTTTTTGTCTGTAAAGTTCTCTAGCATTTGAAGTTTTTTTCCATGTTTTTATGGGTATTTTTGCATCTTTTAATTTGCTGTTTTTTTCCCATGTTTTTCCTGTTTCAAACCCATGTAATCGAATTACATTCATACTTCTGGTTTGATATGCCATTTCTTTATACGTATAATGTGACTATGGACTCTAGATGTTCTTTTCTCTTGCTGCTTAGCCATCCTAGTTTGTACATGTGGTTTTTGTATCTTCATTTTTTTGTGCCTAGATATATATTTTCGTTTGTGCTTCTTGTTCCATTTACTCTGACTGTCTTTAATTTCCTGTAGTTGTACATCTTCTTGCAACCTACTTCCAGTATGCAATGATATGCTCATTAAAGGATTGGGCCTTGTTTGTTAGACTCTTGGTTGCTTGAATGAAACTGGCCAATCTTTGTCCTCATCATTCAAACATATCGGGATTGCTTCTGGGATATCTACATATACCTCTTATGGCATGTCATCATCACTTTGAATATATTCTCAATCTTTGTTATGCCTTCTTCCCAATGGTCTCTCCAACTCCCCTTTTTCATATTAAATTGTTTAGGGTTCTCATACATATCTATCAAGATAAACTGGTTAGTAGTTGGTCTATTTCCATTTTGCTTTGAAACAGCCTTATGGACTTGCCCATTGAAATGCTTGAATATGGGGCTAATGGCTTTTCGTAGCTAGTTGTGAATTACCTACCTTTTCTTGGTGTGGGTTACCTTTTGCTTGGAGACCCTAGCTCTCAGCTTGTTTTCTGCAGTACTTTCTTCCTGGGTGCCAACATCTTGCACCTCACATGATTGGGTGGGTGTAACTTCCTCATTAATCACATCTTGATTACCAATCACTTCTTGTGAATCCTTGCTGACTCGATACTCTATTCACAACTTCTTGTCTAGATGTTCTCTTTAGCTGCTGCTTAGCCTTTTTGGTCTTTATAGGTGATTTGGTAGTTCTAATCCTCTCACTTCCTTGGGTATATGTGTTCATTTGCATTTCTTGTTCCTCCTTGCATGGACTACCTTCAATTTCCTGTAGTTGTTCATCTTCTTACAACCTACCTCTTTCACCATGAAAGGACTCACCCATTAAAGGATTGAGTCTTATTTGTTAGATTGTGGGTTGCTTGAATGAAATTGGCTGATCCTTGTTCTCATCATTTGGACATGTTAGTGTGGCTTTAGGAATGTCTTCATGTACCCCATCTTGCATGTTATCATCACTTTGAATAGGCGTTCTCAATCTTCTTTGCACTTTCTTCAATGTTCTTTCAGCCTCATCTGTATCAACAATCTATAGAGCTGGCTTGTCTTGGGCATGCAACATCGCCATGTACTCCTCCTACAGAAGCAATTCATTAGGTTTGGCCTATACTTACACCTTCCTCTGTTGTTGTAATCCCCTTTGCAGATATTTGATTTGTTGAAACATGTCACTCCCTATTTAGTTATTCATAAGTTGAAGTGTCACAACTTTGTTGAGATGTTAGCTCTTATTGACTACTTGATGATAGTCAAGTGGCTTACATTACTGGTAAAACCTTAATGAGAATTATTATTCCTATCATCACAATATCATATTGCAATACTTCATAGTTCACACACACATACCTAAGTAGATTCCATTAAAGATTATTAATGGCAGATTGTAATTTAAGGATCATATAATTACAAGGCCATCATTATTAAACTCATGCCTTGGGTATATCCCCGGCCTATTTTCACATACATTTTCATGGCATTAAAATAATAAATATATATTCCTAAAGGAACTTGGGCTTTCATATCAAGATGTAACACCCTATGTGTATTGCCAGCAGATTAAACAATTTAATACAAATTTTAGGAAAATACCAATTTTTTTCTTTTTCTTTCTAAAGATGACTTGTAACATTTAATTACTTGCAAGCATAAGCTTTGGCAATTCATGGTTCTTGATAACAAGATTCTTAAAGTTTCCTTAAATTGAGCATACATTGCACTCTCAGGAATTTTATTAAATGTTCTAGAAGACCAAATATTACAAATTTGTTGTGCATCTATCTTGAATGGGAATTAATGACATGATCACTGCCTTGTAATAAGTTAATTTGAACTTTTTTTTTTAATTCATGTTAAAACATGACAATGTCAATTGATATATTGATAAAGCCTTGTACTATAATGGTATAGTACCTTAGTGGGATGTGCTCTCTTTTTAATTTGTGAATTGAATACCATTTTAATTTCTCAAACCAAAGATCATTAAACATCTTCATGCCTTGGATTAATAATTTGTAGTTGCCAACACTTCAAAACCCACAAATGTTAGTAAACTTCTAAACTTGACATCTTCACTCCGAGTGGGTGGTTTGTCCTTGTTTCCTAGGATGATGGTTAGTCGAGAGATCAATTCCTAGAGGTGTGGCGATTGGTCCAACACACCCCCTTCAACATAATTTCGAGGAATCAAACTTGGGTCGAGGCTCTAGTACCAAATGTAGTTTGTTATTACACCAAAACTTGCAAGTGTTTGTAAACCTATAAACCCTACATCTTCACTTTGAGTAGGCAGTTAGTCCCAGTTTTCCAAGTTAGTGATTAGTCCATGAGATCAATTCCTAGAGGTGTGGCAGTTAGTCAATAGTGTCCATATACATTGTCACGTGCATATTGTGTCTAAAAAAGCGTGTGATGTTTAGATTCATTCTTGAGAATGTGGAGTGTATGGACACTACCTTGTACAACAATAGAAATTTTATGTGTGAGTTTGGATTGCATTTCAAAGAGAGTGGAGTTCATGTGCATGAGAAGCAATTGCATAGAAGAATAGAAGGCTAGTAATTAGTGGTAGTTATTTTGGAAAGAAATAACCCTAGTAAGATTTGATTATTACAAAAGCACTCAAAAATTCTAATAATTTATCTTGTTTTGAGCATTAAAAAGATAACTGAATTGATATGGTGTAGAGAACAATTGTTTGAGCTGGTTTGCAGTTGGTTATAAGGTCAGTTGGTTGTTTCAGATTGGAAGTGTTGTATGATAAATTGGAGAAGTGTATGTCATATAGCGCATTTGTTTTCGAAAATGCAAAGTTTATAAGAGAAAAAGTATTTTGTATTGAGTTAAAATTTGTATTCAAACAACTTTAAAAAAGGTGTGGAGTTTATTTCTATATTTTTGACTCCTTCAAATTTTGCAATGGAATGATAAGGTTAACGTGTGAAGAAATATAAAGTTTTTAGGAGCTATAAGGATTTGTTGTAGTCATATTATTTGGTCACATTGTAAATGGATGCATTATCTATGGAAACCAATATCCAAGGAGATATTCCATAGAGGGGAGACATATGATATAGGTAAATTTCGGCAACAACCTAGAAGACAAAGCCAATGATCGACCAAGGTCAACCATTGATGCTATGTAATGCATTGAATTGCATTTTTTTTAATTTTTCACTTTCACAATGATTAAGCATGCAACCTTAACACTTTTTGATCACCAAGATGTCAACATGGGCAAGGTGAGAGCATATGATGAAAGGGGCTAGATTGATTATTACAAGAAAATGCTCGTTGGCGGTGTTGAGCTTTTAGCTTAGTTTTGAATTTCTGCATAGCTTCAATGTGAACATGCAAGTAGTTTGAGTTATTTCTGTTTTGTTATTCACTTTAGTGATTAAATTGAAAGTCTTTTATGTAGCTAATTAAGTCTAATAAAGTGTAGATAATCGCTAATGATTTTATTCTTATCTTCCAAGTCATCTCTTGTGTGAGATAAGATTTCTATTTTGGAAGAATAGATTGTTTTTAGCTGAATAGTATAAAGATAGATGCAACATAGAAGTGCAATACCTCAGTATAGTGTAATAATTTTGTGTAATTGTAGTTGACAGTTGTGGAGGTTTCCTTGTAAGTTTTTGAAGGAATGCAAAGTAGATTTCAAGGTGTATATTGTTGTGTACTCGTGTTCATTTTCGTAATTTGAATTTCAAAGATCTGTGTGATTAATTTAGTTTTTATTTAAACATTAAAAATTGAATTACCATGATTGGAATTTTAATTGAGAGTGAGGGTAGGTAGTGCAATATTTTGTTTAATTTTTTGTAGGGTTATGAATTGCGGATTTTTTAATTCTAAAAATTGTGTAGGATTTTGTGTATAAAAATTGTGTCCTTTTTTTTTGCTATGCGAAATCACGATAGTTAGGGCAGCAGAGAATCATAAGGCATTTTATTTAGAATCACAAGTTTATTTGAAGGAGAAAAATTCACGGTCGACAAACAAGACAAATCACAAGAGTTTTGTTTACTAGACTCATGCGAGGTTTGTGCGGCATATTTCAATTGCAGCTAGGGAAAGAATAACTATTTTTTCCAATGACTGCTAGGGAAAGGGCGATGGATTTTCAGTTTGACAGATTTTTTTAATGAAAGAAATTGTGGTGCTTATGTTTGAATACTTGTTTGAGCTGTTTTTTTATACTAGTACAAACTTGTAACCAAGGGTTTGTAAACCATAGCTAGGGTTTACTAGTGTAATCAAAGTTTTGAAAAAAGGTAATTTTAATTTTTTTGAGTAGTTCATATTATTTCTAGATTTAAAGAGTTTGTTTTACGAAAAATATTGTAATGGCATCACCTAGTCTTCGTTTTGAGGATAGGTTGGATGGCATGTTAAATTTCTTGCCTTGGAAGGCTTTGGTAACCTTGTTACTGGAGGAAAATGATCTCTGGGAAATCGTAAAGGATCAGGTGACTCCACTTATAGATTTACAAGATTTAGTAAACAAAAGGAAAGAAATTAAAACCAAGCGGATGATTCTAGATGCAGTGAAGGATCATTTAAATTTTCACTTGTTAGAGAAGAAAACAACCAAGGAGATGTTTGATGCTCTGGTTAGTCTTTTCTAGAGTGAAAACATTAATAGGAAATGATATTGATATTAAAATATTTAATGCAATTTTAATGGTCATCTTTGCTTTTATTCAGCTTTTGTTAGTCTTTAGTTATCTTAGTGTGTTTTTAGTAACTTCTGCACATTCTTGTTTTTTAGCTTTAGTTTTCGTCAGTTAACGATTGTTTCTTTTAGAAACATCATCTTGTTTTTTTATTTATAAGGAGATGTTCTCTCCATTTTGTACACACAGAATCATGAATATCATTAATATTTTCATGGTATCAGAGCGTCAATTTTTTAGTGAATTTTTTTTTAAGAAGTTGCAGAAAAATTCATGGGTTCATTTTCAGCAGATTTTCAAGAATTTTTTCTAAGGGAAGAAATTGTGGATTTTGAAGAAATTTTTTGTGTTTTTTTTAATGAAATTTTTTTCGAAAGTTTTTGGGGCTGGTTTTTGAAGAATCTTTTTGAAGATTTTTGAGGGTTTGCTAAAGGGATCGTGGGTTTTTGTTTCACTGCAAAATCGCAACCTATTTTTAATGGATTTTGAGAGAAACCATGTTCTTTCTTCCTGGGCATCGCATCTCTTTTGGGCAACAATATTCTACCTATTTTTTTGAGATTTTTTGTGGCGATTTGTCTTAGTTCCTGCACATTTCTTTGTGATCGAGTGCCTTTTTTTGGTGCATTTTTCTGGGCTCTTCTGAACATCGTCTCTTCTTCAAATCTCATCTTTCCTTGGGCGCGATTTTGGGTTTTTTCATCTGAGAGTTTTTGGAAGATTCGACTACTTGTGATTTGGCGTTGGATTTGTGACTATTGCTGCTCTATTTTTGGACGCGTTTTTTACCTGTTCTTGTGCTCGTGGTTTTTCCTACTGCGATTAGTTTTTGGGTACTTTTCATTGAAAAACTTGGGTGTTGTCTGCATTTTTTCGTGAGCATTCTTCTTTATTTGCAGTGACCTCTCTAGTTTTTTGGACGCCATTGCTGATCTTTTTGGGTGTTCTTTTGCTGCAAATCCGTGTGAAGTCTCTGCAGAACTTAGGGTTTTCTAGAGTTCTTGTATTTTCTATGGCAGATTTGTGGTTTTGAAATTTGTACTAGGTTCGTGGTGGTTCTTTGTTTTTAGGGCAGCTTGAAAAAGATTTTGAGCCAGTTTTGACAAATTTTTCTAGGAAAAATAAAAAAAATTGCAAAGAGTTTTCAAAAAAAATTCGTAAAAATTTACAGGAGTTTTTGAAAATTTTCTATAAAAATTTTGCTGACTTTTAGAAGTTTTTTGGAGGATTTTTTTCTTCTAAAAAAAATCTTACTTTTGAGAGTTTTCGAAGGTTTTTCTGAAAAATCTTGTAGTTTTTGAGCCTCTTTTTAGACGAGTTGTGCCAGCTGATTGTCTAGTGTTTTGCCAATTGATCACAGTGTTACCTCGTTTTTCGTGCTTTGGAAAATGGGAGGGATGGCATCTTTGTCCAATGTTATGTTGGAAAATACACGGAGGTTCAATGGAAAGAATTACTACACGTGGAAGCAAAGGATGCTTATCATCTTTGAGTACTGGTGTCTAGATGCGCTTGTTCTAGGTATAGAAACTTGCCCCACTTTTGTTGGGAAGGATTAGGACAAGTATGATGAAGGTAATGGGGAGGCAGTTATGCTTCTTAAATTATCTGTCACCGATGAGATGTTACTAGAAATACCTTTTGGTAAGTCTGTTGTGGAGATTTGGAAGCATTTGAAAGATCTTCATGAGACCTCAGACAAGGGAAGGGCTTTCTTTCTGAAGAATATGCTTTTCTCTATTATGATGGATGACCAAGTGTCTTTGCAGGAGCACTTGATGAAAATAAAAAATATTTGCGATCAACTGGAGGCCATTGGTTGTAAGATGGAAGAGGAGGATATGGTGGTGATCACTTTGAAGAGTTTGCCACGTTCCTACGAGCACTTCATCAAAACACTCAACATTGCATCCACCAATGTTGACTTGAAGTTTGATGAATTGTGCAACAAGCTTTTGCAGCAGGATAGGTGGAGGAAACAGTTTGGGAGTAGCAGTGGGTCTCCTTGTGTTGAACAAGCATTTACTGCCAAGGACGTTGGCAAAGGCAAGTCCACTCAGCAGAAAGGGCGAGGCGATTCAGAGGAGAGCTCCAAGAAGTCTATTACTTGCTATTACTGTGGGAAGATTGGTCATATACAGAGGTATTGTAGAAAGCGGTTGGTTGATGAGAAGTCCAACCAGGAAGCGTCTCAGCAAAGTGCTCACGTGGCAAAGTAGATTGAGTAGGAGTTTGCGTACTATGCATTTTGATGACCAACACAATATGGATAGACTTAGTTTTTGTTTGTACGATGACCATTAAGGGAGGGTATTAAAATATTTAATGTAATTTTAATGGTCATCTTTGCTTTTATTTAGCTTTTGTTAGTCTTTAGTTATCTTAGTGTGTTTTTAGTAACTTCTGCACGTTCTAGTTTTTTAGCTTCAGTTTTCGTCAGTTAATGATTGTTTCTTTTAGAAACATCGTCTTGTTTTTTTCTTTATAAGATCTCTCCGTTTTGTACACACAAAATCATGAATATCATTAATATTTTTTGTTAAATTTAATCAAATCAATCAGATTAGATCAAATGATGAACTATGTAAGTAGATGTGAAAAACTATATGTCAATTTTTTGTCCTAAAATTCTTCTCTTGCTGTGAATGCTCAATTGCAAAACATTTATTGATTTCTATATTCTGCTTTTGAGGAATCGAACCATATTAAATATGGAGAGGGGAGTCACGTCCTAAGTCAAGAGAGACACGACTTTAGGAAGGACATGTCTCATGAGAGACACGTCTCAAGGAAGACGCGTCTCATGAGACGTCATGAGACGTGTCTCTCATGGGACGTGTCTAAGTTCGTGCCCCTTAACAACAACCGAATTTATCAAGTTGAAATAGCGATTATATTAAGTTCGATTTGTTTTATATATTTAAATTATATCCTCAAAAGAATATTTTGAACTATGCTTGGATGAAGGTGATCTGATATAAATGATGATGATGCATAAATGCAATCATCATTTATATTTGACCGAAGCTATCTATCTTCAACATTTTCAATTGAGAAACAAATTCAAACTATAGAGATGTCTAGTATGGATACTGTTACTAGTTAGCTGATGAAGGTCACTTGTTTTCATGACCAACTTACAGTAGTTGGGGAGAAGGTTGAAGATGCAAAGCTCGTGAATTTAGCATCAAATGGTTTCACATCTTCATGGCATGCTTTTGTTTAGGGAATTTGTGCTAAGGAAAATCTTCCTTCTTTCAAGAGACTATAGGATGATTCTATTCAAGAGGAAATTCAGATAGAGTCAAAAGCCAACAAAAAAGGTCACTCAACTTCATGACTAGCTTGTAGTAGTTTGGGAGAAGGTTGAAGATGTAGAGCTTGTAAATTTGGCATTGAATGGTTTCACATATTCATGGCATGCTTTTGCTTAGGGCATTTGTGCTAGTGAAAAGCTTCCTTCTTTTGAGGGACTGTGGGATGATTCTATTTAGGAGGAAATTTGGATAGAGTCAAAAGCTAGCAAGAAAGGTGGTGATGAGAATTTAGCTCTCATCGGACAACAAAAGGGAAATAAAGGAAAAGGGAACAATGAGGGTAAAGCAAAGGATGAGGATTCATCCTCTCAGGTACGAAAAAAGGACTTGAGTAAAATCAAGTGCTATAGTTGTCATATGTTTGGTCATTATGCTTCATAGTGTCCAAACAAGAAGAAGAACCAAGGGAAGTAGTGACAACATGAGGTTGCAACATTTGCAAAAACTTAGATGAAAGAGTTTGCTGCCAAGTTTGAGAATTTTTTTCAATAGTTTCTTGTCTCTACATCGACATAATTTCAAAGGATGCTTGGTTTGTGGTCAGTGGTGCCTTTAGGCATATGACATCTGCTCAACACAACCTCTAGAGTTGAGGTCGAGTTTGGTAATGATGCCAAGTATATAGTAGCAGGAGTTGGTACAATTCCTTTTCAATTACAGTCAAGTAACTCTTTGAAATATGACAATGTTTTTGCTCGTTCTTGGTCTCAGGAAAAAATTGCTTTTAATTTCAATAATGGAGGATAAGGGCATTGTAGTTGAATTCAAGGATCAACAAGTACATATCATGTAATATCCCACCCTATTTGAGATATTTGCTACAAAAAATGCCTTCATTGAATTTTTAATTTTTTTGGGAATATTTACCAGGAAATGCATAAAATTGCAAAGCAAATGCAAACAGAGAAACTTTGAAAGCCAAAACATTGAATGATCAACTCTGATTAATTATTGCTTTGAATTTACAATAAGATCATACTCGGATAACAACTTTTGATCTTGAAACTCTGTAAACCCTTGTTTTGAATCTCTCCTGTAAATTGATGAAGCACAAATGTGACTTCTGAGATAAAGCTACCTGATTAACAAACCTCAGATGATCTTTCACACCCTCGGGAAGCTCAAAATAAAGAGAAGCTATGCTCTCCAAGATCGATTTGCAGCAAAACCCTAGGTCTCACCTCCAAATGTCAAAGCATCCAAAAGCCAAGTGTTGAAAATGATCAAAGATAATCCATTAGCTTTTCAGAATGCCTTTATATATCCTTCTCCAAATGGCTCAACTCCCAATGAGGCATTTTAAATCATTAAAATATGCCTGTCACTTTTTAATTAAATCCTCAAAGTGGGCGCCCATCATAAAGTTATAATGACTTGACTTTATAACATTAAATGCACTTTTATTATAAAGTCAATATAAGTCATTAATATATGCACTTTATAATTAATTATTATTAAAGAAAAACTTTAGTAATAATTATAATATTATAATAAGCACCCACTGCATACTCATAGGCTAACAACATAGGCTAACCCACTGCATACTCTGCCCATCTAGGTGCCTTACTAAAAATAGTAAGGTTGGTCACCCATCAATTCACTGACTTACTATAAATAGTAAGTACATACAAATAGAGCCAAAACACCCAGAATTACATCGCCTGTGAACAAGCTAAGGATCTGGAGAACACAACCAATTGCCAACTGAGAAGCTAGGTAACTCCAACTTTGGGCCCTCTAATCACCCTGATTAGCCTACGAGGACCCAATGATAGACTAAACCACCGAACTTTGATGCTCACTCAAAATGGGGACATTACATATCAGTCCAAGGGGATCTAGCCCTGTTATAGTATAAGTTATAGGGTTTAGAGAAGGCAACCTTTATAGGCTATAGGGTGAACCCATTGCAACTTTAGTTCATAATAGCGATGATCTGTGTGAGTTATGGCACAAGAGGATGGGGCATTTGCATCATGCAAAATTACCTATTTTGAGGGAGATTGTCCTAGGACTTTCAGAGTTTAGCATTGAACAACAAGGAGTTTGTAAAGGATGCACACTTGGCAAGGTTGCCAAGGTTGCTTTCCCAAGTAGTGAACATAGGTCTAAAGGGATTTTAGAGTTAGTGCATTTGGATGTGTATGGAGCAATGTTAGTAGGATCAATTGTAGGAAGCATGTACTATGTTTACTTCATTGATGATTACTCTTGCAATACATGGATCTATTCCTTAAAGACCAAGGATGAGGTCTTTAGCAAGTTTCAGGAGTTCAAAGCTCTAGTTAAGAACCAAATAGGGAAGAAGATCGAGGTCTTGAGATTAGACAATGGGGGAGAGTATACCTTTGAGGAGTTCAAAAGTTTTTGCAAGGAGGCAAGGATAAAGAGGGAGTTGACAGTTTCATACAACCCATAGTATAATGGGGTTGCAAAATGGAAAAATCGATCAATCATAGGGGTTGCTAAGGCCATGTTTTATTACTTGGACGTATTGATGTTTCTTTGGGTAAAAGCATGTCTTACAGTAGTTTACATCCAAAATAGGTGTCCTCACAAGATCTTGGAAGACAAGACACCAAAGGAAGCATTTAGTGGTGTGAAATTAGAGGCGAGTTATTTTTGAATCTTTGGTTGTCTAGTATATTTCCATATATTTGTAGAGAAGAGGACAAAATTGGAACCATCCAATAGGAAGGGTTTATTTGTAGGTTACATTGAGACTTCAAAGGCCTACAAAGTCTACATTCCAGAGCTAAGGAAAGTTATAGTCAACAGAGATGTCCAGTTTGAGGAAGACTTTGCACGCTAAAAATCTTAGAAATTCGTTCAAGTAACATAGGGTGAGGAGAAAGAAGCTCCAAAGGTTGGAGCACAAAAAATTGATGAGATAAATTGGTAAAAAAGTGATTGGAAAATTCCAAAGGATTATCCTCCCAAAAGAGAATGAATTGAGATAATAACAAATACCTTCATAAGGAATATAAGATGATAAAAATCTTCAAAGGTTTAAAATACTCCAATCTGAATAAATCAAAATGGTATCAAGAGTGAAGGTGTATCTAATGCCTCGAGTTAAAATTCATTAAGCTAAAAAAATCTTATCAAATTGATATGGGATGATTAATTTCAATTTCAAATGCATATCAATTTTAATTTTACTGTATACAGAACTGCAAAGACTAACAAAATTTGAAAACATATTTTTTGTGTACTCTTGGCACCTAAAGTAGTTATTGTTGGTATTGATCACCTCTTGATGGCACCATACCACCTTCGTTGAATTTGGACAATCCTTATAGACCACTTTAGGTATTGGGGGGCGTCAAGCATCTTGTGGACAAAACTGATTCACAATAGAGGGTGTAGCGCAGTGAGATGATGTTCTTCTTTGCATATTGCTACTATAGTACCCAACACCCTAAGACTCATTCTAGACAAAAGTGTACACCTTGTTTCAATGCAAGGACCTCCTTGGTCTTCATTGGCCTTGGATGTTAGGAGAGGATATATGGGTGGAACTTATATACCTCTTGGTATTGTCTAGCTCGACTCCCTCAATCTTGGACATTGGGCAATATGAGCATTCTCAAATCTTGCTTGGGTCCTTTGATAGTGATAGATGAGATGCTGTTGGTTCTTCTAGTCCATGTCTTTACTACAGACATGTGACACTGTGTCTCTTCTGATGGTCACTTGCATTATCTTCTTCATTAGCTTTGTGTTCTTTTCAGGGGCCCTTTGATTGTAGGGATACTTTTATTGTCTTATGGTACAAGTTTTAACCACCTCGTTCATCTCTTGTTGTACTTTGTGTTTGTAAGATTCCCGACTAGGTTGATGCAAATTTTTTCCAATTTCACCCCTTCTACTTGGCAGAAATTTTGTCAAATAGTTTGCATGTGTTCACTTTCATTGAATTTTGGGTTTGGTAACACTTGAACTAGTTGCTCAAATCAGAAGGTATATTTCACATATGAAATATATAATCCAAAGAACACAAAATTGCAAGAGTTGGTAATATTTAATTCATTACACATACTTCATTCATTCTATCAGATCAATATAACAGCTGGAGGAAACTAATATTACTTCAAGTTACAGACATAGAATTTCAGGCTTGCTAACCTTTATTCTTCATTCCTGTGAATTCCATTCGGTCTTATGAAGGCAACACCAATCTTCAACTTCTGCACTCAACAACTCTAGTTCCCTGAAATACACTCGAATATCACCATTTCTCACTCCATGAAGCTGCTACAGTTCCCATGCAAGAGGATAATCTCGAATTTGGTCTACGACCATTCAACATAGAGGAAGTGCTAAAATTCTCCTTTCGTTGGCCATAGTAAATTTCCCTATACTCCACGTCAGCTACTATTGATTGCACTCCAGCAACCTGTCAAGCTTGGTCTTTATCGGGCCTTATGAAATTATGGACGGTTGCAGTTTCGAATGGAAGAGTTGTCACTCATAGTATCTCACATGATCCATGAAGGTGGTGAGGATAGTATTCGAAGGTGGTGGCTAAAATACGCCATACAACAAAAAAATGTCTTATATAACACAACAACTAGAATGATTGTGGCGGCTCATAATTATCCATACACATAACCTCCCAATCTGCTATGGCTTCCACCTAAGACATTGTGGCTCCCCAAACAATAATCAGGTCTTTTAGAATCAGCGAACCTTAGGTCTTGTGATTATTTAATTTTCATTCCTATAGGCGGATTATATGAGCAGCCCGATCACCATCAAACTTGAATAATTAAAGCTTATGATATTGGCTTGGGAGTAAGTCCTTTTTAATTCTCAGCCGCAAATATTAATACCTTTGATCTCTCAACAAATAAATATTACATTCCACTGTGCCATATACTATATTGAAGTCACAAATAACTCAAAGAGTCAAAACACCAGCACATTTTTTAAAGTCACTTTAACAATTAATTAATTAATTAAATATAAACACCCAAAATATCATTTCTGGACAATTTAATATTTAATTAATTAAATTGACTCCATGGTGACTATTCAGAAATTGGGGACATTACAGTGTTTAGTTACTTTTCATACCCTAGGGACTGTGTAACTAATACTCATCTTTTATAACTGATTGCACTTTATGAATTCCATTGACCTATTTTTGTTATTGATGGACATAAATGTAATTATCAATCTTTTTATATGCAATGTTTTCCTTTTATCTTGGCTACTTTATTGTTTCAATTTGTAGGGCAGGGCCTAGTTAGTAAAATGGCTTTTGATAGTTTTTGTTTTTGGTGGAAAAAGGTATATCATGATAACCATTATTTGAATTTCACCACCATTAGTTCTAATATTGCTGTACCAAACATCAAATAATATTTTTGTTTTTGGATTGATGAATTTATGAAAGGACTATTGGTTATCAAGTATCCACAGCCATTCCTTAGACTGTCGATTCGAAGTTTTATTATGGAAATATTCTTAATGTATTTCATTAATTATAAGGAGTCCTGCGATTGATTGTTTGAGGATCATCAGAATTTCAGAGGCTCCCATAATTATCACTACATAAGTATTTGTCAGTGTTAAGTTACTGGGAAATGGGTATATGAAATACCTTTCTTTTGGGTCCCTGGGCATGGTTTGTTTTGGTAATGTATGTACATAAAATATAAAAAGCAATAATCACACTTGAATGTTATTTGTATAATCAACATTCAAATAAACAAAAAATGGTAGAGGTTTAGATGTCAAGAGTTTTTACAGCTACGTCTTGGGGTGGCTGGGGGCTAAGGTTGGTGAGAGAGGAGGGCTAGAAATCAGTTGGGTTTGTTCAGGTTAACTAGGTTATTTTTTGTTATTTTGAGTTTTAGCACAGTTTTCCATGGGTTCATCCTGGAAATGGTCTGTAATTGCTCAACGTTTCTTGAAAATCTGCCAGATTCTTGGAATGGTCTTGTGGTTCTGAAGAACCTGGCACATTTCCAAAGGGAATCAGATCTAGGAGCAGAACCAGAATTGAACTGGTTACTTGTCTTGGGGTGGCTGGGGGCTAATGTTGGTGAGAGAGGAGGGCTAGAAATCAGCTGGGTTTGTTCAGGTTAACTAGGTTATTTTTGTTATTTTGAGTTTTTGCACAGTTTTCCATGGGCTCATCCTGGAAATGGCCTGTAATTGCTCAACTTTTCTTGAAAATCTGCCAGATTCTTGGAATGGTCTTGTGGTTCTGAAGAACCTGGCACATTTCTAAAGGGAATCAGATCTAGGAGCAGAACCAGAATTGAACTGGTTCTGTTATGAATAATGAGAGGAATTGTGAAGAATCTGGTAACATTGTGTTTATGCTTCTAAATCTTCTCCTCGTCTAAAATTTGGCTTGGTTGATTTTACTTGTCAAAAGCTTGTAGAAACCATTTAGGACAATTTGGAATAAGAAAGGACATCACCCCAAGTACAGGTAGCTGGGGGCAATAGTATCTCAAAATGGATAATCATAATTGCATGTGCATGAATATTGCAGAATTGGACAAGAAGAATGCCAATAATGGAAAATTGGGGATGAAGGTTGTTATGAAGTAGATGCACAAATTTTTGTAATGATTTGAAAATTGGATTAAGGAAACATTTTTAAGAAAAGATAGAGAAAATGTGATGAATAATGAAATTGCACTGCCCACAGTTACTGAAAACAAAATTGCAATTCAATGATGATAAAATTTATTACTTTTGATTAATAGAAATACATTTTATGTCAACTGATATGTGTGGAATTACCAGATATTAATGCACCTCACAGTTTTATCGGGGTATGGGTGTTCTTTGGAAACCCAGGCACATGAGAAACACACATTTAATGAGTAAATCAGTAGGTGGCAGTGCCACACCTCTTCACATCGCAGCTCTGGAGGGGAAGCACTTTCTTTATATAGGAGAAAATTGTTGAGAATACACACAGGCACTCATGCGTCCACAGACACATATGTGTGTGTGGGTGTCCGTGTGTGGTTGCGAGTGTGTGTGCATGTGGGTGCATATGTGTGCAAGGGGAGACGGGGGTCAGGTGGGCAGCCTCGGGTGGGTGTCTGTGCACAGAGAGAAGTTGTACTGCCCTTATTGTATCTGTTCATGTCATTTTCCTTCTATCAGCTGTTTGTCTGTTTCTTCAAGAGAGATTTGGAGATGATTTTGGGCATCTTCTAGCTAGCAGTTAGATCACTTTGTCGCTGACTTACGTATAGTATTTTCATTTCTCCTATATGTTATATTTTATTTATTGCTGATAGCTCCAATATTTGGAAACTTGGATAGAGGTTGAAGAATAAATTTTTGCTGTATTTGTTTACTCTGATATTTAAACTGTTGAAAAATATAATAATTTTTTTTATCTAAAAGTGAATCGGAAATTTGTATGTTCTCGTTGTTCTTGGATGTATTCTATAGCCTTGTGTAAAATTTGGAATTTAAAATATTTATAAACTATTTTAGTAAGCATTGTTGTCTATATTAAAAAAAATAATTTTTTTATGGAATACATGGATGCATCCTTATATTCACATACTTTAGATATTGAGGTGCTTTGTACACTTTACCATAGTGTTGAGACTCAGAAAGGACTTGCGAATCTGAGTCCAAGTCAGGCTCAGTGAGTCTGCAGCCTCTATTTGCATATTTGTTTGAGTCTGACATCTGCGACTTGCGAGTCCTGACTGTCAGACTCAGCCAAGCCTGTGAAAAAAATCAGAAAATCAACTTGAAATTAAAAAAAAAAAAAACCTACTATCAAAAACATTGTTTTGTCTATCTTATATTTTTGAAAATTCTCAAGTTTTGGCACTGAGTCCAAGTCCGAGTCAGAGTGGGGGGCAAAAAATGGCTTGCTGAGTCTGTACAGAGTCCGAGTCTCAACACTATGCCTTGCTTTTCCTGAAACCCACACACCCAAGTAACCATAATACATCCCAATAATGCATAAATTGATTTGCCAGTTTATGCCTTTAAGAGAAAATATTGCCATGTTTATTTATAGAATAGGTAAATAATGTTGAATGCCATATAAGGTTACATTAAACTTTGTATTAATTTTGCAGGCTTTCTTCACGTCACCTAGCTGTTTTAGCGGGCTTTAAGATTTGAGCAAAGATGGCAGGGACACTAGCACAGTTTGCAGCTCCTCCTTATAGAATAATCAGTACAAGTCAGGGTAAAATCCAGAACTCTAGAAGAACAAACCAAGTGCCAAAGATGATGTGCAATATGCAATCACATTCCTTTAGAATTAGAAGTTACATTGGCTTGTGCCATGCAACAGACCGAGGTAAGGTTGCAAGTCCTACAACAAACTTTTATACAGCAGGAGTAGTCTCTACTCTGGCAAGGAAAGCCAGGAAAGCCAGGAAAAGGGTGGTTACTTGTATGTTTGAGCGGTTTACAGAGAAGGCTATTAAGGTCATTATGCTTTCTCAAGAGGAAGCACGGCGACTTGGGCACAACTTTGTAGGTACAGAACAGATTTTGTTGGGTCTCATAGGTGAAGGGACTGGTATTGCAGCAAAAGTTCTGAAATCCATGGGAGTCAATTTAAAGGAGGCTCGTGTAGAGGTTGAAAAAATCATTGGCAGAGGCAGTGGGTTTGTTGCTGTGGAGATTCCATTCACTCCAAGAGCAAAGCGTGTGTTAGAACTTGCACTTGAGGAAGCACGACAACTTGGTTTGTTATTATGGCCTTGAAGAGCCTCTCAGCTTTGTTGGAACATTTTTTTTCAACAATGAGTTCAACATTTACATTGTACTACTATGTTTAAGTTTGCCTGGAATGATTAGAATTTTAAATTATGTCCATATTGTGAACAAACAGTTTATGCCTAATATGCAAAATGTTTGAGAATGTTTTAATTTGTTTTGTGGATACTGCAGGACATAACTACATAGGATCTGAACACTTGCTTTTAGGGTTGTTGCGTGAAGGTGAAGGTGTTGCAGCTCGTGTTCTTGAGAAACTCGGAGTTGACCCTGGAAATATTCGAACCCAAGTATGTAAAACGCATCACTGATTGACTGAGTTGAGTAGTAAAACGCTTTGGTGATTCCATAATTAGATTAAGACCTGGAGGGGATGTGATTGGGGTCCAGGTTTTTGATATTTATTTGTTCATGCAGAGGCCTTGCCCTGCCTCCAATCTTATACTAGAAGACCAAGGTAACTGACAAAAAATTGAAATAATAAAATAACTCCCTGATCACTTGTCATTTCTGTTTACATTGATTTATATCACCAAGGATACAAGCAGAGTTCAACTTCAGAGTTACTGAGATTTCAAAATAAGAATAAGACAGAAAGGAAAACATTGACAGAATACATCGATTCACATGGTATGAACCCACTTGTAACTTGCTACAGTGCTGTAAATGCAAGGGAATAAACCGCAGGGCTGAAAGAATAAAATCAAAATATGATCTGGATTCTGCTGCAGAAATAGACATTGAAGATCTAAGTGGTTAAATAATTTGGGAAGTTCCAAAGCACTTTTGTAAACCGTATTGAAATAAAAAATCTAAACTGAACACTGAACCATGAAATTACTGAAACTGCTGAGGTCTGAAATATATCTGAGAACTCTGAACATTTAAAAAAACAAAAGAACATGGAAGGATATAAATTTTGCGGAAACAATTTAAATCTTATAGAAATTTTAAGGACAGAAATTTAAATCTGCGGAAACTACAAATATAACCACTATAGTTTTACCAAACATAGAAGAGGATAAATAATAGAAAGGAAACTTCCCTTTTGAGGTATGGATGCCAACTCAGGTCCAAATATCCAACTCAGTGTGGATTCCTGTCTTGGCCCAAAACATAATTACTGTAGAACTATGCACAGTGTTCATCCAAATCATAATAAAAACCTGACATTTCCATGGCTGAAGACCCATGTATAAGTTACTTGCCCTGTATGACGTGTTAATGTTATGCATGCAGCATAATTACTTTTTAACATACCTACCCAATAACTATGAAACATCTTTAATGCATTGCACAGCAAATACATGGACCAAAAAGTGGATTGGTGGATCCACATCCCATAAAGTGCTTAGTTACATAAAGGGTGGGTTGGGCCAACAGACTTGCAATTATTATTTGCATAGAATAAAAAATTCATAACTATTGAGATTTCAAAAGAAGAATAAAACAGTGAACAAAACATAGATATAAGGATTGACAGAACAGCTTGAGAACTCCAGATGTTCTGTTTTCAATTCATCAGATATAAACTAGAAGGACTTTGCAATTTCCCTTCTAGAGAGTTATGCAACATTGAGGATTGAATTAATGTCCAAGTATTGTGTAAAGCTAATTTAGTAGCATTTTCATCAGTACTGTTCAATTTGATCTATTTCCTTGGTTTTAATTTGTTGGGATACCTTTCTTTATGTTAGTGTACAATGAACATTTTATCTTCCTCAAACACCTCTCTCTATTAAAGGTTTTCCTTCTTTTTGCACGAGTCAGTTGCTTTACCTGTAATTTTTCCCTACTTGATATCATGAATATGCTTTAACAAAGACTTCTGTGTTTTTACTGACTATGAGTTCCATTTGGTAAGTCAGTTAGAACCACTATTTCCATTAGAATTATCTCCCTTAAGATTTTGGAAAGGAGACTTTCTAGTAGATGTTTTATTGATGGAATTATAAATAAATTCAGCCTGGGCCAAAATAAACCCAATTGCCTTTGGTTGTCACCAGCCAATATTCACAACAAATTGATTAAATTTCAATTCACTACCTCTTAGTGCCCATCCTTTTGGGGATAATAGATTGAGTTGTGTCGTAGTTTGCAATCAAGATTCTTCCACTGTGTTGAAATATCTATATTGTTGCATGTGTTTCTGATTTTTTATTTAAATAAGAAAAGTCTGTATATGTTGGCTAAAAGTCTTACAATAGTTGTCTATACACTTTTAGTTAATTCTATCTACCATTTACAATTGTTCCAGCTGTCCATCTGCTTGTAGTTCATTGCTATCTACCCTTAATAGCTATTTGAGTTGTCCACCTACTTTTTTATTTATTTATGTCTGTCTGCTAAAAATCTTACAATGTCATTTAATGTTCCTAGCTGTCTCCCTACATTAGTTTTTTTCTATCTATCCCTTACAGTACTATAGTTGTCCATCCACTTTTAATTCATTGCTATTTATCTTTTATAACTGTTTTTACCTACTTTTTGATTTATTTATGTTTACCCTTTATTGCTGTTCTACGTATCAACTATTATTTCCAGCTACCTATGTAATTATTCCACTTCTACTTTATTTCTATTAGCCCACTTGCATAAAAACTACACTTAACTTTCTAACTGCTTGGGAAATCATCATCATTTCCTTCATGCTTAGAGGAAATTGTCCCCAATTTCTACATGAGATTTCAGAACTTATTTGGGAAAACTGACGTAGAGAACTATTATTTCTAGCTACCTATATAATTATTCCACTTACTTATACTTTATAGTTTATTTCTATTAGCCCACCCGCATAAAATTTATACTTAACTATCTAACTGCTTGGGAAATCCTCATCATTTCCTTCACGCTTAGAGGAAATTGTCCCCAATTTCTACATGAGATTTCAGAACTTATTTGGGAAAACTGACTTAGAGAACTATTTGACTTGTTCTGGTAGAGTTACTTTTGGCCAACATGGTATGTAGTATTTTACCCTTCACAATTGCTGCAGGGCTAAGAATCAAACAAAGTATCTCTGGCCAATGGCTGTTAAAAGTCAGGAATAGTAGGATGAGGGATAGAAACCTCCTCCTCCAAGTGCAATGAACCATACAACTTGAGCTTGCTCGCATTGCCAACATCATTAAGTATGATATATAAAGTTCTTATTTAATGGACTTTATTTTTTGATATTGTTATGAAAGATTTGTTCCAATTGAAGACAAACATGACCACCAACTTGAAAGGAATGGGGAGTTTGATGTCTGTCTTGAAGTACCTTGAATTTTACTAGAGTTTGCTGAAGAATGTTATGAATTTCTGTGTGCAAATTGATACCAAGATTTTCTCAAATATGGAAGCTTTGTCTTGCTCCTTTTGCTATTGGGATGTACTTGGAGCTATAAGAGCAAGTGGTATTTTATAAGGTGCCAAAGGTTTGAAGATATAATAGACTTTTGCAGGGGAATGTCTTGTAGAAACATGAGTAGCTGTGCTGTAGCTATGTTGAGTATCATGCAAATGGATGTCTCATTGCCTATTCTTCTGATGTGAAATGCGGAGAGCGTGGACTAAAGTGCAGTTAACAACCTCAGTTTGCAAATGAAAGGAAGTAGAGAGGTGTAAGTGATAACCCAGAAGCATTCGCAATGATTGCCAAAAGTGATGTAGGAAGCATGAGGCATGATTTAAAATGAGTGATTGGAACCACATAATAGTTCCGAGCACACTTGAGGAACAATTGTGCAGCTTGTGGAGCATTAACAGTCTTGGAGTGTGGAATAAAGATGGCCATCTCAGAAAATTGTCTGACAACCATACATATCCAATCATGTTGTTGCTTTGCCAAGAAAGCCATTAGTGAAGTCCATAGAAACAGATTACCATGATCGAGAAGGTATTGATAATGGCTAACATAATACATGTTTTTGATTGGAAGGCTTAGACTAAGCGCAAGGGGAGCACCAAAAAATGTAATAATGAGCTTGCTTTGGCATAGAAGGTCAATTAAAATATCGTTGAAGGTGTTGCAAGGTTATGGAAACCATACTGTCCACCATAGGAGGATGAATGAGCTTTCTTTAGTAAATGTTGCAAGAAAGGCTTGTGGGAACACAAGGTTGAGTGAACTTATACATCACTCCATTTTAAAAATTATAGTTAAGGAAAGATGTTTGATTCACTAATGGTGGGTTTTGTAAAGCTTGAACAATTGAGCCAATTGAGTGTCCATGAAATAGAGAGATTTCCACTCCTCATATGTTGTACATCGAGTATCCAAACTATGAACTCCTGTAGAAGGAGGATGGCTAAGAAGATCCACCACTTCGTTGGTGACACCATTCTTATATTTTATCACCAATTAAAGATGGCCACTTTAAATGCCAATGTTCTTAAATCTTAGATTGAAAGTTAAATTACATAAGTGGTTGGCGATCTGTATATAAAATTACTTCCTTGTCAAGAAGATAATGATGCCATTGCTTGTGTGCTTGTACCAAGGCATAGAATTCTGTAATAGATTCTATACTTGAGCTTGGTTTTTGATAATCCTCGAGGATGACGTGCCATCTAATTTCCACTTTGTTTAATCATTATGCCTCTGATATATAGGGAAGTGTCTGTCTCAAGCTCAAATGGTTGTTCTAAGTTGGGAGAGAGGAAGCACTAGAACAGAGCAAAGACTCTCTTTTGAACACAAAATGCTTGAGTGGCCTATGGGCTCCAATTAAGATCCTTTTGGCTAGGGAGTTGATAAAGAGGATGGGAAATGTATGAGTAGTTATGAAAGAAATTTCTATAGAAGTTCACACCCTCTAGAAAACACTTTAGTGGGCTATTACTTTATATCTTAGTGTCCCTTCAAGTTTTAGGGATGGGGGGACAGTATTTTTTGTCCTTTTTAATTTTGGGATGGTAGGGGGACAATTATTAGAATAATATATACATTAATATCTGAAAAATTAATTACAAAAAAAGTTAAAGTAATTGCAATTTGTCATTTATGTAAATAATGGGAGTTAAGGAAGTTGAAATTAATACAATGTTCATAAGCTAAATGTACAATGTACAAAGCACAATACTACAAAGTAACACTTACCCACAAAATACAATGGTTAATCTAACTTTGTACAATGTTGATATCACAACAAGCATCTATAGCTCCTACAACTAGACCTCGGCCATCCTCGTATTTATAGCCTAATCTTCTTTATTTTGTGTTGGCTCATTTGGTTCTACATCTCACCATGTTGGACTCTCTTTGTATTCAATTGTCTTGCAATCCATGAGATGCTGGGTGCTGTGTACAACCATAGGCTTCTCTACTCTCCTAGAGGTAAACTTGTCCCTCTTGATAGAGAGTATGAAGTTATATGTAGTCTACTTTATCTTAGCAACAAAGGGACTGCAAATCTTGGATACAAAACAAATGGCCAATGGATATCAATGATGGAAGCCCATACAATGGCACCAACTCATTGGATTCACCGATTCCAAATCTTCCTATCCATCATTTTTGAATCAATGTAGTCCTTGAGTATGACAAATCTCATCCACTTGTATCAAATCAATGCAGCTTCCTTTGTATTGTACATCTTCTTAAAGGCCTCCATGAAGCCCCTCATCAACTCAACCTCATCCACGGGAGAAGTATACCAAGCCTCTTCTCATGCCACTTTAGGTTTAGTGCATAGGTGGCCATGTGCAATGGAGTGTTGAGCTTCCTCCATCTCCATTGAATGATAGATTGAATGTGCTCATTGTAGAACTTCAATGTGGGGTCTCTCTATCTAAGAACAATTTTCATTTGGTTGAGAATGCTTTTGTTGCACTCATATATCTCCCCAAGGTTGGGAGTGTCAAAGTTCCCCATATTTGATCACCATGAAGACTAGAGATATGACAAGGGGTATGTATTTGACATCTAACCAAAAAGTGTTGCTCTTCACCATTTCCTTCAGCCTCAAACCTTGCTCTATCTTTGACTTGGTCCCTGTATTGCACTCTTCAAGATGTTCAATATGCCAAGCCTAGGGCTAAGAACGAGTCCCCATGGATCCCTCCTTTATCTGCATTCACATGTGTTCCATGCTTGTAAATGAGGAACCCCAAATGCTGAACTAAGGTTTGACAAAAGAAGATTCAAAACTCTTCACATTGATTGAATGGTCATCCCAGGACTTATTGTGGACCAAGATTTCATTAGGGTAGGCAACAACAAATTGCCAAGTTGGGTTTGGAAAATATTTTTGTGCATGAATGTGGCAAGTGCATTGGTGAGACCTAAAGGCATGACCAATCACTCATAGAACCAAAACTTGGTCTTAAAATTCAACTCCCAAACCTCATGAGGCTTCATGTGGACTTGATGATACCTAAAAATTAATTCAAGCTCAGTGAAGTACTTGGCACCTTGAAGCTGGTCCAAAAGATCATCAATGTTCAGAAGTGGTTAGTGGTTCTTCATAGGGATTTTGTTAAGTACATGATAGTCTTTGACTAAATGCTGCTCATTATGTTTCTTCTTGGTACAATAAGAGCAGAAGATTTGCAAAGAGAAGTTTCACCGTTCAAGCATTTGCCTGATTTGTCATTCTATCTCAACACTCTCAACAGGTGAAGTGCAGTAAGATGGTTGACTGTGCAATTAAGAAGTTGGCACTAGTACCATTGAATGTTGAATGGGTGTCAATGGAGGAAGCCCTTTTGGCTCATTAAAAACATCAAAAGATATGTTAATAACATATTGATTTACTTTACGGTTAAGTTTCACAACATGATTTGCCTTGGGTCCCAAATGATACAAAGAGTAAGAAACTTATGCAAATTGACCTGTTTAATTGTTGGCCTGCTGCAAAAGAAGTGAGTTTATATGATGTACATCTTTGTGCAGGTGATAGATCTTGGGGAAACCACTGAAGATGACTTTCCATGTATTAGATTGCAGCAACCCAGGGGAGTGACAATACGATCATCTGTATACTAGATTGGCTTAAAGCCGAGCGTGATGGAACATTTGCTAGACACAAGCATGGAATGCCCCTCTTTCTTGACCCACCCTAAGTGCCATGGGCATGAATATGCTGAAGTTGGCTACTAAAATCATCTACCAAATTCTGTGAAGCTAACTTCTTGTTGTTATGATTGTCAAGGATTAGCTCAACCAATCTATTCATTGTTTGATTTTTGCTTTCCCATTATTGATAGAGTAATCATTGACCATGAGAATGAGTTAAGGATTAGTAGTGTTGGGATTAGTTAGCTATATCTCTGAATCATCATATTATGAAGTCTACTTGGCAAGGAGGGTTTTTGTTGTCTTTGATTGTGACATTCATTGGTAGAATGTCTTGTTTTCTTGTGGTAGGTGCTATACTTCTTTCCATTTCAAGATAAAGGGGCTATCCCATAATGAATCCATTTGGTGAAGAAGTATGATGAGCAGATGGCATGAGTGGAACTGGCAGAAGCAAAGGAAGAGTACTTTTTTTCTGAACAGTATATTGAGTTTAATTTGGTTGTGCTTTTTGTTGTTTATGTAAACCTTTAAAGCAAACTAGAAAGCATGGTTGAAGAAAGTGAAGGTGTAGAGCTCTATGTTCTTCCAAATATGAGGAAACAACTCAGTGGTGAATTTGACTTAAGGACCTCAAAGTGTCTTAAACCTCCAACATGGTAGAGACAATTGAATTGCTCTACATATTGTTGGATTGATTGACCAAGTGTCTGAAGAAGATGGAGCTATCGTGCCAATGGATCTTCTTTGTAACTGGGGGAAAAATTGCCCTCAAATTGCCTCTTTGAAATCTATCTAAGTATCAAGTTCTGATTGCTCTATCACCTGTACATGGTGGACGTGAGACTGTTCCTAAGTGAGGGCGTGATCATTTATATGAATCTCTACTATCATGAGTTGTGTTGGCTCTATGAGATGTGAGTGCATCTTGAAATATGCCTTCAGACTGTGAATCAAAACATTGATTGAAAATCTTGGTGCGCAACCTAAAAGAAGGTTGGGCATAATTGAATTCCTTTAAACAAGAACCCATCAAATGATCAATACTCATAATACGAGTTCTTACTTGTCTTATATGAATTGCGAAGGACCTTATCTTGAGGGAATAGATCAGCTGCATATTCCTCCATTTCTTCAAGTCTGACTTAAGGCATCTGTTGGTATATTAGTTTTTCCAGTTCTATGGTTCATCAGATTGGTGTTAGAGTGGGCAAATTATGCACCGTGTTCTTACTGTAGAAAAAGCAAATAAATTGTGAGAGGTTGTGGAAGAGCTTGTAAATTCCTGCATAATATTTAGATGTAAAGAGGATTTTTACTGGAAGAATAGTTTAAGTAATGGAGTGATGGCAAGGAAGAGAGATAGGGGGAGATGTACTGGCAGAAAGAGACTGGTTGCCGTAAAGTATAAAGCAGTTGGATGAGGAAAGAAGAAGGCACTAGTTGAAGAAAAAACAAGAAGCAGTGATGAGGTCTCCAAGAAGGTTGTTACCAAAGAATGGAGATATAGAGAATCCCATTAAGGCTTATAACAACCCAAAGAAGACTCACAGAAGAGGTTATGGTAGACTTCAATGCTGAAATGATAAGAGAGGAAAGATGTTCATATGAATTGGACGTGGTAGGCATGAATTGCTTGTTTGTTGAGAATGAAGTGATGGATTTTGTTTGATACCTTAATGATGAAATTGCACTTGAGTCATGACGAAGTAAAGAGAAATTCTACAATTGGAGAATGGGAAGAAAGAGGAATTTCATGCAGGAAGGATGCTTGACAATGAATTAGAGAAAGAAAATGCACATTCAAGAGAGAACTTGATGAATGCACTAGCAAAGAGATTTGTAGCAGTTAAACATGTACAAGATTGTATACATGAAGGAGAGATCAAATCTGAGGCAAAGATAGCCAATTGTGGCATGCATAAAATTAGAGTAACAGAGAAGAAGTTTAAAATTGTAAAAGTGAATATTCCAATAGTTTTTGATAATATAAAGGATGTTTAAAGAAAGTATACAGTTGGAAACATGCATCATGTGGTTCATGAGTAGACAAAATAGCAGATGAAGACAATGGAGTTGAGGATGTTCAGCATACTGCAGCAGTTGCTTTCGTGGCACATGAAGATGGATATAGAAAGAATAAAGAAGAAGAAATGGGGGAATCTCATCTTCTCCTAGAGACGCATGCAAATCAACTACATGTGAGTGATATTATCGATCAAGAACAATTAGTCCTAGTTTCCATTACTACAAGAGTTGTTGTTTGCAATAATAAAATGGAAGATAAAGCTCTTTCAGAAATGTTCAATCCAATTGTAGAATAGAAAAGCATGGAATTAATTGATCCATTCATGTAATTGGGAATAAAGCAAGAACATATTCTGATTTAATGCATGCAAGTAGTGTTGAGAAGAATGCATGTTTTTTTTTTTATTAATTAGCAAAAAACAGGGAAACTTGAGGACGTGTCCCCCCCCTAAAATGCCCCGTTCCGGTCCTTGGGATGTCCCAGGTACAGGGGGACGGCGGGGGACCGTCCCCTTTTTTTGCAAAAAAGTAGGAAACGTCCCCGAAACGGGGGGACGACGTTGACCAAATAGGGACGGCTGACCGGTCTCGGGGAAGGCTAGGGGACAGCTGGGGGACCGTCCCCCAGGAGTCCCCCACGTCAAATCATGTTTTAAAAATAAAAATTATATATATATAATATAGTTTTCAATTTTTTGGTTTATGAGTTGTTCGTTTAAATTATTTTCATATATCTTTCACAATATTTGGAACACTCACAAGATAAATATTTGATGCTCTATTAGAGATATATAAAAATAACAAAAAATTATTCCAAAAGCATGTAAACTTGAATTTATTTGCTTGCTGTTCACTAACAGGTTTTAGAGACAAAGACTGAGGATTTTGACATTTTTAAACAGTTCTTACTTCTTCACAATTGGAAATAGGCTGAATATTAAGGCAATTTGATGCCCAAAACTCCTTGAGTGCAGCAATTGTCCCCACATTTAACTGCTCAAATCCAATATTAGACAATACACCAGCATTGAATTTACTTCCAGTAGTCCACACTCCCAACAAACTACAATAATTCTGCCTTCAGACGCCTCAGCTATTCATTATTGTTCTGTGCCAAGTAATCAATAACCTAGGTGAAACAATCTTCATTGTAATCACAAATGTTCTCCCAATTTGTGAGCTGGAAATAAGCTTATGTAATTTGATATAAGTTTATAAATTATAACTTGGAGGTTGTATTATGATTCATGTATGTTAATTCTGAATTTTCAATGTGTATTGAGTATTGACAAAGAATGTTGAACACAAATGTTATATGTTAAGGTTCTATAATGTATATTATGTATGCTTTATCCATGTTTTCATATGAATATTTAAAATTTCCCTATATTTTATATAGCCGTCCCCCGCCGTCCCTAAATTTTGCCTAAAAAATCGGAAACTTGGGGACTCGTCCCGCCGTCCCCTGCCGTTCCCGTCCCGGAAACTTGGGGTAACCTTGGCAAAAAGAAATTACTGCAAAACTAAACAGATAATAATTTATGTCAATTGGGGCCTCCCACCTTTGGAGAAAAGCAAAACAGATAATAACTGCTATTACAATGAAAAACAACCTTAATGGTTGTACAAAATTACAAACATACTAGCAGCAAAAAGAAATAGAAAGAAACTATAGACAACTACACAAAAAACTAAATACCCAAACAATAACCAAAAAAATTTCATATGTAGATGACAACCAAACGAGCAAAAAAGCTAAAAGACACCACCTTTTGTCACATCACCGCCCAATGTTGCATCGCTGAATTGATTTCATCTTCTTTATGAAACAATTTTGGGCTAGAAATTGTTTGAAATAACAAAAGAAAGTAGATTACAATTTATAGAGGAGGTAGAGCACTGTAGACATTTAAGATGTCTAACTACCTCAGCTACTGACTACTGTAGCACTAATTGACCATTATACAATAGAGATTTTAATATTCTAACACCTTCCTAAATGGTCAATCTACTAACTAGCCTACAGAAAACAATCTGCAGGGCGATTGGTCACTAATTCTTCAGAACACTCTGCTGCTATGGAGACCCTCCTTGGATCGGCAGAATGTGATTGACCAAGAGAACCAGAAAAAACAGAGAAGGCTGCCCCCTTCTTGAGAATGCTCTGCAACAAAAGACAAGAGCCTGCCACTGACTCCGCCATCGAGATGAGTCTGCCACCAACCCTCCCAGAAACTACAGAACTTCTGACCAGAAGTCATCACAAAATGTCCAACCTGATGTTGGATAACAAAACTGTTCCTCCCTAAAACCAGAGACACACCGAGAACAACGGACACGATTTTGAGGATAAATCGGCAAACCATCGAAACCTGTGCAGATGAGCATGACGCCCGAGAACAGACTGCAAGAAGCTAGTTGTACAGATGTTCGCTTTAGCAACTCCAAGTGCAACCAAAACAGATTGCAACAAACCATAATTTTTGAGAAAAAAATCGCCAAACCCAAATTACAAATCATTGTTTTTTTTTTTCTCGGGAAAAACGGTAAAAACCAGATATCAGAGAGCCCTCCCGAATGACAGAAACCCTGACTAGGGTATACAGGAAAAACTCTTAATTTTTTTTAGGAGAAAATTATAAACCCTCTCGGAATTTTTAAGGGAAAAATTATGAAAACCCAGACAAATTTTTTAAAAGGGACAAAATTATAAACCCACCCAGATTACAGATTTTTTTAAGGGAAAAAACATTAAAACCCATACAAGTAATTTTTGCCGTTGAATCGCTGATTGTCGTCCAACATATTGTTGTTCAAACTGGCCATCTTCACGCTTTTCGAGGCACGAAAAAAGAGATACTGAGAAGAGGCTGATGCACAAAACCTGAGGCACGAGTTTCAATACACTAAGACAGGTTCAGGCACAGAAAACAGTGCAAATCCGTGGGCACAAAATTCGACATAGAAAACGATGCACCCAAAAACATTGAAGACCAACCCAGTTGAGATCTCGCAAAACCCAGAAGGAATCTGCACTCAAAATAATTTTTCGCCTTGAAACAGAGGGTCAAAACCTTAGATGAAGTTGCAGAAAACCTTGGCCACCATTAAAGCTTCAAAATTGCAGGAAAAAATCTGCAAAACATAGCCATCAGAAAGAGGACAGAATCGCGTCCTTAAATCATGAGAAAAACGCAGAGGTTACAGACAAAAATTGTGGGTTGAGGATTGAGGAGTTCAAATCGCAACCAAAACATAACGAAATCGTGTCTGCAACCAGGCGCCACAGAGGTCACGATTTATAGAGAAAACAAAGGCTTTAAAACCCTCAAAATCATGTCAAAAAACGATGATGAAAAATGCAGCCAGGACAATTGTAAATCGTGCAAAGAAAAAACCAGAAAAAGCATCCAAAAACGCGAACAAAAAGACGAACACGTGCAAGGAAGAAACAAAAACAAACGACCCTAATCACTCGAAACTGGAGTGAAATAGCACCTCAGAACACACGAAAATGCCCACGAACTCAGAAACGCGTCTCACAGAAACACGCAGAGCAGAGACGTGGCCCTAAAACACACGCGCCCAGAACAAGAACACGGCCCAGGAACAAAAACACGCATGGGCAGTCTAGAAAAACGACGCCAGGGCCTCGATTTGCAAGGCAAAAAAAAAAACCACGAGCCAGAATATTAAAACACGATTCCCAAAAACCCTTGCACGAATTCACAGCTAGAGGATTACGAAAACACAAACAAACAAAAAACCTTCAATTTTTTTTCAGAAAATGCCCTCATGAAATTGCAAGAGGGTTTTGATTTTTAATGAAAAAAACTCACAAAAATCAGAAAACAAAAAACCCTCGAATTTTGAAAACAGAGCCCTCCCAAAATCCTGAGCCCTCCCGTGAGGGAGACAAGCTCAGAACTGCTCTGATACCATGAAACAATTTTGGGCTAGAAATTGCTTGAATTAACAAAAGAAAGTAGATTACAATTTATAGAGGAGGTAGAGCACTGTAGACATTTAAGATGTCTAACTACCTCAGCTACTGACTACTGTAGCACTAATTGACCATTATACAATAGAGATTTTAATATTCTAACACTTTACACCACTTCATCCACTCAAATCCATTGTTTTGCCACTACTACTAGCTTGAGAGCCTCGAGCTGCTACATCCAAGGAAGGGATCTGAACACCCAAATTCAACTATCTCCAGCACCTTGCCTAGCAAACTCCATTCCCACACAAAATTGGGATTGTGAAATTACTAGAGACTTCTAGGTGAGCCTTATATGGGTCATCATTAGTTCTTGCAACACCTTCCCAACATCCCCATAGAAAGATTTGAGCACACACAACTCTTGCCTGAACACCACTAGATCTAAGGATGGAACGTCTTTGACGATTGAATATTATGATTAATTGGTGGAGCCTCGTCACGCATTGTGTCCCCAACATTTAGAGTTGCTGTACCTTCTGTATTTGCCACTAAATCCACTTGGCTGAATTGTTTTGGCATGAATAGGAGCATTAGCCACAATCTAAGCTTTCCATTTGGGACCTCAGTAGCCAAATTCGTCACAAAATTTCCCAAATTGACACTTTGAAGTTTGGCTTGTAGATTTCTAGTTAAATTCAAATCTTGTTCTTCAAGTAAACATTTGCTAAAACTAAGCATCGTTGCACTATTGCATGTAAAGATCGCTTTTAGATGATTCCCTACCACTTTTCCTCTCCATAGTAGGACCCTCACTTTCTTAGTATTCTTCTTGCGAGCCATACCTTCAACCTTAGTATAAAGAGCAACCAAACACACTACTAACACAACACCTAGGTGCCAAATCTTAGCTCACCAAGAATGGCAAAATCACAATAGAGAATACCACCTCAGACCTTGATAAACCTCCCTTCCCACTCATGAACACTTGTTCCTGTCAAATGTCATTAAATATTGCATCCTCCGACAATAAAGAACACTTGATGCAGCCAAAAGAAAGAGATATGAAAACAACATGGCTCGAATCCCCAAGGCTGCCTAAGAAAGGCATAAAAAATTCCCATACTACATGCTTTGTTATATGTATGTCATACACAAGATCCTTCATGTTAATTGAAGGTTAGGAATCATGATAATAATTAGAATCCATGGTGACGACTAGGGTATAGACCCATAAGTGGACCTTGAGGACATTAGTTATCAAGGTGGCATAAAATTTAAATATTCCCCCTATTCACCCCAAGAAGAGGGATGATGATTGTATAGGGTTGTAACTGGATCTTGATTTATGCCACAATTGGCTAAACAAATTGCAGCCAAATTAGCTTTATGACGAAAATGGCAAAAGGTAATCTTCTTGAAAATTGGACTTGTCATATGTGCCTTTTCTAGTAATCTTCCCAACTTCCTTTGTTGAGCATATTGATAACAATTTGAGAATCACCTTCTACGATCGAATTTTGTACTCCATTGTTAGAGGCTAGCATTGACCTTGTCACAATTTGTTTTCACCCTACTTCATTGTTTTATGCCCTAAGAATAAAGATGCACCTTGAAGCAAAATACCATCATCTTTACGCAAAATCACTACTGCTCTTGCAAGCCCAAGATTGCCACGGGAGGCTCCATCAATTTAACTTAACATAGCCCCTAGGGAGAAGTCACCTAGTTAAATTTCTAATCCCTTACATGCTTCTCTTCTTGTTTGCATTGATCTCAAGTTATGCCCTTGATCTCCTAATGTATTTCCTCTTAGCCATTGTATAGGCGAGAAGAATGCATCGTAAGGAAAGGTAATAATTATAAAGAGATGGCATCAACAATACCATGTGCAGGTATTATGGTTTACATACAAAATGAATTGTTAGCTATTAAAATATGGTAGAGCAAATACTCACAAACTACAACATTATTATTGCACATCAAATAATAATAATGATTTCTTGGAGATTATAATTCTTTACAATGCATTGGCTTTATAAAAGCCTCTTTCCTTTAACCACCCAACAACTAACTTTGCAACCTCCATACAAGAAAGTAGCTCCCACTTAACTACTAACATTTATAAGCATATTAATCAAGGTTTCCCCAAGTTTTCGGGACAGGGACGACAAAGGATGGCAGGACGAGTCTCCAAGTTTCCGATTTTTGAGGCCAAAATTAGGGACGGCAGGGGACGGCTATATAAAAATATAGGGAAATTTTAATTATTCATATGATAACATGGATAAGGCATGCATAATACACATTATAGAACATTAACATATAACATTTGTGTTCAACATCATGCCAATACTCAATATGCATTCAAAATTAACATACACGAATCATGAAACAACCTCCAAGTTATAATTTTTAAACTTATATCAAAATGCCCAAATGCTACATTGTTGCCATATAGTTTTAAAGTTTGCTATGAAAATCAAAATACAATATCGTATGTCAATAATAAATACAGAATAAACAAAGAGCATTGCTGCCCCTAATCATCTCTCATAACCGCATCAAAATCAAAGTCATCCTCTGAGTCACTGCCACTATGATGCTCCTCCTCAACCAACGAAACCCTCAGCTGTCTACTCCTCATCTACCTAGGCCACGTCCTCAGGATCAATATCCCACCGTAGAGCTGGAGTCTGTCTATACTCTAGAGTTTGCCGATCCTGAAGCCGAAGAGCACTATGAATGGCCATTAGCTTCTCTGCTCGTCTAGAGGTAAGTCTATTCCTCTTGAGAGAGTGGATAAAGCTATACGTGGACCAATTCCTCTCTGCAACAGAGGAACTGGCAACCTGTGCAAGAAGGCGAGTAGCAAGTGTCTTCAACTATGGTGTATCCCTCCCATGATAGGTCCACCATCCAATAGGGTTCGATTGAGCTAATATAGCTCTATCCAACCTCGCCTGTGGCTCAAGTTTGGGCTAGTAAGATTTGCAAAGTCTAAGAATTGTGACCGAATTAGTGAAGCTTGTTCTGCTGGATAAATCTTTTCAATGGCCCATGTTAACCCATCTAAAACCTCACCATCATCACATGGAGGCACCCTACTAGCCCTTGGTGCATACCATTTTGGATTTAGAGCAAAGGTATATGAAGCGAGGTGTTCATTGTATTCCACCTCTGTGTCACAATGGGCCTAGTGTGCTGCTCATATAAATCCAAAGTGGGGTCCTTTGCCGAAATAACTTGCTTGATCATACTGTCAAATGTCTCATATATCTCTCCAAGACTAGGAGAGTTTGTATCAGCATATCTGGTGACAACTACAATATGCGAGATGAAGGAGCAAATATATCCTGCAAAATGCAAACAAAAAGTTCAAAATAATTAGTTGACAAGCTAATTGACATGTTAGAAACTTCAAAAGTTGGAACATTGGACAATAAAATTAAAATATTAAAATCAGAAGTTTAATATGAAAATCAGCCATCTAATGTCTTACCTCACATTGGCCCACCGATCGTCATCGAGGATCTTTTGTTTGATGGTCTTTCCTTGAGTAGAACTTGCATTAGCCATCTAACCCACTCTGCATTGACCATCATCGCTTGTAGAGGCTCATACACCTCTATCATCCTCTCTAACAAGATGAAGTATGTGGCATATCTACATTCATTGATTCAATGATTCATTAAAAAATAAAAATTTAAAACAAAATCAGATTATGAATACAAATTGAAAGTGAAACAAAATGAAGTAAGTGGCATACCTTGTCTCAACAGGTTTGAGAAACTCCTTCGAAAATGTTCTGAAGAGAACAAGTTGAGGTTGTTGTTGTTTAAACGATCAGACATACAAAAATAAAAGTAATAAAAAATGCAACACATGAGACAATGAACACAATCAGATACCCTGGGAAAACCCTCCTCCTGAGGGAGAAAAACCCAGCAATGTAATTCTCTTATATATTGTAGGAAACAAGAGCAGAAATCTGCTTTACAATTCAGGCCCAACAATGGCCAAGTTTGATATAATGAATAATAGCATCTCTCTTAGATGCAAAGACACAAATGAATATGTTTCTCCTTGAGTTCGATCTGCAGCACCTATGATGATCTGCTGCTTCAGGAGCTAACTTTCTTCAAGGAGTGCGAACTTATGCTTGATAAACTTGATATTTGGATGAGCAAGAATGACCTTGTATATATACAAGATGAGGCACCTCCTCACTTAGGTCGGCCCTCTTAGAATAAACATAATAAATGATAAATACAAGATAGGTCGGCCCAAGCAATAAACAATTCATGTGAACCATAATAAAGTCGGCCCTTTATGTTTTCCAAATGTTATTAACATAAATTGAATAGCTGAAAGGCTACCATTTAATTTATGCTTCCTTCTTGAAGCGTGTGCAATGGAAGTGCAGCCCTAAGCTGCTATAACATCAACAGAGGTGTGGTGATTGCTAATAAACATCTGAATATCTCTAGCTTCTGCCACCGTTTGCTTCACCTAATCCAACTTCCCTATGTCTTTCAATGCATTGTTCAATGCATGAACACAACATGGGGTTCGAAATATGCGCCTATAAGTACCCTCCACCATCAACCCAGCCGATTTGTACACATGTGCTGAATCGGTGATCACCTGCACCACATTTGCAGCTCCAACCTCTTCTATAGCATCTCTCAAAATGGAAAATTGGAAGTCTGCATCTTTACATCTCCTCGAACAATCTACGACTCTAAGAAAATAAGAACCAGCAAGGCATGTGACTATGACATTGATGAGTGACCGACGTCTACAATCAGTCCACCCATCCATCACTATAGAGCACCCCTTCCTCATCCACGTTTGCCTCATCTCCTCCATTAACACATTAACTTTGGAGTACTCTTTGTCTAGGAGGGTGGTGCGTAGCTTATGATCTCCAGGGGGTATGAATGAAGGACCAACAGTGGCTATGTCTTTCACCATTTGTTTGAAATAAGAGGAACGGGCCACATGAAATGGAATGGCATGGGCAAAAAAGAATTTGGCAATGGAGGATTCAGTGGCTTCTCGTGCTTGGTTATTAAACATGGACTCAACTGAGGTTGCCTTTTCACTACCACTCACCTTTCTCTTTCCTCAGACAACTCCACTACTACCAACCGTGGAAGGACTAGGAGTAGGCATAGATGATTGTGAACTCGGGAAAGAAGGAGACCCACCATCACACTCCATTTGAATTTTTTGGCACTCTAAAAATAGGTCATCTGTCAATGTAGGACACTCTAACTCCATGCTCCACCTCACCCAAAAAATGAGACCTAACTCTTGTGTAGCTGCCCCTAAATTCCTTCACACAAACATGGCAAAACCAAACCCTACTCCCCCTTGAATTTTTTGTCTTTCACCCACGACTGTAACATATCGAAGGAATGGTTTTTTTTGGTCTATTGGGTGTCTTGCATAGTCTTTCATGGTTTTGGTATTGGTTGATGAGGGAGGGCATTGGATTGGGTTTCTTTGCTCTCTAGTTCTACTACCACCCCCACCACTTTCCCTTCTAGTTTGCCTTTCAACTTCACTATCACTCCTAGCCTCACTGCTGCTCATATTTTTTGTTTTTAGAATGCAAGTTTCAATTGAAAATGCAAAAAAAAATAAAAAAATCAAACAATGTATGTTTCACATTTTGCAAAAAAATGAAAAAAAAAGGGAAAGGAAATGCATACCTCTTTGGTGGATTTGCATTCCCAACAACACTATTTCAACCTCCTCTCCTCCTTCAAGCTGTTGCTCCTCCTTCAATGGCTGCAACCTCTTTTGCTCTCAAACCCTTGGCTGCTCAAACAAACAAAATGCATAAAATGAGGTTAGAGAGGCCCTTTTTTCTTCATAAGGGAGTCAAACTCAATGGGGCCCACACATGCCATGTAGGCTGGCCCGTTATTTTTTTGTTTTATGTTTATTTTTTAATGTTTAAAGCTTCCAAAACGTGGGAGACGACCGACCGTCCGCGGAGCGGTCGAAGGACGGCTTAGCCATCCCCTGGCTGTCCCCGGGACCGATCAGCCGTCCCTCTTTGGGTCAACGTCGTTCCCCTGTCTCGGGGACGTTTCTTGGAAATTCTGCAAAAAGGTGGATAGTCCCCTGCCGTCCTTCGATACCCGGGAACGGGTACGGGGCATTTGCGGGGGGGGGACGCGTCCCCGGGTTTCCCTAATATTAATTATTATTTACTTATCCAACATATATACTATAGATGTAATATTAATTCCAACATTCCCTCATTTGTTACATCAATCCCAACAATGGATGGAATGTTGCCTGGACTAAACACAGTAGCTCATCTAGAAATCTAATGAAGTACCTCCACCAAATCTTTCGTTCACCCAACACACCAAACTAATTGCATTAATAGATGTCTTGACCACATAAGCAAAAAATTGTGATCAATTGCAAATTGTTGTAGTTCCTGATTTTCTTCTTGAAAAAATTGTTTTTTTCAAGAAATTTGGGTCAATTATGTTTGACTGGTTCTTCCATGCTTAAATCACATCTAAATCATGTTTGAATTGTAGGTAAACATTTATGACATTTTCAACTTTTTTTGCTGATTTTAATTTTCAACTTGAGATAATCTTTTTGAGTTAGGGTTTTACATGTCTCCCACAATATAGTTGGGCTTCGTTGATCTGAGGATTGTGTGTGGAGGGTGACATGATGCGTCAATATGTGAATGTGGGAAGGGTGTCATATCAATACGTCAAAGGTGGGTGGGTGATCAATTACTAGTAAAATCATACATTCGCAGTGTGAAGAATGCATCGTGTATAAAGAAATAAGACCCCTTTGGTCCATAATCATCATTATTTGCATCATTTTGGCCTATGATCAACAATTTCATGATTAAAACAAGTCAAGTGACTACATAATACTCCTAGTGCGGTGCGAAGGCTGCATTGTAGAATAACAAGATTTGCCCCAAGTTCACATAGTCTAAAAGAATTGGGTATCGCATAACAAATAGTCAAAGTTATTAGGGGTTTGGGGAGAGTTGATAGAACAAGAAGAATCAATGCATTGATTAATTCAACCAAAGAATAATGCTTTTTTGCAAAACAAAGAAAATAATAATTTCCATTAAGGGGAATATGATAAGTGCACTACATTTTTATATAGCAGATTAAGCAACACTGGAAGAATTGTGTGAAGTAAGTGAATTGGGGCATCATTGATTTGTTTGATTGGTGGGATTTTACTTCATTCACTTATGTTTGGAAGGCATATTTCACATTTGGAAGCAACCCTAACATTTTATCTACATTCTACCATTGTGTTTACAGATTGTGATTTTAAAAGCCGTGGCAGATTTGTGTTGTTTTACACTCATAGTCATGATTTGCAAGATCCATTTCGAAGTGGAAATTTGTCATTTGGGTTTGATTCAAGTTCATGTTGTAGAGTGCGAGTGCATTGTCCTGGTTTTCTTCTTCATTTACAACTTTTCTCTTTTGTTCAACCCCATCTACCCTAGGGACACGTCCCTTTATGTTACATCATTAACTTAAAACAATAACATTAGGAAAAATGGCATATGCCTTAAAGGTTTGTGTGGTCTCAAAGGCTTTAATTTGGGCTTAGTGGTGGGGTCTTTACTCATCGACCTCACCTTGGATTGTGACATAGAGCATGTTAAGGGCACTACTCTCAAACACCATGAGAGGTGTTGCCCCTCAATCTTGCGTAGAACTTCATATATTCAATCAAGAAGAATGGGCTTATCTCTTGACGATTGAAGAATTTGGTGTTCATGCATAGTGCTTTATGACTTTAGGATTGATAAATTTGAGTATTGTTGGATTCCAGTTGCATGTTGGGATGTTGATCCCAAAGATGTGACAAAGGTTGTGTTGACGTGTTTTTTATGACGACATCAACACAAAATAAAAATGCCCAACGGTCATTCTATTCTCTCTTGATCAAAGTATTCTGCATGCTAAGATTGTGTGAAAGTTCATGCGTTCAACTCCAAGGTTCCTTTAATGCGAATAGACTCAGTTGGCTAATGTGAATATGTTGGGTATTCAAGGGGACTTACGTAGTTGTTCGATTTTGTGAAGCAATTAAGACATGAATGATTTGACAATATTGCTCTGACTCCTAAATTAACCGGGAAATACTGAATTAAAAGGGGATAGGGATAGGAATTCTACAAATCTACTTCTAAAGGGTGGAGGACAAGGATCGACTTAAACAATCTTCAAACCAGACTTTGCTTTGTCTCCTTTCGGACAACTCCGACAAAGTTGGTGCAATCTTCAAAGGATGAGAAAGGTGTTCAAATTATGACACAACATGTTCATACCATCACCACGATGCATACGAACATATGAGCCACAATTGAAGTTAAGTGCCAATACTCCAATTGACCACGCAAGGCGAACTTACCATCAGTAAGCCCGCTAGTGGTATGGATGAAAGAATATATGCTCAAATCACAGCGCCACACTCCACAATTAACGACTACTTGCATGAATTGAAAGTCTATTTTACTCTATCTACTTGAATTGGAAAGACGAACAAGCCTTGCTAGCTACTCACAATAGAAGATAGAACCACCAAACAATGATAAATCTTTATATTATGAGTGTGTTCACAACAACTTCTTACAAAGTCCTCAATGGGAAAACTTCCTTTCCTCCTCAATCTAAACTAACTTCTAAGCTAAATGCTATATGCCTTCTATTCTCTAGCTCAACTCTATCTCTGATTCAATTCTAGTTCTAATCTGATCCTTTACAAATGAGGGGGGATGCCCCTTTTATAGTTAGCCCATTTCAATGGACAGTTCGGATTCAATTACGATAAAGGGCTCAGATCGAGCCACCTATGCCCTAATTAGGGTTTTTGCCCTAAAAAAACTGCTACTGAGGGGAGTGGGGCAATAAATGCACAGAATATTCTCCACTCCGTTGCAGGAACCATAATGAGCAATTAATGCCCACTATCTTCTTCTAGGAGATCTTCATCAAGCAGCGCATTCCCATTGTCCTGTTCCTGAACTACAAACTCGATTAGCCGGGCCAATACCGCCTCAACCTCCTGGGCAGAAATCGGTGGAATATGGTTGAGCTGGAACTCCAAGACTGCTACCGTCTGTCCGTGCCGGACGTAAGATTTCTTCCATGCCACCAAGGCGTCCTGGGTATGCTGAATTATACTAGAGAAAGTGGATACATTCTCAAAGTCATCCAGGACAAGCGACCTCGCAGCTGAGAAGAATGGAGCCAGTTTGTCTTTCAAGCCATCAACAGTTATTTCCTCTGGGGCCAACTTTCTAGCAAATATGGTTTCTAATGTATTAAGGACTCCCTCCAAGATGTTACCCATTGCTCTCCTCACTCTGGTTGAATCTGCCCTTGCTGCATCGTGAAATCCACAGTCAGTGACCACCGAGGAGTACCAACTGGTGAAATCATACCTGTCACCATCTTGAATCACACCTCCATCCACCAAAGTTTGTAGAGGTATACGCATCAAAGCCCCCAAACGAAGTACAATCTTCGTCTGATAGATGCGAGTATCGCCCCAGGCCTGATCCACCATGTCAATCCGTGCCAAAATACTTGAGGCCTGCCGATAAGCATTGGCGAGGTCCTCCATGAATTTCCTTGTCTCAGTACGAACATGGCTAACCCATTTGTCCGCTTCCGTTTCCATCTTCTTTAAATCCTCTAAGCCAACAACTGACTCCCTCGGAAGCTCTGGTGGGCGCTCTACTATTGGGTTTGCTAGTTCACCTAGATGTGCTAGACTCTGCACATATCCTATCAAGGTTTTGTGCTCCTTCTTCAATTTCTTATACTTCCCCTCCGTGCGGAGCAATTGATCCTTCAATGCCTGATAGGAGTTATCGAACTCCTCAACAATTTGGGCTCCCGTAGGACGACCCAACTCTACCGTGGTGATCACGTAATTTTCAGGCCTCTCCTCGGTTCGATCACAATCCTCCCTCGGAACAGCCACCTGAAGCGTGTGAGAGCCTGACTCATCAGTCGAGATCTTTGAAAACTTCCTGGCCCTCTTCTTTTCTGGTGGCGCATTGATCCTCCTGAGGAACTCCATTTCGACGGTTGGATCTGTATCATCCTCGGGTTCTCTCCTCATTCTGTTCGAAAGCCAATCCGACACTGTCTGCTGCGGATTGCAAATGACAAGGGGCTGCTCCTTCGTTGCCTCCACCTCGTGCACTTCTTCTCTTCTTGCACTGTTCTGCTCGGGCTCATCATCTTCCATGAGCTGTGTATCTCTTGACCCTTGGGTCCCCTGTTCTGTGTTTTCCTCTTCCTCCAATGTCATGTCCAACATCTGTTGGAAACGAGTGTCAGCCACTATTTCCTCTTCTTCCTCTTGTCGGCCAGCCCTGGATGTACTGACGCCTATACTATCTGATTCTCGGATGTTGGGTTGATCTACCTCCTCAAGCTCTCGCTCTTCACCCAATCCTGCCCTCTGATCAGCAAATAATGAAATCACTCTCAAACTCGAAGACTGAGTTTGTGAGTGCATAGGTGATGCTTGTTCCATCCTCAACGGTATCGGCTGGGTTGGTACTTCTACTTGTGCTTCCGATGTTTGAGCAACCTGTTTTCCCCTTCTCACCGATAGCGGCCTTGGGTCACCCATCAAGCTATAAGTAAGGGCGATCGATCTGCTCTTAAGTCTGCATACGTGTCTATCGACCCAAGCCCTTGTGAAAGTCAACACTGGAATAGAGAGCGTGTCCAAGTCCATGATTTCTGGCTCGGACCAATCAGGTGGTGGGACCGAAGTATCCCTGACTGAACCATAGTCGGGTTGCATAACGTTGACATCCTCTTCCACCTGGTCGGGAACTGGGATGATCTCACATTCCCTGATCAATTTGAGGGGAAGCCTGGAAAACATCCTTTTCCTTATCTCAACCTCATCAACAGCATTTGCCCAAAAGTCCTCAATGTGGGCCTTGTGTCGGTACTCGACGTTCTGTATCATTCGGATGTTTCTGTACGGATCGAAATCCTGTCTGCCTGTGTGATACGATAGATGATAGAATTGCAGCTCATCCTCTGCCTCTCGAGCTGCCTGCAAGGAGGGACACACCTCAGTGGAATTTCCCATGGCAATAGGAAAGTCAAGTCCACCCTTCTTCTTCTTTTTTTGAATCTTATCATAGGCGATCAACTGCCTAGATATTTCCAGCATTATAATGTGATCGGTGGGGTACCTCGGTAGCCGGTATGGATATGAAGTGAACCCCTGCAGCCTAATGTAAGTGAATTTCGGAAATTGGATGAGCCAATATCCGTATTCCTCGATCAATGCTTGTGCCTCTTTGGATATTCTTTGCTGCGTTCTCCGCTGAAGGGTCCTCGTGATGTGCATTGTGAATGCATCATTAGCCCGTTTGTAATTGGCAGGGTTAGTTAGATGCAACTGCGTGCAGGCCTCATGGATTTTGAACTGATTAGGTGCACAGCCTATTGGCTCCTTGTATGTAATCCCTCGGTACTTGGTCATTCTTGCCAGCATATATATATCACATACGAGCTCATGTAAAAGGTTTTCGTCCCCCTCAGGCTCCTGAACTGTTCATCTATGTTATCACTGATCATTCTTGCCCAGTCAACACACTCCTTTCCCTCCAAGATGATCTCGATGAAGTAGAACATCCAAGGCTCGAAGAAGTAGGCTTGTGCACTCCCATTTATTCGGCTCAGCATCATCGTCAAGTCGCAGTATTCCTGTTTCACATCTTCGGCAATTATCTGCTTTGGGAGTCTAGTGCGAGGTGGCTTTGGCTTTTGCATCCAGACTTTGTTGATGACCGTAGCAACCCTCTCGAAGGAGGTGGAGTACATTTTATCCGCCCTCTCCTTTGATCTGTACAACATCTTTTCGGCAGTAGGAATCCCAAATGCTTCTCCGATGGCATCTGGCGTGAAGTTGGCAAGCAATTTGCCATCCGACGAGACAATGGTTCTACGCTCCGGCTTGTAGTAGTTTGCACACTCCATGATTAGCTCTGGGCATTGAATTGCTGGTGGAAAACCAACGGTTGCATAGATACCACTCTTCATGATGTTATGTGCCGTGACTGACGGTTGATGGCCTCCCAATCCGTACATCCTAGACTTGAGTGCATTTAGATTAAACGACCCGAGGTTGGTGTCACTTAATCCTGCCAACTTTGAGACAATTGCCGATTTTGGAAGAAATGACTTGGCGAGCCTTTTGATCATTGCCTGCCGGGATGAGCTAGCCTTGGCCGTTTCAGTGTTTGCAGCTCTGCCTGCAGCTCTGCTTGTTCCTGCAACATCCTTTGCTCCGGCCATCTGCAAGAATAAGATAGAATAATAATAAGTTAGTTTGCAAATTTTTAATAAAATAAAATAGCGTCCGAGACGGCTGCGGATGTGGAGTTAGTTTTTGAAAATAAAGTTCTTCAGCATAATTATCTAACTCCAAACCTCAAACTGTATAAAAACTCTGAGCTTATAAAGAAGCTTCCAGCAACCGCACTCTGATTGGCGAAGAAAATTACAGCAAACCAACAACTTTCAGCAATGCGGCTATTTTCTCAGCACAGAATAAATTAAATCTTTTGCCTCAACTTCTGTCAACCTCTGCAACTTTCAACCTCAGCAACTTGAAGAATGAAGAAATGAAGAGAGATTGCTGCAATTTCTTCTCAACTCTAGCAGCAACTAGCTTTCAGCAGCTTGAATAAATAAAATCTGTAGCAACTCCAAGAACTCTCGTGCAACTTCGAAAATGATTTCAACAACCTTAACTCTCAGCAGTTTGAAAATAAAATCTCCAACAACTTCAAGAACCTCTGTAACTTCAAAAATTCATAGCAACTTCAACTTTCAGCAATCCGGAAATATCTCTCCAGCAACTGCAGTATATGATTTCGAAATTTGCAGCAACACTCTCTCAGCTCTTCAAGAATTAAAATCCTTAGCAACTTCGCTCTTAGAAGAATAAAATCCAACCTCACTCTCAGCAACTTCGAAAAAGATTTTGATCTCTCACAAAATTCTTCACTTCAGCAATTCCAAGCTCTTCGAAACGTGTGAAGAAATGAAAGAAATGAAGTTGTTTAAATAACTCTTCGCGAAGAATCCTGCTGAGTAGTGCTGGGGCTATTTTTAGCACCTTCATCAATTCTCCACTCTCTCCGTTCGGCATCTTCTAATTCAGGCGCAGTAGTGGGCTAGTCGTCAGTCGGTCATTATGGTAGTTGCCATTAATGAAGATTCTTTCTCCTTCAAATTTCGAATTTTCCTTTCTAGTCTGCCAGTTAACTCTTGGTGATGTAAACAACTCGCGAGAAAAAATCACTTGATGATTGAAAATTCCATTTTAAAATCTTCGCAGTGTTTAAATAAATTTGATTCGAAAAAAAAAAATCGTGGGAGTTGTAGATTCATTTCCAACTTTTAAAATGTCTGCCATTTAAATCCTCAATTTCATAAAATTTGCCTTAGACATTTTAAATTTTCTCTTTAAAATATTCAACTCCGGGTGATTTAAAATCACATGCCTGTTCGAAATAACTCATCCTCTGAGATTTAATTTCCGTTAGGAAAATAATCTAGGCAAAACGAATTTCCTCTAAAAATATTAAAATTTCCCTTAGGAAATTAATTTTAAAATTTCCCGACCCATGGGTGTATTTTAAATGGGTTCATTTAATTTTTATTTGACTCATGGAAAAATATATTAGTTGCTTTCGCCTTGGAAATAAAATTTCATCACTGTGTCCACTTCATTTGAATGCCTTTGGAAAATTATTTTCAATTCATATCAAGGCGTACTTTCTCCAATGAAATATTTATCTCACTTAGAAAATATTTCTAACATTTTCTTCCTTGGCGTATTTCCCTTGGTATATATTTTTTTTTATTTCCACGCCTTAGCCAATTCTCATGTAACCCCTTTCACAATGTTGGGCGCATTTCATAGGTGGAGCTTGGATTTTGAACTTAGGCATTTTCTACCTACTCCTCCATCATGGGCGCATTTCCACCCATCCACTTTTATTTCCAATGCCTTAGAATAATTTCAAGGCACTTCCTTAAGGTGGGCACATTTTAGATGTAGAGCTTCTACTTGATGGGCGCAAACTAGAGGTGGCACTTTCATTTCATGCCTTAGGCGCTTTTAGACTTCCTTTCCCTTTCTTGGAGGTGGGCGCATTTTGCCTAGGAAGCTTTCACTTTATGCCTTAGGCATTTTTAGGCCTCCAATAACCTTGGGCGCATTTCCTTAGTGAAGCTTTGATCTTTATCATGGGCGCATTTCACTAGGGGAACTTCCATCTTATGCCTTAGGCGTTTTACTAATCACCACCTTCCTTGGGCGCAAATAGCATAGTGGGCTTTAAGATGAGGGCGCAAATAGAGGTGGCACTTTCATTTCATGCCTTAGATGAATTTCAAGGCTCTATTTCCTTTTTATCTCCCTAGGCGCATTTTGGATGGCTTGCTTTCATTTTCTTTTTGCCTTAGAAACTTTTGAAGTCACTTGCTTGTCTTGAGGGCGCTTTTTAGGTGTCATGCTTCATTCTCATGCCTTAGAAATATTTCGACCCAACTACTCCTAGCACAAGGGCGCATTTGATGGGGTCTACTTCTATCTTTGCCTTAGGCGTTTTTTTTCAATCATTACCTTCCTTTTACCTTGAGGGCACAAATAGACATGGCTACTTATGTTTTTGCCTTAGAATATTTCTTCACTTTTTTCCCTTTTTGGAGGTGGGCGCATTTAGCTATGAGAGCTTTCATTAGAGGGCGCAAATGGGGGTGGCTGCTTTTATTTTTGCCTTAGAAATTTCCAAGTCACTCCAACAACCTTGGGCGCATCTCCACATGCCTAGTTTCATTTTGTGCCTTAGAAGATTTCACACCTCTACTTCAACTTGGGCGCATTTGGCACCCTCAACTTTTATTTTCCACGCCTTAGCATTATTTTTCCACCCTCTTGACCCCTTGGGTGCATTTCTATGTGCTTACTTTCAACTTCATCATGGGCGCATATTGGGTGTCAAGGTTTTGTTTTTGCCTTAGAATATTTTTGAAGTATCTTCAACAACTTGAGGGCGCATTTCCATACATGAGCTTTCAACTTGGGCGCATTTTAGATGTTGAACTTTCAATTTCACACTTAGCTGCATTTTGAAGGTGACCCCCTTGAAGTTTTCACACCTTAGGAATTTTCATAGTCTACCTCTTGAAGGTGGGCGCATTTTGACCCTTGTGCTTTTGTTTTTGCCTTGGGAAAATTTTCACACTTAGAATTTTGCTTGAGGGCGCATTTGAGAGGGTGTGCTCTCACTTTTGACTTAGACAAATTTTAGGCTATCAATCTTGAGGTGGGCGCATTTTCACTAGGCAACTTTCATTTTCCAACACTTAGAATATTTTTGGAGTTTGATCAAGGTGGGCGCATATTGTATGCTCAACTTTGAATTTTTTGTACTTAGAAAATTTTCAAGTTTCACCCTTGAGGTGGGCACCTTTTAGAGCTCTTGCTTTTATTTTCCCATACTTAGAAAAAAATTTCATGCCTTTGCCCGCCCTTGCCTTTGCATTCTATTTTTAGCAAGTTGTGCTATTTTTAGACTTCCATGGCTCCGTTTTGCCTGAAAATTTCATCATCTGATCTTCTTCGCCTTGTGAACCTGTTTTGCTAGTTATCTGCCCTGATCTGCTATTTATAGCCACTTGCTATTTATAGTAAGTTCTTGATTTTTGACTTCAGTAGCTCTGTTTGACCTGAAACTTGCAACGCCTGATCCTGATAACTTGAGTGTCACTCTGATGCCAACCTCGGGTGTAGACCTGCTATTTATAGCCGTGCCCTAACTTACTAAAAATAGTAAGTTCTCCGATTCTCCTCAAATTTTGCCAGCAGGTGCCTTGAAGTATGCTGACGTTGGTTGGGTACTTCGTTTTGACTATTTCTCGATTTCACCCCCTATAAAAGTGGAAACCCTAATTTGACTCGCATGTATCCCGAACGGTCTCCGTTTGACTTCGTTCCTTCTGTATGTCGTTCTGCTTGTTGAACTGGAGTGTTAGGCGGCTGCCAGAGTGTACCTGCTAAAAATAGAAACTGCCTGAAAAGTGACTCATCCACTGTCGGATGGTTTTGCATGTTATATTGCCTGTGGGGTCTCAAGAAACCCAGAAAAACCCAGAAAACTGGTCTGCATGCATGCACTGGCTAAAAATAGTAAGTCCTCGAAATTTGATCTTCTCCGCTTGCATGTCACACTGTTGTGTAGCTCTTGAAAAACCCAGAAGGAATATCCGGACATGCGTTAGAGAACTCCGCATGCAAACCCTAAAAATAGCCTCTGAAGGCTGAACTCTGAAAGTGGTCGTCTCGGTTTGCATGTTATATCGCTGCGAAGGTTTCGAGAAACCCAAAAGTAATCTCTAGACATGCAATGAAGAATCATATGTTTGACCCCTGAAAATGGCTCTTGAAGCCTGAACTGCTAAAAATAGCAAGTTGTTTGATCTGGCTCAAAATTTACGTGCAAGCAGTTTGATGTTACCTGAATGTGGTGGAACTGATAGAATTCCAAAATTTCGATAAAATAGTCCCAAATTGAATACTTACTAAAAATAGCAAGTTGTCGGAATACAGTGAAAATTTAATGGGACCCTGCTGGAAGCCTTGTGATTGCTGTACTAAGCTCAGATTCTAATTTGATAACCTGGTTTGACCTTAAATAAGCCTGAAGGATGAAAACCCTAATTACACAGACTTCACACCAATACTTCAACCTGGGTCAAACGACAGGACATCCCCGGAAGGACTAGAGATAGAGAGAGAGACGCACTAACCAAAGCCAAACGACCAGAATGGAGCAAAAATTAGGGGGTCCCCATCTGAATGGGGTGATGTGTGAAAAAGGTCACAACAGGTTGATGAGGAGGAGATGCGTGAGGGATTGGTTGGGGTTTAATTGGATGAAGCAATCCCTCATTGTGGTAGTGACTCGGACTCAAATTCCAATTTTGGTGTAGAGTTAGCAAATGTTGATGAAGGGCAACAACATATTTTAAAAGTATTTGTCATTTTGTAGTTGAAATTAGCAATTTTTGGGAATTTTGTTGTAATTTTTATATAATATATATGCACATTGGCAATAAAGCAATTCAATTTTATTAATTTGTTTGTCAACTCATGTGAAATTTCAATTCAACTCAAAAGTTATGTATTAAGGTTTTATGATGTACATCGTGAATGCCTTATCAATTCTATCATATGAATATTTGAAATTTCCTATATTTTTAAAATTTCCTTAATTTTTTAATAGCTGCACCCTTGCCATCCCCTTAAAAATGGCCTCCCAAAACAATTGTCTAAGAAATGCATCTCCTTGCCCCTTGTTGTCACCCACCATGCCATCTTGAAAACTTGGTGGAACATAGATTAGTATCTAGTTATTGTTTATTCACCATGCAATATGCATTGTGCAATTCAATGTAATCAGCAATATGAACATAATTGAAAAAAATGTATAACTCATGGACTAAACTATCATTTTTATTTTGCTCTTTATATCTCTATGCCATTAAAATTCCTTTCAATCTAAAAATAAAGCAAGTTTCTCTTGTTTTGGGCCATTGAAATTTTGATATTTCCCCATTTTTTGAAAAAAATTGAGCCTTTTCATTTGCCTAAATTTTCCCCAAAAAGTTTTTGCTGCTATGGTCTTGACTATTGAATTCTACAAATTCTCTGTACCACATGGGCGAACAAATCCCTACCTCCATGTGCAACAAGAGAACAACTCTCCTCCAAGAGTTTACCCTCCTCTAAGCATGTCAAAATCCCTCTAGCAGTGCCTACACAATGAGAGAACTCTTCTTCGCCGAGAGTCTACTTTCCTTCAAAAGTGTCAATATCCCTCCTTTAGTGTTGTGGAAACCAAATCCCTCCTTTGGTGCACAGTAGGAACAAAACCAATTTAGATACACTAACCTAACCTATTTCAAAGATTACACTATTCACAAATACTGTCAAGATTTGCCAAGTCCCCCCTTGCTCTAAGAAGGGACACAAATGAAAAAATGGTTCCTCTTAAGCAATTTGTCATCTTTGAGCAAGAAGTTAGCTTGAGATGGGAAAATTCCTCAGACCTTTGGTTCCTCCAGCCTCTACTTTAACATTGTTTAGTCCTTAATAAAGATATTCCTCCTCATTGTCATGGTGGGGAGAGTCTTCCTTATGTACGCCAAAACCACAATCTTGTCTTGCTTTTAGTGGCAGCAGAAGTTTTATTTGTCATCAAATTGCTATCAATGAGGTGCTTGGCATGTTGAATGCAATTTATCTGAACATGTCCATTTTTCTGACAAGAGTAGCTTGAAAACTTTATTTTTCTTCAGCAATCAAGTGATTTTCATTGACTACTTTTTGATCACTCAAGGGAGAAATCATAGTTTACAAACTCGAATTGAGTTGTTTATTGTAAATAGAACATTATCAAAACTTTTAAGGCATACTAAATAAAATTGCTTTAGTGGCATTATTTCCAATCTTACAATAATATCAGCAAGTTGATTGAGAAGAGATGAAATGCCCCGTCTTAAATTTTCCTTATTTTTTTGTTTTACATATTCCACACTCAATGATACTTGCATAATTAATTATAAATATTAATTTAACTGTTAACCTATAATTTTGATAACTATAAACTTCGGATTTAAAGCTTTAATACAAATTTGAAAATATTAAACTTATATTCTGCTGTAACATTTCTTCCAATTTGCAGCTTCCTTACTTGTATAAATGTCTTGAAATGTTTTCCAAATTTTCTAACTAAAGTTAGGGGTTTTTGTCCACTAACTTGGCAAGAGAAATTAAGGGTTTTTCGTCCTTAAACCTCTGGTCTTTGAGGGGTTTTATCCTCAGTTTGCTGAATGATTCACAAGGAAAAATATATCATTTGTCTTCACCAACTGACGTCTCCTCCTTGATTGATCTTTCTTAGATACCCCTTTTTTTTAATAGACATAACTATTCATCTACACGCCTTTTTACTTTTCATTAAAACTGAACTTCATTAAATTTCAATTTTTTCATAATATTTATTATTCTTCCTTTTATTGTCCTTCCTTAAGGTAATTGCATGAGAAAGGAGGGGCCATTACAAATGTAAATAGAACATTATCAAAAATGTAAGGCTTACTACTCAATAAAATTGCGTTATTTTCAATCTTACAATAATATCAACAAGTTGATTGAGAAGAGATCAAATGTACTGATTTGTCAAACAACACTTCCATTTTCATTCATCTTTAGGCCAATGAGTTTCTGCTTGATTGACATCTTGGCACTAGAAGCTTGAGACCCAAATAATGTATTGAGACCATTCCAAATTTGTTTTGAGGTCTTTGTAAAATCAATGTGATGCAATCATGCAAGTATGCATATAATAATCCAAGACCATGACCTTTTTGTGTTATCAGCCACAATATCACATGAATGCTTTCCAATTAGGATCAATAGCACCCTTATTTGCCATATATGAAGATTGTGCCCATCAAACTTAGCAATAACATGCGATCTAAAACAAACCCTTTCTTTTAATCAAAAAATGAGGTAATTAGGATGCTCATTTCAAATGCACCCAATGACAATGTCCTCCAATTTTCTCTTTAGAAAACCAAAATATCTCTAATGTTACAAAAAAATCAACTCTTTATGATTCCATTTACAAAGATTTGTGTTTCTTTTTCAAAAAGTCCAAAGTTATTCAAAATCTTTGTATCTCCCCACCAATATTTCTAACTTCTTTGGTATTATAATTGTTGAAAAGAATAGACATCATTGTATCACATATGGTTTAAATGAGTATCGATCACTCAACCCATTCAATTTTCTGAATGCCCTCAACCAATTCAACTACTACCATGTATGAAAATATTAACTAATGACAAGTATTTAATTTTGACAAATGCCAATTGGTAATACTACCTTACCATTATTTGTTAATCTTTGAGGGTGTCATTAAATCAGCAAGGATTATAATAAGCTGTTACTTCCAAAATATGCCTCCAATGGCCTCTTGCAACAGCATTAGCAAAACTACCCACTCTTCTTAAGAATTCCCAAGTCATAAGTCATTTTTCATCAAAGATCATGCCACATTACTGGTGTATATGGTTCCCAACTTCAATCTTCTCCATGTCAGATACTCATTCAATAACTCAATTGCTACATCTGATGCAGCCCCTGACTTTCCAACACAGCAATTACACAATAAAGGTGTTTGGATGATGTTACAATGTCCAACAAATTGTGGAAATTGCACATTGAGACTGACACGCTTGCAACCACTCCAACTATTTCAGAGACTTAAGTTCAGCTCACTTCGTTTTTAGCCCATTCTTGGCTTGCAATGCACATTACACTTAAGGCAGAAGAGTTCTGGTGTACTGGTTGCAGATGCTTCTTCATGATGCCAATCAACTATTCTTCCTTCTTTCAATCTCTTTGTTCTATCTTGATGCTGCAAAACTGAAATCACCAAGCAAATATGTGAATAAATTGTTACTTTGTTAATCTTTCTTCAACACGTGATAAGGATTCATGGAAGGAAGCGATGGTGGAAAACACAATGGACAGATTTGCATCCCTTCGTATCTCCTTTAACTCCACAAAGATGAGTCATAAAAGTGCTCCATGATAATCAAGAATCCCCTAAAAAGCTCAGCAGGTCTTTGCCATAGCTAGTGGCCTCCCAAAAAGTCTATTTCTCTTCTTCAACTCATTGAAATACGTCGCAGGGTAGGAACATTAGAAAATGGTAGAGCAATACACACAGACTACACCATTATTGCACAGAAAAGAATAAAATGATATTTTTTCCAGGATTATAATTCTTGACAGTGCATTGGCTTTATAAAATCTTTTTACCTTTAACCACCCAACAACTACCTATGCAACCTCCATACAGGAAAGTAACTGCCACTTAACTTCTAACAGTAATTTATTTACTAACTTCATTTATTAACATACTAACATTGATTTATTATTTACTTACCTAACTTTATATTATTGATATAACATTAATTCCAACAGTAGTAGCAACTATTGAACCAAATAAGGCTATTTTGAACATAAAGTCAATTCTTATGATGGCAGATGATCCATAAACTCACTGTATATTCCAATGAAATATTAATTAACATAGATTTATTTTCAATACCTTGTTGCTCACAAGTTCCGTGCGTATTTGAACACCTTTAAGGCTTCAAACTATGATGTAAGTACATCAACTTTGGTTGATTTTGAACACCATATATTCATGCCTACATCCATTGCATCCTTTAATTCATACTTTAAGCATGCTATTACATGCATGTGAATGCCTAATCAATCCACAAAACTATAGTGCAACTGAGTGTTTTTATGTGAGATCAATTCCAACAATTATATGTGTGAATAACAAGAACTATGCTCATAGATTGCTTCACCTAGCTGATCAACTTTGTATACAGCTGCTTCTTATCCACTTGTGCTGTGAATTGTTATGTACTTGTAAGGAAATAGCAAAAGCAAGTACTAGAAACATCTCATGTGAAGACGATCAACGCAAGCAATTTACCTTGAGAAATCTAATGTGGGAAGAAAATTCCACGCAGTTAATTTGAACAAGCTTGTTCCTTTATGAGGGCCCTCATTGAAGAGCATGCAAAAAATACTATGGGGGGGGAGGGGGGAGGTGAATCAGTATTTTAAAAACTTTAACACATGAAACCATAAGAATCAGCAATGAAAACAATAAGAGAAAACATCAACAATGAGAACACCAATTTCATGTGGAAAACTCTTTCGGGTAAAAAAACCTTGGCAGATCAATAACTTTCATTAACAACAAATGGGCACCAACCCAGATTACAAAAGTGAGCACCAACTCCCCCGAAGCACCAACTCACTGAAAACTTCCACAACACTGTAATTCTGATTTCTTGATTCAAGATACACCCTCACACGCATATTCTCTTCGAATTGAGAATTATCATAATCTGACCACTACCTCAATCTGAATACTACTGCAAACAGAGTACTACTTCAACACACTTACAACATGAAACAACACAATTCATACTTCAAATTGGTCAAAGAGAAGACAAACCTATCCACAGTAAAGTATGCCTGAAGATAAGATATTGCAATAAACCAGAGTCTTTGCAGCCACCTCAGAATGTAAAATCCGCACCTTTTAGCTCACATTACTAACACCTTATGTAATCTGCCTCAAATCTCTTTCACGCACCCACAAAACTATACTTCAGCAGTCCTCCAAACAAGGACAATTCAGAAATAATGCAACACATGCCTCTGGTAAAAGGTTGCGATAGAGATCACATCTTCCATACTACACAAACTAGCCATGATAAAGACTCTTACTCCATCTCTGCACTCAGCCCGACACCACAACCCTTCAACATACAACCTGTATAAACTTTTTTGACTACTCAGCTTGCAGCCCGTGCCAGACAAAAGATGAAGACAAAAAGCATTTAAAAATTCATGTTAACACATGTGTATATCTTCATACAGTGCCATCGACCCTCAAAAGAAAAGAACATGGCTCCCACACATACTGATAAGACTTCAACTTCAACTAACATATGCAAATACTTTTCATATTTTTTTTTACTTGCAAATATCGCATGGCATACAGCCCGTGCTAAAATGTACCAAAGGCATTTTTTCAGAATAAAATGCATCACCTGCAGTAGAAGCAATGCCAGGAAATTAACAAGGCGTGTATATCATAAATTTCTGAGCAACAACAAAAGAGCCAACACCAGCCGTCTGAATTTTACAACCTTGATTAAATGATCCAATGTATCTTCAAAACCATGAAGACCTCTAAAGCCACAATGAAGCAAAGAAACATTAGCTGCTCATAACCGACACCCATGAGTCTTCACAACTTTTCAATAGAAACGACTCAGATCAATAGAAAGAAAATGATGGCGAATATACATTAATGCTCATGACTTGAAATTGTGTTACTCAAAGCTCACACCGAGATCCGTATTGACACTTACGGCTCAATACATACCGCCCACATTCAAGTTTTTAACTCCATAAACATATCAAGTAACACATCTTTCATGAAAACACGGACCACGACTCCTATAGCTGCCTGAAGACCATATCCAAAAAATTGTTGATATTGATAGCAAAGGCGTTATCATACAAAAAGTCGCATATATTATTCAATCCGATGTCTGGAATAATTAAATAGTCAAGCCACCACACAAAAATAACAAAGGCATTGCAAAGGAGAAGACTCCACCCATTTGACAATTCAATGTTGACATGGCACTGACATATAAATCTGACTTGGCATAAGACTTCATTTGACCATACAATACTGACAAGGCATAACCGCCACTTGGCATATCAGCTGAAGTCTTGACAAAACAAAGTTGGCAAAACAAATAGTCCGCAACAAACTGATTGAGTCAACTACATACATACATTTGCAATTGCAAGCTTAGTTTATATGCATCGATACACAAATACTCTGCCTGAGGAACATAAGAATAGACTTATGGAATGCCAGCCTTTGACATCAATGACAAATATTTAACACTCATGAACATCAATCTAGCATTCTAATACTTGCACCAAGTGAACTCCATGACCAAGTATGGTCAAATTATCCTTCGAATTCCTGGTGATTAACTAAAACCTTTAATTGGCACATTTTCTAAGATAGGAATTAGATTACAAATCAACTATTCTCAAATTGAGCTACTCCTAAATTCTCCCAACTTATATTCTTGCTTGAATATCCTACGAATGGCTAATACATACCCCAGTGGGTGTATTTATGGCAAAGATGGGTACATAAAAGATATGTTAATCAAGTTGCCAAATGTTACGAGCAGGTGTAATGCACAACTTATGCCCATTATACTTATAACAGGGTTTGTGGTTCCATAAGTCTAGAGATGGTTTGAAAGTTTAAATAAACAAAGTTTTTCAGAATCAGGATTCTTTATCAGGGAAAGAGGGTGATATAGTGAAGTTTTTAAAGGTGGTTTTGGAAGGGAATGGACCTCTACAGGAGAGGAATTGTAATGCTGTTGGAAATGGAAAACAGAGCATCTGTGGTTTTCAAGCTTTCTCTCAATCATTCTGCCTTTTTTTGGTTCTTATTTTGGAATGTCAATAGTTCTAATCTGTAGCAGCTTGCATCCTTGGTGGTGTGAATCAATGTGAAGAGAAATGCAAATGTTAGTTGAAGATGGAGTTGTGTTTTTTATTGTTGTCTGCCTTAGTTTTCTAGGGTAAGGTTGGAGACAGGGCAGGAGCTCTGCATTACTGGCTGCTAATCCAGACACCATATTTACTGCTATATTAATTTATCAACAGGTAATTCGAATGGTTGGTGAAAGTTCAGAAGCTGTTGGTGCTGGAGTAGGAGGTGGTACCAGCAGTAACAAGATGCCTACTCTTGAGGAATATGGAACCAATTTGACAAAACTTGCTGAGGAGGTATGCTTTAGAAAAGCCCTTTATTTTTGTGTTGAACTAATGTTTCTAAGCTCTTGATATGGTGGACCTATTCCTATGCATTCAGGGCAAGCTTGATCCTGTAGTTGGAAGGCAGCCACAAATTGAACGAGTTACTCAAATATTGGGGCGTCGCACAAAGAACAATCCTTGCCTTATTGGCGAGCCTGGTGTAGGAAAAACAGCTATTGCCGAGGGACTTGCACAGCGAATAGCTTCTGGAGATGTTCCAGAAACAATTGAGGGGAAAAAGGTGTGCTTGCATGCCTGTGATGTGCAAAGTTCTGATTGTAAATTCCATGATTGTCTGGATGTATTGTAGGAATCAAGTACAGACCTGTTTCTCAATCAAAGTCCCTACTTAGAGTTAGAGGATGCTGATAGAAAGCAATTGCTTGATGCAGGTTATTACTTTAGATATGGGGCTACTGGTTGCTGGAACTAAGTATCGTGGAGAGTTTGAGGAAAGGTTAAAGAAGCTAATGGATGAAATCAAACAGAGTGATGAAATTATACTGTTTATAGATGAAGTCCATACTTTAATTGGAGCAGGTGCAGCAGAAGGAGCAATTGATGCAGCCAATATTTTAAAACCGGCTCTTGCACGAGGGGAACTACAGGTTCTAGCTGAACTCAACTTTCAAGTATCAGATTTTGTAACAATCATGTTTTTTCTACATTGAGAAAATGAGATAGGTGTGTCTGTTAGAATATGTTTTGATGTGGTTGTTCTTTGAAGTACTTACATATTGATTGCTACAGTGCATTGGGGCCACCACCTTGGACGAATATAGGAAACACATTGAGAAGGACCCTGCATTAGAGAGGAGATTCCAACCTGTACAAGTGCCAGAGCCAAGTGTGGATGATGCAATAGAGATATTGAAAGGTTTACGTGAACGATATGAGATCTTTCACAAGCTTCGTTATACTGATGAGGCTTTGGAATCTGCTGCCAAGTTATCACATCAATACATCAGGTATATGCTGTTCACATGATCTTTGAAGTTCATATGCATTTGCATTTCAAGAGTTTTTGAGGAGTTGAAAGATTGAATTTGAATGTTTCTGGTAGAAAACTGTGAGTTTTTTACTAGAAGCATTCAAATTCATTTGCATGGACTGTGAAAATATATTGTCCATAACTGAAAGATATGTTATATCCTACATGTTCCATTGTACTGATGGTTTTTTATTTAAGTTAGCCATTATCTTGTTAATCTGTAGGAAATTCTTTGGATGTTCTTTGATTCTTTTATTGACATAAATTGCAATTTAATTTTGTCTGTTGTGTAGTGATCGTTTCCTCCCTGACAAAGCAATTGATCTAATTGATGAGGCTGGTTCTCGTGTGCACCTTCGCCACTCACAGGTTCATTGTCATTTGTAATTGTAGATTGCCAAATGATTGTTGTCATTCAATTTGCACAGAATATTCATGGACCATATTAGCTATGTTTTATTCTTTAGAGTAAACCTTCTTTTTCTGAAGCAGGTTCCTGAAGAAGCGAAAGAGCTTGAAAGAGAAGTGAGGCAGATTACAAAGGAGAAGAATGAAGCTGTTCGAGGCCAAGATTTTGAAAAGGTGTCGAGCATTATTTTGATTAATACACTCCTTAATGATTTTTAATTTTTTTCTAAAATCTGCATGACTGTATACTTCCAGAAGTTATGTTGATTTCTAAGATTTTATTTTCACGGTGATATATGTTCTGGTGAAAGGCTGGAGAGCTACGTGATCGTGAGATGGAATTAAAGGCACAAGTTACAGCTATAACACAGAAAGGGAAAGAGAAAACGAAGGCTGAGCATGAAGCAGGAGATGGAGGTGTATTCGTAACTGAGGTAGATATTCAGCAAATTGTATCCTTATGGACAGGCATTCCAGTTGAAAAGGTATCATCTGATGAGTCAGACAAACTCTTGAAGATGGAAGATACACTCCATCAACGTGTCATTGGGCAAGATGAAGCAGTCAAAGCTATCAGTCGAGCCATTCGCCGTGCAAGAGTTGGCTTGAAGAATCCAAACAGGCCAATTGCAAGCTTTATTTTCTCAGGTCCTACAGGTGTTGGCAAGTCTGAGCTTGCCAAAGCATTGGCAGCATACTATTTTGGTTCTGAGGAGGCAATGATAAGGCTGGATATGAGTGAATACATGGAAAGGCACACTGTTTCCAAGCTGATTGGTTCACCCCCAGGATATGTGGGATACACCGAAGGAGGCCAGCTAACTGAAGCTGTTAGGCGACGCCCTTATAGTGTCGTCCTCTTTGATGAAATTGAGAAGGCTCATCCTGATGTATTCAATATGATGCTTCAAATCCTTGAAGACGGAAGACTGACAGATAGCAAAGGTAGGACTGTGGACTTCAAGAATACCCTTTTGATCATGACTTCTAATGTTGGTAGTAGTGTGATTGAGAAGGGAGGTCGTAGATCTGGATTCCTTTTTCAATTTGATGAAGATGAAGAAGATAACAGCTACACAAGAATCAAAAGTCTTGTCTTGGAAGAGCTGAAAGCATATTTTCGTCCAGAGTTCTTGAATCGACTAGATGAGACAATTGTTTTTAGACAGCTCACCAAGTCAGAGGTGAAAGACATTGCAGCTATAATGCTGAAAGAAGTTTTTGAACGCCTTAAAATCAAAGAAATTGATCTTCAAGTAACAGATCGCTTCAGAGACAGAGTTGTAGATGAAGGTTATAGTCCCACCTATGGTGCAAGATCACTACGCAGAGCAATTATGAGATTGTTAGAAGATAGTATGGCTGAAAAGATGCTTTCTGGTGAGATTAAAGAGGGTGATTCAGCTATAGTTGATGTAAACGAGGAAGGGAATGTGACTGTCTTGAATGGACGTAAGGACACAGTAGCTCCATCAACATCAGCAGCAGCTGTCTAGGAAAAGGCATCATACATTTGAATATTTAGGCCAAAGATTGGTGAAAAAGTTGATTTTATATAAATGCAATTGCTAATTAGTCCTTCCACATCAGAATGTCTTTTTAGTTCTACTGCAATTTCATTGGCTGCTTGTTAGATGTGCAACTAATGGGCTGACTGGACTAATTCTTAAGGTGGGTATTAAGTTCTAAGTTTTATGTATAGTATGGCTTGCCCTGGGTACCCGTTCTTGTCCCAGTTATGTCTGGTGGATATCTTAGTTTGGTACAAGGGTCTAAGTTGACCATGGTAGGTGTCATTCATACTAGCTAACCTTCTGGAAGTGAAATAGTAGTTTATGTTATGCTACAACTGTATTTCTAATAGAGCAACTCATACGTGAATTACATACTTATGTGGTTTTTCTAATCTGCAAAGATGAAATCATTGTATGATGATCCATATCAGATACTTTGTCTTACTGCTAGTGATATTTTAAAATCAGAGGCTTACAGGTTTTATTGTTATTTCTGGATGTATTTATGCACACATTTATTCTCAAAAAACTGTCACGAGTGTCGTTTCATTTGAAAATTGTTTACAATGTTTTGCTTTAAATTTCAAGCATTTTATGGAATCTTCTAATGCAACAATACTGTTGTATACCTTCGAGGGTTTGCATTCATGAGTTTCTTGCACTCAGAGGAAAGATGACCAATGCTGACCTAATTATAAGTAAACCATTTCTAATTTACTTTTTTCGAGACAAGTTTTTCTGTGAGTAAATGTTTTAGCGGAGTCATGTAGATGGTGGTGACAATTAAATTTCTGAAACCGTATAGAGTCATGCTAGAGTTGGTTAGACTGCAGGTATCCATGTTAGTAGGGATGAATAGGCCATTGATTCAAAACTAATTGAGATGATGAAGACATCGAGAACACACTAAAACAATAAGTATATATGTCAAGTTCATCTTTAAATTAGTGTGAGGTAATAATTAAACCATTGGAATGAATTTCTCACATCATAAATGTAAATATAGACCAGAGGTTGAGAAATTTGGTAGAGAAAGGGGAGAGCCTTAGAGTGGGTTGAAGCGTACTGTTCAATATTTTATGAAAAACCCAATCGCTTGTGAATCAATGTCCCCATGCAAAAACTATTCTCTTGTAATACAAATTCCAAAAGATAACAACGAACAACTTCTAGTTCTGGCATGAATGTATATTTAAGATTCTAATTCATATATTTTGCTATGATTGATTGTTAGATGGTAATTGCATGCGAGAATAAGGTGCAAGTTCCCATGATTGACAAAAACGAAAGATACACACAAGCAATATCAATACACAGATTCATGTAGTTCCTTGCTAAATCGGTCATGCTTGCAACAAGTTTTGCATTTCATTGGAACACTTACATGTATAATAGTTGGCTCTAAATGGATCTAGGAACTGTGATTTAGTTTACAGCTAGGACTCTCTTAGTGCCCTAGCTCCCAATTCTTCACATAGTATGTTATTTTCTCTTATTTGGAGCCATTCCAAGAATTAAGGCCAAGGTCGATAAACCTTTTGCCAAGACTAGGCAGGGGAGGAAGAACCGCCCAAGTTGGAGCATAAGAGAACAATAAGCAAACTAAGGCAGAAAGGGGAGAAACTCAAAGTGGGTTGAAGTGTACTGTTCAATATTCTGTGAAAACTCCAATCGCTTGTGGAATCAAGTTCCCCATTCAAAAACGATGCCCTTGTAATATTGATTCCAAAAGATCAAAATAATGTAACCACTTCTAGTTTTGGCTTGAATGTATCTTTAAGGTTCTAATTAATATAAATTGTCATGATTGTTTGGTTAGATGGTAATTGCTTGTGAGAATGAGGTGCAAGGTCCCATGAACAACAAAGAAGAAAGATACATACCAGCAATATCAATACAAAGATTCTTTATGCAATTCCCTGGTAAATTGGACATACTTGCAACATGTTTTGCAATTCATTGGAACATTTTTGTAATATAATGGTTGGCTCTAAGTGCATATAAGAATTATAATTTAATTTAGAGCTAGGACTATCTTAGCACCCTAGCTCCCAATTCTTCACATAGTATGTTATTTTTCTCTTATTTGGAGCCATTCCAACATTTGAAGGCCAAGGTTGATAAATCTATTATCAAGATTGGGAAGGAGAGGGAGAGCCTCACCCAAATTGGAGTAGAAGAGAACAATAAACAAACTAGTTTGGAAAAGGGAGAACCTTAGAGTGGGTTGAAGCACACTAATCCAATATTCTATGAAAAATCCAATTGTTTGTCGAATCAAGGTGATTGTTAAAAAAACTATGATCTTGTAATTTTAATTCATAGATATCAAAACAATGAAACAATGTGTACTTTTGGCTTGAATGTATCTTTAAGGTTCTAATTAATATAATTTTGTATGATTGATTGGTTAGATGGTAATTGTATGCAAGAATAAGGTGCAGGGTTTCTTAATTGGAAAAAAGGAAAGACACATGCAAGCAATATCAATTTAAACACAATCATATAGAAAATATATTTTAGAGCATCTATCAAGTAAAATGAATGTGGTGATGTAATGGATGGAGATAGGGGAATGACCTCTATTTATTATTTGTAAAACCTAGAGGATCAATCTGTTATGGTATAATTTGCTAACATCAATTTTGTAACAAAATTCCATTTAATTTAAAACATAAATATAATTTGTTGTTGTAAATAGTGACATTACTTATCTAGTTAGCTTAACCTACTTAGGAGAGTCCTATTCACAATAGTTAAGTCTTCATTTAAGAACTTTTACCTTTTGTTTCACTTCATGTGGTTGAGACACATATATTCGCCTATTGAAACATTTATTGCATGCACACTCTACACATGCTTACACATCTGTCATGTGAGCTCACAAGTGTTACACCTTTGGAGGGGTAATCAGTTGTTCAGTCCTACCTTCATACCTCCTCTACCTTGCCTATAAACAATGCTCTCATTCTAAATTATACTTTTCTTGTAGAGTCATTTTGAAAAAATTTAATGCAATTTTGTCAAATTGGCGTTTGCATCTCTCAAAATCGTTGGTTTGCATTTATAGTTTGTAGCTTAGAATCTCCCTTAAAAAGTTTTGGTTATTCATTTGTTTTCAAATTTTTAACATAATACTTTACTAAAGAGTTAATTTGATTGTTATCATCGAAAGGCATTTTTTAAACATAAACTAAATCATAAAAATTCTTAACTTATATAAAAAAGGTACTTTACATTCCATAACTTGCATGGATCAACATTTTCTAGGGTTGAAAATGAAAATAATATAATACTAGCACTTGCACCCAAAGGAGGTTCAAGGATTATGCCGATAGAAAACTATATGTATGTTAATATGTTAGAGATTATGTGTTTGTGCATGTGTTTGTATGGATGCCATTTGCTGCAAATTCTAATTTAATGTGCTTGGATTAGAAAATTAATAATAAGTTAAATAATGGAATGAAATAAACTCATCGATATATAAGCATGGTATTCTAGTCCAATTTGAAATATATACAATATTGATTGTGAAATATACAAAATTTTAGCAATGCATATTTTTTTATAGCAAATTGAATGATACTTTGATAACATTTATAATTGTGGCAATTTGGTTGTCCATGAATCCATTTGGTTGTAATCAAAACGAGTCTTTATATGGCCATATGACATTCCATATTCTTCTACATGCAAAATATTTGACTATCACTCCATTTAGATCATTACATAACATCAACACATACATTTCAAGCTACAACTCAGATGTTCCCTACTGATTATCATTGCCTCCTTGATCATATTTGAGTTGAGAAAAGGTCAATGCACATTTAATATTTGCTTCTTTGACATATATTATATGCAAATGTGAATGAATATCTTCCATGGATGTCAAATTATCATTCCATGTTCACACCTCAATGATGAATTAGTTGTTGATGTTTCCATTTGGTTTTTATTGAAATGAGTTGGTACAATGTTTTTTGTTGTTCATGTATTTTGTTCCCACACAATCAAAGTAGTAGTTAGTAGTTTTACATAATGATTGCATTCTTGGTTATATATCAATGGTACAAAAATGTAGGGAAAAAAAGTACTTGTAGTCTAGTTTGAAATATATACAATATTGATTGTAAAATGTATAAAATTTTGGTAAAGCATATATGCTTATAACAAATGTACAAAATTTTGGTAAAGCATATAGACATATATGATGTAGGAATATTTAAGAGAACCACAAGCAGTACCACTGTCACCTGCATTAAAATTGTGCTCGCTTTCAGATTCCTTAAGTGCAACATGTTGGGATGTGGAAGCATCCAAGTCAGTATTGTGTAGCTCTATATCCCACAACTTCGTGGGGGTTGAGGGGCAGTGCCCCAAATGGGGTTGAGGGGCAGCAACTCTCCATGAACGTGACCTACTAGAATCTACAGGGGAGTGGGACTGGACCAAGGATCTAGTTTGAACCAGACCTAGATCTAGACAATGACCAAGTGGATTTGGTAACATAGATTAATAGTAATACATGTTTAAAGTGTTTCTATTAAGTTAAACTTTTATTTTATAACTATTATTAATAAAATATGAAAAATAATTATTAATGTTATGATTATTAAGATTGTCTTACAACGATTAAAAGTATACAAACCAAATTTTATAGAAACAAAAATATATAAGTAAAAGTGTAAAATCTTTCAATAATTTAATATAAATACATGAAAATATTCATTACCATTTGTACAATTAATTAAACATGTACTTGCTTACTTTTACAAAATATAGTTTTGAACATTTACTGTTAGGATTTTATATCTAAATACCATGTTTAATAGATACAACTACTCAAAAAGAAAATGTGTAATATATGTATAAAAATGAAAAACTGTTTCTAATTTGTTTCTTGCACAACCTCATGTAACTCCTGATTTCTATCATGTTTCCATTACCATCGCATTTCCCATTTCTCATTTCTGGTAACAAGTGGTGAAATAGAGGTTGGTATTTTTGGATCAATTTGATGGCCTAGATGCCACTTGGTTGTTTTTGATAAGTTGAAGGCATGTTTTTGTATTTCAAAAGTTGTAGTCTACCGGTTAATAAAATATTTGGAGCTTGTGGTGTTGAAAAGAGCTGAGAGACTAAAGTGATTGTCATAGTTTTTTTTAAAGCAAGGTAAACCCATTTGAACACCAAAGAGATTATTCAACCCCGCGATGCACAAATCTTGAGTATGACTGAAGAATACTAAGGAGATGTCATTGGGATTTGAATCTGGGTCATCGTGGCCATAAGCATTCCCACTTGTTGCATGCTTATACCCAAGCTTAATGAGGAGAATTCGCACTGGGATTTAAACTTGGATCATCAAGAACATAATTAATTCAACATTCTGCCAAATCACAGTCTGATAGATAGAGGGTTAGTATTCCTTGAGTTGTAGACCCGACTTTGATTCAAGATACTGAGTTGCAGAGAAGTCAGCAGCAATAATTCACATTAGTAACAAATGTCGATCAAGGAATGTTCATGTAGCACTTAATGCAAAAAGAAGCTCTTTATTTGAGAGCAAGTATTGAGGTGCAAGCCCTTAGTTTGTTCTGGTGGTAACTTCCTCTTTCCTAGTACTAACATAGTTTAGCAATGTATTGCCAAAAATGAGACGTGTGAGGGAACATAGTTTAGCAATGTATTGCCAGAAATGAGACATGTGAGGGCAACGACAACATGTCAGGAAGTGGGGGATTGGAATGAGTCACACAAACTATAGGAACTGCCATGATGTGCCCTCAAAAACCACCAGGTAACAGTTCAAGATAGCAATTGCCAATGCAAAACTCTCTTGCATGTTAGAGCCAACACATGTGGAAAACAAAATCAATAGAATGCATATGTGAAAAATGAGTTGAAATTTTCGCAAGAACTGAGACTTATGAGTTCAATACTCAATCAATGGGAGTACTTGTTATGGGCAGTTCTTTTCCATGGTCAAATTAGTATTTCAGGTTCAACCCAATACTTATTTATCAATTGTTGCTCATAAAATGCTGCGTGTTCACGTTGTCAAGGTTCCTTTAGCTGTCCCAATGAGAGTTCAATATGTTAGAGAGGCAATCAAAGCCAACAACATAGCAGAGGATGAGAACATTGTAGAGCACTCAAGGAGAAAGCCATACTGTTCCAATGATCCATTTGAGAGCATTTCTTTGTATTCCATATCCCATGCTAGAATTCTTCTAAAAATAGTTTTCTATAGGTGAACATGACATCAAAATGATGTGTGTGATGTTGGTTGCTATTTCCTTTTGTGTTGTCGTGCTATTTGTACAATTGGAGTGTGAAGGAACATTTGTAGGGAGGCATAATTTGGATCCCAGGAGATATCTAGTGGACACCACTCTAAATTGCTAGAATTTAGACATGTTATGTGCAAAAATGAAATATAATTACCCAATCAGATATGCATAAACATCATTCATCCATAAATCTAAAAGGTCTATACATGACTGTAACTAAATTTTATTAATCTGAATGCTTTGTACATGATATTCTCTCAAAGGAGATGAATGGTTGTATTTTTCTTTGTCTAACTCAATCTATGCATGCACATAGATTTGGTGATACAGAAGGAAAAGGGACCATTATGGAAATGAAGGGTTGCAATTCTAAACGTGATTCTTTGTCTTTTGACAATTACATATGGATAACCACAAACTGATTTGGTAGATGAGGATAAATTGAGTTGGTAGATAAGAACAAATTCTTATGGTTATACCAGGATCCTTCTCATAATTGTAATTTGTAATCTTTTGGCCTTCTGGAGTGGGTTTCTAGGGTCAAACTTTGCCAAATAGGGTTTCAGACACTTTCATCATGTCCTATTTATTCATCAAAGTTTCATTGAACCTTTCTGTTGCCTTTTGAACAGAATTGCTTCCCGCTATTCATGATACTGCAACTATAGCAAGTTAGCTACTCCAGGCGCTCTGGCATTCTGCCACATGGATCAAAAGGTTTCTGCTCACGAATTCTCTGAAGATGGAGAGTGCAAATTCTGATTTGGAGATATAGTGGATTGAACTTCAATATGCATGTTGAAAGGGCACGTAGGATTTTTGTTTACAGGTTGAAATGCAATTTGCACATTGAGAAAGCAGGTTGGAAACTTTAATTACAGTGGGGCTGGCTAGAAACCAATTGGTAAGCTAGGAAAGTAGTTTGAAGACTCCAAGACTTGTCCCTAATTCATAGGGAGTTGAAAAATCAGGTTATCAGCTCATAAAAGGACCCTAGTCACCAGAAAAGGTAATGAATTGAGTATTACGCTCCATGGGACAAAACCTTAGAATTTTGATGCTAGTAGAATTTGAGCAAACCAGATGGTCAAAACAAGACATAGACTATTTGGTAGAATCCAATGCTATCATTGTCTATTCTTGGGTTTCAATGCATTGTGCAAAAATCTAAGACATATATCTATTGAAAACTGATTTCAATTTTTTTAATTCAAAACACCCCCATTTACTTTCAAAGCGACCCTTTTGTCTCTCGGATCGAGTTTGATCTGTCTGGGATCTGTCACATTAGTTTGAAGTGAATTCTGATAAGCTTTCATAGATAAAAAGCTATGCAGAACCCAAGCGGCGACATTCCTCAGGCGGAAGCAATTTTGGAATGGCTACAACAGGAAATGGGGTACTGGCCTCAGGGCCAATATTTATCTTCTAGCAAACCTCTTCCTTCTCTTGAAGATCTAAAAAAAAATTCTGTAGAGGAAATATGTTGCCAGTTTGGAATTTCCTTTTACAAAGAGTAAAATCGGAGAAAATTAAGAGAAATGTTCTGGTGCATGGACATTCAAATATTTTTTGAGAAACCCTATGGATGATATGGCGATTTCAGTCCTTAAATACCGATGCCCAATTGATCAATCACATCGAATTTGAAGACAACTATCCAGCTGCCAAACCCGAACGTTCCAACTCTTACCCTACAATTCCTATCCTTTCCTTAGCGGCTTTCTCAAATATGCAAAATGAAATAAAATTAAGCACGGAAGGCATTAGGCAAATGCTACTACAATGTAATTCAACTATTTAATAATAATCAGAAATTTCATAATAAACAGAATTAAAATAGTAAATCTACTGTTGAAATTCGTTCTTCAAATTGGTTACTATGCAAAAGAATATTAAATAGAAATTTTGATACTATTAATTGTTTGTTTTCAAAAAATGAATGAATGAATGAAAGAAAGATTTTAATGACGTCCACGAGACTAAACAGTCTAAGGGACCGAGACAAACAGCCTAGTTTGTCGTCAAACTCTTTTCCAAATCGATCACCTGCTACTAATTTTGACTAGAAGGCTGGCCGTCTAAAAAAATTAGTACAATGAATATTAGCAATCAATCATATTTATCAATTATATATATAAGAAACTTTTATAAAAACAAAGACAATCAAATCATATTTATCTACATGTTAAAGTATGAAAGTTGTTAAAATAATGAAAAAACTTATGAAAAACTACTAAAACATATTATTTAATTTTAAAATATTTGCATTAACATTTAAAACTTAAATAAAAAATTTCATTTAACTGTTGAAAAGCTGCTATAATATATTATCTAATTTTAAAATATTTGCATTGAGATTTAAAACTTAAACCAATGAAGTGGAAGAAGAAGGTTGCCATCAAATTGGCAAAAGATGGTGCAAATAGATATAAAATTTTCCATCCAACTCTTGAAAAGCTGCTATAATATATTGTCTAATTTTAAAATATTTGCATTGAGATTTAAAACTTAAAGCAATGAAGTGGAAGAAGAAAGTTACCATCAAATTGGCAAAAGACACTACAAATGGAAATAGAATTTTCCATCTAATTGACAAATAAATATTTATTTATCTCTTACCATTTAAGACAAAAAAAACCAACTGATTTACCATTTAATGACAAATGAAAGTTATTTTTCAACAACTCAAGAGTGGTTTGCAAGCGTGAGGCTTGTTTCAGGCTCAAATCTCACACTATATGTAGCCTATCCACTAATAATACATCATTAGGATGACTATCCTATAAAGTGCATATAAGTTAAAAAAATCATATTAAATTAACTCTTTCAATTTAATATAATATAGTAATAACCACTATCTTATCCAACTATTTGAGTGTAATGTTATATCTCTTAATAGTTGTAAGGTGGGAGAGAATCATCCAAATATTTTACCTCCAACCATAGACTAGGTAGTCCCCCATTCATCTTCCTACTAGAAGTGACTTGACTCTTCAATAAAAGTGGCATATAATTACATATACAATAGTACTGTAACAATATGCAATATGTAATTTCAATCACTATCACATGTACTTAGTCATGCAGATTCTATATACCCTCTAGCTACTAATGACTTTTGACTAATGCAACCTTAAAAGTATAGTGAACCAACAATGTATAGATATGTAGCATCACTTTGATCAAAGAGTTTACTAATAATCACATTATGATTATATGGAAATGTAGGTCATTTATTCATAACACTACTATTTTTTGCTTGACTAATCAAAATGATTAAAAAATAATTGACACATTAAAAAGTACAATTTCAAACATTTTTCAAATAAGCAAAACATTCCCTAATTTCTAGTATATCCTACCCTTAGTGAGGAAATTAATAGTATTAAATATCATTTTTTAGTCATACCAAATAGGTAAGTGCAACCAATGTATCTATATAGTGAGTATGCAATCTTATTGTATGAGCGTGAATTTGCACCCCTAACACAAATTCCCTTTTACCCCCTTACACTTTAGAAAATCTAAGGCAGAGGCTTAATTCCACTTAAGCCCGTTGTCCACATCACACTTGGCATCCTATTTGTGCGTCGGTGGAGGCGTTTCTATTAGGGACGCCTGCGCGGCGCGTAGACGTCTACACGACGTGCTTACATCCCTGGCAGATTCCTGTGGCTAGAGATTGCAGAGACGTTACATTCTTGATTGAGAGTCGAAGTGTAAGACTCCTCTTCGACTGGTCAACCCGAATATGGCCGTTTTCTTCCACTCTACTTCATATTCACTCACCTTCATTCATTTCAGGGCGGGTTGATCTCTTCACATCCACTCCACAATCTCTTCACAAGCTCTAAGCAAATTCTTCAATCCATCACTCAACACTTTACACTTCACATCAGCAACATCAACACCCCATCACTTCAGTAGAGCAAGTGTGGAACAAACACCATTGCAGCAGAGGCTTGAGTTCCTCTCATTTTCTCCTCCACAAGCCTTGAGCGCTTTGGACGGAGGTGGTAAGCTTTCACTCCTCTCCTCTATTACTTGGTTGAGTAGCATAACATTGTTTTGTAATGCTTTTGTGTTTACTTTTTTCTGACATTTCTATCTATCTAGTTGTCCGTGGAGGTGGGAACACCAAAACAGGAGTTTGACTGAGGCAAACTCCTATACAACCCCAACACTCTCTCTCTCTTGTGTGCAAGTATTGAAGATATTCATGAGCTAGAGGCTTCATCACTCACACGGTTGTAATCATTTCCTTTCCCTTCTTCTCCTTGTCTTTATCACTTCTATTTCAGTTCTATCACATTCTATTATTTGTTACACTATAGAAGTTCTCAGTAATTGGATTGCTAGTAGTCACTTAGCTATTCTTTGAGATAAATGCGATTTTTGGTCTATATGAGACACCAACACGCCGCTAGCGTCCGTATTCTGCACTACCATCCTTTCGTCGAGATCTTGACGGTTTGTCCAAAGAATCTTTGTGGCCTGCTCTTTCTGATTCTAGGACTCTCACAACTGTTCTTTGAGGTAGTTTATGGTTGTTCTCCCCATGAGGCTCTTTGAATGAAGATAACTCGTGAGTAGAGAATCCCCCTTCTCTACATTTTGGTGAACCTGATGTGAAGAACATCCTTTTCGAAAACTAGGAATTTATTTACCCCTAGACTTGGCGGGGTCATAACTTTTGACTCGGTGCTCGAAATTCAGAACCGTTTGCACTGTTGGAAGGGTCTTCTAGAGAACTAGTTCAATCCCAAAATTACTAGTGCCTTTGGGAGTTGAATTTTAGGGACCGACGCAAGTTTCGACCTCAAATTCCACTCCAAAGACCTCCGAAAATGCAAATTACCAAAAAAATCATAATGAATTTAATATCTTCCTTTATTAGCTCAATATCTAATTTTGTTCAAGATATTAATGATGTTCCATTTCATGCATGTGATGGTGATTTGGCCTTACCTATGTCACTTGATATCTTTGATCCTTCTCATGAGAGTCCTCTTGCTTCGAAGGATATCTTGCTGCAAGAAGATGAAATCATTGATACCTTTCTTAATGTTTCTCTACCTTCTCTTCATTCCAATGCCCTCTCTTCTAGAGATGATGCATTTGTGAGTGATGAATCTCCTACTCATTCCAATGCACTCTTCTAAGGGCGTTGCATTTGTGGATGATGAATTTCTTATCTATTCTAATGCACTCTCCTCTAGAGATGATGCATTAGTGCATGTTGAATCTCCTTCCACATTTGATCCTATTTGGATCGATGTTGAGAATATGTCTTCAAATAATTATTCTACTATTTGTGATGATTCTGTAAATGTAATCTATGCCTCGGCTACCCCTCAAAGGCCTAAGAGACCGGTAATTTACGTGACTCCACCTAGCACTTCTCCTAAAAGGGTTTGTTCTATTGATGGTGTTCCATTTGATAGTGATCCCCTTAACCTTTCTAAGGCTCCCTCTTATAGAGAGGTAGCCCATACCTATGATATTAGAATGAATAAAAAACTAAGCCTTCTTCAAGCACCTAAACCTACGACTAAAGAACCTAGTGATTACGATCTTTTCAGGCAACTCCAAGTTACTCTGGCTAAGATCTAACTATGGGACTTACTTTAGTATGCTTCAGTTTATCAAGGTATGCTTCAAGAAGCCTTGCAAAAGATCATCTTTCCTTATTCTGCTAGGTCGACAAATGTTGATGCGTTAATGGCGTATATTCATGCAAATTCATCGATTATTACGTTCTATCCTCAGGAACTCCCGTCTTCGGAAGTACAAAAGCAAGCAAACCCTTTAATGATCATATTTAACATTAATAAAACCGATATTAGACATACTCTCGTTGACGTCGGCTCGATGCTCAATGTATGTACCATTGATCTTTTTCCTAATATTAATGTTGACCCATCTTCTATTAATGCTTCTTCTATCGACATTCATGGGTTCGATAATGTTAGGAGACAAGCTCTAGGTACAATAGTATTACCTTTGTAGCTTGGACCTGTTAATGTACCCACTCTTGTATATGTTATTTCAGAGAAGTTACCTTATAACCTCCTTAGTAGACCGTGGATTCATGCTATGGGTGCAGTCTCGTCTACCTTACATAAATCTGTTAAGTTTATTGCTAATAATCGAGTAGTCACAATCAAGGCTGACCCTGATGCTATGTACTTATGTGAGATGGCAGCTACAGGTCATGCAGTGATCGTGCCTACTCTTATTCCTTCAATGTCCTCCAGTGTGTAGATGTTTACTCCAGCAATACCTACTACAAAGGATACTCTTGAGATGAATGTCCCTAGAGAAGATCCTTCTGAAGCAAGAAATTATAAGTCCTCTTCTCAAGAGGATTTGTGTCTTGGTGATGATTGGGGTCCTTCATACTTTACAGGTTCCTTCGTTCAGGAATATAAAGTCGACCCGATCCACTTAGACCCTTCGATAACATCATTCACACCCGCTATCAAAGATGATTAGTCTTTTGCATCACTGGATAATGTGAATGCGAATTGTAATGTCCTTAGTGTTGATCCTCCTTCTGAAGAGGACAATTATGCCTCTGCTAAAGAGGATAGTATTGGCAGTCCTAGTAAAGAGGATGATGGTGATCCTATAGAAGATCATGCTCCCCCTTGTTGGGATAATACTCTCTATGTAGATCCCCCCTCTTCCCAAGATTTGTGAACACGTTATGGCCTCGGCTTCAAACTTGTCTCTAAGTATGGATATGAGCATAAAGGTTGTGGGCCTAACGAACAAGGCATTCAAGTCCTTGTAGAATTTGTGCCCCGCAAGCGTAATCTAGGGCTTGGTTGCTCGAATGAAAAATCTAAGTAGAAACCATGGTTGAACATTGACGTGATGTCCACTCAACCTCGTTCTCATGGATTGGTCTATCCTCCCTTGTCTTCGATCTTCGTATCTTCTTCTTGTGAGCAGTCAAATCTTTCTCCGCAAGAGAAAGGATTGCTTCTTGCTCCTCATCCTTTGTCTGAGCAAGAGCATATTTTGTTACGGCTTCTTAAAGCCCGCTTAATTACTCTTCCTCCTCCTACACGCAATAAATCACATAAACATTCATTTTGTGCATACCATCGAGTGCCTAGCCATTCCACTAGTGAATGTAAGGCCTTGAAGGATAAAATACAACAACTTCATGATTCAGGTGTTTGTTAATGCACCTGCCTTTTCTTCACATGACAAGTGATATCGAGGTTTATCTCTATCCTGCATGTTCTAAGTATCTTGTGTGGTTCTCCTCCCCTTTATGTTGGGGGCAGTGATAACTTGCTTTGAAGATGTGTGTCCTTCTAATGGACCCCCTCTTCTTCGCTATGTCTTTCAAATGTAGCATCCCTTGAGTGGAACTTCTTCCTTTTGAAGGGTTCCCAAGGGACCCCTTTGAAATATTTTTGCTTGAATTAATTCCATGGCATCTAGCTTGGGGGCACCCCGACTAGACCCACTTCACATCTTGGCGTCTAGCTTGGGGGTAGCCTAATTAGACCTCGCTTTTCAAATAGCGCGTCCCTTGAGTGGACCCTCCTTCCTTTTGAAGGGTTCTCGAGGGACCCCTTTGAAAGTCTTACAACAGCGATGGTTTGTGTGACTGTCTGTTCACTGGCCTGCACGACCGCTTCGTATGTGTTCTGTTTGCTAGTAAACATGTCGCCATCTCTGACTCGGTGGAGTCCCCTTTGCTTGGTTTCCTTTATGTGAGAGTTATTGGGGGATACCTTCCTTGCAGGTCTGCGGATTTGTAAGGTGAATTTCCTTGTTTCTTTCATCTGAGAGTTCTTGAAGGATAACCCCCCTTGCAGGACCATGAGCCTTGAGGCATCTTTTGTACTTCAGCTTTGTAGTTTCGCAAAACTATGAAGTCCTTTCCTGCACTTCCGAGTTCACCAGACAGTGCTCTATTTCCTCATCGGTTTAGGTATACATCTCTTACCTTGTTACTTCTTTACTACTCTACTCTACCAAAGAAATCATCAGTACTCATGCTCACTAAAGTGGGGGAAAATGTATGAGCATGAATTTGCACCCCTAACGCAAATTCTCTTTTACCCCCTTACACTTTAGAAAACCTAAGGTGGAGGCTTAATTCCACTTAAGCCCGCTATCCACATCACACTTGGCGTCCTGTTTGTGTGTTGATGGAGGATTTTTTGTCGAGGACGCCCGCGTGACGCACAGATGTTCCCCTGGCAGATTCTTCTGGCTAGAGACTACAGAGACGTTACACTCTCGATTGGGAGTCGAAGTGTAACACTCCTCTTTGGTTGGTTGACCCGAATATGGTTGTTTTCTTCCACTCTACTTCATATTCACTCACCTTCATTCATTTTAGGGTGGGGTTGATCTCTTCACATCCACTCCACAATATCTTCACAAGCTCTAAGAAGCTTCTTCAATCCATCACTCAACACTTTACACTTCACAGCAACAACATCAACACTCCATCACTTCAGTAGAAAAAGTGTGGAACAAACACCATTGCAACAGAGGCTTGAGTTCCTCTCATTTTCTCCTCCACAAGCCTTGAGCGCTTTGGACGAAGGTGGTAATATTTCACTCCTCTCCTCTATTACTTGGTTGAATAGCATAACACTATTTTGTAGTGCTTTTGTGTTTACTTCTTTCCTACATTTCTATCTATTTGGTTATCCGTGGAGGTGGGAACACCAAAACGGGGGTTTGATTGAGGAAAACCTCTATACAACCCCAACACACACTCTCTCTCTCTCTTGTGTGCAGGTATTGAAGACATTCACGAGCTAGAGGCTTCATCACTCGCATGGTTGTAATCATTTCCTTTCCTTTCTTATCCTTGTCTTTATCACTTCTATTTCAGTTCTATCACATTTTGTTATTTCTTACACTTTAGAAGTTCTCAGTAATCGGATTGCTAGTAGTCACTTAGCTGTTCTTTGAGATAAATCCACTTTCTGGTTCGTACGAGACGCCAGCGCGTCGTGTTGTCATCTGTATTTTGCGCTATCGTCCTTTGGCCAAGAGCTTGACAGTTTGTCCAGAGAATCTCTATGGCTTGCTCTTTTTGATTCTAGGACTCTCACAACTGTTCTTTAAGATAGTTTAGGGCAGTTCACCCCATGAGGCTCTTTGAATGAAGAGAACTCGTGAGTAGTGAATCCCCCTTCTCTACACTTATAAAATTATACAATAAATCTTTCATTCACCTTTCGAAAGGATAATCATATATAAAGTTGATTGCTAATTTAGGTTATGTGAATATATTCATGATGTATTACATTTAACTTCGAATTAATCATATACATATATTCATACACACATAATTATGTCCCATTTTTGTATCAAAGATAATCAAATATGTATAAGCGTATTATTTTATTTTCTAGGCTTATGGATAAAGTGAGGGAAATCATTTTAAAATAATAACTTAAATTTTTTCTTGGTTACTTTGTGCTATAACATTTTAAAGGATAACCTGTAAGTTATTTTTTTTTAAATGTTGTTAGGGAAGTAGGCCTAGGGGTACTCCTAGACTTTAAATTTGTCCTATTATTATAAAAAAAAAGTAACAAAGTGCTACCAGTGGGGTAGCTCCCTTTACATTAAACATCACAAAAGAAATTGCATATTCAACCCATCAATCCAAGGTGAAGATCATGATGTGAATGCTTTCAATGATCTCTTGCAACCTCTCAATCTGGACTGGGGAGAAAATATTATCTAGATGGCTCATGAAAAATGCATGTATCTATGAATTTTTTCTGCTCAGACCTTCTCTCATAAGTGTAATGGCCTGCTTTATGTCTTCATTTCCTCTTGCCACCAAGATGCAAATTGTATCCTAGACTAGATTAAATTTAGCTTTAATCTCCCGCTTGGAGGTAGTGACCACTTGACATCTCTTTGAATGGTGGATACCTTGTTACAACAATCTAGTGGATTTTTTAGATACACCAATCCACTTTGGATCTTGTGATCGCATATCGAGAATGTTGGAAAATGCGCCTCAACTTATCGGCTTGGACCTCTATTAGAGGCTTGACGAATTTATGCCCGTATCGCTTCACCGTGGAGCTCTCTTTTGGTCGTCTCAGCCCTTTGGTCACTAAGACTCTGTCTGATCAGCGAGGCTTCGAGGGTTGTCACAGCGATGGACCGACAAGCGTAGATTTGACGGTTTGTTTGAAGGTTTCAGCTTTATCAACAGAGCAATCTTCTATCGACGGAAGGAATTGCTTTGTCTCACCCATGTGTTGATGCCTTTCATCAATGGATGCTATTGGCTTCATCTAACGGTGTTGGCTACTTTCCAAGAAATCCAAAGGCAAGCACCGGTGTTTACCTTTTCGCCGAGCAGAATCTCCTGTGTGCATGACGCGTGGCGGGTTGTCAAAGTGGTGAGCGTAATGAAGTGGTGGTGGGCCCCCGAGTTGCTTTATGCAAGGGGTTGTCCGACTATGGACACTTGTCGGTGTCTCAGGAGTTCCCTGGGGAATCTAGTGGATGCCGCTAGAGATTCCCGAAGGAGCTCCAGCGGCTTCCACATAGGCCGAGCGGAGTGCACGAGTAGTGGATGCATGGCGTGTGGGACCTGATATTGCTAGCGGATTGTGTTCTTGGTGTTTGCGGATTTCGTCAACCCCGGAACATGATGGAATGGCTAGTGATAGCGAAGGGAGGTCGTCCAAGTAGCAGAGCAAATGGCAGTGCAACACGTGGCATCTTCTCATCGGTTGTTTTTGCATTGTTGTTGCAAAACAACATTTATTGCCGGAAGCTGGATTGGTGAAAAGCGATATCTTATGCAATTATTGTGTGATCGAATTTTGGCGATTGGCAGAGCCCGAATTGTGTTTTCTCTGCAATGAATTTATTGCGGGAGTGGCTCAATGTAGGATAGCAGATGAATCTGATCCAAGATCGATTTGGCGTGTCAGTGAAGAACTAAATTTGATGTACCCTAATTGGTGGTTGTATAGAGACTAGTAATAGTCGGTCTTGACATGAAATTGATAGAACAAATTTGATAATGCTGCGAGTGAGGTCGGTAGAGTTTTGTATTTGTTGTATGCCGAAATAGCATAGTAACAGTGAATGCATGAAAACTCTAGACTGTTGCTGTGAGCTAACTATCAGAGAGTGAGGGTTGTAACTTTGTATGTAATCTTTGGCTTGCTGTAATACAAAGTGTCTTTCTCTTGGTGTGGTGGGTTTTTTACTCGAAAGAGTTTTCTCATGTAAATCTAGTGTTATCTTTGAAATCATTTTATTTATGGTACTATTGTTACCCTGCATGTGTTCATCTTTATGTGTTTTAATATTTTTAAAACTGATCTTTGCACATTTTCTCTGTGGTTTTACCGTTAGGAAAGTGTTTCCACACCATTTGCTTTTTCCTTACAAGTGATCTTAGAGCCTAGCCAGTTGTGTTATCCTTGTCAGTAGGGTTGGTTTTTCGTGCTAATATTGTTCCAGTGGGAGTCTTGTAAAGTTAGAACTTAGTTTTGTCTAAGATGGCGAGTACATCAGGAAGAGTTGATATTGAGAAATTCAATGGCAACAACTTTGAGTTGTGGAAACTCAAAGTGGAAGACCTGTTGGTGGATAGAGACATTTGGGTAGCCATGTCTAGAACTATGCTACAAGGTATGAAGCAAGAAGAATGGGAACTCGCAGATAGAAAGGTGAGAGGTCTGATAAGACTTTGTCTAGTCGATTTTGTACTCCTGAATGTCCATGAGGAGAATTTTGCAGCTTCGTTATGGAAGAAGCTTGGCGATATTTATCAAGGAAAGTCTCTGGTAAATAAGTTGTACTCCTTGAAGATGGAAGAAGGTGCATCTATTGTAGATCATCTGAACTCGTTTAATATGAGTGTTGCTCAGTGTAAAGATTGAGGAGGAGGATCATTGCATGCTCCTGTTATGTTTGTTACCTGACACTTGGGATCATCTGGTGATGGCTATTGGAAGTACGACTACTACTTTCAATATGGATGACGTGGTTTCTTTGCTTCTATACCTGAAGAGATGCGGAGGAAGTCTTCTGAGATGGCCAAAGAGGCCCTTGTTGTTCGAGGTAGATCGAAGGCGAAAGGTAAGAAGGACAAGAAGTCCATATCTAAATCTGTAGGGAGATCGAAGTCTCTTGGTAAAAAGTCCAAGGTAAAATGTTGGAATTGTGGACAGGTTGGTCATATTTGAAAGGATTGCAAGGGGAAGAAGAAGAAGAGTAACTCTTTAGACAATGACTCTTCTCAGAGTGAGCAGATGCCTTCATTGCAGCCTGGGCAACTCAGGTATCAGATGATGTCTGGTTGGTTCACTCGGGTGCATCTTTTCACATGATGTCTCATAGAGAATGGTTCACCAAGTACGAGAAGTATGATGGTGGAAAGGTGTACCTGGCGAGTGATTCAATGTTGGAGATTGTTGGTTGTAGAAGAGTCAGAATTCAGTTTCTTGATGAGAGAGTCAAAGGTGTTGGTGGCATACTGCATATACCAGGTTTGGCTCGAAATTTACTTTATGTCAGTAAGCTAAATGACGGTGGTGTAGAAGTTTCTTTCTCGAGCAAAGGATGTAAGATGGCTAGAGTTGCAATGGTGTTGGGTAAGGGTGTACGTACTGGCACTCTGTACAAGTTGGATGCACATCTTGTTCAATGCAACAACACCTCTGTAAAGTCAAGCAAAGTTGTTTCTATAGAGGAAGATGAAGATACTTCTCTGGCTGCAAATGCGATAGAGGTGAAACTCCCAACAAAGAAGACCATGATGTGGCATCATAGGCTCGGTCACATAGGTGAGAAAGGTTTAAAAACCTTGAAAAATAAAAATCTTGTTGAAGGGCTTGTAGACTATAATCTTGAGTTCGATTTCTGTGAACACTACATTTATGGAAAGCAACAACGTGTTTCGTTCTCCTCAAGTTCTCATAAATCTTTTGGTGTACTGGACTATGTTCATTCTGATGTGTTTGGTCGAGTAAATGTTCCTTCATTATCAAAGTCCAGATATTATGTTTCTTTTATCGATGAATTTTCGAGAAGGGCATTTATATACTTTCTTAAAAGTAAATCATAAGTCTTCAGTCATTTTAAAGAGTATAAAAACTTGGTTGAGAATCAAACTGGAAGGAAAATAAAATGTTTGAGGATGGATAATGGCGGTGAGTTTTGTTCTGCAGATTTTTATAGATACTGTATAGACCATGGGATTAAAAGGCATAAAACTACACCTTATACTCCATAGCATAATAGAGTTGTTGAAAGGTTGAACAGGACGTTGATAGAAAAGGCAAGGAGTATGTTGAGCAGTGCTGGTCTGGAGCAAATGTTCTGGTCTAAGGTCGTGGCTACAGCATGTTACCTGGTAAATCGCTCTCCTTGCTTTGCTCTTGTTGATAAGACACCTTTGGAAGCGTGGTCTGGTAAGAATCCCTCTCTGAGACATGTTCAGATCTTTGGTTGTGAGGCATATGCATATGTGCCAAATGAGAAAAGGTCTAAGTTGGAGAACAAAGATATTAAATGTATCTTCATCGACTATGGTGTGAAGGGATACAAGCTTTGGAAGCCTATTACTGAGAAGGTTCTATACAACAGAAGCGTGATATTTCATGAGCTGAAACCTTCAATAAGTGATCAATAGCTCGAGATAGATCAGAATGATGCAGTTGAGATTCCTCAAACTCCAGAAAAGGGAGAACTGCATGGTGTAACTGAAAGTTAGGAAATCTCAAACAGCTCTGAGAGTTTTGAAGATGAAGAACCACAACCTCAGCCAGTGAGAATGTCTACATGACAAAAAAACAACCTGACAGGTATGGTTTCTCCATTTTGGATTCAAATTGTGCCTATGCTTTAATTACTAGCATTGAGGAGCCTAGGACTATTAAAGAGGCAATTAATATGCCCGATGCAAATTCCTGGTTGGAAGCCATGAAGGAAGAAATAGAATCATTGGAAAAGAATGAAACCTAGGATTTGGTACCTTTTCCTGAAGGAAGAAAGTTTGTTGGTTGTAAATGGGTGTTTAAGAAGAAGACTGGTTTTGAGGGCAGTGTTGAGAAGTATAAAGCAAGGTTGGTTGCAAAGGGGTTTTCCCAAGTAGAGGGAATTGATTATGGAGAATTTTTTTCTCTTGTAGCTATGCTGAAATCTATCAAATTTTTGTTGTCACTTGCAACCGCGTATGACTTAGAGATCGAGTAGATGGATGTGAAAACACCATTTCTCCATGGAGAGATGGAAGAAGAAATTTACATGTCCCATCTTGAGCATTTTGTTGAAAAAGGTAAAGAAAGCCTGGTCTGCAAATTAAAGAAATCTATGTATGGTTTGAAGCAGTCTCTCAGAATGTGGTATCAAAATTTTGACACATTTGTGTTGTCATTGGGATTTGTGAGATCAAAATTTGATCATTGTGTGTATTTTAAAACTGAAAATGATCATGTGCTTATTATTACCCTGTACGTGGAAGATATGTTGTTCATAGGAAATAGTAAGTCTGTGATTTTTGATCTCAAATCTCACCTGTCTGCAAAATTCAAAATGAAAGATTTGGGTGCAACAAGGTATATTCTAGGGATGGAGATAACTAGGGATAAAAATGGTAGAAATCTCTGGGTCAGCCAGAGTAAGTACATCAACACTGTTCTGGAGAGATTTGGTATGAGTGATTGAAAGTAGCTAGTTGTTCCAGTTATGCAGGGACCAAAACTATCTATAGAAGATTGTCCAAAATATTCTACTAAGATGGAGGACATGACCAGAGTGCCTTATGCAAGTGCTATCGGCAGTCTAATGTATGCGATGGTCTATACAAGGCCAGACATAGCCCAAGTAGTGGGAGTACTCATCCAATTCATGGAAAATCCATCGAAGACAAATTGGGATGCTGTAAAGAGAGTGTTTAGATATCTGAGAGGTACCTCAAAATGTGCTATGTGTTACCATGACAATTTGGTTGCATCACAGAGAACTCTCAGCATTCATGGATATGTGGACTCTGATTGGGGAGGGGACATTGATAGCAGAAGATCCACCAGTGGATATAATTTCATGTTAAATGGTGATGCAATCAGTTGGATGAGCAAGCGACAAGCTGTAGTCGCTTTATCCACAATAGAGGCAAAATACATGGCAGCAACTCACGCCTGCAAAGAAGTTGTTTGGCTCAACCATTTATGTTCTGATATTGGTTTTAGTGCAGGGTAGATAACTATTTTTTGTGATAGTCAGAGTGCCATTTGTTTGGAAAAAAATCCAACTTTCCATGCCAAGATGAAGCATATCGATGTGAAATATCACTTCATGAGAGATATGGTTAAAGATGGAAAGGTCTCTTTAAAGAAGGTGGATACTCTGAAGAATGTTGTTGATGCATTGACAAAGCCAGTAAGCACGGATAAGTTTAGATGGTGTGCAAGTTCAATGGGCCTTGGGGCCTATGATCGCAAATGAATTCAAAGTCTGGAGGAAGCCAGTAAGTCTTCGTCAAGTGGGAGCTTGTTGGAAAATGTGCCTCAACTTACCAGCTTGGACCTCTGTTAAAGGCTTGACGAATTTATGCTCGTATCGCTTCACCGTGGAGCTCTCTTTTGGTCAGGTCAACCCTTTGGTCGTTGAGACTTTATCTGATCGGCGAGGCTTCGAGGGTTGTCATAGAGATGGGCCGACAGGCATAGAGTTGGCGGTTTGTTTGAAGGTTTCGGCTTTATCGACAAAGTAGTCTTCTATCGACGGAAGGAATTGCTTTGTCTCGTTGATGTGCCAATGCTTTTCATCAATGGCTACTATCGACTTCATTCGACGGTGCTGGCTGCTTTCCATGGCATCCAAAGGCAAGCACCGTTGTTTACCTTTTCGCCAAGCGGAATCGCCTGTGCGCATGACACATGGCAGGTTGTCAAAGTGGTGAGCGTAGCGAAGTGGTGGTGGGCCCCCGAGTTGCTTTATGCAAGGGTTTGTCTGGCTATGAACACCTGTCGGCGTCTTGGGAGTTCCCTGGGGAATCTAGCGAATGTCGCTAGAGATTCCCTGAAGGAGCTCCAGTGGCTTCCACGTAGGCCAAGCAGAGTGTGCGACTAGTGGACGCATGGCGTGTGAGACTCGATATTGCTAGCGAACTGTGTTCTTAGTGTTTGCGGATTTCATCAACTCTGAAACGTGATGGAATGGCTAGCGATAGCGAAGGGAGCTCAGCCAAGCAGCAGAGCAAATGGCAATGTGACACGTGGCATCTTCTCATTGGTTGTTTTTGCATCGTTGTTGCAAAACAACATTTATTGTCGGAAGCTGGATTGGTGAAAAGCAATATCTTATGCAGTTATTGTGTGATCAGATTTTGGCGATTGGTAGAGCCCGAATTGTGTTTTCTTTGCAACGAATTTATTACGGGAGTGGCTTGATGCAGGATTGTAGGTGAATCCGATCCAAGATCGATTTGGTGTGTCAGTGAAGAATTGAATTTAATGCACCCTAATTGGTGGTTGTATAGAGACTAGTAATAGTCGGTCTTGACATGAAATTGATAGAATAGATTTGATAATACTGCGAGTGAGGTCAATAGAGTTTTGTATTTGTTGTATGCCGAAATAGCATAGTAACAGTGAATGCATGAAAAATCTAGTGTTGTTGTGAGCTAACTATCAGAGAGTGAGGGTTGTAACTTTGTATGTAATCTTTGGCTTCTTGTAATACAAAGTGTCTTTCTCTTGGTGTGGTGGGTTTTTTACTCGAAAGAGTTTCCCCACGTAAATCTAGTGTTATCTTTGAAATCATTTTATTTTTGTTACTCTTGTTACCCTGCATGTGTTCATCTTTATGTGTTTTAATGTTTTTAAAACTGGTCTTTGCATGTCTCCTCTGTGGTTTTAGCGTTAGGAAAGCATTTTCGCACTGTTTATTTTTTTTCCGTACAGAGAAGTACTTATGTGTTATTTTTATGACGTTCACGTTTTGGTGCTCAAAAATACCCATTTCAATTTTGTCGATTACCATCATGCATGGAGATTCCTTTTCTTTGTAAATTTTGGCATCCTATTCTTTCTACAAGTGCCAAGTGATCATCGCATGCACTTTAGTCCAAAGGCCAACCCACAGGGACCCCTTATGGATTCTTGGCCAAGCCTTAAAGACTTCTTTGATTGTGTTTGGTAAGGGCTCTAACCATCCAAGTTTATTGCATAAGGTAGACCAACACTCTTGGGCTATTTCATGAAATGTTGTCCATGAGAAGGCACTAGCCTTGGGAAGGGCATTAGATCCCCAATAGAGGTCCTTAGGCCATGGCGCCACTTTAATATTTTTGTTGATTATTTCATATCCAATTCGTGTGGAGTATTTGCGTGATTTAGCAATGCACCATAAGATCTCATCATTTCTATCTGTGAATAGATTTTGCGACTAGTTATCTCCTTTTAAAGCATCTTTTAGTGGCATATTTAGGAATTCAAATTGTTTCCATTTAATTTCCACTCTACAGACAGAGATATAATCTAGCACTTTCTCTCTGTAAATGGTTTTCACAAGTTGTATGATTTTTCCAATCCCGGGATTTTGGCAACTGGGATATAGCTATTCCATAAATAATACTTGAAAGAGGCATCCCTTCCAATATTTTCCAAGTGAGGTGTTACAAGATTGTTGGTCTACACTTTAGTATGAAGTCCCAAATTTGTGAGCCTTTGGGGGGATTGGCTATTGTCAAGATTCTTTTGGGATGCTCTTTGTCCAAGTAATTTTCTCTTAACATCTTGGACCATTGCACATTAGGGTTCTAGAATAGTCTCCATGTGAGCTTTGCACCTAGAGAAATGTCCTATTTTTGAATGTCCCTAATATTCGCACCACCTAATCTTTTTTTCTTCTTAACATTATCCCATGCAATGAAAGCGATACACTTGATGTCTTTTGATCCCTCTTATTACACCCGAATTGTGTAATTACTATTAACTATTACTATGTAGGGTAAAATGTGAATGTAATGCAAATTCTGAAGATGAACAAATTATTCTTGCACTCTATTATCAAAAGAATTGTGCATAAATGCTATCTCATTTGAATGTTATGTGAAGAAATGCGCGATTGTGAATTGGAAGGTTATTGAATTAATAATCTAACTATGAGATGTATTATGTGTAATGCATATTTTGTTGAATAACTGACTACCTTGGGAATATTTTGAGAATGTGGATGCAGGTATATGTTCATTCCTCTAGGCAGAGGGGAAGTATCACTCAGGAGAAGATCTAGGTTGGGTAACCAGTAACGTAACCTATCTGAGATTATTCACACACCACAATAGAATAATCGAGTCGAGTTATTGTGTGGGAAGTAGGTAAGTCATCCTTAGTTTGATGTGTTTGCATTAGTAAGGGTTTTCTTTCCTATTGAGTGCATTATTGGGTGATGTTATCTGTTTGAGCTTGAGTCCTTCCTCATTTTATTGTGCTTGTTTGTGTGGTTGAATGAGTATTGGGATATATGCATGCACATATATGCATATCTCGTAATATGTGTACGATGGATATAATGGGATGTCCATTCGAGTATGATGACATATGTATAGATATTAATATATGTATATAAATGATTGATATGATGCTATAGTCATGCAGGTCATGATCATTCAGATATTGAATGGATCATTTGACTATCATGTTGCTATATAGTATATATACATATATTTAATATATCTTATTATTATGTGAATATTATCTTGTCTTATTCTTTTGTATATCAAATGTATAGTACTTGATTTTCATGGATATGTATAAATATATCAGTATATATACACATATACAAATATATATATATATATATATATATATATATAAGTATATGCACATGTATAATATATATTTAAATATATATGTTAATTTATGGCTGAATTGGAATGAGTATATATATATATATATATAAATATATAAATATATTTATGAGTGTCTATATATACTATGCTTAAGTGCTTATAAAACATAGAATACCCATATTTTGAGGCCACACAATATGTAAGTGGATTATTTCAACCTAGGATATGGCACAACTTTAGAAGAAGCTTTGAGGACATGTTGTATGCAAATAATATTTGTTTTGAGATCGATTATCAATAGCAATAACTATAGGCTGATTTATAACTAAATCATATGTCAATTATGAAGTATTTGTGACTACGCTTGAGAGGCCGACTATGAGATACTTAAGACTGTGCATAAAAGGCCGAGTAGTTAGCTTGTTGTCCAACGCTATAAAGGTGAATATTTTACAAACCCATACGCAACAATAAGTCAATATAAAAGAGGAGACTTCGTCGACACCATATTATGGTATGTCTTTCAATTAGTAAACCGTAGGATGCCTTGTCATTTTGGTGAATATCTGCAACAAATGAATGCATGCAATATTGCAAACAACAGGTCAATGACTAAGTCAAAATGATTAATGAGTTGAGCCGGCTCATGTGAGACCAAATTGACTTGTGCTATGTGTTTCATATTTGGTAAGTGACTGATTCAACAATAATAAAGTGTGCCAACTCTATAGGAGAATATTGATGCTTTGGCCCCACCTTTGAATCCTATTTTTTGTAGGTGGTCTTTGTGAATGCAAATCGAATACAATCATGTGATGATTCGAATTAGTTTCTCATCTTGTTGTTAAACCATAAAGTCGATCCATAGCTATGATTAGTTGAGTAAGATCATATATGTGCACCACCTTTTAGCTGAGGTTTATTTGTTGTTGTGCATGGTAATTGTTGTGAAAACTCATGCCTAAATTGTAGGCTGGGTGGTCTCCTAATTGTTGTATAAATAGTCGAGCTAGTTCACTTGTTTGGGACACATTCCTTGAACAAGTTTATGCATTCTATTTGCATTCCTTTCTGCATTATTCTGCTTAATACAATGAGTGAGAGCTTTGAGCATTAGAGAGAGTTTATTATTATTTTGAGAGAAGTATTTTTCCAAATTGAGAGTTAGAGGTTATTGTGACTTTGTTGGAGAGAATGAAACTAAGCTAGTTGTTGTTCTGAGAGAGTTGTGTTGCATCCAGTCAATTGGAAAGCATATTACAAGCATGAGGATAATCTTCCTTTAATTGTCTTAGCTTTTGAAAGATAGTTTTCTATTTTCTTTAACTAGTCTATTGTGAATACATGCATTTAGAGAAAAGTATTGTTTACTTTGAAAGAAAGTGGAAGCTGAATATACTATTTGTGAAATGCTTGTAATTACTTCATAATAGGAGGATTATGTCTATCATAAGTATTACATACTAGATATGAATAAACATGGAAAGCATAAGGCTTATTCATAGCTTAAACCCTTTTAGTCAAAGAGGTGGTACTCTTGAATGGAATCATCTATTGTTATGATAACTCTTCGATTGAGGCCATGCATTGTGTTTGTATTTACTCCATGATAGGAGGGATGTTTTTTATAGGTATTAATATTATACTAGATATGATTAAACATGGGTAGCTTAAGGAATAATCATAACTAGATATTTGATTATGCTATATGGTTAGTAGGTTACTACTGGAATTTTTGTCTAGTGAAGGGAGGGAACTAGTACTTTGCTTATTGAGTTGTGCTACCATAGGTTTGTGTTAAAGAGATAGGTTATCCTAGGGATTAAGCTTACCTGTGGAGAGGGATTACCTAACCATAGATATAATGGACTTAATTCAAAATGATCGTTCTATAGTGTAAGTGAATGGTAAACCTTCACTTGAAGTATTGAGTGAGAAAACTTTAGCCAAAGTAGTGTGATTTCCCGAGATTCAACTGTCAGTTCACTATGTCCATTTAAATGCATAAGGGTTACCTAGTGTAGGGTTATAAATCCTAGTCATGTAGGGCACAAAACTAAGCTTAGTGTGGTATGTCATATGGTGTTACCCAACCAATCTCTTCGTCAAAGGGTAGGTCCATCTATCATTGATAGATGTGTGAGGTACTGCATATGAGTTCGTGGTTGGTGAAAAAGCGCTTGAGTGATGTTCTCCTCCTCAACAGGCGACAAAAGATCAAGGTTTTGAAAGGCGGATTCCTGGACCATCTATATCTTATGCTCTAAAGCTCAGTGGATCTATGTATGTGTCTTGTAACCATTTTTATGGGATGATGTAATCATGAATGATATACTTGAGTTCATTCAATATGATATCTATGTTTTGGGAAGATTTGTAAAATTACTTTGGAATGCAATGACAAATTAGAATTTGTGTTATTTCAATTATGCATGTAATTTACATTATGGGAAGAATTTTTATTTTTGTTGTCACGACGTCATGATTTATTCACTTAAGGTGAAAACATTGGAAATTTTACTATGAAGAACATCGAGGTTGTTACATGTATTATCAGAGTCATGTTCAACACTAGAACCTATGAGTTCATTACATAAATGTTACATAAACCTTATCGGAAGATAATGGGTGAAATGTTATACGCCAAGATGGCAAGATAAAAGAACATGGGGAAATAAAAAGGAAGAGATTCCTAGAACTTGCTTAAGTTTGGAACTAGTTAAGAGTCGTCCTTGGAATTAGGAACTCCTAAACCAACAACTTATTATTATATACCCTTGGATTGTGAAATATTATGCAATTGGGTTATGTAGGAAGGTTAGGAAGAATAACCAAAATATTCCTTCATCCTACAAAATAGATATAAAACTTTGAGGGATAAAAAATATTGAGAGAATCTCCCTTATTGGTAGCAACCTATAGCTTCAAAGAGTCAAGGATTCTTGTATTTAGTAAGAAAAATACAAATCTATGAGTATGCATTGTTGGCATAAATTAGATCAAAGTGGGTAGTCAATGAAGGAGGTATCCAAGAGGTTGGAGAACTCTTGACTTGAATCTAATTTTTGTGCAAGGCTAGGAACTTGTAAGAAAAGAGATAGTACCTTAGGAATAAGGGAAAAGACCAGAATGGTCAAAAAATAAGTAATCAATGAAGTGGACAAGTTTCCACCACCCAAAAATTGATGAGAACAATTTAGAGTTTTGATTGAGATGAGAAAAAGAAACCAAGCAAACTTAAAGTGTTTTAAGGTTACAGTGTACCAAGAGTTGGGACAAAGTCACTTGGAAAGGTGAGTGTGAGAAAGAAGTCTGAAAATGTAAATTGTATTGATCTGACAAAAGGTTTGGATAGTACATAGATGGGTTGGAGTATAAGTAGAAATCAGTAACATATCAACAAAAGCAAACATATATTTAGATTTTCCAAAAGGAAATGGAATACAGTGTGACATTATTGGTCAAATCAATAGAAGTTGTAAGGAAACAACACTCTAAGTTGAAAAGTACATCAACAAAAAAGGCTTGTGAGTATGGATATTCCTCCACCAAAAAGGATATTGGAAAGAGAATTGTAATAATAGAGAACCTCTTAGCTTGTAAGGTTGATATATATTCAATAGATCTTTTATTTATGATCCAATTATTGAATCTATGAGATAGATTATTCAAGGTATGTCATTGAGGCAAGAAAAAGGCAATAGAAAACCAACAACAAGGAATGACAAATCATTTCATGAAAGAAAATATTTGCTAGGATTTCAACTTTGAGTCGAATGAATGTTGTGGAAACTAAGGGGGGAAGAAAGAGAGTGGATTGACTCAGATTAAGTACCCCACCCAATGAGAAAATGTGGATATGTTTTTGATTTGGAAGAAATTTTGACTTCTTCGTAATTCATGATGTCCATTAAGTCATGTATACCATGACTACAAGGATAAGATATGGGAATTTTTGGGAGAAAAATAAATGGAAAGGTCAAGTATTATGACCTGTTATCATCCCATACCTTATATTTATTTGATTGAAAGATCAAATGCCATTAGCATTGATTCCTTAGAAAAGGATAGGCAAATAATTTGATCATGAAAGGGAATATCATTGCCTATGGGATTGGCAAGGGAAGATCTAGATTACTCATGATTTATAAAAAAGTGTCTTACTACTCGTATTGACTTATGGGGAATAGCTATTGTTGATCTATTTTTAGATAGTTAGACTATGTGTATAGTGTGAGATATGTCAATGTCATGAAGTGAATTGGCACTATTATCTAACTATGATAGAAAACCTTGGGGATGATAAGGTTTAGCCATAAAGCCATAAAGAAGGTAAGTAAGATACGATGTGACGTTATGTGAACCACATCAAATATCCTTACTGAAATAATCATTTGATCATACTTAATACTCAAATGAAACCCTAGGTTAGAATAACCTATTTGGGACAAGAAGTTCATTTGATTTAAGAGAGAAACCTTAGGTTAAGTTTTACCTATTGGGTTGGAATATGTACTGGACTACTCATTAACACCTATAGGTTGGGAATAACTTACTTGGTTGAGTTGTACATTTTTTCTTGATTGGAACATATAGGGTTAGAGTAACCTATATAAGAGACTAGTCATTTGTTGATGACTTAATCTAAAGATTAGGGTATGTTGAGGTTGAGACTCACCTATGTGATTAAGTAAATAACTTGAGCCAACGAGAAAATTTCATGCTTGGTAATTAGGTATGAAATTAAATTTGATATCTTCTAGGAACCAACATGATTGAACGAGGCTTAATACTCGAAATTAGTACCAATTATTATCAAGAAAATTAGATTGAGTTGAAATATGGAATACATCTTTGAAAATAATTTGAGGATAGAAGAAATCCATGGTATGGATGTCCTAAGATAAAGGGGATTTATCTTCACAAAACTCCTAACCATTATTACTTGGGAATTAAATGTGGAATGAGACCACAAAATAGGTTTTCACTTAGTCAAAGAATAGACTAATATGGGATATAAAAGAGGTTGTGTACCCAAAGTTTTGGAGAATTAAGGGATGGAATGATAAATTTGAAGTTATAGGTAGGACATTGGGGTGACAGAGTTATTTTTTGGGTGAGGAACCACTAAACCCTGGAAAACGATGGAGTAAGTTGTTGCTGAGTATATAGAAAGATAATATCTAGTGTGCCAAAAAATAAAGATAGGATGTCATCATTGGCAAGACATGTGTACTCTCTTGATATTCCAGAGGGGTAGTGGAATAATGAAAGACAATTTAACCTGTCTATGTCGACGGAATTGACATAATGTGTGGTGGAAAAACTCACCAAGGTAACCAATGTTGGATGGAAGCTTGATTTATGGGATTTCGGTCCTAAATAATATATTGTGTGAGGTATTTGCTTAGTAATCCTGAGAAGGTTGTCTCAGTTGAGAACAACAAAATAATGATAGGTTGTATGGACCATGATCATACTATGAGACATTCAGTTGAATGAATGCACAATATATTATTGTAGCCAAACAGGCAAAAGAGGAAAACCAAATCTTGAATGATTTGTTGAGTACTTGTAAACTTCTAACATCGAGGTTTGATCCATTATATGGAAAGGAAGGCTGGAAAATCTAATAGGATGAAATAGGCTAAGATATAGGGTTAACCTTAGACTTGATAGTTTGTCAAAAAGGACTAATAGATTGAAGAGATCAATGAAAAAAATTTGATACAAAGCTTAAGTATGAAGCAGTAACGAAATTGATAGATGTCCAAGAGAAATGTTGTGCTCAAGACAGACAAGTGGTCAAGAGCATTAATTTTAGCTAAAGTAAATAGATAAGTAAGAGATGGGTGAACTTGGCTTTTGAGTTATTTGAAGGTGTAAATACTAATGGGAAGGATGGGACCCACGGTGTAATGCACAATGCATCGTTATTCCTTTTCTATTTGGATTATACTAAGGATAAATTTGTGAGCCAATGAGAATGTGCTTTCTAGTCACTATAGTATAGGTGTCATGTGTTGTTCAAATAGTATTGTACATGGGATGTACATAAGAGATATTGTGAATACAACACATAAACTCTTTGAGAGAGTATGTGTGAGACATAGAATTTTTCCCTATGCAATAATAAGGACACTCGATGCAAGGTCCAAGAAGGACAAGATGCAAGGAGTGATGCTACATAGGATGAATGTTTTATAAATCTTAGATATTTTGAGAATGGTAAGTAAAACTTTATTTGACTTTAGTTGTATGTTAAAGTGTTATAGATCATTGGGGACAATGATTCACAAGGGGGGAAGTATGTTACACCCCAATTGTGCAATTACTATTTACTATTACTATGTAGGGTAAAATGTCAATGTAATGTGAATTTTGAAGATGAATAAATTGTGCTTTCACTTTGTTATCAAAAGAATTATGCATAAATTATATCTCATTTAAATGATATGTGAAGAAATGCATGAATATGAAATGGAAGGTTATTGAATTAATATTCTAACTATGAGATGTATTATGTGTAATGCATATTTTGTTGAATAGTTGACTACCTTGGGAATATTTTGAGAATGCGGATGCAGGTATATGTTCATTCCCCCAGGTGGAGGGGAAGTATCACTCATGAGAAGATCTTGGTTAGGTAACCAGTAACGTATCCTATCTGAGCTTATTCATACACCACAGTAGAATAATTGAGTCGGATTATTATGTGGGAAGTAGGTAATGCATCCTTAGTTTGATGTGACTAACATGATAGTTGCCTCTCCAACGTGACAGTTGCCTCTCCAGTAGGAAAATGAAATGAGGAAGTCTCAGAATGCCATCTCTCACATAAGGCAGTGAGCATACCTCTGTTTGCCCAAATTGTGGGCATGGTGCAAACATGATGTAACCCCAATCTCCATAGCAATCGTGTCTCTGTACTCTGCAACTGATCTCTGAGCTCAAAAGTATATGGTTGCGACTCCTGGGTGTAGATCGGATCTAAAATAACCTGCAATAGGCATTCAAACCAAATGTCAGACAAACAAATCATTTCATTTTTCCATCAGAATTTTTTTCAAAAGTTTGACAATCAAATGCGTCGCTTCAAAAGAAAATGCGGTGCACATATCATATACGTCATTCTCAAATTCATATGTGGTGCACAACAATACATGCTTCGTACAAACAAGCATATGTGTTCCATATTGCAAATGCATCACCAAAACTCATACCAGACATTATCAGGCAAATGCGAACAATAAATTGCAAATGCGTTGCATTTTAATTGCCTAATCATAATGCAAATGCGATTCATTTTAACAAATGTGTCTCACCTAACTACATGCGACTATCCTATTCTCATATGCATTGCAAGAACTCAAATGCGGTGCATAAAATTACAAATGTGATTTTTGCTTAAATGACCTAAAAATACTTAGACATGATTTTGCATATGTGTCGTTTTGCGAGCAAATGTGTCACATACAAACTCATATGCGGTGAACTAAAAATGATGCATTTGAAAATTAAACTTTGACTGCCTAAAACTACGTATAAAACAATAATTCAAGAGATCGTTCAAAGGTACTTACCGGGGATCCCGTGTCGGCAGGTTGTTGGAATGTTCGGATCCGGTAACCGCGGTGATCTGAGTATGGAATAGGAGACATTTTCGCCAGGTGCTCAAAGCAATTTTCTCAATTCTTCAAATCTATAAGGTGCAAATGATTTGAATTTCACCCTAATTTCTATTTATACCTAGGTTTAAAAGTGGCATTTCTTCTGAACTTGTCTATTGGCCAGGTAAACTTCCATCTTCAAACAACTCGTACATGTCCCTAGCACTTCCATATTCAATTTTGTCAACTCCATAGCATTTCTAGCCATCAAATTGACTTATCGGGACTAATTCTTGATAATTTGAAATTTTCCAAAAATTCATTAATTTTCCTGAGGGGGCATATCCTAACCTATTTCATACCGAGGCACAATTGGGGCATGTTTTTAATGATTTTCTTTGACACAAAAGCCGAAACAACATTCTATCAAAGAGGGGCAAACTATAGACATTGAAAATTGGTCTAGGCCTGCGAGTACCACTTTCAACATAATTTTCTAATGTCCATGATCACGATTAAATAATGTTAATTATTTAATTATTTCCTATACATATCTTTCTTCTATTAATTAAATAACCTTTAATTATTTAATTAATTCATTATGACCCTTATTCAACTTTGATTAATTAAATGAATCTTATTTATTTAATTACGACGCTAATTAATTATCTTTCTTAATTAAATAATTTATTATTTAATTTACCTTTTGTCATATTTCGACTATAATTAAATATTCCTTTTTTAATTATTTAATTATTCAATTAATCTTTTCAGACAATTAAATAAATCATTGTTTATTTAATTAAATCTTTTCAAATTTTGAATGTTGAATTAAATAAATATTTAATTCATAAAAATAGCTATTTTTGTCACATTCTTCTATCGCCCACTTAACTAATTATTCACTCACCATCTAACTCAAGATCTATTCAAATCCATCGGTTATCTCCTGATTCGATATCTGATTGTTTCTACGAAGAGACTCTTTGTCACAACTAGTTAGTTATCTAGTTAAGGCGCATATGCATGCACATATTTATTAATTAAATATTTTGATTTAATGAATCAATTCATGTGTGCATTCGAACACATTGTTGTCAATTTCTAACTTTACCCTTTTCATTCAATTCTTATCTTTCTAATTTTCGAAGACTTTCAATTGAAGATTAAATCATTTATTTAATCTTGATCTCTTATTCAGTCTATTTTTGAACAGTCTTAACACCAAATTAAATTATTATTTAATTTAATCTTTATCCTGGAGAATTTCCCAACTCACGTTCTAACTGACACAAATCTCACATTGCATGACATTCATCAATCTCGATCGTTGATCTCTCTTTCGAATCTAAGCCAATCGTTTGAAAACCAACTTTCTATAAATTGGTTGAATTTTGTCATTATTCCTCCCAAAATCTATATACTTTGGAGGAGACTTATTAATATTCGATGTTTTTCTATTATCACATATACACATGAAGGTTATACTTGCACACTTATGAAAATCTAAGGGAAATTATACTACAGAAGGAAAAATGGAGAAGGACAATCTTGACAATTCGAAGGAGTGGATGGATATTCGGTCAGGTTGTTTTAGTTTATTCTTTTGTACTTTGTTGTTTGATTTAGATTAATGCATGTTTATTAGATTTAACCGATCTTGCTTGCAACGCTTTTTATCTATGTTACATTTGGTGAACCTTACGTGAAGACTTCCAATCTTCGCAAATCCATAAACAGTTTGATTATTTTGCTGGTATCATTCGGAATGATGCATATGATTGACGAAATGACGCATTTGAATTCGAGAACCGCATCTAATAAATCCCGAGACACATCTGACGAAACCTGACGCATCTACAGCTTTCTACGATGCAACTGACTGATGAAACCTACGATGCATCTGGTTTGTAACTTTATTCGAGTTTTAAAATTTCGTATTACGATTTTCTAATTTTCACTTTTTATTTTCGCTAATGTTTGGTTTGTTGTGTGTGATTTAGGAGGATAATATAGTTTTTGCAGGACATAGCGTAGAAGATATTGAAACCAAAACCCCTTTTCTGCAGGATGAATGATGAAGAAAAATATGAAAACTACTAACAAATTGCATGCAGAACCTATTTGTCGAAGGCTTTAATTTTGTAAAAAGAAAATTTTGTTTGGTAGCTTAGATAATTGTCATTTGGGATTAAAATTAAATAATGTCTTTTGTGCCTGTATATGTTTAGTTTAGAACCCCGATTCGATATATCGTAGTATCCTCTCCTCTTGCGGATTCATGCAATCCTAGGTGCAAGAGAACCGATTTATGACTCTAGAAATTTGGGCTTGCGTTGGTGGTTAAGAGTAACCAGCATGACTCAAAACCGGTGACAAGCTTTTTTGCCGAGCCACTCCCAACCAGCATACAAATTTTAATACTTGAGGAAAGCTCAATATTACAAGGATCCCAACGGAAAAGCATTTGATTCCCTAGTACCCTTGAGGTGCGTTGAAACCTACAGAGCCTAACCTCTGCAAACTGGGATGATATTGCCTCTCGCATGGCTCTTCTGAACGGGTGTCTGAACTAAAAAATCCAATTTGTTCATACTTAAGCCAAAATCCTTCTATTTACTCGTGCAACAAGTTGGACCCGTGAAGCCGTCTCAAATCCTTATAGTTCATGTGTAGAGATGAAAAGTATGCCATGGGGGGTTCATGGGTACTGTAGCTTGGCTGCCCTGAGAAGTGTGTGTCGTGGAGGGGAGCTAGTGGGGTCAAGCTACTAGTCATCCGCCTTGAATATCTGTAGCTAGGGAAACACAATTGAGAACTTAGTAAATACTGTCCATCACAGCCTAGGATTGTACATGTCTTCTAATTTTAACAGATTCATACATGTCAAAACTAAAAAAACTTTGTCTTTTGTGATTGTATTTGCTTTATTTGTCAAAACTTGATCAAAAAATTGAGTCATTCATAACATTGTCATCAGAACACCGCAACTGAATAGTGAGTCACAAATGCCAAATTAAAAACCGCATGTGTCATTACGAGTCGCAACTGTTAAACAAAAAACTGCATGTGTCTGTCAACAAATTATTTTTCACAGAGTTTAGATTCTGATTTGCATTTGTCATAGGTTAAACCACATCTGTCTGCGAAAGTTGCATTTGTCTGTCAACATTCAAGACTAGGTTTTATCAGTTAGCCACATCTGAAAAACTGCAACGCATCCGTAAATTTTAGAAACGTGTCTGCAACCCGAACCATAATTGATTGTCAAAAAAATCCCAAAATTTGCAAACTCAATCTGAAAAACAAACTATATTTTTCACTTCTATTTCTTACGGTTAACCTTCGATAGAAACTAGAAAATTTCTCAAAAACCTTGCGTTGTTTAGGTGTCATTTACGTCTTAGAGATAGTCATCTTAGTTGCAAAAAAAAAACTTAGTTACCTCATTGGAATTTGCATATTATAGAATAGAATAACTTTCTGCATCATGGGATACGTTCATACTTTGATTTGTCATTATCATTGAACCTAGTCATTATTGTCTTACTAGTGAATCCTTTCAGCTCATCAGTCTAGTTTGGGAAATTCACCTTATCAGTTTGTCTTTGTCCTACATCAGGTTCCTTGGTAAGGTTATGTCGTAGCTTTGGATTATTCCACAGGTGGTAGGTTATACTCGCTTGGAATCATTCACCCTTATAGTCTACTCAAAAAAATTACATATAATCCATCCTAACATATGTCATCCTAGAATACGTCATTTTAGAAAACCTTAAATTTAGTGACATCCTTTATATTCAGAAAATTCCAAAAACATAGAAATAGGACATTTCAGTTTCTAGACATGGTTTTGCATTTTCCCTTTTGAGCAACATTTTCATGGTTGAAACAAGGGCTAATAAGAAACAAAGAGAAATGTCAGACCCCAATGACTTCATCAATCCTTTTGGAAACCAACCATTAGGGAAAGAGAGACCACACACAACTTTGCTTGAAAAACACGTCACTAGAGACACACATGGAAAAAATAATTCTGAAGATATAGATGTTGTCGTACAAGATCCTGAGTTTGCATCCTTTATGGATGAGTGTTTGGCAAATGATCCCCAACGATATCTAGCAAAGTTTCTAGTAGAAGGTGCCACACTACCACTAGGATTTGACGTTCACACTTTGAAAATAACATCTACTCAACCAACGCAAACCATGATGTCAAGTATCTATGTTCCTCAAATTACCATAGCAATACCAACTAGCATGCCTACTCAAACATTGTCAATTGTAAACACAACCCCATTCAATATAACACAAGGTTTACAATTCACTACAAGAGCATCTTCATCAAACCCCTTTGGCACAAACATCACTGGTGAAAGATCCAAAGTTGGCACGAACACAACTATACCTCATATCAATACTAGTACTGCTATTCCACAAATAGGGGCTACACAGATAGGAAATATTCCTATTCCAAATTAAAACACACAAACAGGAAATATTCCTATACCAAATCAGAACATTTAGATAGGATATGTCCCTACACCGAATCAGAACATTCAAACAGGATATATACCCTCTCCAACTCACAATCCATCACATAATATTGTATTCCAAAACACTTACATCGATCCTAATAATGCAAACAACATGTCATTGACACATGTAGATGTTCTGCAAAATCAAATGCAAATCCTTCAACAGCAAATGGACAGTATGTCTATGTCAGGAAAATGAACTATCTCAATGCAAGATTTATGTCCATGTCCTTTTGACAAAGTACTATACATGACACCCTTCCCACACAGATACATTATACCGAATTTTCCTAAGTATAATGGGAAGATGAATCCTTTAGAACACATCAGATAATTTTCTACAACATGCATGGACATCTCGTATGACCCCCACCCTCACCGGGATAGCATTGGAATGGTTCTCTAAACTACCCTACGGCATAAGATCATGGGGTGAATTAGCTGAGAATTTTTTCGAACACTTTGCCTTCAACATAGACAATGAAATAATGATAGCTACCTTGTGTCACACCATGCAAGAAGAAGGCGAAACTTTCACCACTTTCTTTCAAAGATGGAGAAGTTTAGCTAGTCGATGTCCTTTTGAGATACTAGAAAAAGAAAAAGTCACGATATTCCTTGAAAATCTTCATCCGAAACTGAGAAGTGACTTAAGAGTGCATTGTTGTACCTCATTCCTAGAATTGGTGCAAAACGACATTATACTTGAAAAAGGCCTTATTGACAAAGGAGATATTAAGGTACCAGGTAGGAACCCAATTGTTCAACATCAAAATGCTCCCAACGATAGAAACAATTTTTGGTCTAGAAACAAAAATGTAATAAATAACGGTATTGTTGATGCCATGTGGGACTTGTCATTACACTTAGAGGTTACAAATCCAATCAGGACATGACTAACAATCTAGATCAAATGGGCCAACTTTATCCAAAATTCGCAACAACAACGACCACAGAGGAGATTTCCTAAATGTGAATTTACCCCTTTGGGGGAACCAATTGAGTCAGTTTTCAAAAAACTGATTAAACATAATCTCCTAAAACCTCTAGAACCAAAACAGTATGATCTTGGACAGTTTAAACCCTCATGGTGGGATGATAACACCTATTGTGAGTACCATCAAACAAAGGGAGACAACCTACAACAATGTCGACAACTGAAAAAAATCATACAAGATTTTGTTGAAGATGGAACCATAGAAGTCAATGGGAAGAAACATACCAAGAAAAGTGATCACAAGGTCTTCACGGATCCATTACATGACCATGGGAAAGGAAAGGCCTCTAGTTCAGGAACTAAGAATAATACCTCAACCAATTATAACAGTGCTAAGTATGATTATAAACCAGGTACCATCATCAATCATATCCAAGCTGTTGATGAAAATATCAATACCATTACCATAAAGAAGCATCCCGAATGTGTTGTCAATACACGTAGAACTAAGATAACCCTTCCAGGTCCTTCTTTAGAGCCACCAACACAACCTTCCAAGCCTAAGTATAATTTGTTGGACCAGTTGGGCAAGACCCCAGCACATATATCCATCTTGGAATTGTTGTCTATATCACCAGATCATCGAACCATTCTTGACAAAGCCTTACAGAACACTACTGTCCCTACCAACAAATATGTCAATCATTTTGAAGAAATGGTAGGATACTTAACCAATTCCCATCATGCCATATTTTCTCAACAGGATTATTCAACCAAAAAAGACCCATCATAATGATCCATTACACCTTGAAGTTCTAGTCCATCAAACCAAAGTCAGACGAGTCTTGGTAGATGGAGGAGCAAGGTTGAACCTTTGTACCTTAAAATTGGTTAAGGCATTAGGATTCTTAGAAGCATGCATAGACACCACAAGAGTATAGTCATTTAGGCATATGTTGATGAGGAAAGATCATCTAAAGGATTTGTTACACTCCCTATCAAGATTGGCCATGCAGTTATGGACACTAGCTTCCAGGTCTTGGATCTCACCCTTCCCTATAACCTTTTGTTGGGTAGATCTTGGATACACGCAATGAAAGTTGTACCTTCCACATATCACCAATGTCTTAAATTCTCATATAATGGCACAGAGGTCACCATTGATGGTGATCCAGATCCTTTTCAATACTACACAATCATACATGAAATACCACAATGACAAGTGCCAGTTAACCAAGAAGCCTCATAATCTACCTTCAACTCTTACCAAGTCCATTACATTACAACCATCATCATCCACACCTAAGGTCAAGATCCAAGACAAGGGTTGTGGAGAATATCACATGAAGGCATCCTATTGTGCCAGTCAGCTGGTTCCACCTAAATCATATGGTTTGCCCACAACAGATAGGAAGGAGTCAGTTGTCACAATACATGTCCCTCCTAAAATGACATTCACAAAATGGGGAGAGTTAAGTAAGGAAGCTATGGACCAAGAAGATGTCACCTCCTGGTTATATAAAGAAGACAATGAAAACCCTCCGCCATCTATTCAAATATCTAAGGATCAATATGGAAAAGGCTTCATGGTAATGCAAAGAAAAGGCTATGACAGACACATTGGGTTAGGACTACATCAGAATGGAAGGACTGAACCAATCATTGTCTCACAAAGACCTAAAGGCCCAGGGCTAGGGTTTCAACTGATTAGAATTGGTATTCTTGGTCCTCCATTATCGTTACAAGAGGAAGTAAGTGCTTTTGAAGATATCGAGATATCTCATGAACCACTTGACCTAGTTTATGATGACTCCCCTGACTCAAGCGACTACGAATGGGATTCCCTTTCCTCTACCAACATGAATGACCTAGATAAGTTATTTGGCGAACTTGATAAAATGCTACAATCCACACCAAATCCATCTAGCCCCTATCCTAAAAAGTCCTTGTCAAAAGAAGAATGGCTTAAGCTTTAATATTAGGAAACCCTTGATCCTACATCTTGGGCACCTGACAAACCATCTTCTAACAACCTAGCTCTTGCAGTTGTACCACAACCAAGTTTACCTGTCCCTAGGAAGAAGAACAAAAAGGAGTTAGTCCAAAACTTCTATGACCATGTTAACCACTCTATATTCACCTTGTCAGCCTCCACATTTGATAACTCTGATGATGACATGCCCCTCGTATATCCCCAACTTATTGACTGGGATCAACAAGGTACACCCACCTTAGATATATTCGAGAACGACGAAGCGATAGCTGAGTTCATGGGACTTTGAGAAGGCATACCTAGAGGGGATCATAAAGTTGGGTTTACCATAGACTTGGATGACAAGGTATATTTTTGGGATTCTATTCACACCTCCAGTCGCAAAAATGAAAATAAAAAGAAAAATAATGAAAATGACAAGTCCCTAGGTAAAAACTGAAAGGCACCTTGGACGAAGAAATAGTAAAAATAAAGGACGTATCTGAGGGAGAAAACCTCTTTGAGGCACCCAAGGATGGAGGTTTGAATATTCTCCCAGTTGCTTAGGAAAAATCACCAATGTTAGCAGAAGATTCTGTCGAGATCAACATAAACACAAAAGAAAACCCTCAAGTAATATATTTTGTAGCATCTTTGAAAGAGACAGAGCAACAAGAGTTTTGAGACTTCTTCACAAAGAGACAGATAAACTTTGCACGGTCATATGTTGATATGCCTAGGCTGGATCCAGACCTTATTTTGCACCATCTACCATTACAACCAAGTATTAAGCCAGTCAAGCAGAAGCTAAGAAAGATGCATCCACAAATCGCTCTACTAGTCAAATTTGAACTTAAGAAATAATTGAATGTCGGATTCATCAGAACAATAGACTACACAGAATGGATATCAAATCTTGTACCAGTGACCAAACCATCTGGGGGCATTCGCATTTGTATAGACTTCAGAGATATCAACAAGGCATGTCCTAAGGATGATTTCCCTTTGCCCAACATTTACATGATAGTGGACCGTATAGTAGGATATGAGATGCTATCCCTCATGGATGGTTTCTCTGGGTATAATCAAATCAAAATCGCAGTTGACGACCAACACAAGACAACTTTCACAGGGGAACATACTGCTGGAATGTTATGCCTTTTGGGCTCAAAAATGTTGGAGCTACATATCAACGTGCAATGACGACTATTTTCTATGACCTTGTACATACTCTCATGGAAGATTATGTCAATGATTTCACAGCTAAATCAGTAACAAGAGAAGATCATTTGAAGGTTCTAGACAAGATATTCCAAAGAATAGAAAATTGCAAAGTTAGACTAAATCCAAAAAAGTGTGTCTTTGGTGTTAAATCAAGAAAACTTCTAGGATACATCATTTCTACAAGATGCATTGAAGTGGACCCCACAAAAGTAAAAGCTATAATGGATATGCCTCCCCCAGCCAACATCAGTCATCTAAGAACACTACAAGGGAGATTACAGTCTATCGGATGCTTCATAGTGTAATTAGCAAACAAAATACATTCGTTTCAACATTTGCTCAAGAAGGGAGTATCGTTTGTATGGACACCCAAATGCGAAGAAGCTTTCCAAAAGATTAAGGATTATCTGCTTGCTCCACCTGTCTTAATGCCACCTACAGATGACAAACCTTTGATACTTTATATTTCAACAACTCAGTCAACATTAGCAGCCCTACTTGCACAAAATGATGATCAAGGTCATGAAAGGGCAGTATAGTACATCAACCATACTTTGGTGGGATATGAACTAAACTACATTAACATATAATGTGCATGTCTTGCGATAGTATTTGCTACTCAAAAACTTAGGCACTATATGCTAAACCGCCAAACCATGCTAGTCATAAAGATTGATCCTCTGAAATGTCTCCTCAGTAAAACAACATTAACAAGCCAATTGGCTAAATGGGTGATGATACTTAGTGCATAGGGCATCCAATATGTGGAAAAGAAAGCTATAAAAGGGAAAGTAATTGCAAATCAATTAGAAGATGCACCAATTAAATTAGACCATCCTTTAGTGGCAGATTTTCCAAATGAGTTTATCTTCAAAGTTGACACTAGAACCACATGGAAATTATAGTTTGACGGGTCACATACCAATCGTGGTTCAGGAGTAGGCATACTATTTGTTACACCTCAAGGCGATACTATTCCTAAATCATTCAGAATTGATTTCCCTTGCACCAACAACATAGTGGAATATGAAGTTGTAGTGATAGGACTAAGAATGGTAGCCCAATGGAAGATCAAGAGTCTAAATGTTTATGGAGATTCTCAGCTAGTAGTTCGGCAAGTCAATGATGAATATGAAACAAAAGATGAGAAACTTGCCCCCTACATACGCATGGCTGACAATTTCAAGCAGTACTTTGATGACATCACCTTTCAACAAATACCATGCATTCAGAATAGGGCATCAAATGCTATGGCAATCGTGGGTTCCTTATTGTATATTCCTAGTAACGTGCCTAAATTTGAGTATTTGGTCGAACAAATTTTGGTCCCTGCCTATGATGTCCCCAATTCCACGATGGTGTGTATGATTTTTGGTCCTACTTCCCCTTGGTACAAGGACATATACGACCGTCTAAACACCCAAATCCTACCTTTAGACCTATCAAGCAACCAACGTAGAACCTTTATCCGTAGGTTTTCCAAATACACCATCAACAAAGATACCCTGTATAGACGTACCTTAGATAACACCTTGATGATATGTATCGGTGTTGAAGAAGCACAAGCAACCTTACATGCGGTACACGAGGGTATATGTGGATCCCATTCTAGCGGTCCTACCTTAGCCCACAAGATTATGAGATTAGGTTATTATTGGCCTACTATGGAAAAGGACTCATATATCTTTGTCAACAAATGTCGACAATGTCAAATACACAGAGATTTGATACGCGCGCTAGCGCAGGAGCTTCGTTTGATTACTTCACCATGGCCCTTTTCCCAATGGGGACTTGACCTCATAGGTAAGATACATCCTGCATCATCCAATGGCCATAAGTTCATCATAACCACCACTGAATACTTCACCAAATGGATCGAGGCTATTCCCATGACTTACATCATCGACACACAAATATCCAAGTTTATTTTGAAATACATCATTTTTCGGTATGGTGTACCTCAATCCATCATCACATAAAATGGTCGTCCATTCAAAAACCAAGAATTTCGCCATCTCTGTGATGAATTCCATATCCAACATCATTTTTCCACTCCATATTACCCACAAGGTAACGGCCAAGCTGAGGCATCTAATAAAACCATCATCAAAATCCTCAAAAATACTGTCAATGATGTTGGTCGTGACTGACATCTACAACTTAATCCTGCCTTATGGGCCTATCACACAAGCATCCGCACTCCCACCGACGCCACTCCATACTCCCTAATATTCGGTTCCGAAGCTATCTTACCTATTGAGGTTGAAATTCCTTCCTTAAGGGTATCCTTGAAAGGACATGTTGACAATGAATAGTATCATGTGGCCAGATTGCATGAGTTATAATTCCTAGAAAAATGAAGACAAAAGGTGCTAGATCATCCTCAAGCATATCAGAACTGTCTTCATCGCAGCTATAATAGGAAAGTGTTGAATCGACACTTTGACATTGGTGACTTGGTCTTAATGGAGAATCCTAAGAATCAATATGAAAGGAAAGTTTGAACCAAACTGGTTAGGGCCTTATATTGTTACAAAAGCTTTTGGATCAGGAGCGTATCAACTCTCTACCCCTGAAGGAGAAGCACTTTTATCACCAATCAACAGCCTTCATCTAAAGAGATTCTATGTGTAGCTTCTGAGAACCATGTCTTAATCAAAAAATTAAAATATATATATAAAAACAAAAAACAAAAAAATCGTTACCTTGATGAAAACCTGGCAAATAGGCATCTTTGTTACACCAAAAAAATTGAAAAATCAATAAAATAGTAAAGAGAAATAATCCGTCCAATAGTGAAAACCACCTCGGTGGTGCTATGGATAAGTACCATGGTGAAAAATTGGCAAACAGGCGCCATGTGTAGTCGAATTTTCTCCTTCGTCTACCATCATTCTAATCAGACTTCACCATCAATCATAATAAATGGTTGTCTTATCCATTACTTGAAATGATTGACATCAAGTCCACTCTGTCTCCCCAGTCCATCCTGAAAGTCTTATTCCCGACTGGGGGAAAATCCTCGATCTGTGTCATTTGGACCTTGTACATAGCATTCCACCATCAGAAAATGTCCTAAAAAGGCTCAAAAACATCATAAAATGTCCTGAAAAAATCCAAAAACTCCAAAAAGATAAAAAAAGTGTCAAAAATACCAAAAACAAAGTCATAGTCAGTTGTGTCAGGTCAGTTGTGGACATAGTCGAACTACGTTGCCTCTGCGATTGGACGTAGGCAAGGCCATCAGTCAATGTGCCCCTAAGGTATTAGGTTTGTTTGTCTAGGTTTGTCATGTATCACACACATAAAATAATGACTCATTCTTTGTATATGTCAAAGTCACTGTTCATGTTGAACTACGAGGTCTCTGCATGTATAACGTAGGCAAGGCCATCAATCAATGAGCCCCTGAGACTGCACTAGGTCAGTACATTAGGTTTTATCACACTCATTATCACACACATCGTCTAAACATCAAGTTAAGTTCATATTTGTCAAACATTCATGCCATTCAAAGTCATGTCGAACTACGAGGTCTCTGCGTGTATAAGGTAGGAAATGCCATCAATCGATGAGCCCCCGAGGCCGCACTAGGTTAGTCCTTTAGGGTACATCGTATCAAGTCCACATAAGTCAACACACACACACTCATAATAGTCAAGGTATCAAAACAAGTCATGCATCAACAAGGAAAACATGTCAAAACTATCATCAAGTCAAAATCAAACACATTATCAAAACAATAAACTTATGTCTTAAGCAAGATATGTCTTTCTTGACAACGGACATCCTCAATTGTCATAGCCTCATGTAGCTTGTCGCATCAATGGCATTAGACTCAACGTCTTATACAACCCATGTCTTTCTAAAACCAGCCTTTGCCATGCCTTACACAGATGGTCACAAAGTCGAAACCAGACTCAATGTCTTATACGGTATGTGTCATCCCTCACATCAGGCTATGTCAAATATCAAACAATCACACAAGATCAAGTTTTGGCAAATACTTTTATTGGATTTTTAACTTTGTATATTATTTTGTCTTATCTTTTTTATGGATTTGTGTATGAGTCCGGTTACTAGCTTTTTCAAGGATGTCCCATGAAGGATTTAGAGAAGAAAGGATGTCTCAGGGCTCTTTTTCTTTGATTGTTGTCTATCAACTGTCTTTTAAACTTTGGATTTTGAGTCATGTTACTAGTTTCCTCAAGGATGTCCCATGAAGGATTTAGAGGAGCAATGACATCTCATGACCCGTGTTTTATTTTGTTTGCTTTTGTGGTTTGTCTGGACAAAAAGGCTGGTGCAATATTTTCCTTAGTATGAGTTAAGACACTCCTTGTTTGCGACTGTCTATTTTTCACAAGTGGATGACTTTGTACACTATGGTCTATCTCATATCATGGTGTGTACTATCCATTTGTGTCAGTCCCGCCCAATGATGATTAAATGCAAAGCTTAGTATATATATGGAAAAATATCGAAGATTATATGTGCTTTAAATAACCATTCTTGTGTCATACTAACATTTTGAATTATCCACGCTAACATTTCTTCTATTCTGCACAACGACAGAGTCCTATGACACACAAAAAAATTAGATAATCTGCATATGCATACATTCCACAAACATTATGTAATCATTGTCATATGTCTATATATAGTACACCATATAGTTATGCTGCATTTTTAAACAAGCATGAACAAGAGGCATATCTAGGAAAATCATGGCATAATAGGCATTCAATCATCATAAGGTACATAATAAATATATTACATCTATATAACCATTGTCAACATATAGCATCACATGTAGATAGTATTGTATATATAAACATTACATTACATCCCATTATCATAAAGTACATACATCCATCATCATATAGAATCGCATAACATCGTAGGTTGCATGAACACATCATAATGTAGAAATGATCATCCATAACATGTACATATAAGATATAGAGAACATAATCATATAGGAAAAGAATGCATCATCATAAATAGAACTGCATATCGTATGAAACACCAACAAAAATCATATATATATATCACTCAAAATAACATGTGTCACAATACAATGTCAGAATGTATCATAAATAAAAGGAGCTTGCAGGGTTTGTGATCAAAGTACAATTTCTACAAATATGAAAATGTCAACATGTGGCGCTGCCACTACTCCCATCTGGCGAATGTGGAGGCAACAGTAGTTGAGGTACTCTATGTGCGCTTGGAGGCCTGTCACATGGACTTGTCCTCGATGGTCCTATCACACCCTCTGTGCTTTGTGTCCTCATCTCACTTCTGCTCTATGATCTATGGCTACGTGCCTCAGAAAAACTAGGAGCTCGTCTCTCAGCAGGCACCACTGAATCATACAGATCCCTGTAATAGGAAGCTCTCTCCATTGCCCTGACTAACTCATGAGAAAAACCATCAGAAGATGAACCACTACAAATACATCTGATCTCAGTAAATTGCTACTTTGTCTCCTGCCTCCAGGCTACTACCTAGTCTCTCTCCATAAGAGCACTATCCCTTTCCATCCACATGGCATCCCACTCTGCGGTAAACACTCTCACTAATGTAAGTGGGGGTTTGGTTGGAAGCTTCACACCTCCATATCCCGGGTCTCACCTCAGCAATCCCCTGTTGTGGCTCCTTTCACCACCCAACCTCTAGGCTCTAACACTTCTTCAGATACCCCTGGTTCAATACCATCCCCTCTTCCAACCTTTGTCAAATCAAAACACACAACTCTTACTTCTTGCTTGCTGTCCTCACTGACCCTTATTCCTTCCTAAAAGCCAATTCCACTCCATACTTCACCAAGTCTTTGCAGGGTTGCTAATTCATGTTTTCATGCTTATTTGCATCCTACTAAGCTTCTCAAAACTCCTTTCACCTTCATTCCTCCATCGCTTCCAAGAAACCCTTGGTTAGGGTTTGGAAAAGGCTACTAGCCTTAAGCCATTTTTAGGCCTCCAAGCCCGGGTAAAACTAGTTGTTGCACACAACTTCCCCAAAGAACCTATAATATTTTCCTTGGATTCTTGATCCCTGTTACACCCTTTCCAATATTTTCAAACCCTATCTCCTTGACAGGCCGTACACAGGACCATTCTCCTAATTTTGCAGAAACCAAGTTTCTTTCTTCATTCACTGGCCACCCGGTAGGTCTGTCAGAGCATATCTTTGGTCTCCTGATTATCTAAGCCTCCTCCTTGTGTCCAGACATTTTTGGGGTCTTCCTCCACACTTCTACCATGGGATTTACCCTAGAGAAGTTCACCCTGCAAGTAAAGTGCTTTTTAGCACTGGTAAAATGACTGTCCTAGCCGGGCACTGTCAAGCCCACCTAGGAGCAGTCCTTAGCCATCTTTCTTGCATTCCTAAACCTTCCTACTCCCACCTTAGCTATATACAGGGAGCCTAGCTCCATTTCCCAAGCAACCATACACTGGGTACAGTGGAAAATGAGTCTAGGACTCCATACTGGTCAGGTTACCAGTCACAACACCGAATTAGTAAGAAAACAAAACAACTAGCAAACACAACACCTGCAGATAGTAATCACACACTAAAATCTACCACACCACCACCTAAACAAATCAATTATCATAGTTTATATCATTCTACAAGGTTGATCGTTCTTGATCAACTAGTTTCTCAAAAACACAGAAATTCCACTAACTTCCCAAACTGTCTTTCATTGGCTTTTTCAAATTTTGAAAAACAACAACGGTGCACAATGCCAACCAACCCTCCACAATGGTTGAGGCATCCTCCAAATACTCCTTCTCAATCATTTAGGCCTGAGCCTTAACTGTTCTTTTGCCGGTTAAGGCATTACAAACCTTCATAGGCAAAAACACACAACAAGCTAACCACTAACATGTAGTGCTAAAACTCAAAACTTAAGCATTACAAATAGCTCACCACTTCTGATGGTATCTCTTGACTAGCATTATAGCAAATCCAACTCCTAGAGCAAAGGTCCACATGACCTTAATTGAAAAAAAAAAAAATTGCCAAAAATTACCTATTTCCTAGTCATTTGTCTAGGTGCTCCTGCACCATTCTCCCCCTCCCAGCAGAAACACTAAGAAGGAGAAGGAGAGAGCAAGGAAAAATCAATCCCAAGCTTCTTGAACTGGTCCTCTTGGACCCATGTAGCCTCTGACTCATGCTTATGCTTCCACTTGATGAGGTGCTCCATATACACCTTGTGCCTAGTAGACTTTTGCACCCTGGATTCCAATATCTTCTCAGCTTGTTGCTTGTCCTGATTGGGTAATGATATGTTGTTGATGTCTTTGAAGACCTCTTGAATCTCCTGATCTAATCCCTTGACCATTCCTTTATATTTGATCAAATCAGCAACATTGAAAACCGGTGATATTCCTAAGTCAGTAGGTAACTCAATCTTATATGCATTTTTGCCATACTTGGCCAAGATTTTGCATGGTCCTATTCTCTTCATCTATAGCTTGGTGGAGATTCCCTTCTACAACCTGGACTTGTTGAGGTGAACCATGACATAATCACCTACAACAAATTGTACATCCTTCCTTGTCAAATCCACCTTTTCCTTCAATTTGTGGGTAGCTTCAATAATTGTCTTCCTCACCTGTTCTTGTATCTCTTTCATGGTCTGACTGAAATCTTCAGCATGTCCACTTCTATGTTCCATGGCTCCCAAATCTCTGAGCTCACAAACACCTCTTGGGTGCATTCCATACACAACCTCAAAAGGACTTTTCCCTGTAGTTCTATTGACATTGTCATTATAGGCAAACTCAGCTTATGAGATGACCATATCCCAAGTCTATCCATATTCCTTTGTTAAACACCTTAGTAGGTTACCTAGCACCCTGTTAACCACCTCTGTTTGGCCATCAATCTGAGGATGATAGGCAGATCCAAAAGACAGATTGGTTCCCAACCTATTCCACAAAGTTTTCCAAAAATGACTCATAAATTTAACATCCCTGTCTGAAACTATGCTTAAAGGTAAGCCATGAATCCTTACAACCTCCTTGAAAAATAGATGAGCTATGTAACTAGCATCATGAGTAGTTTTACAAGGTATAAAATGACTCATCTTACTAAATCTGTCCACCACAACATACACACTGTCAAAACCAGATTTGGTCTTAGGAAGGCCTACCATAAAATCCATGCTTACACACTCCCAAGGTCTATTTAGAATTGGTAGGGGTTGATAAAGACCAACATTACTAGCTCCTCCCTTAGCTCTCATGCATATAACACACTGTTCCACATATTTCCTAACATCTCTTGCCAACTTAGGCCAATAGTAAAATCTTTGAACTAACTCTAATGTCTTATTGATGCCAAAATGCCCACTAAGACTGCCATTGTGCTTTTCTTGGATCATATTTTCTCTCATTGACCCTTTAGGAACACACAATTGGTTTCCTTTAAACAACAATCCACTTTGCAAAGTATATTCAGCATACTGGCTATGAAAATGATTCTCAAAGTTTAAACATACCTTATAGATCTCTGAGAAATCTTCATCCACTCCATAGAGTTCTTTAAAACTTTCAATTCCTATGCTTTGCACCTGTATCTCTTGAATTGTCAATAACCTCCTGCTCAATGCATCTGCTACCTTATTCATTTGCCCCTTCTTATGCTTGATAGTGAATGTGAAAGCTTGGATGTATTCCATCCATTTCAAATGCCTTTTACTCAATTTCTCTTGGGTGTTCATATAGCTGAGTGCTTGGTTGTCTGTAAAGACTACAAACTCCTTGGGTAGAAGATAATGCCTCCATTTCCTAAGTCACTGAACCAAAGCATAAAGTTCCAAGTCATAGGTTGAGTATTTCTTCTTTGCTTCATTAAGCTTCTCACTAAAGAAGGCTATAGGCCTCCCCTCTTGACTTAATACTCCTCCAACTACCACTCCACTTGCATCACACTCAACAGTGAACAATTTGTCAAAACTAGGTAGTAAAAGTATGGGTTGAGTTGCTACTTCTTGCTTCAATTTCTCAAACCCTCTCTCAGCTGCTTGAGTCCACACAAACTTGGTTTTCACACCACCTTTTATTGTCTCTAAAACCGGTGCACAAATACCACTAAAATTCCTTATGAATTTCCTATAGAATTGGGCTAAACCATGGAAACTCCTTACCTTTGTTGCTGTGGTTGGTGTAGGCCAGTTTATGATTGCCTCCACCTTGCTTGGATCCATCTTCAATGATCCCTTAGACACTACAAAACCCAAGTACACAAGTTCTTGTTTGAAAAACTCACATTTCTCAAGATTGATTGCCAACTGCTCTTCTTGCAACCTTTTAAGAACCATCTCCACACACTTTAGATGTTCTTCTGCTGTCTTACTGAAAATCAGTATGTCATCAAGATAGACTACCACAAAAATCCCTGTGAAATCCTTAAGCACTTCATTCATTAGTCTCATGAACGTACTAGGTGCATTGGAAAGGCCAAATGGCATCACTCTCCATTCATATAAACCATCTATTGTCTTGAATGTTGTCTTCCATTCATCACCATCCTTAATTTTGATCTGATGGTATCCACTTTTAAGATCCAACTTTGTGTAGTATTGAGCCCATCCAAGACAATCCATTAAATCCTCAATTCTAGGAATTGGAAACTTGTACCTAATTGTGATCCTGTTGATTGCTCTAGAGTCAGTACACAACCTCCATTTTCCTCCCTTCTTAGTTGCCAAGACTACTGGTATTGCACATGGGCTGATACTCTTTTGTATCAAATTCTGATCCAACAATTCTTGCACTTGTCTAGCTACTTCCAAGTTCTGATCCGGTGTCAACTTGTAGGCTGCTTTATTAGGCAATGATGCTCCAGGTATGAAGTCTATTTGATGGCTAATAGCTCTCTTTGGAGGTAAGGTTGTAGGTGTACCATCACTTACAATATCCTTGTACTTATCAAGCAAATTCTGGACTATTTTTGGTATAACTGGTTTTTCCATCTTCTCTTCCTCTTTGGACTGTAATAACACAACATATCCTTGTCCACCTTCATGTAGGGTGTTGAGGAACTCTTTTCCACTACTAAGAAGCACACTTGGTGTCTTTTACTGTCCTTCATCTTCTTCTGATAGTGCCTGCAATTTAAAGGTTCTTCCATCCTTCTTAAATGCAATTGTATTCTCTTTACCATCATACACAACACTCATATCATATTGCCATGGTCTGCCCAACAGTAGATGACATGCATCCATGGGTAAAACATCACAAACTAACTTGTCTTTATAGCCTCCAATTGAAAATTCCACAGTTACTTGCTCATTAACCAAAACACTCTGCCCTTTGTTTAACCAAGTGACCTTGTAGGGGTTAGTATGAGGTACTTTCTTGAATTTCAGTTTAGTTACTGCCTCCTCTGAGATTATATTATCTGTAGAACCAGAATCTACAATAACCTTGCATACTTTACCAAGAATTTTTCACCTTACTCTAAAAAGAGCTCTTCTTTGCTTAGGTTCATCCTTAACCGGTTGCCTTATCAGCACTCTTCTAAACATCAAACTCTCTCCATTTTCAGACTCTATATGACTGATCTCGGTTGTCTTAGGACTCATGGTGTCCTCTTGTGCATAGGCCACTCTCTTTTCATTGCTTGAAGAAGAAACTTTCTCCGGGCATCTATAAGCTGGGTGTCCCATCTGATTGCAATGATAACACTTCATGGTGGCAAAGTAAGAGTTACTTCTGCCTGCTCCTCTTCCTCTATTTGAACCTCCTTGGGGTCCTCTTCCTCTATTAAATCCTCCTCTTGAAGATGTTTCACCTCCATGCTCGGTGAGCCTAGATTCTCCATGATTTCTTTGGTCATTACCTCTTCCCTGGTAACCTCCACACTGTCCTCTTTGATCTCTATGATCTCTACCTTTACCTCTGCCTTTAGAAGCCTGATCTTGCTTCCTTTTGTTCCTTTCCTCAATCTTAATAGCCAGCTGATAACATTGATGAACTGTTTTAGGACTCAAAAGAGCCATCTCCTCTTGGATATTCCACTTCAAACCATTAAGATATCTAGCCACTTTGAGGCTCTCATCCTCTGTCACATTGGACCTCATACAAAGCTTTTAAAATTCTTCAGTATAGGTACTCACATCTAGTTCTTTCTGCCTTAGGCTTTGTCTCTTCTTGTGTAATTGAATTTCATAGTCATCAGGCATGTAGGCTTCTTTTACCTTAGCAACCATACCTTTCCAAGTTGATATGAGTTGTTTGCCTTCTTTCTCCCTCTCTATTTGAACAAACTTCCACCATGTCAAGGTTTATCCTCTCAATCTGGACTTAGCAACTTTCACCTTCTGTGCTTTAGTCACTCCATCACACTCAAAGTGATTCTCCATGCCTTCTATCCAATCCATGACTAAGTTTGGTTCCATCTTTCCACTGAATAGTGGTATGCCTTCAAGTGCTTTTCCACTCAAGGCTTTCAATGCCTTCAAGAAAGGCTCCTCCTTCAAAACAGGGTCAGGTTTAGGGGTCTTGTCTTCCTCTGCAACCTCTTCTTCTTTTGGAATTCTACCCTCAATCTGTGCACTCCTCACTGCTGCCTCCAGTTGAGCTAATCTTTCCCTCAACCGATTATTGTCTTCTTCTTGCTCTTCAACCTTCTTAGCTAGCTCTACATTTGTCACCATGGTGGAAGAATCACTTGACTCACTATCTGACATACAAGATTACTCCCAAATCTTTAACCTGCTCTGATACCAATTTGATGAACTGGGGGTTTGGTTGGAAGCTTCACACCTCCATATCCCGGGTCTCACCTCAGCAATCCCCTGTTGTGGCTCCTTTCACCACCCAACCTCTAGGCTCTGACACGTCTTCAGATACCCCTGGTTCAATACCATCCCCTCTTCCAACCTTTGTCAAATCAAAACACACAACTCTTACTTCTTGCTTGCTGTCCTCACTGACCCTTATTCCTTCCTAAAAGCCAATTCCACTCCATACTTCACCAAGTCTTTGCAAGGTTGCTAATTCATGTTTTCATGCTTATTTGCATCCTACTAAGCTTCTCAAAACTCCTTTCACCTTCATTCCTCCATCGCTTCCAAGAAACCCTTGGTTAGGGTTTGGAAAAGGCTACTAGCCTTAAGCCATTTTTAGGCCTCCAAGCCCGGGTAAAACTAGTTGTTGCACACAACTTCCCCAAAGAACCTACAATATTTTCCTTGGATTCTTGATCCTTGTTACACCCTTTCCAAGATTTTCAAACCCTATCTCCTTGAGAGGTCGTACACAGGACCATTCTCCTAATTTTGCAAAAACCAAGTTTCTTTCTTCATTCACTGGCCACCCAGTAGGTCTGTCAGAGCATATCTTTGGTCTCCCGATTGTTTGAGCCTCCTCCTTGTGTCCAGACCTCTATGGGGTCTTCCTCCACACTTCTACTATGGGATTTACCCTGGAGAAGTTCACCCTGCAAGTAAAGTGCTTTTTAGCACTGGTAAAATGACTGTCCTAGCCGGGCACTGTCAAGCCCGCCTAGGAGCAATCCTTAGCCATCTTTCCTGCATTCCTAAACCTTCCTAATCCTACCTTAGCTATATATAGGGAGCCTAGCTCCATTTCCCAAGCAACCATACACTGGGTACGATGGAAAATGAGTCTAGGACTCCATACTGGTCAGGTTACCAGTCACAACATCGAATTAGTAAGAAAACAAAACAACTAGCAAACACAACACCTGCAGATAGTAATCACACACTACAATCTACCACACCACCACCTAAACAAAGCAATTATCACAGTCTATATCATTCTACAAGGTTGATCGTTCTTGATCAACTAGTTACTCGAAAACACAGAAATTCCACTAACTTCCCAAACTGTCTTTCATTGGCTTTTTCAAATTTTCAAAAACAACAACGGTGCAAAATGCTAACCAACCCTCCATAATGGTCGAGGCATCCTCCAAATACTCCTTCTCAATCAGTTAGGCCCGAGCCTTAACTGTTCTTTTGTCGGTTAAGGCATTACAAACCTTCATAGGCAAAAGCACACAACAAGTTAACCACTAACATGTAGTGCTAAAACTCAAAACTTAAGCATTACAAATAGCTCACCACTTCTGATGGTAGCTCCTAACTAGAATTATAGAAAATACAACTCCTAGAGCAATGGTCCACATGACCTTAATTGAAAAAAACAAAAATTGCCAAAAATTGCCTATTTCCTAGTCATTTGTCTAGGTGCTCCTGCACCACTCACCCTCTCCTCCAAGGACTCCATAGAACTGTCTTTGGGAGCCTCCTCATCCTGCCTCCCCTCTACTATCCTATCATGAAGCTCTCTCTCCTGCTCCCCCATACGTACCTCCTCCTCCTCATCCTCCTCTCCATATCCTTCTAGTATGCCAAGGACATCAATATCCATGTCCTCCCTCCCGACCTCCTCCTATGTGTGCTCCTCTCTGCCAACCTTAGCCTTTGCATGCTCCTCTACTACTACCTCCTCGATAGCATGCTCTCCTCCAATAGTTGCCTCTACTCCACCACCGAGATCCAACATAGGTATGTCATCTACCTCCTCCTCAGTCTCACGGATAGGTGATAATCCACCTCTCCGTCCCAGTCGACCTCATCTCCCACCTCTACCACCACCACCTCTACCATCATCTTTGCCTCCTCTACCAACCCTACCACCACCCCTGCCTCTACGTCAACCTCTCGGACCTATATCCCGTCTCTCTACAGGTGTTGGTTGATTCAGATCTATATATGGCACAGGACGATGTAATGCCCACCAAGTATCATAAGCAACAGTGATCCTTGGATCTGCTGCTCCACCTCTCCATTCCCACTATAAAGGCTGCAGATCCTAAATGTCTTCCTCTGTAGTAGCCACTGGTATCATAGGCCCCCACCAAGGAACCTCTTTGGATGATTGAGAAAACTTGTCTTGTCCTCTAGGCTCATCCTAAACCTCACCGAATTATCTTTGTACACGATCTGGAAATTGTCTCTCTATAATGTGCACACTGGAGACGGTCCTCCCAATCAGGTACTATGTCTGTCAACAATAAGGTAAATGTTTATCCTTGTCAGACCATCGTGCACAATCTATATACGGTCTCCATGTAAACTGAACTAATGTGTCCAGTGAATGTCTCCAATAACCTATGTCTCCAACATGACTCTGTGTGATGTTTCTCACATATCAAAAAACATATGGGGATCTGTCACCCTGCTTAACCGTAACAGGAGGACGAAACACAACAATGTCTTCCCATGCCCAAACCATGAGAAGAGTAGTCTCGCAGCTCATCGACTGCGCATCTCTATAAGCTATATCATGAAGATGGAAGTAAAACTGGCCAAAAACTAGGGGCCCCAAGCATAAACAACCTCTTTCTCAAGCATCCCAACTAACATCTCCCCCACCCAACATGAAATCCATGACCTCGACGGTTAGGAAGAACTATGTCAGCTATCAATGTACATAGTATACAATCACTCCTCTCATATATGTCTGCTAATACCTGCCATCTAATCTCATAATTCTCTATACCTAATCTCCTAAAATCATCATATACATAATATCTCCTAATATCATCATATACATAATATCTACTAATCTCACTAAATCCTCTTTGTGTATCATACATGACTCGCACGCCTCTAATAGGCAATCTCAGAATCCTATAAACATCCTCCAACATGACAATTGCCTCTCCAGTAGGAAAATGAAATGAGGAAGTCTCAGAATGCCATCTCTCATATAAGGCAGTGAGCATACCTCTATTTGCTCGAATCATGGGCATGGTGCAAACGTGATGTAACCCCAATCTCCATAACAATCGTGTCTCTGCACTCTGCAACTGATCTCTAAGCTCAAAATTATCTAGCCGCAACTCCCTGGTGTAGATCGGATCTAAAATAATCTGCAATAGGCATTCAAACCAAATGTCAGACAAACAAATCATTTCATTTTTCCATCATAATTTTTTTTCAAAAGTTTGGCAGTCAAATTTGTCGCTTCAAAAGAAAATGCGGTGCACATATCATATGTGTCATTCTCAAATTCAAATGTGGTGCACAAAAAAAATGCGTCGTACAAACAAGAATATGTGTTCCATATTGCAAATGCGTCACCAAATCTCATACCAGACATTATTAGGCAGATGCAAACAATAAATTGCAAATGCGATGCATTTTAATTGCCTAATCGTAATGCAAATGCGATTCATTTTAACAAATGTGTCTCACCTAACTATATGTGACTATCCTATTCTCATATGCATTGCAAGAACTCAAATGTGGTGCATAAAATTACAAATGCGATTTTTCCCTAAATGACCTAAAAATACCTAGACGTAATTTTGCATATGCGTCATTTCACGAGCAAATGTGTCGCATACGAACGCATATGCGGTGAGCTAAAAACAATGCATTTGAAAACTAAACTTTGACTGCCTAAAACTACGTGTAAAACAACAATTCAAGAGATTGTTCAAAGGTACTTATCGGGGGACCCGCATCAGCAGGCCATCGGAAGGTCCAGATCCGGTCATCGCGGTGATCTGAGTATGGAACATGAGACATTTTTGCCAGGTGCTCAGAGCAATTCTTTCAATTCTTCAAATCTATAGGGTGCAAATGATTTGAATTTCACCCTAATTTCTATTTATACCTAGGTTTAAAAGGGGCATTTCTTCTAACCTTATCTATTGGCTGCGTAAACTTCCATCTTCAAACAACCCGTACACGTCCCTAGCACTTCCAAATTCAATTTTGCCAACTCCATAGCATTTTTGGCCATCAAATTGAATTATCGGGACTATTTCCTGATTTTTTGAAATTTTCCAAAAATTCGTCAATTTTTCCGAGGGGGCATATCCTAACCTATTTCATACTGGGGCACGACTGGGGCATGTTTTTAACGATTGTCTTTGACACAAAAGCCAAAACGATATTGTATCAAAGAGGGTCAAATTGTAGACACTAAAAATTGGTCTAGGCCTGCAAGTACCACTTTCGACATAATTTTCTAATGTCCATGGTCACGATTAAATAATGTTAATTATTTAATTATTTCCTATACATATATTTCTTCTATTACTTAAATAACCTTTAATTATTTAATTAATTCATTATGACCCTTATTCAACTTTGATTAATTAAATGAATCTTATTTATTTAATAAAGTCGCTAATTAATTAATTCTCTTTTTGAATTAAATAATTTATTATTTAATTTACCTTTTGTCATATTTTGACTATAATTAAATATTCCTTTTTGAATTATTCAATTAACCTTTTTAGTCAATTAAATAAATCATTATTTATTTAATTAAATATTTTCAAATTTTGAATGTTGAATTAAATAAATATTTAATTCATAAAAATAGTTATTTTTGTCACATTCTTCTATCGCCCACTTAACTAATTATTCACTCACCATCTGACTCAAGATCTATTTAAATCCGTCAGTTATCTCCTGATTCGATATCTGATTGTTTCTACGAAGAGACTCTTTGTCACAACCAGTCAGTTATCTAGTTAAGACTCATATGCATGCACATATTTATTAATTAAATATCTTTATTTATTTAATTAATTAATTCATGTGTGCATTCAAACACATTGTTGTCGAGTTCTAACTTTATCCTTTTCATTCAATTCTTATCTTTCTAATTTTCGAAGACTTTCAACTGAAGGTTAAAATATTTATTTAATCTTGATCTCTTATTTAGTCTATTTTCGAACAATCGTAACACTAGATTAAATTATTATTTAATTTAATCTTTATCCTGTAGAATTTCCCAACTCATGTTCTAATTGAAACAAATCTCACATCGCGTGACATTCATCAATCTCGGTCGTTGATCTCTCTTTCGAATCTGAGTCAATCGTTTGAAAACCAACTTTCTATTAATTGGCTAACTTTTGTCATTATTCCTTTTGAAATCTATATACTTTGGAGGATACTTATTAATCTTCGGTGTTTTGCTATTATCACATATACACATGAAGGCTATACTTGCACACTTATGAAAATCTGAGGGCAATTATACTACAAAAGGCAAAATGGAGAAGGACAATCGAGATAATTCGGAGGAGTGGATGGATATTCAGTGAGGTTGTTTTAATTACTGTTTTAGTTTATTCTTTTGTACTTTGTTGTTTGATTTAGATTAATGCATGTTTATTAGATTTAACCGATCTTGCTTGCAGCGCTTTCTATCTATGTTATAATATATATATAATATTATTATTATGTGAAGATTATCTTGTCATATTCTTTTATATATCGAATGTATACATACTTGATTGTCATGGATATTATAAAGATATTAGTAGATATATACACATATACAAATATATATATATATATATATATAATATTATTATTATGTGAAGATTATTTTGTCATATTCTTTTATATATCGAATGTATATGTACTTGATTGTCATGGATATGTATAAAGATATTAGTATATATATACACATATACAAATATATGTGATATAGCGTTAATGCTATTAATTGACATATATATAAGTATATGCACATGTATAATATATATTTAAATATATATATATGATAATTTATGGTTGAATTAGAATGAGATATATATATGAGTGTCTATATATATTATGCTTAAGTGCTTATAAAATATAGAATACCCATATTTTGAGGCTGCACAATATGTAAGTGGATTATGTCAACCTAGGATATGGCACAACTTTAGAAGAAGCTTTGAGGATGTGTTGTATGCAAATAATATTTGTTTTGAGATCAATTATCAATAGCAATAACTATCAATTGATTTATAACTAAATCATAGGTCGATTATGAAGTATTTGTGACTACGCTTGAGAGGTCGACTATGAGTTACTTATGACTGTGCATAAAAGGCCAAGTAGTTAGCTTGTTGTCCAACGTCATAAAGGCGAATATTCTGCAAACCCATACGCAACAATAAGTTGATATAAAAGATGAGACTTGGTTGATGCCATATTATGGTATGTCTTTGACTTAATAAACCGTAGGATTCCTTATCATTTGGTGAATATCTACAACAAATGAATGCATGCAATATTGCGAACAACAGGTCGATGATTGAGTCAAAATGATTAATGAGTTGAGCCGACTCATGTGAGACCAAATCAACTTGTGCTATGTGTTTCATATTTGGTAAGTGATTGATTCAACAATAAGAAACCACACCAACTCTGTAGGAGAATATTGATGCTTTGGCACCACCTTTGAATCCTATTTTTTGTAGGTGTCCTTTTTGAATGCAAATCGAATACAATCATGTGATGATTTGAATTAGTCTCTCACTATTGTCAAACCATAAGGTCAATCTATAGCTATGATTAGCTGAGTAAGATCATATATGTGTGCCACCTTTTAGTCGAGGTTTATGTGTTGTTGTGGATGTTAATTGTTATCAAAACTCATGCCTAAGTGGTCTCCTAATTGTTGTATAAATAGTGGAGCTAGTTCACTTGTTTGGGACACATTCCTGGAGCAAGTTTTTGCATTCTATTTGCATTCCTTTCTATGTTATTTTTCTTAATATAGTGAGTGAGAGCTTTGAGCATTAGAGAGAGTTTATTATTATTTTGAGAAATATTTTGCCAACTTTAGAGTTAGAGGTTATTGTGACTTTGTTGGAGAGAATGAAACTAAGCTAGCTATTGTTTGGGGATAGCTATGTTGCAGCCAGTCAATTGGAAAGCGTATTACATGCATGAGTATAATCTTCTTTTAATTGGCTTGGCTTTTGAAAGACTGTTTTATGTTTACTTTAACTAGTCTATTGTGAATACATGCATTTAGAGAAAAGTATTGTTTACTTTGAAAGAAAGTAGAAGTTGCATATACTATTTGTGAAATGCTTGTAAATACTCCATACTAGGAGGATTATGTTTATCATAAGTATTACATACTAGATATGAATAAACATGGGAAGCTTAAGGCTTATTCATAGCTTAAACCCTTTTAGTCAAAGAGTTGATACTCTCGAATGAAATCATCTATTTTTATGACAACTCTTCGATTGAGGTCATGCATTGTGTTTGCATTTACTCCATGATAGGAGGGATGTTTTTCATAGGTATTAATATTAAGGAATTCTCATAACTAGATATTTGATTATGCTAGATGGTTAGTAGGTTACTGTTGGAATTGATGTCTAGTGAAGGGAGGGAACTAGTACTTTGCTTATTGAGTTGTGTTACCTTAGGTTTATGTTAAAGAGATAGGTCATGTCGTGGATTAAGCTTACCCGCAGAGAGGGATTACCTAAGTATAGATATAATGACCTTAAATCAAAACGAGCTTGCTATAGTGTATGTGAATGGTAGACCTTCACTTGAAGTACTAAGTGAGAACACTTTGGTCAAAATAGTGTGATTGCCTGGGGCTCCACTATTAGTTCATTGTGTCCATTTAAATGCATGAGGGTTACCTAGTGTAGGGTTATAAATCCTAGTCATGTAGGGCACAATACTAAGCTCAGTGTGGTATATCGTATGGGGTTACCCAGCCAATCTCTTCGTCAAAGGGTAGGGCTATCTATCATTGTAGATGTGTGGGGGACCGCATATGAATCCATGGTTGGCGGAAAAGCACTTGAGTGATGCTTCTCCTCCTCAACAAGTGATAAAAGACCAAGGTTTTGAAAGGTGGATTCTTGGACCATCTATATCTTATGCTTTGAAGCTCAGTGGATCTATCTAGGTGTCTTGTAACTATTTTTATGGGATGATGTAATCATGAATGATATACTTGAGTTCATTCAATATGATATCTATGTTTTGGGAAGATTTGTAAAATTACTTTGGAATGCAATGACAAATTGGAATTTGTGTTATTTCAATTATGCATGTAATTTACATTATGGGAAGAAATTTTTGTATTGCTATGTCATGGCATCATGATTTATTCACTTAAGGGGAAAATATTGGAAATTTTACTATGAAGAACACCGGGATTGTAACACCTCCCATATAAATTTCCTTTGCACTTTGTCAACTTCTTTGGTCACTTTCTTTGGAAAATCGATGTAGGATAACATGTATATAGGTATCATAGCTATGATAAACTTTAGCATGGTTATTCTTCCTACGAACATGAGCCATCACCCCTTCCAACATTTAATCTTTTTAATGCATTTGTTTACTATGCTTTCACATAGAATTGATTTTGTCACCCATTTGAACAATGGTATTCCAAGGTAAGTGGACGATATTTCTTCGATCGAGAAGCACAATCTATTTACAATTCTTTGTTGGGTTGCTCTATTGGTGTTAAAAATAAGAAACCAAGATTTCTCTAAATTTAATAGTTGCCCTAAGCACTCACCATATTCATCTATTGTTTCCTTGATTACTTTGTTTCTATTATAGAGGAGGTACCATAGAAGATTGTATCATTTGCAAAGAGTTGATTTGATATTGTTGGGATGGTATGTGATATCTTAATTCCCTTTTACTGGTCACTTGTTTCTTTTTGTGTTATTCTCTAGCTGAGTGCATCCATCATTATGACAAAGTGAAAGGGATACGTCCCCTTGTCTAATTCCTCTTGCTCCCTCAAAGAAACCGCATGTTGTTTCATTGATTACTATTGAGTATCTTGGTGTGGACATGCAATCATATACCCAATTTACCCACTTCTTTTTGAATCCAAATTTTTCCATTATTTTTAATAAGAATTTCCACCTTACTTTATCATACACTTTGTTGATGTCCAATTTGAAGATCATACTTTTGAGGTTAATTTTTTTAATTGAGTGTATTGCCTCATGGGTTATGATGATTCCATTAGTGGTGTTTCTTCCTGGGATAAAGCCACTTTGTTCCTAATAGATAAGTTTGGATAATATAGTTTTTAGCATGTTAAGCATCACCTTGGATATGAATTTGTATATGGTATTACATAGAGAGATGGGTCTGTAATCTATGAATGATGCACAATATTGCTTCTTTTGTATTAGGATTGTATTAGTATTGTTTATATCTTTGAGGATCTTATTGTTTTCTTGAATTCTTCTACAACTTTCCAAATATTGATACCCAAAAATCCTAAAAAGTTTGGAATACAAGAGCTGAGAAACCATCTAGGCTAGGGACTTTATCTGAATGGAGTTGGAATGTATCTATTTTAACTTCTTCGGCCTTGGCAGGGGATTTCAAATAGGTGTTGTCTTCCACTGTTACCAGTTGTGGTATTACTTCTAAAAAAACTATTCCTTAACTGCTCAGGTTCTCCATTTACTATCAATAGATTCATGAAGAAATAGATTTCATGTTTTTGTATTTCACCTACTTATGTTAGTTGTCGAACGTCTCTCAATTGTATTTGTAACATTTTGTTGAGAACCCATTTCATTTTTGTTGTATTGCAAATGTATTTTGTATTGAGGTCTCCCTCCTCCAACCAAGTCTCACGTGACTCTGAGCACCAATAATATTCCTCTATGGACAGTATCTCACTATGCTTTGCTAATAGTAATTTCTCTTTTTGAAATTCTTCCTGTGTCATCCCAACTTTGATGACAATTTCATTTAAATCCTCCATTTTAGCCTCAATCCTCTCCTTTTCTTGGAATATATTTTTGAAAGTCTCTTTGTTCCATTTTTTCAAGTTCTCTTTTAAATACTATAGTCTTTTGTGGAATTTAAACATGCTTGTTCTTATTGTAGTAAATGAATTTTTCCACCATTAGAGAAGACTTTCAATTTTAGACATCTAAACCATAATTTTTCAAATTAAAACTAGCATTTAGATGGAGGGTGATCTTCCAAGATATAGGTTGACCAAGAAATTATCTGAAATGGAGATTATTTGAATTTGGGATGTTGGCAATAGTGAGCATTGTAGCCAAGTTGGGGAATTATGAATCGATCCAATATTTTTGCAACGTTTGTGAAACAATTTCTCCTATTATTCCATGTAAATGTTTTGTTGATTGGTTCTATATCGATTAGGCTATTATTTGTCACAAAGTCCTTAAAATCTTCTTGTGTCTTTTGGATCCAAAATTGCATTGAAGTCTTCATTGATTATAAACTTTGCATTTACCCTTTGAAATTTTGTGCTTAAATTTCTCCAAAATTTTCTCTTGTCTTCAGTTTTGGTTGGGCCATACACATTATAAATAAATAAATCAAGACTTATGTTTAGACTTCATACCTTGACTTCCATCTAATTGACCATTGATGTGTGTGGTTCTATTGACACCTTATTCGATTTCCAAATTATTCCAATTCCTCCTAATGCTCCATTTGCTTCAACAAATAGGCCTAACCACCCTTTATAGTGTTCGAAGAAAGTGTTAGAATCTTTTTGGCTTAATTTAGTCTCCTATAGTAATACCAATTCAACTAATTGGAACTCAAACTGATGCTTGATCATGCACCTCTTGTTAGAAGTGTTTAGACCCTAACATTCCATCCCTCCCTTGGAGCTCAACATATAGCACTCTATTGAGGCTTGATCTTGGCTAAGGGATTACTCCTCTCTTTTTTTAGTACATTTGTGCCCTGCTTTGGGGTTGACTGATCTAGCATTTAAGAGTTTTTTTTGTTGTTGTCTAGCTTATACATTGGGATCGATGATATCTATGGCATCCTTTGTTTCCTCTCATTTTGTGTGGTAATCCCCATCATTCTACATTGTATTCTTCTCTTCACTTTTTCCTTTGTCCAATTTGTGTTTCATCATTTGTTTGTGTTTATTTCCCCATTTCATTATCTTTTCCACTTGGAGTCGACGTTGGTAGCGTTGTGGGGATCTTATCACTTTCTTTTTTCTTTTGTGCTAAGGGGAGCTGAGATCTCCTTACTATTCACATTATTGGTTTTTGGTTGCCATTGGTTTTGAAACTTTGGGGGAACAACATACTAATTTTGAATGCACTTTGATTTTGTATTTTAGGGAAAAAAATTGGTTCTTCTATCTCAATTTCTTGTTTCCAACATCCCCCATTCATAATTAATTTGATTGCCTTTAGAATTTTTTGTTATTGCTATAAGTTATGTAGGCATAGATTAAGGTTTCACCATTTTGGAGATCAACTTCGATTGTTTTTATGATCTTGTTGCCTATTGATGATAGGCATTCTACGGACCAATATTGAAAGGGCATATTATAGAGTCTTAACCAAATTGGCCCTTTTGTTAGATTGGTATTTAATGGATTGAAGTTAGGGATCCACTTCTGTAGATATAAATATGAATCCCTGAGCTGTCATTCTTCCTTTCCTAAGATATGATGTCGATGTTCTTCTCTTTCAAAAATTACCACAAAATAGCCCTTTGGGAGGAACTAGAAGTTTAAAACAAGGTTTTACTTCCAATTTTGTGTTACCCACTTGCCAATCGCTATTTTGGATAATCTCTTCCCTAGGAATCTACCAATTAGGGTTGTGTGATCCAGTTCCTTGAAGTCATTGTTCACTATTTCCAATACATCAATGCATGTTTTCAATTTCTTCCTTGCCTTTGTTTTTGTTTGCTTTGCTCTTCTTTTTTTCGTTTGTCTTTTTTTTTCCCAAGAAAAAAGCATTAAAATTATTATATATAAAAATAATTGTAAAGGACAACTTCAATATTTTGTTTTTGTATCCGTTGGGACACAATAAAGCCATTTGTAACTCTTAAGAATATTTTATTATGATGAGAGTATAAATTTAAATTGAGAGGAATTTTAAAAGAGGAGTTACAAACATTTAAATAAATTGGTGGAGGGGAAAAAGAAAAAGAATCAAAGGGTTGTAGTTCAACTCAAAATTATTGAACATCACTAGTTAGGGTGATGATATGTTCCTTAATTACATCATTAATCAAGGCCCAGACCGTTAGAGGTGTGATATAAGGAATGAGGTGGGGATCATGCCCCAACCAAATTTAGTGTAATGAATATCCCTTAGTCTTTGACTTTATCCCAAAAAGTATCAACATAGGCTCATGCTCTTGTATCGAGTAGCAAAAAGATCTCATAGATGATATAAATCCTCCATAAAAAAAGAAGAAATAAAATTCAATTATTTCTTCAATGAATCTATAAAAGAAGAGAAAAGCTAAAGGGAAGATAGCCAATTTGATATAATCAACATCTCTTTTTTTAGAGCATTTGTGTTCAAAATCAATTCAAGGATGAAATCTCTTGTGGTTGCAACATCCAAAAATGAAAACCCTTGAGTTCTTTTTGGAGTTCAGGAACAAAAACTCTCTCTGATTCTCAATTGATGATGCCACCCATGAATTACACAAAGCTTTATGAACATAATTTAGTTTTCAATTTTAAAGTTGCTAGTTATTTGAATTATATCTAAAATTTGTTGATTTCCAAATTTGAAGAATACATCATTTTAGTTTATTGAACATTTCGATTGAAAAGTTTTCTATTTTGGTCGTACTATCTGCAGTATGATTATTGGTTTTACCATTATGTAGGTCATATTAGTTGAGTTGGAGGTTGAACACTGGTCTATAATTGTTGTAGTACCCTTAAATTCCAACTTATTGCTCTTGTGAGCATATTCTATTGGCCTTGTTTCTTGCTTCAAGCTATTTTAACCTATTCACACTTCTTTAGAGAAAATCGTAGCAGTCTAAGGTTTTATAAGGAGTTGTAAATGACAACCGAATCATCTTAGGTATTTGTATCATTTTTTTAGTAGATTTTATTATTTTCCACACCTCTCCTTAAGGGTGATGTTCTAGTTTTGGGTAGTTTTTTGTGTAGCTTGATGCATTATTATCAACAACTACCTAAGGGTTTCAATTGTGGGTTTATCTCATATAGTTTCTACATCATTTTGATATCATTTATTTCCATTTGGGTAGATGCATGCACGGTTTCTACAACTATTCATATGCAACTGGTAATTGACAAACCCCGTACCATTGTTATTCAAAGCATATTTTGTTGTAACAATTACATTTTTCATTATTTAGTTTGTTGCCTTCAATTTTAGTATTATAAGTATTATTTTCATAACTGATGGTTCTCTATGGGTTTAGATTATATATTTTGTAAATATACAAGGCTATATCACAAAGACATTCATTTATCTATTTTATTTTCAATCGTTTAAAACAACTTGAAAATCTAGATGACCATGCCACCAAAACATTAGTAATCAATCATTTTCAATTACTGCATGCATTGTAGATTTGTGTGGTTTTTCCCAAAAGATAGTGTCCCAACTAGTGTATGCTCTCACCTTGTCTACATTGTGATCTTGGTGATTAGAAAGTGTGACAACTCCTCCATTTCATCAAATATTTATGATTTTTTTAATAGGGTTGAGGGTGTAGGTTTTAGGATTGAGGGTGTTAGGTTTACAATTGTTTGTGTCCGTAAAGGATATAATGTGCTCATGCTTTGTACAATTTAAAACACGCTCACACTTTGACATGAGTGCACTTTAGGGAACTAAAAAATGGTAGAAAGGAATGTGACTAGTGATTCAGGCTCACATGCTTTGTTATTCTCTTCTTTTTTAGTATTATCCAAAAAAGAAATTAATTTTTAGTATTATCCGAAAAAGAAATTCTTTTTCATGGTGTTAACAAAAGCACAAGCATATTTTACACACTCCACCACCTTTTGTTTGTTTAACGTAGAAGAAGGAAATACTTGAGTTTTTAGATGAAATTTGATAATATGAACTAATATTTTCATGTTTCTAGTGTTGGAATGCTAATTATGATTTTTTGTTTTAATTTTGTAATATAGATTCATTCTTTTCATAATTTTTATCAATTCTATTAGATTTATATAAAATTGAACATTGAAAATGAAGGAACTTGATGAAAAGCTCAAATTTTTGAAGAGTTTGAAGCAAAAAAAGGCAAACTAGACATAATTGTGTAGTTTGTCAAATCAAATCTCAAATTTTAAGATACGTTTTATTTGTCTTTCTACCTTTCTGTGCATGCCACCTTGTCCACTTCTTAGTTCTCAAAAAAAACTATGCAAAGGATTACACATTTGTTGAAATAATATTAGGGTAAAAGTTGGAAGTTGGGTCCATGAAAAGGGGAAGTTTTGGCCAAAATAAAAAAAAATTATAGGAAATGCGTATGCACTTTGGATCGAGTACTTGAGCCTAAATTGGAACGCGTATGCATTTAGATTCGAGTATGCACCCTAAAACACGTTTGTGTTACAAAACGCGCACGTGTTACAAAACGTGCACGTGTTACAAAATGCGTACGTGTTATAAAAAGTGTGTGCGTTACAAAATATGTACATGTTACTAACGCATACACATTTTATAACACGTATGTGTTTCTTAAAGCTATTTAATTTTTTAAATTAACGATCGTGTTATTCATTTTTTCACTGCAATTTGTTTGCGTGCCTTAGGGAGAGCTTAATTCACGCATGCATTCCTGAAGGCCCAATTCAACCAAATTTTCACTGCCACCTCCTCCCGTCGACACAACTAACCTTAGCGACCTCCAAGTTGGTTGAATTCTACTTTTTTTGCTTTATATCTTGCATTTTTGTTTTGTAATTGTTATTTAGTTTTTGTTTGTTTTGTTTGTTTTAGGTTGAATATTTTATAGTTTTTAAATTGTATTTAAAACAAAAAATGTTAAATTGTAAATTAAAAACCATAAAAACTATACCTAAATTAACTAGAATTTAACCTAAATTGGACACATTTAACTTAGAAATCAAAACCCTACACCCTAGGTTCCAAAAAACACAGACCTAAAAACTAAATCCCTTAATCCTAGGACCTAAACCCTAAAACCTAAACCTAAATTAGATTTATAATGTCTAGATTTGTTGTCTTTTTACTAGCCCTGAAATCACACATAATCCCTAGATAGGTCTATTTATAATGTCATAAAATTATGATCCCTAGATAGGTCTATTCATGCTTAGGTGTACAACAAGTCCCTGAAATTTGTATCTATGTCCCTATACATACCTCTAAGGAACTCAAAACCAAGTATCAAATTTCATCAAAATACGCTTGGCAAGTACAATTTACCACTTAATTTTAACCTTGCAAGGAAAATGAAACCATATGGTTACTAGAAGTCAACACAAAACCAATTGAATATACATGAAATTGCCCTGGTAGCACACCATCCAGGTGCACCACCTACCTATCCCCCTCTATGGGTGGCTCTCAACCCACCTCTCCATCTAATTTAGAATTATGAGGGCCCCTAGAGTGCTCTCTCTCTCTCTCTCTCTCCACCTTGAGGCTTCTCCTCTCTATTCTCCCAAGAATGATGGGAATGCACTAAATGGGATGCCTCTTGATGAGGGCCCCTTACTATTATATCTTGAAGGAGATCAATAACTTGAGGACCACCAATAGGATTCATAGGCAGGTTCTTAGTCTTCCCCTCATTCCCACTTTGACGAGTGACATGATGCTTAGGAGGCATCTTTCATTGGCAATCAATTCATAGGTTAGGACATACATAGAATCATCTAAAAAGAATCACTAAGGCATGCCATTCATTAGTCCAATATAGAATGATACAATAATTTGAAATTAACAACCACACACCACTCAATTTTAACCTTGCAAGGAAAATGAAACCATATGGTTACTAGAAGTCAACACAAAACCAATTGAATATACATGATTTAATAAAATTAAACTCTCTATCATAGAATAAATTTTATATGAATATGCTTATTGGTTTTACTTCTCAAAATTTCATATTCATTACAATAAAATTTCAAGGTTCATGGTCTATAATAGATAATGAAAAGGAATGGACAATTTATAATTTTATATATTCCTCTTCGACCTGATACTTAAAAATTTCAAAAGTGACAAGGTTTGAGACTTATAAATATGTCTAGATCAAATATATAATAACAAAACCTGAGAAACTTTTGAAATAGCCATGATTGTCTTCTCAAACTAGTGAGGAAATATAGGATAGTTAAGAAAAACAACTCTAGAAATTTCATTAGAAATTAAACCAAAATATCACCTTCCCAAAATCACACAAATAATGAAATGCCAACAATAAATTATGATCAAGTAGCTCATTAAATTATACTTAATACATTTATTATTTTTTCACTTGTTAAATCAATGAAGTAGGACCTTGATATTATTATTTAAAGATTTTAAATTAGGCCATTGTGTTGAAATCAAAATTTAAGATAAAGTGCTCGACTTTAATCAAGGGTACATGTACATGACTTTAATTGTATAATTTAATGTACATGCTATGGATTTTCATGTTATGGATTTTTTAATGTTATAAATTGAATGTCTTCAAATGAAATGTATTTTAAATTTGTGCACGTTCAATGTGATTTATAACTTTCAAATTGTGTACATTATTTAATTAGTTTGTTGATATATATTTTTTAATTGTTTAACATGTAGTTGCCATTTCATTGTTCACATGGAGCCTGAATTTAACATAGAGGATTTTATACCTAATGCACAACCTGAAGATCCCATACATCCAGATCCACCACCACAACAAAACCCCACACCTCCACACTCTCCACCTCCTAACCCCCCATGCCCTATAGTAGATCAAGCTTAGTTAAGAGACCATTAGAGCAAACCTTAATGTGATTCAAGAAAATATAGATTTGATAAAAATGAGCCTAATATCCACCCCCATCTTGCACGGTTTGCATCTTCGATGCAAACTATTGTCTATTTTGTTCGATCTATTGATGTGGACCTAGATAGGTTCCATCAATGGAAAGAAGAGAGGAGACAATTCTATGCAGATGGATTGTCCTATAAAGAAATTCATGACCTTAAAATTACCAAACAAGCCATTACTGACATTTTTTTATCCCCCAAACAAACGAACCAGTTCCACCCACCAAAAAATGAATTTCAATTAAATGGTGTAGGAACTTGTAGATAGCTGCAATTTTTTGGGATAGATGGTGGATGGTGTTTGATACTCCACCACATGGAAATTGTGAGGTGCCCTTATACTTTTTGAGAAAGTTGTGGGTTGAGTTTGAGTTGGGTTTAAAACCCAACTATTTTGATATGAGGTCATTTCAGGGAGTTGGGGATGGCATGCCCCAACATAGATTACGAGCATGTGTTGATTCTCAATGGCATGCTTTGATTGCTCCTATTGTTGTTCCTCCTTCTCTTGGTGTTCTCGCTACATTTCAGCAACAGACGATGTTGTCGACATTATGAGTATTGAGTTCTCTTTCAGGACATCTCACTCATCAGACTACACACGCAGCGTCTGAAGTGGGAAATAGAGAGCATGGAGGCTCAGGCTGTGGGCATACTCATGGATCCACTTCAAGTGACCCACATGCATCTAAGATAGAGTCATATTAGGATTTTTTATATTCCGAGGATCATCCTACATAGGTATTTTCATCTTTTGAACTTAGGCACATTTAAATAATTTGTTTAAAATGTGTCAAATTCATGTAAAAAATAACATCAAATTATATATATATATAATATTAATTCAAGAAGTGTTCGATGTAGATGCATGATCACACGATGCCTAAATCTTAATATGATCATGTTTGTATTTCAAGTGTTGTAGAATTGGGCTCACCTTTTGGTCAAGCACAAACCAATATATATTTTTATTTATGTGGACATATTTAATTGAATTTGAATTTGTACACATGTATGAAATGATATATTGTATCTAGATGCAGGGAGGTCATGCGATAGTGAGTACCAACTAACCATAAGTTGTGACCTAAGCGCTCCTGAGTCATCATCAACTTAGGTGTGTGCTTTCCAAAGTTTGTTAAGTTTAAATTAAATACACAAGATAGATCTAATTTAATTTGAATTTGTACACATGTGTGAATGATCTATACATTGTTGTATCTATATGCAGGGATTTCATGTGATACCCATGGCGAGTGCACTTGAGACATCATCAACATTTATGCATGGACAATCTCAGGTGCATGACCATGCGATCATATCATTCAAGATTGTAAACTTTACCAAATCTCCTATACAATTTTTAGGGACCTTTTAAATATATATATATTTGAGGTTCTAACATATTGTTTGATTTATATGAATATGCAAGATATAGTAGATCAAGCATTTGGAGCTTCTCGATTGATAGTTATGCTACCTGTTGAAAAAAATGTGTTAGTAGATTCACATGATCATATGGTAATTTATGCATACTAAAAATCATTTTTAATGTATTTATTAGATATTTAATTAAATTTATTTTTATCAAGTTTATATGTTAAATTATATCAAAATTTCTAAATAACTTTAAATCTAACTTCAAATTTCTTTTACTCTTTTACAACATGATACAGGTACATCTAGTTAACGTGGAGCAAAGAGGAGACTTGGTTTGAGTGATCGCCCTGATAGTTAGATGGTTTTAAATTTTATGGACTATAGATCTCTAGTTTTATTTAAATGTATGTGTTGGACTTGACATATACATTTTGAACATGTTATTTCATGGACCATTTCACATACATTATATCAATTAATATGATCATGTTTGTGTTTATTTATATCAGTTGACTTTAATATGATGATTATATATGCACTCAATTATGATCATGTTATGTCCATTTTGATGATTATATGCACTGATGTATGCATATATATTTTATCTAATTTTCAAGTAATATGCACTATATAAATTCTTATCTAGAATCAAATTTCATATATATATTTACATGCCATTGTTGAATTAAGTTTAGACATGTCTTAAAATGATTCTCTTAAATTTCAATAATTTATCATATGGTTAGGTGACAAATTAAAACATTCCTTAAATAGTTTAGATCATATTCATAATAAATTAAGGGCAGGTAATTTTAACTATTTTCCAATTCTAGCAAATATTTGAATCACTGAACAAAATGTATCTCCTTGTATGTATAAAATGTATAATGTATACAATTTAACAATTATATAAAATGTGATATTTATACAAGACATGATTTGTATAAGCTAAAATTGGAACAAGATATTTAAAAAGTGACTAATAAGTTCATTAAAGTTCACACATCGAACAAACATATATAATGTATATTGATGTTTAATACAACTATATAACATGATGAAACATATATGTGCATGTAGATACAACTAAAGCTTATCAACTTTTAGGTCAAGACCACAAATTTATATTTACATAGTCTCTTGATAAAAAAAATTACAGTGACAATCACATGGTAGACCAACTTGATGGGCACCTGCAAAAATAATTAATGTAAGTAAAGTAACTATGGTTTTATGAGTCATTTAACTAAATAATGCATACGAGAAAAGAAGAATATATAGTAAAAGTTAGAAAATTGAATCTTATAAATTCCTTTCAAATTCAAGTGATGTTTGCCATAGGATGGATTAAGGTGACCTAAGAGGATATAGCTTGAGGGGTCCTAAGAGAATGCCTTAAGGGGATTTAAGATAATGACTTAAGGGGATGCAAGAGGGTGGATTAAGGGAGTTAATAGAATAACTTAAAGGGATGCAAGAGGGTGGATTAAGGGGAGTTAAGAGAATGACTTAAAGGGATGCAAGAGGGTGGATTAAGGGGATGCATGTTATGAACCCTAGGATATGGCTTAATGGGTCTTAAGAGGATGGATTACGGGGAATTATGAGAGTGACTTAAGGGATACAAGAGGGTGGATTAAGGGGATGTAAGAGGATATGACTTAAGGGCCCTTTAAGAGGATGGCTTAAGGGGATGCAAGACGGTGGATTAAGGGGAGTTGATAGAATGACTTAAAGAGATGTAAGAGGGTGGATTAAGGGGAGTTGAGAGAATTAATTAAAGGGATTAAGCATCTCATGAACCCTAGAAACCATAAACCCTAAACCATAGGACCTAAAGCCTAGGAGATGAACCCTAAACCATTAACCCATATGGATTTGTTATTCTAAGCATCTCATGATCCCTAGAAACCCTAAATCATAAACCATGGGACCTAAAGCCTATGAGATGAACCCTAAACCATTAATCCATATAGATTTGTTATTCTAAGAATCTCATGAACCCTATAAACCCTAAACTGTAAACCATAAGACCTAAAGCCTAGCAGATGAACCCTAAACCCTTAACCCATATAGAGTGACTTAAGGGATGCAAGATGGTGGATTAAGTGGAGTTGAGAGAATGAGTTAAAGGGATTAATCATCTCATGAACCCTAGAAACCCTAAACCCTAAACTATAGGACCTAAAGCATAAGATATGAATACTAAACCATCAATCCATATAGATTTGTTATTCTAAGCATTTCATGAACCATAAAAACCATAAACCATAAACAATATGACCTAAAGCCTAGGAGATGAACCCTAAACCCTTAAAACCGATATAGATTTGTTATTCTAAGCATCTCATCAACCTAGAAACCCTAAACCCTAAACCATAGGACCTAAAGCCTAGTAGATGAACCCTAAACCCTTAACCCATATAAATTTGTTATTCTAAGCATCTCATGAACCCTAAAAACCTTAAGCCCTAAACCTTAGAACCTAAAGCATAGAAGATAAACCCTAAACCATTAACCTATATAGATTTGTTATTCTAAGCATCTCATGAACCATAGAAACCTTAAGCCCTAAACCATAGGACCTAAACCCTTAAAAACCATATAGATTTGTTATAATAAACATCTCATGAACCTTATAAACCCTAAACCCTAAACCATAGGACCTAAAGCCTAGTAGATGAACCCTAAACCATTTACCCATATGGATTTGTTATCCTAAACATCTCATGAAACCTAGAAATTGTAAACCCTAAACCATAGGACCTAAAGCCTAAGAGATGAACCCTAAACCATTAACCCATATAGATTTGTCATTCTGAGCATTTCATGAACCCTAGAAACCCTAAACCCTAAACCATATGACCTAAAACTCGGGAGATGAAGCCTGCACCATTAACCCATATAGATTTTTTATTCTAAGCATCTCATGAAACCTAGAAACCGTAAACCTTAAACCCTAAGACCTAAATCCTAGGAGATGAACCCCAAAACCTTAAAACCCATATACATTTGTTATTCTAAGCATCTCATGAACCGTAGGATATGAAGATCCTAAACCCTTAACCTAAGACCTAAATCCTAGGAGATGAACCCTAAACCCTTAAAACCCCTATTTTTTATTATAAGAATCTCATGAACCCTGGGATATGAAGATTCTAAACCCTTAACCCTAGGATCTAAAGCCTAGGAGATGAACCTTAAACCCTTAAAACCCATATAGATTTGTTATTATAAACATCTCATGAACCGTAGGATACGAAGATCCTAAAACCTCAACCCTAAAACCTAAATCCTAGGAGATGAACCCTAAACCCTTTACTCGTATAGATTTATTATTCTAAGCATCTCATGAACCCTAGGATATGAAGATCCTAAACCCTTAATCTTAAGACATAAATCCTAGGAGATGAATTAAGGGGATGCAAGACAATGGATTTGTTGAAGTGAGCAACCCAAGATCTTCAATCTGCAACACCAAATAACCTCCACAAGAAATAGAGAGAAGCAACAATGGAAGATGCTATTCCACCAAACAAGAATTGTAGCAATATGATACAATGATCAATATGCTATGTAATAGAATACAATGCAAAATATGCTAGAGATGCCTTGCTTATAAATGCAAAGATGAGAGATAGGGTTAGACAAGATCATGACAATTGTCTTAATCCTATCACATGAGACAACTAACTCATAACTACCTAGGAAAGTGTAAAGTTTAGATAAGACAAGTAAGACTTCTAGAAGGAATCTTTTTATCTTAAGTAAACTTAACATGTGAACTAAGTCCCCTAAGTCCTTAGTAAAGGAATAAACTAAGTACAAGACTTATTCACACCAACACCCCCCCTTAAGTGCAACTTGGGGAGGAACAAACCAATGAAAAAGATGCAAAAGATGGGTCCCGACAACAAGGTCTGATTAGGTACCCATGTACAAAACAAAAAGAAATCTCTCACAAGCGGAGAAAAGGAGAAAAACCCTATGGGAGAAAACTCCTCTCCAAAAGAGAGAAATACAAAAACATGAAGAACATCATTGAAGCAAGAAGAAGTTGCAAACAACTGTTGAATGATGACTGCTATAGTGTTGAAACTGAAGAACCTTCTTTGAAATAGGATGATCATGATCAAGAAGACAACAATCTGTATGAGTGCCCCAAATGACACTACTCGAACAATAATCAGATGGAAAACAAAGGAAAAACATCTGTCAATCAAAAATTCAAATGGCACATGAATCTGTACGAGTGACCCCAATGACACTAGTCAACCAATGTAAGTTGAAAATACAAGTGTCAATAGTATGAAGAACACTGATCAAATGAGGATGAAAGGTTGCCTCCACAAAATAGGAATGCAAGAGTGTTTATATGGTAAATGCTCCATCTCACCAAAATGCATGGGTAACCAATCGTTGCATCCACCTAGTATAAATACTAGATACATAGTTTACTCCGAAGTGAAACCAAGGAAACATTAGCACAAACAGTATAATACCTCCCCATAATGTTGACTTGGGAGAGGTTTGATAGATCCACTGAAACGCCATGTTTCACCATGCAGTGCATGAAGGAGAAGAAACAACATCTGAAAGTGCACAAGAATGTACCCGCAACTGAAAAAGGGTGTGCAAAATAAACACACATGCATGAGGCTTGAATCACATGGATTCATTGTTATCTTGGAGGGACACTCACTTGACAAAGGTGTGATGGCAAATAAAAAAGGCACTACACAAGCCCCTTATGGCACTTTATAATATAGTACAGATATAAAATATGGCACAATCTTATGTGTAAAATCCCAAAATACATATACAATAATGTGGCACTTTATCTCAGTGCGTTTACATATAAGAAATTGCTTACAAATGATGTTCAAAATGCCCATAAATGACAAAATACAAAAAAATACATATAAAACTACCCAAATGAAGTATAGAGAAGATGCAAACTTAATGCACAAAAAAAAAAGAAATAGTGCATGCATTGATGAATGTTCACATTTGCCTCGATGACGAAAATAACCTCCAATTTGTGTAGATGACAAAATCTAAAAAAATAGCCTACACCACTACAAAATTCGTTGAACTAGCTTTTTGATGATATCTTGTTTGTAGAAATTCGACACCATGGCCAAAAGTTATGACTTTTTAAAAAATGTTGAATTTAGTTAGCAGGAAAACGGGTTTTCTAGCAAAAAAGTTTACTTCTGATTTGATTTCTGGAAAATCTACTCATTATCTGTAGACAATAATAAAAACCCAAAAATATTTTGATGCTAAAAATGACACCCATAAATCTCTTTTTGATCCAACAAGTAGAAGATGAAAAAATTATATTTTTAGCCTTCAACCACTGAAAAAATGACACGCAAAGCTTTTTGGACAGCGATTTTATTCAAATCTGTGCACGATTCGCAAAATCTAAAAGATACCCAGTTCAGATTTTGACTTTGACTTCAAAACCCAAAAATCATTTTTCCTGCAAATGAGTGAAAGCTGGATGTCTGAAGTAAAATTGATGACAGCTCCAATGAAAAATAGCTTGTAACAAACCCTTGTTTGCCAAAAAATGCGAATGGTGACCAAATTGAATGAAACAAAAGCTAGATCTGATTTTCTCGAGCCTCCTGGACGCAATGGGACAACCAAAAATACTACCACTATGGCCAAAAGTGTTGCAATCACTAGATCTCACCAAAATGCATACGTGCAATATAAGATATAAGAAACTCAAATCACAATAAAAGTTGATGAAAACTCTTTAATAAAAAATGGAAGGGGCTTGCCAGATTCAAAGCTCTGATACCATATTAGAGTGAGTAACCCAAGATCTTCAATTTACAACACCAAATAACCTCCACAAGAAATAGAGGGAAGCAACAATGGAAGATGATATTCCACCAAACAAGAATTGCAATATGATACAATGATCAATATGCTATGCAATAGAATACAATGCAAAATATGCTAGAGATGCCTTGCTTATAAAGGCAAGAATGAGAGATAGGGTTAGACAAGATCATGATAAGTGTCTTAATCCTATCACATGAAACAACTAACTCATAACTACCTAGGAAAGTGTAAAGTCTAGATAAGACAACTAAAACTTCTAGAAATAATCTTTTATCCTAAGTAAACTTAACATGTGAACTAAGTGTAATATAGGGTAATATCAAGTTAGCAATGATTAAACGCATAAACAATCAACTTAAATAAGTAAGAAATAACAAAGGAGGAAACAACAAAACAAATGGAAAGATCTCACCAAATGCCCTCAACCCCCATGAATCACCTTCCTTCCACCTTCTCTTTTTGTTGCAATATGATGGATGCCCTCAGCGTTTTGTGTGAGCAAATTATTGACTATGACATGACCTAGGAAGTGTTGAAGGATTTGTTAAAGATTATGCAAGAGAAGATTAATCCTACATGCAATAAGAAAATCTGCAAAAGACAATGTTAGATAAAAAGAAAAGAAGAGAAGAGGAAGAAGAATTAAGAGGTATTAAAGATCCCCAAAAATGAGAACAAGATTGTCATTTTATAGAAAATGAAATCTTGAACGGACGGACGAGATGAGAGATTGAGAAATGCCATAGAATCAATGGTTAAGATTAAAAATGACAACTCTCAATTAGGGTTAGGGTAAAAATCTCCAAATGTGTGGACAAGATTTAATTTAAGAAATTAAATCAATGGTGGAGAATAAACGTGACATTGAGATAAAAATTAGTAAAATCAAGAGGATGAATTAGAAAATCAAGTTATTTTAGAAATAACTTAATTTGTGGAGAGAAATGCTATTTTGGAATTAATCTTTTAAATTAATTCCAAAATGGTGAATTCATGTGACAGTAAATAATAATAATTTAAAATTATTTACTTGGAAAGAGGGAAGTTGCCAATTTAAATAAAATACTTTTATTTAAATTTAGAAAGAAAATCAATAAGACAATTTTAAATATGATTTTATTTAATTGTGGTGGAAAATTAGAAAGTGGGTAATTTTAAATATGATTTTATTTAAAATTAGAAAGAAAGTTGGAGAGGATAATAATTAAATAAATAATAGGAATTTATTTAATTATGAGAAGACATAAATAATTAATGACGTATTAAATAAATAAATAAAGTTTATTTATTTAAATAATCACGAGGAAGTAATTAAATAAATTTAGGAATTTATTTAATTATAGAGTGACATAAGCAATTAGCGGCGTATTTAAACAATAAATGTAATTTATTTATTTAAAATAGCTAGGAGGAATAAAAGACGTGAATTAATTAAATAATTAAGAATTATTTAATTAATAGTTGACATTGAACTATATGACATAATTAAATATTTTAATTATGTTGAGACGAAGCATGATAAACTGTATAAAATGTGGTTTGTGGGTCTAGGCCATTTTTATGTGTCTACACTAAGTCCCCTAAGTCCCTAGTAAAGGAATAAACTAGGTACAAGACTTATTCACACCAACATGATTGAGGGTAGATAAAAGGATATGGCTTAAGGGGTCCTAAGAAGATGGCTTGAGGGGAGTTGAGAGAGTGACTAAGGGGATGCAAGATGATGAATTAAGGGGAGATATATGAGGATATGGCTTAAGGGGTCCTAAGAGGATGACTTAAGGGGTGTTGAGAGAGTGACTTAAGGGGATGCAAGTGGGTGGATTAATGGTAGATATATGAGGATATGGATTAAGGGGTCCTAAGAGGATGGCTTAAGGGGTCCCAAGAGGATGGCTTAAGGGGTGTTGAGAGAGTGACTTAAGGGGATGCAAGAGGATGGATTAAAGGTAGACATACGAGGATGGATTAAGGGTAGACATATGAGGATATGGATTAAGGGCCCTAAGAGGATGGATTAAGGGGTGTTGAGAGAGTGACTTAAGGGGATGCAAGAGGATGGACTAAGGGTAGATATATAAGGATATGGCTTAAGGGGTCCTAAAAGTATGGCTTAAGGGGTGTTGAGAGAGTGACTTAAGGGGATGCAAGAGGATGGATTAAGGGTAGATATATGAGGATATGGATTAAGGGGTCCTAAGAGGATGGCTTCAGGGGAATTAATAGAGAGACTTAAGGGGATGCAAGAGGATGGATTAATGGAACATAAGAGGATGGCTTAAGGGGTTTTAAAAGAATGACTTAAGGGGATATGAAATCAATTATAAGCTTTTTTTATAAAATGACAATGAATTATTTAGTTTTATATTTATACTATCAATTAAATGTATCTAGAACTATATATAGTTACTTGTCTCTAGATTCAAATTCCATTGTAATATATATGCATGCCCTCTCTTTTTTGTAATGCATCTAGTTTTGGCAGACCTGAAATAAAAAATGATATAAAACTTTAATTAGGAAACAACTAAAGACAAATATATATAGACATGTATATGTGATAAATTTTTAGCTACATATCGACTATCAATTAAGCATATATAAAACTATATACTTACTAATATTTTTTTACTCTGTTGTACCATCTACATCCTCTCTTTTTTGTAATGCATCTATGATTGTCTCATGATCATCCATTGAAAGTGTCTATAACACTTTATTAGTAGGCCTCCCTTGATATCTAACTAATTTTATATTGGTTTCCAAAATCAAATGTGAATAATGTATAATCTTCTTGTGTCTTTCTAATCTTCAAATGTAGGCAAGCCATTCTTTCTTATGAAATATTTTCGAAGCCAGGTGCCAACAACAACCGCTGAACCAGTTGGATACTCAAAGTTGTCATCATCCACTCTAAGATGTACCAACTTATTTTAGCTCTCAACACATCTAGCCAACCAATACTCCATCTCCTCTTCATTCCCCTTAGGTGCAACAACAACATACACATGTCCTGCAAAAATAAATAAAAAATTCAATAAAGAGTGACTTATATTTAATTCACATATAAGCATGCATACATATAAAATTTAATTTAATTTAATGTACCTTCTTGTGCAAGATCTGAAACACAATCATAATCATCTGATGTGAACACTTGATTATCTTCAATTGTCATTCCATGTTGAACATGTTTCGATGTAGGTGTCAAGGCTCTTTGTTGCCATTGTTTGACCCATTCCGTATTTTCACATGGCTCTTAAACGAATGTCATTTTGTAGATCCATTAATTGTTTCACAATCTTGTTGAGAAAAAATATCATTTTCTTCAACTAACGAAAAGAAGCATCGAATTATTGAGCTCTCACTTGTTCTTGTAGATAATTTGGTATTGCACCAATCTATAATTGCACGTGCATCTCTGAATTTTGCAGCATCCTCAAATTTTAGTTGCTCTCTAGCAAGAGCTCTTTTCACACATGCACTTGCTCCATCATGTTCTCTTTTACCATGTCCATCTTCAAAAAGACTCCACATGTGCTGTATATTATTTTCCTTATGAACTCTACATAACCAATAAAAAATTCTAGCATTCTTGAATTGACCCGTGCAATTATCTGACCATATGAGATGTTCTCTCATTTGAATTCCTCTCTTTTAAATTTTTATAAAATATATCAAAACAATATTGGAAAAACTCAGATGAATGTAATTGATTATCACTTACATAAAAATGGTACTCTCTTAAAAAAAATCTATTATCTTCTCTACTATCATTTGCATGTCTATAAAAAATATGAACAAATATAGCTACTTGCACTAAATTATAATATTGTGATTGAATTTTTTCTTGTGGAGCAAGAGTATAATTTTCAGCAAAATCAACAACTGACAATATAGTTCCAATTGGGAATATGTTTTTACATAAACATAACTGATTATCAAGCCAATGAGCATATTGAGAGTGTTTAACATATTTAGGTACAATCTTATCTTTAAATTTTTTAATAAATGCATGCATACTAAATTTTTCTACAATTAGCTCACAATGTTTTCCAAATTTTCCATCTTTTAAAGAATACTCAACATTTTAATTTTTTTTTACATCCACTTATTGTTGTCCAAATTCATCTAAACTACTTTTATGCATACATTCTCCTAGCAATGAAAAGTTACCACATCTATCACATTTTCCAGAAACACATGCCTTTAAATAAAATAAGTTTCCATTAGAGGGTTCACAAAACAAACCTGCTATAAAATCTTTGATTGTTTTAGGTGGCATATTAATACCACAAATGTCCTGCATAATTTGGTTAGCATGCAAAGCACAACGTATACATCAAAAAACATCATAATAATAACGAAATTGTACATGAGTCTTACAACAATAAGAGATTCATTGTTTATTAATTCTAACATACCAAGGTTTACACTTTTCTCGAATGATATTTGACTTATGCTAATATTAAATAGTAAGATTGAATCATCTAATTTTTTTTTTATATGATTCAGTTTGAGTCATATCTAAGAGATGCTTTGGATGAGGTTCACAAATTTTGGAACCCACCCTTAATTTTAAGACATCTCTAATTTTAGGTGATACTCTTGTATTATCATGCCAATATTTTTTGATTAAAGATTTGATTTCATTAGTTAATTTCATATCTGATCTTGGGAGTCTACCACTAAAATCCCAACATTGATTAATTGGATCCTTTTCAATACTTTCTCTTTTTTTAGTAGCTCTTATCAAAGTTTTAGGATTCACTTTTATACATTTATTAAACTTATTTAACATTCTTTTATTTGAAGTTTCTTTATTAACTAGAGCAGTTGTTATTGCACGACAAGCTGCATTCTTATCTTTAGATCAACTTTTCTTACCTATAAAATCAATAGCATTAGAAACACTGGATATGACTTGTTCTATTGAATCATCTTTCTTTTTTGGTTTTACAAAAATGCCTAATTATTTCATCACTTTTCTAATTTTCGACATTCTCATCACTTGCACCATGAGTTGACATTTAAATCCTAATTTATTTCTATAAAAAACATTCTACCATAAGTTTTCATATGTCTCCAAGAAACTTAACCAAGAAGGTTATCTAGCACTTCTTTTTCAATTGTAAGATTTTTTTTTTCATTTTCATCCATACAGGGGGTTTCATTTTCATTCACGCAAGGGGTTTCATTTTCTTTTTCAAACATAAATATTTCATTCTCATTTTCATCAATATGAGGGATTCCATTCTCATTTGCATTCTTATAAGATATTTCACCATTATTTTGTTTTTGCATTGTTTCAACCCTAGAATTATTGATACCATCAATGGTGTATCTAGCTTCCTCTAAATAACTAAGATCAATATTATCAAGACTTGGGTTTGAAGACATACATGGATAAATTATTTGAATAGGTGCATTTTCCATATCATTGGGAGGTGGATTTGAAGACATACCTGAAGTTGTTTGCATAGTTGCTATTTCCATATCATTCAAATTTGAAGTTGAAGGCATAGTTGGGTTTGTCTCCATAATTGCATTTTCTTCCATATTCACCATCTCCACATTTGCATCATCTACATTCATCTCATCCTTCATGGTTTTATCTTCAACATTCATGCAACTAGATGCTTCTAACTTTTTCATTTGATGAATCCTTTCTCTTCTATCCCTTTGTCTTTGTGCCTCCATTTCTTTATTTGCTTGAATTTCTTCGGGTGTCATTAACTTTCTACATTTTTTCTTTCTCCTTTGCTTTGATCCCATGGTTACCAAACCCTCTTTGATAAAAAAAAATGATTCTTAACCTATTTTCAAATTGTCATCTCCTTCAAATATTCAAATAAAACTATGTAGTATGAAGATCCTTTCTTCTATAAACTTTGAAGTACAAAAACATCATGAATACATCCAAAAGTTCTCTTTTTCCAAATCTGCTTGTAAAATATTCTTGTACTTGATTCCATTTCAAAAAATTCAACCTGCAATTGTCTCTTCCAACAATTTGAAGAGAATATGCCTTGATAATAGATTGCACAAGACAAGATTGCAATAAAAAATGCAGAAAATGGTGCTTTCGGACCGTACTGTAGAAAAGGAATGTTGCAGAGAAAACGTGCTTTATCAATATTTTCCAAATTGGAAAAAAATAGCTATATAAAAAATGCGTACATGTTATAAAATGTGTATGCGTTCTATTTTAGGAACACATACATATTAGATAACACATACACATTTCCTCTACCCAATGGGTAAATAGCTAACACACATGCGTTTTATTTAAATAACTTATAAACTTTATTAAAAATTTTAATCTCCAACTCAAATGTAGCCTTGGTTTTAAGCTCGAGAAAGGCTTGGCAACCTGACCCTTAGCCTTTGACCTGCAACTAAAAAACTAAGGCAGATTCAAGAAGAATGTCCAACTTTGACAATATGGTTGATGAATTTTTTTTCTGAATCAATCTATGAAATTAAAACCCATTAGAGAACACAATGTATAATTTCCAAATATATAATTTTTATTAAGATTAGATTATATTTGTGTTGTTTAATTAATTTCTAAGTAAACTAATCCTTAAACTTGAAATATCAGGTTTTTATTTTTATTTTTTAATAACTTTTTTTGGTTAAGTTTCTTGAAAAAAATTATATGGCATCAATTTTCAGACAATTATCTACACAATGAAAAAAAAAAGTATTTAAAAAATGTTTAGTTTAGGTCCAATTATGTTGTCCGTACATGTTGATTTTTAAAAACAACAATTAAGGCCAATAAAAATTCAATAAAAATATATTCAAAAAAATTACAAAAAGTATCCTCATCAATCTTCATGTTATTAGCTCTCTTTCCCCAAAAAGAATTAGCAAAATACTTTTATTTGGGTCAAAAAGTGGTGTCCATACACGTGCATGGTATGGTAAAAAAAAGACGACTTTTAAAAAGTGGTTTTTATACATCCCTATCAAAATTTAATTTTTATCATCGGAGTATTTGAATAATTTACATATTTGGAAACTAGATTCAAAATGCTAAATTTCATTTTAGTGACTTTTTTTAAGATTCATTGTGTAAGTACCTCGAATTTTCAGTCCAAGTGTGATAAATTATGAAAAAACAACAAAAACACTTCCACTTTTTGAGCTTTTTGTGGACCCAACTTCTTGCATCAGCCCACCACTTGGTGTAGTTTAGATAAATGTTCGAGGATGTTTAATAAAAGATAATCTAACCTAGTTACCTAAACAATAAAAACAATATTCATATCATAGATGGAAACAACAAAATTACTATCATTAATATGGTAATATACCTTAAAAGGATTGTAGACATGTCGAGAAACCCTAAACCATAACATTATACAAAAGAAACACATGATTATTCTATGGGCAAGGATGAATGAAATTATCTTTATATTGGTTCTTCTCTTTTTCTCCTATTCTACTACCATGTCTTTTCTCTCTCTAGATGATGACCTCTTTCTCCCCAAGACTTGCCCTGCCATTTTTCCTTTTTTTTTTTCACAACTATTCTCCTTTTCTCATGATTTGGGGCACATTTCTAATAAAGGATGAGTTGTCTACATTTTTTTATCCATGTCCTCGAGTTTAAATAGATTTGGGGTTGATTCATTGGCCTAAAATGCTACATCACGATTTGGAAGAATTAATTTAATCATTAAATCTACTTAGTTGCCTATTATAACAAATTTGAATTCATTTTGGACCATTTTATCCAAGATGTGTTAGTGTTTAAAGATCTTTATTTTCTCTACTTGGTTCTAAACAAGTATTGAAGTAGTTCCTATGGTCGCTACTACATTTGAGACAATACCTATGATAAAAAATAATCAAAATAGTCTTATCTCTTTTAAAAAAAAAAGAGCTTTAAAGGAATAAATATAGACGAAAGATAATGCCAAGTGTCTTTTGGGATCCACATCACAAGAGTCATCTCTTCTAATATTCACTCACACCTTGCTATTGAAGTTATCCCAATTCCTGCCAAAGTTATAGTGCTATTAGAGTGAATTCATGTTGTTGTAAAAGTTACATAGGCCATTATTGAAGATGATAATATTGCCAAAGTTACACATAATGTTGTTGAAGATGTTATTGAAGTTACATAGGTTGCTTTTAGAGTGTAACAAGCTACTACCAAAGATGCTATAGGTTGTTGCCGAAGTGAAACAAGTTGTTGCCAAAGATGTACTGCATGTATTGTTGTCGCCAAAGTCAGAATATTCTTTTGACTTTCACGATTCATCCAAACATGCCATTTATTAAAAAATGCATACACCAAAACCAAATTTTTTCTAGCCTTCCTTAATTTTATTATGCATGATGCAAGATAACTTGCAAACCAAAATACTCGCGCATTGTTTAGTGTGAAGTACCTTAGAAAGAGCATCAATCACAAATTAAGTGGACATATCATTATGGTAGCTAATTGATTGTGCAAATATTTTAATTTGTCAACTATCATATATTTCTTTTAAGTTTCAACTCTTTCTTCAAAGGCATCATGATCATAATATCCTTCTTCATTAGAAAACAATGTGTGGTCTTCCTTAGAAAGCAACATGTGATCCTTAGAGAAAGTAGAAGGAATACACAATGCCTTAGGAGTGTGTTAGGCATACAAAGCTAAAAGCAATGGCTTGGGAAGTGTTAAATGCACAATATGAAAAACTAATAATAAAAATATAAAAAAATGGATCCTAAAGAATTGACATGGATGTTACGTGTTCACCAAAATGTACGGAAATAAATGCTTTCCTATAATTAAGAGATCTAGGTCTAACTTAAATAAATTAAACATTTAAAACATGAGTTGATTCTAAAACACAAAAATAAGATCTAAGTAATTAATATGAAGACATGAAAGACTTGATTAGGAACAAGAAGCTTATCTAGTTTTTGATGTGATGTCAACTTTTGAATTTTTTTAACCTATTTTAATATCCCATGATATAAAATTAAAAAATATATCTAGTACTAGAATAAGAATTAGGAGATTGTGACAAAGATGTTGGAATATTTTTGTTGCTCAAGTTATTTGCATTTGTGTCTTAGTTTGGATGGGGTGGTTTTGTTCTCTATTGTTGGTAACCTATATGATTTACTTGTGCCTACACATATGTCTAAAAATGGGTAGTGTTTTAAAGCATATTTAGGCATTTTCTATAGATAGTAAGAAGACCATTGACTTCCTCAATCATAGTCAAACTTTGTTGTTGATGTACAAAGACCAAAGATATGCCAACATAGATGCAAAACTTTGATGCCATTGAGACTAATGTATCTAAAATTGATGTAAGATAACAATGATTAATGCTCTTAACAATGTAGGAGATGCCCTTAAATACAAATCCTAGACACACAACTCAAGAACTTTGGCTCATGAACTAATGCAATAATGGTCACATGTTAGAAAAGTTGACTCAAGAAGGTAGATATTTAAATTCAATTTAGGAGGACTAAAAAAGGAGATTTAAAATTCAAATTGGGAGGGCTAGGTAGTGACACAACCTAGATCAAGGGATCAAACCATATGTGCAACCTAGTCTTGGAAGACAAGAACCATATGGATATGGGCAAGTCTTATTTAAGACAATTGATAAAGTAGCGTTGATTGATAGATTAATGTTGGAGTTGAGTAGTGCATCAAATGGATCAAGTTGAAGGCTAAGATCACACATTTATAAAACTCACACAAAATAATGTAAAATAAAACTATAAAAGTGCATGACATATACTTTTGTTCCTTACAATAACATAAAGATAAACCATAAATAATTTTTTCTATTTAACAATTCATATTTATTGAACCCTCTTCAAACATAACTTTTTAATGAAAAAAACTTATTAATATATTGATGTGAACTTTGTTAACCATTCACACAAATCTTTTAATTTTTTAATCTAAAAATATTTAAAAATAACCTTAAAATAATATCTGAATTAGTTAAAATAACTAAAAATATAATAATAAGTTAATCTAATCGTAAGCTAGAAACCTAAGGTACTGTGTTCAAGCCTTTTAAAACAGCTTTGATCAATCCAAAAATAATAGGCGCTCCATTGTGTGCAGAAGTCTACCGTCTTTATCATATTATGTCACAGAATATAAATAGAGGAGCTACGCATTTCGGATAATGTCTCCGATAAATGCAAAAATATAATAATCAAGCTAACGAGAGCGGCCAATGAGGTAGTAAGAGCCGCGAAGTACCGGGAGGCAGAGGAGTAACAACAATGGCCGTTTCAATGCCAGTGAAGCCCATGGGCTTTACTTATCTGGCCTCACCACTCTACCCACATCCTTGTCTTTTCAAATTCCATGCATTTTCACTTTCTTTCATTACTCCCTGCAAAGTCTCATCCTTTAGTGCCACACCCACTTCCCATAAACATCCTATCATGGTCAGAAAATATGGAAGACAAGGCTCATCTACAAATCCAAAGGTAACTAACTTGTAATCTCATTTTTATTGTGTTTTTAAAAGATAAACCATATATAACCAAACGTTTCAGTATTTGAAATGTTATATTCCAAATTATTGATTTTTAGTACCATTTGTTGACTGTCATTCAATATGAATGTTGTATTCTGGGTAGTAGATATAAAACAAGGCATAATAGAAGATGGACCAGAAAGGCCCAAATGGATTTGGAGTTGATAAGTTTTAGTCAATTGGTGAGTTTAGTAGCATTCGTTGTCTGCCATTAATACATAACTTTTACATTCTGGATAGTACTAATAGTTATATGCAGTAAAATCTGAGGCAGAGGAAAAGATCATCAAAAATGCCAAAATGGACTAGGATTTATAATGACTAGTCTCGAATGTCGAACTTTAGTAGCATTAACTGCTTGCCATATTATTATGTAAATTTCCATCTTGGGTAGTATATTTGTATGCAGAAAAATCTGAGTCAGAGAAACAGATTCTCCAAAAGTGGCCAGATAGATAAGGTTTTAAAATGTTGAGCTCCATATGGTGAAGTTGAACTTTAATAGCATTAGCTACCTGTTATATTGGTATATAAAATTCCATTCTCGTAATTGTTTGAAATTAAAATTTTGAATCATATCCAACAGAAATATATTGCAGAGAACTTTTTTTTCTTTTTCTTGAAGTAAAAATCCTATAATGTAGAGACTTAGTAGGTGGATCTAGCTGAAGGCGCCTTGAGATTAAAGACTATGTTTCCTTCAAACCTGCTTATATGGAGATGTTAGAAAAAAATACAAAGATATTTGCAGTCATAGTAAATGAAATCTTAAATCAAGAAAATCAAAGAAGGTTTGGATATTTTATTTTAAATTCAACACACATTGACCCATTTTTTGAACAATGCACTTGGATAGGTCTTATAAAATTATAAATCATTTTTGCCTGAATGGCATTTTAATTCACCTTTTGTTATCTTACATAGTCAGGAATCAGGATCATATCCAGCAGAGATACAGCGTTGAGATTTTTTTTCAAATATTTGCCCTGTTAAGTTCTTAATATGGGGCCAGCTTTTGGTGACTGAATCTAGTTGAATTTCATGGACAGCCATGAACTCCATATGAGATCTTTTTCTTCTTCTTCTTCTTCTCTTCTGGTTTAAAATGAGGCATTCTATATGGGACCCACTCCATTAAACTGAAATTTTCAACAGTGCAATATATCAGGAGTACCCAATTTTAACATACAATATGTTCAACATTAAGAAACTGACTTTTTTGGCAGGCCAACAAACAAACCTATAGCTAAACATCCACCTTATAAACAACACTTTAGATTTGATTTTCCATGCCGAGCTCGACACAGATACCATAGTGCAGTTACATGCATAGTGCCCAAAAGGCATTGAATTAGAGAAATAACTGCTCATAACTGATTTAAAAATTAAAAAATGTAAACTTTTTTGGGCTTACATGTTAACCTCTGCATAGCAAGCTCCATCACCTAGATCTTTGTCATTGTTGGGATAAGGCGTTGTACAACTTTGTATAGAAATATTTGATATTTTATAAAGTTGTACCCCGTCACAAAACTGGGTGCCACACTTTGGGTGACCTTTATATTTCCTAGGGTTTGTGGTGTGTAACATTGCAAATGCATTTAATGTCGGTGGCACATTGGAGGAAATGCATTTAATTTTTGGGAGGCCATAGTTTAGTGAGCGCATGGTTTATTGGGCCGATTGGAGGAGTGCATTTAGTTTATAAGGTTATTGTAAAATGCTTTCAATATTGCAAAAAGCATTTGATGCTTAGGTCTCATGTAGCATGCAAATCTTGGGTGCTAGGCTTCGAGAGTGCAGTTAAGGTGCCTTGGAGAACTTACTGTCGCTTGGTCCTAAGGCATATTTGGGCACCCACCTTGGAGATACACTTGGGGCGTTAAATAATGAGGGAACAAAAACTTGGCAAGTTTTCCCTTGCTTGTTGCTCACTTGCCAATAAATAGAATTCTTGGGATGGAGGCTAGACATCATCATTTTTTGGTTGATCACTTGCACATGTTCATTGTGAGTAAAGCTTGGTTTAAGCACATGGAGGCTAGAGTTCTGTGTTGAGGAGATCTCGAGGAGTGGGACATGCAGATCTTATTTGTTCTTGGATTGTTGTCATGAGAAATGTAACAATGGTTGCTCATTGCCACTGAAGGTGGTCATATGTTGCATGGTTTCCTCTTTGATTGAGATTGTTGATCTCCATGTGAAGGCTTGGAGCCTGATTTTTTGTAACTATTTTGTTGCTGATAATACATTAGATGTGGTGCTTTGGACATTGTGTTCTTCCCAAAAGGGTTTTCCTAGGTTATATTGGTTCTCTCTCTTTCTCTTGTGTGGCTGTTCTATTGTTTCTTTCATGCTTGTTATATACTATCATATCAAAATGCTGCTCAAATTTGTATATATTGGACAACTTATGAGTTGGGATATCTTTCATTGTTGGATTAATGGTGGAAATTGTTTCATATTTCCCTTCATTTGGTATCAGAGTTTAGTTTTGAGTTTTGAAATTAGTAGTGTCGAGGGAATTTCCTTTTCATTCATCATTGGTAGGAGTAGGACCATAGGAAAGGTAGTATTCTGAAGCTCATCAGGTTAGTTAATTCCAGCATCCACCACAAGATTTCTGACCACATTATCAAGCACATTCAGATGTTCCTGATGTACTTGACAAAATCTAATGATTCAAATATGAAAAAGGAATAAAAGACTATGTAGACAAATAAGAACGTGATGCAACATAGAATGTCATGCAGATATTGAGAACAATATTTATATATGGCAACTTGTTTCTTTATTTTTGAGTACTAATGTTAGGATTTCTCTGGTTTTGCTATTGGACATTAATCAGCATATGTGATGTCTGCTATTGATGGTTGTGTTTGAGGTCCAGGACATTGCTTTTAAGGAAAGGCACAGTCAACTAACATGTCTGACATGTATCTGGATGATATTACGGGAATGGAGAGTGCTTTGATCATATTATTGGTATTGCAATGGATGTCATTGGTAGTTAATTTTTCTTTCGAGAAAAGGTGGTGGTGTAGGAGTAGTGCAGTCAAAGCAAAAAATGTTTGTGGTGATTGTCTTGAGACTCTATTTATGTGGAACAATTTGTTCGCCTTTAAGGGAAAGCACTATCTCAAGTATACTTCAATTTTAATGGAAACAAATCTTGTTAACTTGTGGAAAGGTAGAAGGTATAGAGCCTTAGTTACCTTCTAATGTGGCTGTACAAAATACAAATGACTCTAGCTTCCCTATTGTTAGAAAAATTAAAAATGGTTGGTGCCATTTTTTTCAAGCTTTTGCTCTTAACCTATAACTCCATCAGGTTTTCTGAATGCTATAGTTGTTTCTTTGTATCCTCTGCATGCTACATATAGATTGTTTTATCATATTACAGACTGGAATGGGAGGTATTGTAAAAGATCTCTGTTAGCTTTTTGTGATATATCAGTGTGCTTTCCTATTGTGATTATGAGTTCAACCTTATTATTATTATTTGAACGCCATAACTCTCATAAAATTGGGGGTCGTTTCTGTTGTTTCAAACACTTATTTTATTTATTAAATGAAATCAAACTGACTTGTCATTTATATAAAATGTACATTTGGAGTTAGAACTGGCTCAAGCAACTGTTTTCAAAAAGATCACTAATGAAATACAAGAGTAATTTGTAACTCCTTATTGGTAAATTAATGTACCTTGATATTGACTACTTTACCCTAATGTGAAATTTTCTCTTTGCTAGATGAGATGGGAATTCCTGAATGGACAAGGTCTTGACTATGATCTCTCAATGCTTGATTTATTTCCTATGTTTGCTTTTTCATTGATCTCATAGTTATCTTTAATTTTTGGTTGTATCCTCATGTTTTTACCAACACAGGTCACCCAGATAATTTTCAAAATATTTCTGCTCCACTATAGAGGATAGATTCATTGTTGAAAAACTTAGACTCCACAATTACTTGGCTGACCCAAAAATTTTAAAAACTCGGGTCTTTGTAAAATCTTGGGAAAAACCCAGCAAATTTATTGAGCATTTAAAAATTACATAAATTATTAACTTTTTAATTACTGAATTTGTAGAACATATTATTGATTGCCTTAATATATAAATCAGAGTTAGAGTTCAATACATATCATAGACTAAAAATCGAGTTCAACCTCTCAATACATATTAACTTCAAGTTTCAATATCAATAAAAATTTACAAATCATAAATTTCTTCTATGACTAAAGCTCAGAAAACAAGCCCTAGATATTGCAAAGTATATATTAATTTAAGAAGACGAGTATATTTATTTAAGAAGACGAGAATATTACAATGAGCAGCTTGAGGAGTAGCTACACCAAGAAGAAAGAAAAAGAGTCCAGCAAGGCAAAAAAAGATATAGAACTAAAAAGCCAGCAGAATAATAACAGAAATCACAAAATACTTAACCCACACGTAATTCTTGGCCCTCTGTTTGCTATGCAATTGCAATTTGTGAGTTCAAATTGTGCCAAAACAAGCCCTAAAAATTATGAAAAACCTATGTTTTGTGGTGTTTTGAGGATAGGGACGGGGGATGGTAGGGGATGCATTTTGGGGACACCAGTCCAAGGGCCATTTTTTGGGGATGGCAATATATATATATATATATATAAAGAGAGAGAGAGAGAGAGAGAGAGAGAGAGAGAGAGAGAGAGAGTCATTTTTCTACAAGTTGCTGGACAACAATAAATATTAATAGTAGTAAAATTGTAAATTTAATAATGACAGCAGTATAATAGTAGTATTACAACAATATAACAATAGTATTTAATTGTTCAAAGTTTAAATTTTAAAGTTTAGAAATCAAAATTAAAGTTAAAACTCAAAGTCTCAAACTTCAAAAAACAACTATGCCTCATTTGGGCTATCAATATCAAAAGACTCAAAGCTGTTTGTGTCACTCTTTGGTTAAAGTTGTGGTTCGTCCAATGGAATCCTGACCAATCTTGGGTGCACCTCCTTGTCAATCTGCCTGACATCTTCAGTATCGACATCATAATGTGTTGCTGGAGTCTATTGATACTCAGTAGTTTGCTAATCCAAAAGTCTCAAGCACTATGAACTGCAACTAGCTTTTCTATTTGTTTAGAGCATAGTTCCATGGAGTTTCCTGACGGGGAGATGCAGGGATGGGGGTACCAAGGGCCTAAGTTTGGGGACAGCGGAGGGTGGCGGTGGGGGTTGGGGCACTGAAATACGTATAGTAATTGAAAAATAGTTATAAAAAGATGTATAAGTATAAGAATTACAAATGAAACTTTGGAAAACTAGTAAAAGTTAAAACTTAAATGTCGAATTCAAAGTTTATATTATATTCAAGATTTCATAATGATGATTACAATGAGTACAATGATGATAACAAATCAAAATGTTCAAAATAATAAAATGATGTGAAGTGAGGTCTCTAATCATCCCCAAACTCCTCATCACTAGAATTGTTGGACTTGGACTCCACATGGTGAAGCTCCTTGATACTAATACCAACCAGCCCTGTCTATGTAGGATCCTCATTAATTTGTGCTAACTCCTTTGGCTTTACATCCCATTGCGCTGTTGGACTCTCCTTGCACAAAAGTGTGTTGCGGTCAATGAGACACAAGGCACTATGTACATCCACAAGCTTCTCTGCTCTCCTAGAGGTAAGCCTGTTCCTCATAAGGGAGTGGATGTAGCTATAAGTAGAGCAATTTCTCTCAGCAGTAGAAAAACTACAAACTTGAGATAGCAAACGAATGGCTAGAGATGTAGTCAAACAATTCAGTGCATGCGTAGTCCACCACAAAACTAGGTTCTCCTGTGCCATAGTTTCCCTATCCATCTTGGCCTCCTTAGAATAACCCCTAAGAGTGGCAAATTTTTTCCACTTAGTATGAATAATGCTAGTTGTTTAGGATCATACATCTTTTGGATGGCCTTCTTGAACCCTTCCTTCACCTCAACATCCTGCATGGGTGTAACTCTACTAGGCCTTTGCATGTACCACTTGGGGTCAATGCATAGGCAACCATGTGCAAGGGAGTGTTGAGCTTCTCTCGCATGAGAACCTTATTGTAGAATGCTAATGTGGGGTCCTTCTCTCGCATGACAACCTTCATTTGGCCTAGCATAGAATCAATGCACTCATACACCTCTCCAAGGCTAGGTGCATTGACATCCCCATATCTAATTGCTTGGAAAATTAGAGTAATGATGGAGATTATATATTTTGCATCACCCCAAAAAAATCACTCTTCACTACATCCTTCACCCTCTTCCCTTGTTTTGTCTTGGACTCGAGCCACTGATTCCAATTATATTGTCATAACCATTAGTTGCAATGCCTCTTGCAATTCAAGCATTCTCTCTAAGAGAATAAAATAGGATGCGACAAGTTTCAAAAATTCCTTCTTAGGAAGGTCTTGAAGAGTGCATGCGAAGTGTGGTGGTTGCAAATAAACATCTACACATCTCTAGCATCATTGACCACTGATTTGATCCAATCAATCATTCCCACATCCTTGAGTGCATTATTCATGGCATGCACACAATAAGGAGTCCACCAAATATGTTTATAAGCTGCCTCAATTAATTTACTTGCATCTTTGCACACATGGGCCACATTTGTCACTACTTGGACCACATTTTGTGGCCCAACCTCCTCAATAGCATCCTTGAGGATTTGAAACTGAAATCGACATCCTTGTGATGCCCTAAACAATAAATTGCCTCAAGAATATATGGGCCCTCTGAACATGTAACCATGATATTGATGAGTGGACGATGCCTAATGTCAGTCCACCCATCCATGACTGTACTGCATCCACTTGCCACCCAACATTCCTTCATTTTCTCCATTAACACATTTATCTTAGAATAGTTCTTATCCAAGATTATGGTCCTCAATTTTGTCTCTTCTAGTGGCACATATGATGGTCCTGCCCTTGCTATCATCACCATCACCTTCTTATAATAAGGAGATCAAGCTTGAAGTTCTAGATATAGGGCTGCATCCGGTCCACATGGAATGGAATGCCATTTGTAAAGAAGAATTTGGCAATGGCATCATTTGCATCATTCTTCATCTGCACATTAAATAATTCAGCTATTGGGTTAGGAGCATCGCTTGTCAACTTGCATTTCTCCCTAGCCCTTGCTGCAAGGGTGCCTGAAGTAGAAGCTAACATACGTGCAACTTGCCTTCGCAAAGTAGAAGTAGAACTATGTGGTTGGCTTTGGTGACCTCTTGGCCTATGAGACAAAGAAGTAGATAAAGGTGCTTCACCATCGACACCCTATAGCCTACATATCTCAACCCTAAATTTCAGGTTTTTAGGTGATGCCAAAAACTAACATATATCGACACCTTTTCCTTGGATATGAAGGAGGTGGGCATTAACTCTGGTAATGCTGCCTTGAAATTCAAGGCCACAAAAGTGGCACTTCCACAACCTTGTGCCCCCAGATGTCCTAGACTTGCTCTATAATTTTGTTGCAAATTGTTTCAAAGGAGACTTAGGATTAAAGGGATCCTTAGCAAAATTTGCTAGTATTGTGGAGGGGCAATTCAAACTCATACTTGCAGCTGTGCTTGCCGTGGAACTAGTGGTTTGGGTTTCATCGTCTTGTTCACCCCTCTCAGCTTCAACCTTAGGTTCATAATTTGATTTGCTTTTACTTTGAAGTTCAACCTCCTCCTCACTCATGACATGAGAACTCATCATGACACTATAATAAACAATATAAAATTTATAAGTTCATAATTTTAAAATTAAAATTCAAACTATGCATGCAACATAATGCAAAGGATTAAGATACAAAGGTTTTCCTTTTGTTTTTCTTACTTTAGGTTGCATGAAGTGCAAAAGAAGAGGATACACAAATAAAAATCTTTGTTCTCAATCATTGTCAACCAAGGATTTTACTATTGTTTTTCATACATGAAGTGCGAAAGCAAAGGATACACAAAAATTTCATCCTAGTTTATCAAATATCAAAATAAAAAATAATAAATTGAACTTATAAATTACTAATTTGTAAAATAGTAAACTTAAATAAAAAAAATAAAAAAATGATAGCCTACAGCCATGCCTATGAATATGATTTTTATTTTTAATTTTCAAATTTCAATGTTATTGTTGAATCTTGATGACAATATGAACAATGAACATTGAACAATGAATATGCACTTGCAACCATGTCTATGAAATTATGAATAAAATTAAAATATGAATATGAAACTAATAAAATTCTCTGTTTTTTTTAAATTCATAGAATCCTACCTTATGTACGAAAAATCCTTGCAACTTGGTGTAGAATCCCTCTTCTTCCTCTTCTTCTTGCTCCTCCTCAACCCTCTTGCACTTGCAACACTTCACTCTCACTCTTTCAGTCCTTCACTCTCACTCTTTTGCTCCTCCTCAACCTTGTTGTTGAAATGAGTTTGTGAGTAAAAATGAGGATTTTATGGTGTTTTATAGGGTTTGAGAGGCTTTGGTGGGGCCCATTGGCCATTAGGGTTTGACCTTGGGTGTTGGTTCTGAAAAAAAAAGTTTTTTATTTAAAACTCTTTTTTGGCTTGTTGGCTGTGGGAGATGCCTGGGCATCCTCGTTGTCTTGGTGGTGTCCTTGGCGTCTTGACAGAGGTGGTAGTCTGGCGGGGAGATTTTTCCCCCACGTCCTCGTGTCTCAAAGACATCCTTGTCTTTGAAACACGAGGATTTTTGGGGGGGACGTGCCCTCATGGAACACTGGTTTAGAGGGAATCCTGTTTCTCTTGATGGAGTGGATGAAGGTATAGATGGACCAATTCCTTTCCGCAAAAGAGGAACTAGCAATTTGTGAGAGTAGATGAATAGCAAGTTGTTTCAACTTTGTTGTGTCCTTCCCATGAAATTTCCACCATCCAATGGGGCTTTTGTGCAATATCTTGGTTTGTTGAATGTAAGACCCTAAAGATTGGAAAATTGAAGCCACTTCTCTCAAAGTATGGTTGCCTTTTCATTGCTATACATCTTATGAAGGGTCTTCATAAACCCCTTCATTACTTAGTCATCTTTAGAAGAAATAATTTGGCTAGGTGTAGGTGCGTACCACTTGGTATTAAGAACATAGGCAGCCATACGAAGAAGGGTGTTCATTTTGTTCCACCTCTTTGTGACAATAGGCCTAATATATTTCTTACAAAATTGTAATCTAGGATCCTTGTCATGAATTGCTTGCCTTATTTGATCAAACATTCTATCAAAAGTCTCATAAATTTCTCCAAGGCTAGGAGAGTTTGTATTCACATACTTGATTGCCCTCACAATAGGTCATATAATAGAGCAAATATATCTGCAAGCAACACATAAAAATTATAAGACATTAACACTATTCATAAGGTAAATTAAAAATAAAAATCCAAAATAGAAGCATATTAATTATTAAATAAATTTTTCTTACTAGATATTGGACCACCAAGTGTCATTAAGCACCCTTTCTCTCACCGTCTTCCATTCTTTTGTTTTTGATTGAGTCCACTTTTTCTACTCTCCACAAACCACCATGGATTATAGAACATCCTACACCTCCAACATCATCTCTAGCAAAATAAAATAGCTAGCATATCTAGTCTCAATTGGTTTGGGGAATTCTTTCTTCCAATAAAATTGGAATAATGTAAGTGAAGTGTGATGGTTACATACAAACATTTGTATGTCTCTAGGCTTTGCCACTACTATCTTCACCCAATCAATTTTGCCAATGTCTTTCAAAGCATTATTCAAAGCATGTACATGGAATAGAGTCCAAAAACTTTGTTTGCAAACACTTTCAACCGTCAAACCAACTAACTTACAAACAAGAGCTAAATCTATCACAACTTGCACAACATTAGAAGACCCAACCTCCTGTATGACCTTCTTCAAAAGGGCAAATTGGTAATCAACATTCTTATGTTTCTTAGAGCTATCAATAGCTCTAAGAAAGTATGGATTAGTAGGACATGTAACGGTAACATTAATGAGTGGCCAATGGTGAATATTAGTCCACCCATCCATGAGAATGGAACAACCAATCCTCATCCATGTTTGTCTTATCTCCTCCATCAATATGTTCACCTTTGAATATTGTTTGTTGAGGAGGGAGGTACACAATTTGTGTTTTCTAGGGGGAACATAAGAAGGTCCAACTGTCGTTGCATCTCTCAACATACCTTTGAAATAAGGAGACCTTGCCAAATGAAATGGGATGGCATTTGCATAAATTAACTTAGCCATTGACTTATTTGCTTGTTCATGTTTTTGCAAATTAATTAACCCTACCACTGTATTTTTCTCACTTGTAGTAGAAGTGGCCTTACTCTTCCCTCTATCACAACTCTCTCCAATTGATACATTGGAATAGTCATTAGTAGATTGCATTGTTTTGGATAAACGTTTCTTACTCTTAGTAGTGCTAGCATTTTTTTCTCTCTTTCCAACCAACTTTACCATTTCAACATGTTCTTCCAATGTTATATCCTTACAAACTCTAATCCTATGTCCACTCTCACCCAATAAATGGTGTGTAACCCTACTATGGCTCCTAAGATAACCAATGTTGCAGACATGACACAACCAATGCTTGTTGCCCCTTGTATTTTTATCCTTATTAATGTTTAAAATTACAGCAAGGGTTTTTTGGAGTTAAAAGGGCCTTCTACAAATTTTTGAAGAGAAGGTGAAGGGCATGCAAAATAGTCTTGTGGAGTTCCAATAGAACCTATGTTCGGATTTTCAGAATGAGAAGAATGATCCATTCTGTTTACTTCAACTTCTTGATTGCCCATCTCATTCGCATTCATATTTTCATCACTATTGCTAGTACTCATTTTGTGGTGTTTTTGTGTGACAACAAACCAAAACCAAAACATTTCAAAACTAATTACAATTCTTGTCTAACAAAGCTAAAAATAAAATAAAAATTAGTTTGACATACTTTGATGCAATGGTTGTTGCTAAACCAATTTTTTTCTTTCATTTCTAACTTCTTTGTAATATTGCTGTTTTACATGGGGAGGCCTCCTCACCTCTCAAACCTTCGTCCTTGTAAGTGTAATATTGATCAATCATGTCTCTAGCAGCAATGGCATGTAGCCTCTAACGCACAATCGATGACAATAAAATTATAAAACAGAATGAATGTTTTGAAGTTTTTAGTTGTAGTTTTGTATATTAGGGCGAATAAGGGGCGTGGAAGGGTTTGTGGGACCTCCACACACCTTTTAAACCCATTAAAAAATTGCTAGATGTCATTTTTTATTAAAAAAATATTAAATATATTCTTCTTTTCATAGGGGATTCCTTGTCTTTCTTGGGATGGTCAAGGGATGTTTGAGACATCCTCGATTGCCATAGGGACAACCAGGTGTCCCCTAAGTGTTACCTACCATCCTTGATTATAGAAACATGTTTCTTGAATATTTTTGAAATTTCTTTGTTAAGGGGGATAGTCAGGGGATGCCTATAGTTAGTCAAATAAAACAAATTATATTAGTTAGTTCAACAGTTATTATGCTATTGTAGGAGGTTGATAGTTACTGATCATTGGTAGTTCTCAACCAATCGTCATCAACCTGATGATATTGGCAATCAACATGGGAAATAAATCAACAATTGTACATATGGAAATGTTGGCCATGACCTTGACAAACACAATCGTGGACGGAGGATCAAGAGTAAATGTGTTTCCAAAAGACACATGGAAGTGCCTGGGGAAACCAACTCTTTGGCCACCAACCCTCCAACTTGTGGGAGCTGATTAGCACAAAATCAAACCTTTAGAGATGCTAATGGCACAAAAGGCAATGGTTGGAACCCAACAATTTTGATTGAATTTTGTGGTCATTCCTTTAGAGAAAAAGGCATACGATGCATCACTAGGGAGAGGATAGTTGATAGTAGGCAAGGCAGATTACAACTAGAAAAAGAACACTTTGTCAATAGAAAATAAGGGCAGAAAGTACGTTATTGACTTGAAGAACCAGGCAGTAAGTGAGGAGGTCATCTCCGATTCAAAATCAAAGGGAGGAGAAACATGGATAGAAGAATGAGGGTGCATGGAATTGAATGACGAAGAGATACTAGACCTCCAACACTATTCTGAAGATGAAACAAATTCTTAAAGAGGACTTTTCCACTAGCAATTAGAAGATTATGAACTATTCAAGCAAGACTGCAACATGATACAAATTGGAGAGATAGAATAAGAAGATTGAACTACAACAAGCCACAAGTTCCCTTTCGAGTATGAGGAGTACAAGGAGGGAGTTGACAAGTTGAACGATAGACCAACCCATAACTTTGAACGGGATAAGATAATAAAGTACGGAGAACCAAAGACAAACAAATTAAATTTGGGAGATAAAGATAACCCTCAAGTGATTATGGTGGGAGATGACTGGGACCCAGTACTCGAAGCAGCGGCATTCAAATTTTTTATGGAGTATAAAGATGCCTTCGCCTAAACGTATAAAGATTTGAAGGGAGTAGCACCAGAGTTGTGCGTACACAAAATACCTTTAGTACCAGGAACACAACCAATACAAAAACAACCGTATAGAATGAACAAAAACTATGCAGTGAAAGTGCAAGAAGAAATAGAGAAGATGTTGGAGGCAGGAAATTGGAATAATCTTCATAGTGGAGACTAGTGATTGGGTCTCCCTACTCCTCATATCTCTCAAAAAAAGAGTCCGAACAAATATGGGTATGGGTAGATTTCAGAAGCCTAAATGCAGTCACTATCAAGGACCAATCTCCGATATCCGGCAACGATGCCAAATGTTTACTGCTATTTCTACTTAGAATTTTACAAAATGTTCTAAGAATCCCATGCATGCAGTCCCTTCTTTGTGTACAATGCCGATATTTAAAGTGGTCGATAGTTGGGTGAGAACTACCAACCATCGGTAACTATCAACCGCCTACAATGGTACAATAAGTGTTGAACTAACTAATATAATTTGTTTTATTTGACTAACTACAATGCCCCTTGATGTCTTGCCATCTCCTAAACACCCCAAAGGAAGGGGATGGGGTTTTGAGTGGTGGGGATGTGCCCTAATGTAACACAGCAATAAACTTAACTTGCGCTGTTTTAACTCATTTTCAAGATCGTGAAGTGACAAAAAATGTCGGTTTTATATGTCATTGGATGCATTCTAACTTTTCATGAGTTTTTGATAGGATTTTACTAATTTTAGGTGAGTTTTTCCATGTTAAATTGCCACAAGTTTTTGAAAAACTCAGCACCAAATTTTTCTTCAAGTAACTTGTGAGTGACTTTGGTTCACAATTACTCATGAGTTCTGCAAGTAATCACAGTACATTTCATCATTGGATCGATCTGTTTGTTAATTTTTTTAATTTCCCTTTTATTATGGCAGATCTTCATTAGGGACCTATTTTTTGCTACCTTCCCCAGGTTTGTCTCGACAAATTTTTCCTTCCTGTATTATACCTATATAAGAAGCTTCCCTTACCTTGTTCTAGAATATTCTCTGCTTGAAGTGTAATATACCCTTTCTGCTCTGATTCATATTAATAAATTTGGAAACGGTTACTTGACTGCATTAATCTTTTGAGATGTGAACATTTTCTTGATTATTGTTATTGTTATTGTATTTTTCTTTCATCCTTTTTAAGGAATTGGCATTTCGCATGCTCCTAGATTTTTGTGAAAAATACAAGGACCGAAGAGGAGAATGAGCTTTTTTTATTTGAACATTGAAGCTTAGGTGATATAATGTATATTTAAAAATCCAGCAGTAGAAAAATTCAAGTGATGTGAGTTATACAAGCTCTGATCTGGTGCCTGTATCTTAAATTGGCCTAATGCATGGATGCTAATATATCACTCTAATTCAGACTACATACAACTTTACCGCCAAATCACCAAGTTGGAAACACTATACAAAATTTTGGCAATGACTATAAGCCTATAACCAAAATAGCAACTAAGTGATAGCCAAAATCGAAACCTTATAGCTTCTTTTACATGGCTAGGAAGAGTCAGTTCAAGTCTTCAAGACTATTAGATCTCTTTGTATGTGCATTTATATCCATTATGCTACATAATAAGTCATTAGAGGTTCAATTTCATGATCAAGCTTTTGAACATTTGTTTCTAGCAACTCCTCCCTTAATTTGTTTTTCACACAGCTATTTCTTTCTCAATTTTCTCCAGTGTTTTTTTCCATACATGGTGCAGATCTTGTTTTTACTTCTTTTCTACTCCTTGCCTGGTGCTCCTTTCTGTAACTGAAGGCTTTGGAGTTTTATAATCACTTTTGGGATTTTTTTTCGTCTATAATTTTCAGGATTTCAATTTTGAAACCAGCAGCTGTAACTTGTTTTGACAAGATCCGTTTAGATGCTGGCATACTTGTACTCCTACCCAAAGATGTCCCTCGATTGAGTTTAATTTATTCTAAGTACAGTTTCCATGTCTTTATTTTTCAGCTTTCTCTTCTTCTATGCTATTCTGCCTCTTTACCTTGTTGAGGCTAGGGTATAGAATCATAGCACATGTTACACCTTTGAACTCGTCATTCATAGATCTTCTCCTTTATGCCACATAATAAATCATTGGAATTCCAGTTGCATGATTTACTTTTAGGACATTTATTTCCTGCAACTCTCCCCTTAGCTTGTTCTTCATACATCTACTTCTTTCTCAATTTTCTCCACTGGCTTTTCGTATACTTGGTGCAGAGCTGCTTGTTTGTTTTCTTCTACCCCTTTCCTGGCGCTCCTTTCTGTAACTGCAGTTTTCAAGTTTTGTAATCACTTCAGTGCACTTTTTCCTCTATACCTCTCAGGATTTGAACATTAAAACCAGCAACTGTGACTTGAGTTGACAAGACCTGTTTAGATGATGGCATGCATGCATTCCTTCTACCCAAGGTATCCTGAGTTGATATAAATTTCCTTTAAGTATGTACATATTCCATGTGTTAATTTTCCAGCTTTCTTTTATCTATTCTCTCTTGCCTCCTTCTTTGCCTTGTTGAGGCTAGGGTGTAGAAGATCGTACAACTCTCAACCTATTGTTCATAAATATTCTCCCAGGATGTTGTTCTTCTTCTCTGCTTGACCTCCATAACCATCATTTGCACCATGATGATCTTCAAAATATATATTTTTTTAATTGATTATTTTCTGCATGCTTTTAAATAAAAAATAATTAAATATATTATGTTAAAAATGCAAGGATTACAATGGCTGATTCTACATCTGTGACAAAGACATTATGCAGTACAGAGAAGACAGATCTGCACGAATCTTGTTTAGCTGGTGATGAGGATGTCTGCTCTAATACACTTATTCACCTGTTTAGCTGGTGATAAGGACAAAAGGTAGCAGACACAAAATTGGCACCTCCAAAGTAGAAACCATATGACTTACAATCATTCTGTGGCTATATTATTACATCATGAACATGGACTGGACAAACACAAGCTTTAAAATCTGTTCTGCTGGCAAGGACATATGTGAGGAGCCTCCAAGAGATATGTTCAGTGCTTTTTTGTAGTCTGCTTTAACTCTTACATTTAAATCTGAACCAAAAACATTCCTCTAGATCTCTAATATTTGAGAGGACCTTCATTGCTTACCTGGTTTTCTCTAGCTTTGAGGGTCAAATCCAATGTGGCTTTTTTACCTGCTGCAATGTTCAAGGATGCCTTTTTAAATCTAATCTCTGCATTCTTTCTTCCTTTAACTTTTTGAATTGATGAGAGATAAAGTAGGGACATCTTCCTCTTCCATCTCTTTTTCATCAATGGAGACATGTGTCGTCTTTCTTCAATATGAAGGGCAGGATCAGCTTACCCTGGTCTTTTCTAGCTTCCCCATCAGGTAAAGTCTCCTCTTCAGTCCCCTTAGCTGCTGCTTCTTCCACAGGATCTTCCTCTTGGGTCAAGGCATTAAAGGGGTTGGAAGAAGACAACTCTTTGACAAAAGTGCCAGATTTGACATTGTGCCCGTCACTCTTTTGACTGATCTGCTGAAATCCTTCATTTTGACCTTCTTGCTGCTGGTTTTCTCTTCGCATTTTGAGCCAATCTTGTTGATCTCCAGTCTCTGTCAAATCAATTCTCTAATGTTTTAGTGGAAGGCTAAGCACCGCTAAATTTTCCCACCAAAGCCAACTTCATAAGACAGATGAGCATATTGGTTAGGAATATCCACTATAGGAACCTCATCCCGTCAGTTGACAATGTGTAGGTTTTCTCTATTTTTCAAAGTTTGCAGTTTGTTGCTACATTTGAGACTATATGCTTCAGAAGGGATTTTGTCCTTTCTGCAATTCTATTTATAGTAACAACATGCTTGTAAGAGTAGGCGATCCGTAATCACTACAAATGCTGAGGATTGTGGCTATAAAGTCACTACAATTATTGTTCTGCAGTTTAACTAATTTCAATGAAAGATTTAGAGACTGAAAACTGTGCCCAATCTATTACAGACTTTAACTAATTTTAACTGATTCCAAGTCCATGCTCAGCATCATGACTTGCCTTTGAATTTGGTAGTGTAATATTATTTACTTTGTCCACTTGCTTGCCTGAAATAGAGCTATGTGATGAGCCTTGCTGGCTCAGACCTCAAACCCCTGTCTTTTATTTATCTTTATTGTGTTTTACGTTTTTTAGAGAAGAATTTCTAGAGAGAAATAGAAGGGGCGCACAGCATAAATGCTTATAAAATGTAAATCTGAGCTAATTTAAGCAAACTTAAATTACAGAAAGTAATAAATAAGCTCAACAATGGATTTAAAACTCATAAACATACCCGAAAGCTCCCAGATTATTTAAATAAGAAATAAAGTCCAATTGCCAGCCAAGATGGTGCAATCTGGCTAAATCCAGTGTAGGAAGCTACAATAAATGTAAACCAGTTCTGAAACTGAGGTAAATGCGTGGTAAATGCCTGATGCCAAGAGAGGTGAAGAGAAACCCTCAAATTGGAAGGCGTTTCTCCAAGAAACCCCAAACGCCTTTGCACAGAAGGCTACGCACTTCAAGCAAAGAGTCCAGCTCTCAACTCTGAAGGTACGGCCATGATGTCAACTGCCTGCCATGATGAAAGAAGGACGCCATCTCCACAAACCCTCCTGTCTCTGCTAAATAACTCAACAAAACTCTGATAAAGCATAGTAGAACCTCTGTATGAAGCCCTCACAGACTGCACAAATTCAGCTGGTCTCTCACAGCCTCAAAAGTGCTCAACACTGAAGAGATTCCGTTCTCCAATGGAAGAATGCTCAAAACCTTGATCACAGGAAGAAGCCAAGGCAAAGTCAAAATATTCAATAGATGAATTTCTCATTGCCAAAAAGGCACGACTTCCAAGAAAGATACGCCCTTCTTCATATTTTAAATCTTTTTAAAATATATTTAAGTCATTTCAATAGTTTGACTTAAATACATTGGGCGCCCTTTTGTATTTTAAGTGATTAAAATATTAAATCACTTTTATAGAATATTTAAGTGATATAAAATGTATAAAGTCAATTTGACTTTATAATAAGGCATTAAGTTAATTAATTAACTCAAATCACTTAAAAATCCATAACTCACTCAAAACTCCAAATATTCCCGTGCCGTCAGAAGCTGTCAACCCTTGAACTGCTAACGCCTGCTGTGAACCAAACTCTGAGCTTAGAAAACGAGAAGGACCAAGCTCTCCAGAAAGTACCACTGACCCTCTAACCAATCTAGCTAGCCCACAAGGGTCCAATAAAGGGCTAACACACTCTTCCCGAGAACTGACTAGAGCAGGGACATCACAAGCTACATTATCTTTTGATTGGTCTCATATTCGATTGGATTGAAATTCTTCTTTAGAAGATCTTTAAAACCTGCCCAACCATAGGTTGGTGGTTTCTTCTTTTTCTCACATGAAGATAAATAAGTTTTCCACCATACAAGAGTATGTCTGCTCCTTTTCAATCATGCGAATGGAATTTTCTGTGCTTTCCTCACATTGTGGACACTAAAAATTATACTTCCATTCGTTTTATCCAAGAATCTAGAATTTCTGCATTACTTGACCTTCAAAAGTCCTAATTTCAATCTTGGTTTCACATGTAAATGGAGGAGGTCAAGTTCTTACCTTAGTTTCTCATTCTTCCCACATCCAATCCTGAACTTCTTTGCCAAAGCTCAAATTATAACATTGGTAGATGACTGATCTTGTATTATTTGAGATTGTTGTTGGGCTAGGTGCTCTTGTTGCTGAGTTATGTATTGCTGATGGTCTACTACTTGCTCTACTTGGCTCTTTAAGGCTGAAACCCCGTTATTTAAATCTCCTATTGTGATTTCTTGATTCCAATGATGATTTCTTATCTTTGGATTCTCTAGGACTAATTTTGTTAGGATAAGACCTTGTAATCCTATGTCATTTGTATGTCTCCACATTCCTTGGAATGTGTTCTAGGGGACATGAGAGAAAATTCTTAAATTTTGGCAATGTTGTAATTATATTTTAAAGAGAAGATTTAATTTCGGTGGAGGTTACACATCAAAAATGGATAAGGCATCTCTCCTAGGTGTCCATATTGGAAGTTGGAAGGTCTTGGATGGGGCGCCCAAGATTGGAGATGAAAAGGTGTTCGTTGGTGTTCCATTGGGGATCGAAAAGGTCATCGGAGCATCTGGAAAGTTAGGAGTTGGATAGGCTATGGGCTAGGCGCCCATGTGAGAGTCTTGTAATTCCAATTAATATTTTATTATGTCTTTTGGCTGTCCAAGAAGAGGGGCGTGGGTTTTTGCAGGTGGTTTTGTACCTCTTGTTTTGGTTTACCATTCATGGTTTTACCTCCCACAATTTCTAGAAATTGGATCCATGAGATGGTAGTTTCATATTGAGTTATTGTGGGTGATAGGGTGCTGCTGGGGTTGATCAGAGATCAGTAGTGAGTGTATCATTGTGTACTCCCATTCAAAGATTAATAATATACTTGCCCTCTTTTCTCGTGTGGAGTTTTTTCCCGAAAGGTTTCTCCAAGTAAATCTGGTGTCACATTTTGTTTGCTGTTTTTTATATTGTGATGTATGTTGCAATCACTTGTTTAAATCTGATATGGTAATCTGATTTTCAGATCTGAATACACTTGCATAAGTTCATATTGTAGCTTTCCTTCACCTTGTTTTTCAACAGATTTATGATCACTGGAAGACATGTCATTGTCATAATATCCATTGAACACTAATTACCATGAATTTGAATCCACTTTGATACCAAAATGATTTGTAATCACTAAATGTTGAGGATTGTGGCTGCAAAGTCCCTTAAATTACTATTCTATAGTTTAACAGTTTAACTAATTTCAATGAAAGATTTAGAGAATGAAAATTGTGCTCAATTTATTGAAAAGTGCTCTATGTTCACAACTTGTGCAACAACCTCCTTCCTTCTCTTTCACTTTTGTGTATTTCCAAGCTTTACTCTTGTGCATTGGAGTAGCCCAACCATCCACATATTTGAAGAGTTGGTTGGATTTCTTGCCTTCTCATTTTCAAACTATGCTTGATGAAATTGTTGTTAATAAGATGAAATTATTGCATGTTGTTTCTGAAACTACCAGGTTGATTCCATCTTAACCTCTATCGATTTTGTTAGCATCTCTATTGATTTCGTTACCACCTATTGTACATATTACTGTCTTGGCAATTGTTTAATTGTGCCAACAAAATCATTTTCATCCACCAATGATTATGAAATTGGCCCTAGTAAATTGACAATTTTGACTATGTCAAAGTGAGTATTTCCTGAAGTCCAATTTTTGAACCAATCATTTTTTTGAAGTCTCCAAACCTCAATCCTTTTTGGATCAGTAGATCACCGTGGGGAGAACAATGGTAGTGCTCTTGTAGAGACTCTCGGTGATCCTATAAAATATTGATCACATACGTTTTTTCCATGGTTTATAGTCGTTAGTAGTGTGAATAATTAATGGCAGGGATGATGAAACATTTCATCTTCTAGTTATTACAAATTCTTGAGGATTTAAATGGAAGCTTAGCTTAACAACTACAAATGGATGACTTGAGCTACATGTTGAGTTTTCCATCATGCTTGTGTCTAAATGTCAACATGCAATGCATGTTGTGTTTTCTTAGGTGGGAATCTACTTGTTAAAATGTGCATAAAATGGCTACCATGAAGGGTTTGGTAGCATTTTAGTTTGTCTTTTTTGAGACAACTCAAATTGGAATAGTATGTGAGATAAAATCCTTGTTCAAGTTATAAGAGGGAGCTCCTTGAGAAACTATACTAACCCTAGACACTAAGCTATTGACAAAATATGTGATTATTAACACTATGGACAATTTTTTTTGGGGGTTTTGTGATGATATAACAATATAACTTCTTGCCTATCCTTTGCCTCGAGTATGAGCATAAGATTGGTAATAACTCTTGTCTCACAAGTGAGATTTTTCTGGTTTTATGAATGAAAGCGACTGATTCTAAATGCAATAACACATTCCCATTGTCTAAAAGCAAAAACCAACAAGTTGATGGACAAGAAGGTTTTGGAAAAATAATTAATATAACACATAGACAACACACAATCCCAAGAATTGAAAAGCTACATTGCATACAAAGCTACAACTTAGGTAGACAAATGACCTTAATACAAAGCTTGACAGTGTTATCCACTTTCAATGCAGTTAATGGAATTACAAACATGGTATTGGTAGACACAAGAAAACTTATATTAAATAATAATTTTCATAGTATAAGCCTTGCATCAACTATCTTTAAGAACTACTATGCTCCAAGGACTTATTTATAAGGTGCTTAAGGATAATGATTAATTTATCCCAAAAAATACTATCTTTAAAGCAAATAACTAAAAGCTGCTGAAAAAATAGGAAATGAAGCACTTTAAATCATAAAACTATCCTAAAAAAAGTTAAATAAAAGTTGACTAAAACACCCTAATTAGGTTCTCAAATCTCTTGTCCAAAAATAGGATGTCTGATAAAAGCAATTGCTAGAAATAACCGTGGCTAAAAATAGCAGTCTGATGTGTGTATGACCCCTTTGTGATTCCAATGCAACACCTTCGTTTTGACCATGCTAGATTCTCTAAAATATCTTGAAACCCTAACTGCCAATACATTGAAGACTTCACTAACCATAGGAACTCCATTATAACTAGTCTGAAACCCTAAGTCTTCCACTTGTTAGAATTGGGAGTAAACACATGTGTTACACCCAAAATGAAATTTTTGGCATTCTGCTTAAATTGAGCTAAACAATGTAAAAATGCCATCGAAAGTATGTTTTAGGTCAAAACAAACATGAATTCTTTGTGGGTTTCTGTCAAGAAACCTATGGTTAAAATTATGAAAAAATGAAAATTAGGGTTTTACGCCCCTATTTTTAAGGAAACCCTTAAAAATAGGACCTTTTTGGAAATGATTGAAAATAATTCTAATAGGGTTAATTGCCTTCACGATCACATCGATCAAGTCAGAATTATCAAAAGACATGTTTTACTCTGGTGGGTCTATTCCCGTTTTTCAGGAACAAAGTTAGGAGCTCCGCAACCATTAATGGCAGATTGGCCAGTACTAGGTGTTGAAAGCTAAACCTCAAAAGCTCCGACGAAGAAGTCATGGCGGAAAAGGTCAAAAAGATGCTGTTATAGCAAGGGAGTTTCTCAAAATGAAGAAGGCCAAAATTTGGCTAACTCTGGAAGGTGCACATTTTTGTTGCCAAGGCAAAACACAGTTTAAAGGTGAAAAAGGCGCCCCTCTTGAAGAAAGGCGCCCTTGGATCTCAGAGGGAAAATGTAATCATTTGACATCTTCAAATCAATTATCCTCTTCACTTTCATGCTGGCTTGACAACGAAACAATTAGCAAAATCATCTGATTCAGGGATCATTGACCGATCGTCAGCAAAGTATGGAGGATCCATCAACAATGAAGATGCCAAAACAGAGAGCTTCATGGTAAAAGCGCCTCAGTTGCAGGCACCAAATGAATCAATCTACTATAACTCTATACATGTTATCTTTCCAGCTTCCTCCTAGTTACGTGATCAATCTGACAGCAGGTCCACAAGACACGCCAAACGATCACGAATTGAGATCAAGCAGAAAAAGCCAAAATTGAAGAACTGGAAAGACAAGCCAGAAAATGGCTAAGGCATGGCTAAAAGCGCCCCTCCTGAGGAAAGGCGCCCTTTCTTGAGGGTATCCAGATTCAGTTAGAATCTTCACTGCCTCCTAGGATGACCTTCTCAGCTATGACTTGTCTCGTTAGTTAGACTATCAGCAAGAACTTCTGACAAATCAAATATTTGATGAAGGAGGTCAAAGACTGGCAGTCCACAGCCAAGATAAAACCAAGCAAAAGCTAAAAGCGCCCTTGCTGGCTAGGGGTGCCCTTTAGTTTGAAGGACCTAAACCTGCCAGCTTCAACTGAGAAGTCAGTCATCCTGAACAGGACCAAGCTGGCTACCCGATGCATCGTCAAGTAGAGTCCTCTGATTCATCTAACAACGGGAACATCAAATCAAAGCAAAGAGGGTCTTAAAAGGTCAAAACGAAGAACAGTCAATGAAAATTGACTAAGGCATTGTCAAAAGCGCCCCTCTCAAGGAAAGGCGCCCTTCTTTCTGGAGGCCTAAACTTAGTTTTTTGAGTTAATCCCTCCCAGGCATATCTCGTCAAGCTGATCCCACCTCAACAACAGAACTGCTAGCCACTGCCAGAGATCAACTGAGTAACCTGAGTCAAAGATCAAACGGAGGCACTTCAGCTTGCAAAATGGACAAAAAAGATCAACTTCAAGGATGGACGCCTAAAAAAAATCAAAGCAAAGATGTTGACTTGAGTTAGCAAATTTGGAGCCAAAAAAAAGGCCAAACACTCCACAATCAGTGGAAATTACCTTTTGGAACTCCAAATTAGACCTAAATCATGAGTTGTTTTCCATACTTGGTGGATCTCAACCCTAATCACCATATATTCTTGCTAGGCATCCCATTCTTCATTATTCTTTTGCAGGTTGAAGGATAAAACAACAAATAGCTCCCAAGAACACGTTTTCAAGATCTGGCAGAGGTTTTGGGCAGATCTTCAATATTTTTGAAGATTAGTGGCAGTAAAAGTATTCTTCCTCGAGGATTGTTTCCAGAGGCAGATTATTGCAAAGTGGCAATTTATAACTTCCAATCCATCTTCTATCTACTTCCTCTATTTCTGTCTATATTTCTTTGCATGTCATAGGAAACGACAAATTACGTCAGATCTGGCCATCTAGGTATGATCAACACAACTTTTTTAACAAAAACCACATGTTGGATTTTTCCAGAAAAAGTAGCCTTGTTGCCCCTATTTTTTAGGGTTTTTGGAAAAAGTCGTAATTTTGAAAAACAGACAAACTGGGTTTGTTTAGCTCTGAAGCACGAACAAAACCCATGTGTTGGATTTTTCTGAGAAAAATCACTTTCTGGTGCCTTGCTGCCTCTGCCATCGAAGGGCTCTTGCATGTCATAGAAAAACTCGTTTTTCCGAATTTCTAATGATTTGGGTTTGTTTAGAAATTTATTCTCAACAAAACCCATGTCTCGGAATTTTTCGTAAAAATTACCCCCGACGAGGCTATTTTTAGTAGTTCCAGAAAAAGTAGTCCAAGCAGCATCGTGTGCACAGTCAATCTTCAAGGTTTTCAGAATGCAGTACTTCTAGGTACAATACACGACCACGACGGTCTTGTACCATGATTATCTAAAAACAGCTGACACAAACTTATGGCAGAAAAATCCAGAGGTTAGTTCTGAGGACTTGGAGGGCATGAACCAAATTACATTGCAGAACATTGAAGAATCTGGTTTATTCCAAGCTGCATCCATTCCGATCACCTTACAGAGCATTGACCTTGTAATTGCTTGCACAAAGCATTACAACCCTACTACAAGAGAAATCTTGTCAATAGACGAAAGAGTGATTTGCAACTTAAAGCCGAAGGACATAGAGACATGTTTTGCAATTCCACCATGCCCTACCAGGAAGGTCGTAATTGTGACAATGCGAAAAGGCATTCGAGGCTTCAAAGGATAAGTGTTCGCTTATAATGGTTGAACATTGGTTGAAAACAAAGAGAACCAACTTGCCCAAATCGGTTGGGAGAGGAGAATTCAAAGATGAGTACAAAGTGTTAATCACTCTGCTCAGCAGAGTCACTGGACAAGAGGAGGGAAAATCCTTCCAGCCGTGGATGTTCTATATTATTGGCAAAATAATCGGCAGGAAAGAACATTACGATTGGGCCTCTCTGATCAGTGACATGCTCCACCAACAATTTACCAGGTTTCTAGAAGAGCACCGTTTCCACATGTGTTCCTACCTGGTCTACTTGATAGCCTTTCAAGGCGATTTTAGAACACTAAACATTGTGGGAACCCTGGGTGTGCAAAAGGTCCAAGAATACTTTCCTCGCATTGAGTTCACTCTAGCGGAAAGGCACTTCAAGAAGATAAATGACCTTTTCACTATGCACACCGTGCATGAGCTAGACCATGAGATGCACGTTCGTATTTCACCAGCAGCTAATGCAACAATGGTGGATTGGGCGGATTGGTTCATCCAATTCCCCACTTTCACCTACATACGTGTGTATGGATACAATGGCCACCCTGCCATGATGCCACGCTACCCCTTAGATAGGGTAGTGTTCATAGAATTCCTGAGGCAGTTGGTCAAGGTTCACTCTTACCTTCGCGTAAAGAAGAAGTCTACTACAAACTTTCCTTTTCAGATGGGATTCTACAGATGCAGGGCTGCAGCCGATGCTAGGTTGATAAGCCAGGAAATAGTGAGATTTAATCTCAAGTACCTCATTGACAGGAGGTCATCATATGATCCCAGAGGCATCTTCGCAACACATCTCGAACAAAGATCATCACATGAACCTTTCATGGAAGATTTTTGGGTCAGTTGCAAGGATGAGTTCGAAGTGAGAAGAAGGAACTACAGCAGATTCAAGCTCTCGCAAATTGCAGAATTCATGTCAGAGGACATCGAGGGCTTATCTGATGACGAAGAAGAGGTCATTCTTTCTTCCTTCTTCACGGGTCAAGTGGATGCACAACCACTCGGCAAAGTAGACTGGTATGCGAAAGAGAGTATGTCTATTGAGGAAAGAACTGGTAGAGTAGTTCGATATAGTCAACTCTACCTTGACAGTAAAAGGACAAAGAAGGCAGTACTTCCCTGATCAGAGCCGCCAACGGTTTAGTTTACACTACCTTCCTCATCTAGGAAGAAACCCAGACAGAAGAAGATGAGCATTCTTCTAGAAGGAATGCGGATGTCAGGGAGCACATGGGGAAGAAGAGGAATTGCTAGCACAAGCTAGCAAGAGGTACAGGTGGAGACAACCACCAATTTACCTGAAACATATGAGAATGCTGCAACTACACCAGAGCCAGTGATTGAAATAATCGCTGCAGAGATGGAATCCATTGTAGAAGAAGTTGCAGTAGAAGTGGTGCTTGTAATAGAAACAGAGCCATCGGCTTCACCACCATCACAGAGGTCGCAAAGTCCCATTGATTTGGACTCGCCACCACGAGACATTGCCACGACACAGTCTCGTTCTTCCAGCATTCAGGGGGCCTATGTTCCTCCTCCCAGCGATGCTAGCCGAGATTCTATCTTGCTAGAAAGCTTGCTTGGAAGGAAAAGGGAGAGACCTTATCAGCTTGACTTCTCTAAATTCCACCACGTCCCACAAGACATGCCGACAAAAAAGTTGAAGAAGCAGACACATGTAGAGAGGAATGCAGAGAACGAGGTTGTCATAGAGACTGCTGCCCCGCCTGAAGATAAAGACATACATAATGTGAGGGTTGAGGATTTCACGCTTTCAAAGGTGAACCTTGGAAAGACCACTCAACAGGTGGAGGCAGACCTTCTCAGAATCCCCTCAACGAGCGTCAAGGAAAGAATGACCAAGGATGGACAAGACAAAGTAGCCTTGAAGGTTGAAAACCGTCAGCTAAGATTGTACATTTCTAGTTTGATACATGACACTCCCAACTCCTCGGCCTTGCCTTAAGGACTATTGGATCTCCTAGTTGAAAGAAACGATCATCAGTTGATCACATACGACAGACACTTGAGACGTCAAGTGGATGAGTTTGTCGTCAAAGGACGGTGTGTATTAGCAGAAGCATATCAGCTGAGAGATAGAGCACATGGTCTTCGATCAGAAATCCAACAGTCAGATTTGAAGGCAGCTCAAGAGAGGCCGAGAGAGGAAGCGACAGTTGCTGATCTGCAACATGCATATCAATCAGTTACAATCACTGAGAACAAACGCCATCTCTTTGATTGGAAAGAACAATTGGCATACAAGGTGAGAGCCTATGATGCCAATTCAGTGGAGCTAATTGACTATAGACGCTTTGTCTCTAATATTATCAACTTCGCAAGAACGTTGGTAATATCCTTCCCCGAGTTAGAATATCAACAGGAAGGAGGGGAATATGTTGAGCTTGAAACGGTACAAACGTGGTTTCAAGACGTCATCCGTGCTTCTTTCCTTGAAGACCCCAATGGCTTCAAATTAGCCAAAATTGCAGCCATGTCTATCCAGTTAGATGAAGCAGCTGCCCAATGCATAAACTATCAACAATAGCTTGTGACAGGTGAAGAAATGCTTAGATGCCACAGTCATCTTGAAGAGCATTAATTGCCCGAAAGCCGAAGAGGTCAACGACTGGATAGAGACTTTGTTGACCAGTGGTGAAGAGGTGCAAAGCACCAAGGAAGGACGTCCTACCCTCCAAATAGCAATAAATACGATTGAAGTCAACTTGATGCCCCTTTCCAAGTTGACTCCAGATCTCCACAGATCATGCATGTCAGATCCCATTGATCTAGGATGTCTAATTGACTCCCACGATTTGTGGATCTCAGATCTCCTTTAAAGGTGGATGTCTATTTGGAGACACATTTGTAATTGTAAGTTCACTTTTAGTTAGGTGTCAGTCAACTGAGGTAGACTCCCAGTTTGACTTTTGTTTAGTTTCAGTTAACTGAAGTAGATTTCCAGTTAACTGTTTGCTCACCTACTTTTAGACATAGGAATAAATCTTGCTGATTGGCAAGAACTGATTGTTAACTCAAGGAGATTTTAGGGTTGCCTACTCTTTTGAGTTTCTATAAATAAGAGCCTTGGGCTCATTATTTGTTTAACCTTTATTGGCTAAGAAAAATTGCTGCGCCATTGTTGCCAGAGTTAGCTTGTTTATATATGTTCACTCTTGGATGAGAGTTCGTTGGTTGATCGTAATTGTGCATGATTTCGTGCCTTTGCTGTCCCGACCTTTGTAATTCTTTGGAGAAAGCTTGAAGAAATAAATCAGATGGTGCATGCGTGCTTGATCTAAATACTTGAGTCTATCCAAAGTCTTGTTTTCGAATAGTGCATTGTTTCAATCTCCTCCTTGGACAGGTGTCGTCACCTCCTTGGATATTTTGTTATCGATCATTATTGTATGATGTTGTTTAATGATTTGTCTTGCAGCCTACACTTTGGACAGGTGTCGTCACCTCCTCGGGAATCCTGTTAGACAGGCCATCGTTCCTTGTTGTTTCTAGTGAGTTATTTCCAAGCCTACACCTCGGATAGGGGTTCCTCCTCCTTGGCAAGTCTCAGATCCAGTTTATCGTAACGAGTGTTTACTTGTATCAAACCTTATCTTGGTATATATCCGAGAGTTCAGAGCCTCGACCATATTCCATTAAGACGGAGGATTCAAGTAATCCAACCCATCCATTTCGTTCCTACGCCCTCATGCTTTGTTTATCTTGAGGAGGTAGGATAGTTTAGAAGTTTAGTTAGTCGTAGTTATGATTTGCGGAAACCAGAGAAAAGCTTAGCTATGACGCATTGTATTTATGCACCCTTGTGTCTTGCCGCTGAGTAAAAAAGATAGGAACCTTAGTATGCCCTTTTTTACATTAGAAAATCAGCAAAGAGAGATCTTCCTCTCTATAATCCGAAGAGCATGTACTACCACACTTGCAATAGTTGTCCGTTTCCAATAAGCACTCTAGAGGTGCTAATTGAAACGCCAACAACATGGAAATTGTTCCACAAATCTGCAACAAAGACGGCTGCAGCATATTGCTGTTTCCTCTTTTAGACTTCTTAAAACTGTCCATGCCACTACAGAGAAACCCTATGTTTTTATCACAAATCTACCATACAAAATCCTGAAACCCTAGGCGGCAGAAACATGTGCTGATATGTATTCCTTCCAACTGCTGTTAAACTGCTCTGAAACCCTAGGTGGCTGTATGTGTTTATGTTATCAGCAAAATCCTAGCACTGAAAATTTTACAAAATCCTTCATCAAATTTGAAAATCTTCACAGAAAATCCTAGGATTTGCAATAAATTGGCAAAAATCTGCCTTAAACCTTGATGACGCCTAGAAAAAAAAGGTTGGAAAATGATGGTGAATGCTGGAACTGTTATGATGCCCATGTTTAGATGGAAGAAGTCAATGAAACCCTACTGGAACTGGAAGTTGCAACAAATTGCTTGATAAAGACCCACAAAAGACTGCAAGCACCTTTTTGATCGGCCTTTGTTACTTTGATACTGTCCAAACCCCTCCTAGGTGAGCTCTAGATGGATACCTGCCACTTAAAAGGCGATTGTGATATGGTAGGCATACTTTTCTTTGTATATATCACTAAAGTTATTTCTTCCACATTGTTGGCACCCTCCACATTTGATTTTGCCTCTTAACTTGTCGTAAAACACTTGAGGCGTGCTTTTCTGTCACCTTCACCACTTAGATTTGGGTTGAAATCCACATATAGTGCTGTAGTGCACTTTTTTCCACTTAAAACATATTATAATCTTTGTAGTAGTGCTCTTCTGTTGTCTTCATCTCTTCAATTGGCAAAATTGGTCAAAGAGTGCTCCTTGGCCCTATATGTCACTTAAAACTTGGTCTAATCACTCTAGAAGCCCTTTTCTGTTACTTCTGCCATGTAACTTTGCAATCAACTGCTAGAAGCTCCCCAAGCTTGCTCTTGCCATTTAAAAGATGGTTATAATCTATGTCACAAGATTTGTGTTCATATTTGAGTTTGGCAAAGATAAAATTTGGATTGAGTTCAGAAAAGATAAAATTTGAAAAAAATAAATCACGATCCTTTTAAATTGGGCGTAGAGAGTGTATTGATCCTTTTAAGTTGTCTTTAAGCAAAAAGCATGCAATTAATAGTTTTTCTAAAGTTATGCCAATGATTTAAAAAATTCTGTCAATCTAGAAACCTAGGGAAAGGGTTGTACCCTCCCCCCTAGAGTTAGTTTAGTATTTTATGAACAAATAACTCATATTAAGTGTTGTGCGGCCACATAATGACTTTTTACAAAGGTCTCAAAATGTGGAAGAAAGATACATATTAATGTCAAAAAGGTCCACAAATTTGGGTGGAACTATAAAGTACTAGCATTTTTTAGCACAATAAAATGAAAAAAAACATTTATTGATGTCCACAATGATGGAATTGCACATTACAACACATTAAGGTATGCTGCTAGTGTTAGATTTAGGATCAGAAATGAAAGCAATCAGAAAATGCAACACATAAGACAATGAACACAACAAGATACCCTGGGAAAACCCTCCTACTTGAGGGAGAAAAACCCAACAAATATATCTCTTATATATTGAAGGAATAAGAGCAGAAATCTGCTTACAACTCAGGCCCAACACGATGCCGAATTTGATACAATGAATAATAGCACCTCTCCTAGATGCAAAGATACAAATGAATATGTTTCTCCTTGAAACTGGTCTGCTGCTACAAAATGATGATCTGCTGCTACAAGATGATGATCTGCTGCTCAAGTATGAACTTCTTCTAGGAATGCGAATTATGATGACTGAACTTGATGATTGTAATGTCCCCATTTTCGCCCTATGCTCTTCATTTGGATTTAGCCTATTTTTGGAAATCCATAGGCTACTCAGATGTGCAAATCAGAGTTTCCCATTTTGGAGGTTTTGTGGTCTTTCCTCAATATTTACTATTTATAGTAAATACTATTTTTGGCAGTCAGCAGTTGTTAGCCTTCAGTTCATCATGTCCTCTGGAGCAGTTATTCAGAATTAAGCTTTGGCCCTTTTAAATATTACTTAATGAAATTCTTCATTAAAAGGCAAATTGTTCTAATTTTCATTTGACCCCTTGGCCTAAGAGGTTAACTTTAAGTTGTTTTAAAGGGGGGGCTTTAAGGGTGGCACCACGTGAAGAATTTAATAGGTTTTTATATTAATTCTTCATTGTCTTAAGTGGGGCGTATTTTTGAAGAAGTATATTTCTTTTTGGAAATTGAAAAGGTGGTGGCTTTTGGCGTACCTTCTTGGAGGATTTGAATAGTCTCCTCTCTTCCTTTAAAATTGAGACTTGGCTCCAACATTTGGTATCCATTATTTTGCTAAACTTATGTTGTCGAAATGATTTATCATTTTATGCTTCGAGGAATGCTGACCTCCTAGTTCCTTCTTCAATTTCGTGTTTGCAAGATAACACCTAATTGAATTATTGCTGCTTCTCATCCAGACTAGCAGATTGAGTTTTAAGGTGAAATTTTGATGTATTTTCCAGTTTTACAGTTGCTGTTTGCATATAGCTGATTTTTGTTTTTGTTCATAGTTGAATGTACGAATTTTATATTGTTTTGGGCATTTGATATTATTAATCCTAAGGTCTAGGCGACCAACTCCTTCAAGTGGCAGATTTTAATTTGAAGTGGTTATTTTTATAATAAGAAATCGCCCCTCTTAAGGGCCGTACCTTTCAGCATGCATTGGGAAGTGTGCCATTAAATATTCAGGTGTTTCAGAGCTGTTTTTGTGTCTCAATAGGGGCACCTATCTCCCAATTAACCTTTTCCTTCGATTTCACGCCATTCGGAGGTATTTTGATCAAGTTGTGAGCATTTTACATATTTTTGTAGTTGCTGATTACCATTTCCAGAATTGCAGTTTCTGAGATTTAAGCAATTCATTTGCTGTTTCTATATTCTATCTTCGTTCTTATCATTCTCTAACTCGGAAACATTGTATAAAGTGGTGCTTAGAAATATGGTGATGAACAATGTAATTTGCAACTTTTTACCTTGTACAAACTGTTAACAGTAGTACTGTTTCAGTTTTAGCTTTGTTGCATTAATTAATTAACTTCACATTAAGCACCCCTGGATGGTATACCGCCAGTGTGGATAATTCTGTTTTGTAATATCTTTCATGCCCACTTCAAGTGGTGAATCCCCACTCTTCAGTGGATGCCTGCCGCAACAGAAGAAGTAATCATTTGTAATATTTTCCCCCCACTGTTTGGTGGTAGCGTGGAAAGCTCTTTGGCTGGTTATCCGCCTTGTTCTTTTGAATTCACCAGTAGTACTCCACCATATGTTAGCACCTCGCCTGTCAAAGGATCTTGAGTGCACATCCTTGGTGTCGAGTTTAATATTTCTCTTTCAAGTATAATCTCGTACTTATTGTTTCAATAGATCCTAGGGATTCTCTGACCATATGCTCGCCCCTCCTCCTTAAGTGGTTTTAGGGCGAATTCTTGGTTAGAGTTCGTTCATGTATGTTTTGGTTATGCTAACCTTAACAGGTGATTGATTCTATTGTAAATGTTTGGTTTAAAAATCAAAAAAATTGAGAGAGAATATTTCAATGATCAAATGAATGATCATCACCTTGTATTTATACAAAACTAGGTGACTCTTCCTTTGGGTTGGCCTCTTTTAAGAAACAAGGTGACTCTTTAAAATTATTATATATAGCAAGTCCGACTTGCCTTGGTATTATTTATCTATCATTTTTAAATTTGAGAGAAAGATATCTCCCACCACTATAACATCAACACTCCCTCTTAGCTAGGGAGGTATCTTTCTAGATATCTAGGTCATGGAGTCTCTCAACATGACGCCCACAATGGCTACACCCATTTGTGGAAAACTCAAAGGTTCATCACGGAGTCTCTCAACGTGATGTCGTCATGTAGTCTTTCAACATGACGTCCACCATGGCTATTCCCATGTGTGGAGAGAAACACAAGTACAAGGGTTCATCATGGAGTCTCTCAACGTGATGTTGTCATGGAGTCTCTCAACATGACGTCTCATCTCAGTCACAGAGATGAACAAGGGCTCGCACCTCGTATTTTTGCGTCTCAGAGAAATATACACTACAAGGGCTTTCACCTCATATTTCTCCATCTCAGAGAAATATACACTACAAGGGCTTAACCTCATATTTCTCCGTCTCAGAGAAATATACATTACAACAAATCTTCATGATGATGTGACTCCCTCTGGAGCTCCAAGTACTTGCATCAACCTCCTGACCTCCTTGTCCAAGATTGTCTATAATGCTTGCCTTAGAGGAGCAGTTTCCAATGCACACTTCTGACATTATTGACTTGCTTGAGTCCAGGACTGTCCTCCTCAACCTCATCCCAGATCACCCTATTCTAAATAGGTTTGTGGAGCTACCAATGTCAAATCCAGATTAATTGTCTTGTGCAATTCTGTTCTTAGCTGTTGAAGAGGTTTTCCAAGGATTTTGCACTTGGCCTTGCAACACTGCAACCTTCACTTCTTCTTAGTGAGTCACATAATTCCCTCTTGATCCCTGCCTCAGAGATTTCAAAGAAATCCTTTGGAAGTGAACTCCCCTACATTGACCTATCTCATAACTTTAATTCTTTTCCTGGACAAGCTCTCAACTCGTGCCTTGAATTCTCTAAATTTGACTCCCTCTGAATGTCATTTCCTCCTCCTCTTCGAAGAAATTGAGCGACTTTAGAATAAGAAACCTTCTAAATCAACTTTAGAGCTAGGCTCCTTTGAGATGTCCCTATGCCAATTTCCGCAGTAGAAACATGTTGTGTAGACCTTAATTTGCAATCTCGAGCAAAGTGACCATACTTGTCACACCTGAAACATTGAATGTGAAAGAGATCTATCTTCTTCTTTGGTTCTGGGGTAGAATCTGATTCTCTGTCTCTATTCCTCTTTCTTCCTTTGCCTCTTTCTCTAGAAGTATGTGTAGCAAGAACTTGATTTTCTACATCATGATAGTTTCGCCCAATTCCTCTTGTTGCCAACCTGGACTCTTCTTGAATACAATCAGCCCGAAGACGATCAAACTTGGGCAACTTGGATCTCCCACTGATGCTCTGAATAAAGGGTTCCCAAGATTGAGGAAGACCATTTAGTGCCAACATAACAAGATCTCTGTTTGCGATTATATCCCCAATAGCGCTCAACTGATCTCTCAAATCAGCAATCTTCATAAAGAATGAGATGACTGAATCATCTTTAGCCATTTTTACATGTTGAAGTTGTTGTCTCAAAGCAAGGGCTCTACTAGTGTTATTGATCTCATACAATCCTTTAAGAGTATCAAACATTTCTTTAGCTGTCTTCAACTTGGAGATGATCGGTACTAGGTGATTCATCACAAAGTCTATCATGATCTTTCTAGCCTTCGTGCCATTTTTCTTGCATTGGATTTTCTTAGTATCATCAGAAGGCTTAGGCATATCACTTTCCACGAAATCAAGAAGATCATTCTTCTCTAATGCAATGAGTACCCTGGGTTTCCAAGAGTTAAAGTTTGAAGCTCCATCAAGCATATCTTCTACCTTGACACTGCTCACCATCTTCTTTTTTCTGCACAAATTCACCTTCAAAAATCTGCCCTTAGGTCAGAAATAATTTGAACCTTAGATCTGCGATACTTCAAGATCTGCCCTAGATGAAAAGTTGACTTGACTGCTTAAACAAATCTGATCAGATATTTTCTTAGACCCGCTCTGATACCATGTTAGATTTAGGATAAAAAATGAAAGCAATCACAAAATGCAACACATAAGACAATGAAAACAACAAGATACCCTCGGAAAACCCTCCTACTGGAGGGTGAAAAACCCAGCAAATATATCTCTTATATATTGAAGGAATAAGAGCAGAAATCTGCTTACAACTCAGGCCCAACACATGCCGAATTTGATACAATGAATAATAGCACCTCTCCTAGATGCAAAGATACAAATGAATATGTTTCTCCTTGAAATTGGTCTGCTGCTACAAAATGATGATCTGCTGCTACAAGATGATGATCTGCTGCTCAAGTATGAACTTCTTCTAGGAATGCGAATTATGATGAATGAACTTGATTATCAAATGAATGATCATCACCTTGTATTTATACAGAACTAAGTGACTCTTCATTTGGGTTGGCCTCTTTTAAGAAACAAGGTGATTCTTCATAAAATTATTATATATAGCAAGTCCGACTTGCCTTGGTATTATTTATCCATCATTTTTAAATTTGAGAGAAAGATATCTCCCACTGCTATAACATCAACAGCTAGTAAGGGGATTTTAAGAAATCCCTTAAAAGAGATAAAAGATAGCTTAGAAAGAAATAAGCATTGAATTTGCTCAAAGGTAAACATAAATCCAAACAACTAGGAACTAAGAAATTCTAGTAGGATATTATCTAGGAGATACAAACCACTTAGAGGGCAAAAGAAGGTCACTTGCCATTAGTATCTATAGAAGCAAGGTAATTATTCCTAGTTTGGAAGATGTCTTAGAAGACAGATCACAAAACTTGTGATATTGTTCTTTCTAAGGTTTAGGATTTGATGTTGTCCATGCCTCAATTATGATCTAGTGTTCAGGGTCTGCCCTTGAGATGTTTGGTAAGCACATTGTTTGATGAATCTCTTGGTATTTGTATCCATGTTTGCTACAACTACAAGAGATTTTGAGCCTCCATTATGTGACATCTAGTAAAAAAATAATGTAATGATTCAAATTGGATCCTAAAAGTTATCATAATTCAATTGATTTATATGATCTATTGTACTTTCTAGCTCATGCGAGTAAACATGAGCTCACGAAATGTTTATGACCTCATTAAGACAAAATTGGGCAAGGTTGTCAAGGTGTTGAACAAGGGAAACAAATGCATTGGGGATTAGAGATGATTTAGACATGTTGGAGCCATGCGGATTGAAGAATAAGTCCTAAGTGGCAGTTTGTGCTAGTCACAAACCTTACAATAGTTTGGGCTTGGTACAAAACCATGCCTTACGGGACAAAATACCTAACTGAGCATCCGAAAGGAAGTGGAATCAGTTCTTTTATCTCTTTGTATATGAGGCATTTAGAATCCTTTGTATGATTCATTTGCCTGTCCCTTAGCATAAATATACTCTACAGGGGTTAAATAAAGTCATTTAAGCATAGTTAAACATAGCCAAGAGTTATCTGAATCCTTAAGGTAGGAGATGACTGCAAAAATTGTTAGTAGCTGTCAAGCATTTTAGATAAGCGAGTAATACACAATAATGCAATCTAGGAAAGCATTGTATAGGTGCAAGCTGAAGTTACAGTGCATGTGAAGGTTCAAATTGAGCAATTGGCTTGTAAGAACCTGCAAGATGATAGTGGAGATGATGAAGCATGGCTTCACTATTCTAGAATTTTCCAACATTGATTTTTTCTAGGGTAAATCTTTGTATCCATCTTTCTTTCATATGCTTTTAATTCATTTGCTTGCTTATTTTTACTCCTTGCAACTACTTCATTCAAGCCCTTAGAAAGCATATTGATTTCATGTTAAGATTATTACAAGCATAGTACTTGTTGATAATAGCAAACAGGAATTGAATTCTATCTCATATAAATTAAAGAATCAACATACACTTGATTGCATTACTGGTCATAAAAATAAAGAAGAATCGTGTTTTGATAGTATCATAGAAGGGACATTAAAGGCAACACACATTTGTTTAAGCATGTACACAATTGCACAATGGATATGTAATGCAGATGGCAGCTATACAGGTATGAATTCTGATATATAGGCAATGTAGGCATCTGTGAGAGCATGTAAGCAATTTTCTAAAGGACATGTGATATGGATGGCAGCCATATTGCTATTGTAGTATGATTTTTACAGCCTTAAATTTTTGTTTCAATAGCATGAACTTGGGAAAACACACTAGAAATTACTATTGGTGAATCATTCATTGGAATATCCAAGTTGATTATGGATCATATAACCAACCTATAGGTATAGAAAGCCTTTGTTGAGATTGATCCCTCACGGTCATTGCCTCCTGATGGAGAAAACCTAAGGACCTATGGTTGATATACAGGTAAGATTTAGAGAGATTTTCCTTGGTCTTATTTCAATGCTAGTTGGAAAAGATAACTTTTTGAGACAAAGTATTCTAATATCTTTGCAATCCCTCTGGTTAAGAGGCTAAAAGGATCATTCCATCCACTAAAAGAAGCATGAAAATTAGAATGTGATGCAAAAGACAGCTATGATTTGTGTGTATGGGAAGTTTACCTTGTGAAACATTCTATCTAATCTATATAGATCCCAAAAAGCGAAAGAGAGAGTGGACATCTTTGCTTAACATGAATAGTGCTCATGATTAAATTAAAAGGGTTGTATATAGTTTGGAAGCAGTTTAACAAAGCCCCTTTGAGTCTTATAATAGAGATAAGTAGCCCATATGGAGCCCCAAAATCTGAGTATTTTGAAGAGGCAATGCTTGTGAACTATGTTACAGACTTTTATGAAGCCCAGAGAACAATGACGTCTCTTGATGATCTTATCTCAGGTTCTAATGACGCAAAGAAGATGATTTGGTCAACTATATTGGTGGCCTTTTCTGCACTTTGCTTGGCCTCTATTTCCCCAGACCCCACCCTCCAAAAAATCAGTGTAGCATGTCTAGAACAATACCATAGATTTTGGGGAAGGTGTTCCCAATCATGATTGTCATATGGTTTGTTAGATTATTTATATCACTCAGCTTATGAAATAATGAATAAGATGAATTATGTTCTGGAAACCAAGATGGCTGGAATCTTTAGAAAACCATCTTTTTGAAGAGATCCACAATTAAAGTAGCCTAAGGAACTATTTGTTGCTTCAGAATCTAAGCTTAGAGTCCTTCCTGATTATCAAATGTTCTAGCACTTAACTTCAGAAATGGAGAGCTACAATGAGGAGTGTAAACTGTCATTGTTTAACGACAAAGAGTGAAATACAGAGAGAAGGATTGTTGGATAAATCAAAGTGATAAGGGAACACCATGTATGCTTGTTAGCTGCTGTAGGTAGATATAGTTTACATCTTACGTATCTTTATATTCAATATTATATATGTGTTGTTAATTTGAGCACCTTCTATTTAAAACAGAATTTGCTATGTAATTCAAATAGCGATAGATGTTGGCCTGTGAAGCTAACTTTTAAAAATATGGAGGAGTTTTGAAATCACATTTCAGATTTAATAGAAGCCTGTACAACCTTGGTATTGATAAACAGATTACTAAGATTTTTTTTGTTTTTGTTTGGGCAAATTGCTACCAGAACAGACTACTAAGATTGACTGCATATTGTTACATGTCAACTGTGAGGGACCGAGGGTGATGCAAAACCTGAAAATATGTATCTACAGTTCTAATGTTAGGAGCAGTAATATGGATTTGGTTTAATGATGAGTATGTTATGAAAGTCAATCTTGCCATTATTTCACAATTCATGAAGTTCAACATAATGATAAATTGGAATTTCAGAGTTGTTTGGTAAGGTGCATGACAGAAATCCTCCTTACAGAGATATGTCCTGATAACAAGTAATTCAAAGTGCCGTTTGTCTGTTGGCTAAGTTTAAGATATTACATTTTACAGAATTCTGAAGCTTGTATTAATTTAATTGTTTCTTCAGGAGAGCGAGTATGCTATTCAACTTATATGATGTTTTGTTTGAATAGTTGCAGATTATTTGCCAGAAGAGGGCTCGTGGCAGATCTAGGGATGACACAAACACATCAGATGTAGATGGTGGCAAAGGAGATGATGCTAGGTCCCAACAAACAACATACAAATCTCTTTCATTTGGATTTCAAAAGCCGGATAAGAAGAACCTCTCCTATGGCTTGAAAGATGGACAGGTGTGTTCCATTGATTCAAGCACTAATACAGACATTGGAAAGAAAGGGAAATATCAACTTGTTTTCTTGATTGGTGAAATTTGTTTGTGGGCACCCTTTGGCTTAGATGCTACGACTGAGGAGTATCTATTCTGTCAAATTTATCGAAGACTTGCACCTGGTCTTCTTCATTGGGGTACACCAAATCCAGAGTTGGATGTGGTGGTTAGCCCAATAAAAGATTCAACATTATCACATCTGAACATGTAACATGTCCCCTGGTTTTTTAAGCAATGGTCTCCACTAGAAAAGTCCCGATGAATTATCACTCGAGGTTATCCCATTTGACCAACAATAATTTAATTTTATTGCTTTTCTATTCTGTTTGTTTTATTCCAGTGACAAATTATTTTCTCTTATAAGTTACTAAAATAAACTCCATTTCCAATATGTTTTCTATTGCTTGCTTCAAATTTCAGCTCTGGGAAATCTCACTTTCTCTGTAAGATTGACCCTGAACATTTTGTAGTTAGTTCAATATGCTGATTAATTCATTTTTTATACTCATTATAATGCCATTCAGGAGTAGATCTCCTTTATCTATTGTTTGAATATTCTACCCTGTAAATGTTAATCAAATCTTATCAAATTGTATCCTAAAAAGACCTATGGAAATTCTAAGTCTGAAATTCTGTGCAAGTATTCTATGTCAGATTTTATTCTTGTATTTCAAATCTTCTGATTGCAGAACATTTATATATTTCGATGATGCAAGATAGAACATTGATTTCCCATTTATATCATGGGAGAGAACACGCCCTAAGGAGATGTGTCTCATGAGAGGACGTGTCCTTTGAGCGCGTGGGCTCCCCTTGGCAAATTCGGTGGTTATTAATTGACCAATAATCATGCTTTAACAAGCAGCAATCAAATGATATAAGGTTCGATTTATTTATTCATGAATTTCTATCATCATCTGAAATTCGAATAACTTATTTGTAGACATTATATTTTAAGAGCAGTTCGATTAAATATAAATGATGATGATGCATAGATGCAATCATCATTTATATCTGACTGATGCTATCTTAAATCAACATACCCTTCTACGAATTGCTCAATTTAGTTTTTGTTGATTACTTCTGATTCTATCTTTATAATATTTTTGTCAAGATACATATTGCAGTGAACCTGATATTCTAAACAATTCATCATTTTATATTATACATTAATAATGTAAATTAAGATTAGAATATCACATTTATACTCTTATCTCTAGGTCAGGAATCTTTCCAATTTAGGGTTGCAGTTAAGAGGCAAGACTAAGGTTTGCTAATATGGTTCAGGTCAGTTTTGAGTTAAGATGAACCATTTATGTTGGTTTTTAGTGATATTCTTCGAATGTATAGGTTTAATAGGCAATGTTACATAATTTCAAAATACCATAGCATTACCATTTTCATCTCAATGGACAATGCTGTCTTTATAAAATGTATGCTAAAACACTAAAGTTCTTTTCAAGAAATAGAGGTCATTCCACAGAACTATGGATGAATATGTTTTTATGGAAATCTGCTAGCTACATGTAAGATTTTTACAACCCAAAACCCATTCATATGGTATTTACAAGCTAAGTGGGCTTAAACTTGGGGAAAACTTCGTGGTTAAGCCTGCTTGAGCTGGAGCAGTACTGGTATGGCTGACCTCCCGGGAAGGTCCAGTGCTTCATCTCTGTGAGCAGCACCTAGATGCAATGAGTGCTAAGTGGACCATTCATTATCATGAGAGATGGGTTCTTGTGAACCACTACTCATGAAACATGGGTCAATGAGTTTGAGTCGAAAACTACACGGTTGAATCTTGATAGCAATATCAAAATATGAAACGCTGTGGAAAAATACCTCCTACTTATCAACATTTTTGATATTTTCCAATGCCATAAAAGGGCCTCTTCTCTACCACTCTCTATATCACTTTCATAAGATGAACTAACATCCCTGTAGGAGTAGAAACTTTTCTTGAAATTATCCTTTTTCTCCTTTCTGTTGTTTTATGATACTGTTCATTTTTGCTCCCTTTCGTTGTGTTATGATTTTCTTATTCCTCACTATCACCATTCTTTGGATAAGGGCATTTATTTGCAAAATGACGTATCTTACCACAATTGAAACACTTAAGGGGCAATTTACCTTTGTACTTTCTATAGCCTTTCTTCAACTTTCTTACAAATTTGGCTTCTTCATCATCAGATTTATCATATGATCTTTCGCTAAGTTCGGATTCTTTGTTTTTCTGTTTCTTTGCAGCTTTGAAAGCAACTTCCCTTTTTGATGAATTCTCATGTTCGGTCCTCATCTCATAAGCAATGAGGATTCCATGCAACTCGTCCATTGGTAGTTAATTTAAATCCCTCATTTGTTCAATTGCCAAAACCTTGGCATCAACTCTGAGAGGCAATGATCTTACAACTTTTTGCACAATGATTGACTATTTAATCTCTTCTCCAAGTCCCTTGATTGTGTTAACAATCTTATCTACTTGAAGGAAAAAGGTGGCGACATTTTCTTCTTCTCTCATTTTGAGACTTTCAAACTGTCCTCTATGAGTTTGAACTTTAGCTCTTTTAACCTTATCATCTCCTTCGTAGGTATTCTTCAATTTGTCTCACATGTCTTTGGCCAATTTGTAGTGCATAACCTTCATGAATTTTGATTCCGATAATCCTCACAAAATTGCATTCTTCGTCTTTGCATTATGTTCACTTGCCCTCTTTCCTTCCCAATCTATTGGAGGAGTTGTAGGTGTTAATGATATTTTGCAAATACGTGATGAATACTCTTGAAGCGATCTAAAGAGATAAATTTAAATATAGCTCTTAAGCTATTTAAATTTATATGTTTCAATTCCTTGAAGAGGTGCTTAAATTATTAATAAGACAAACAAATATTAAAAAGTCAAATAAATATTATTTATTTTATTCTAAGAGGCCGACCTTCTAGAAAATCGCTCCCAGCAAAAGGACGTCTCACTTGGGCCAACCTCTCTTGGTGAAGAGGTGCGAGTTGGCTATTTATGCAAGGCATTTCACTTGTGTTTATCATCAAGAAAATTCAAAGCATTAAGGAGAAGTGCGATCTGATCAGCAGATCGATTCATATTATTTGTATCATTGCATCTAGGAGAGGTGCTCTTTATTGTATCATTGAGGCATTGAGTTTGTGCCCAAGTTGTAAGCAGATTGCTGCTATTATTTATATCAATATATAGGAGATATATAGGTTGGGTTTTTCTCCCTTGGGTTGGAGGGTTTTCCCAGGGTATTGGCTGTGTTCTTGTGTTGAATTTGAATTAAATTTCTGTGCTATTAATCTGATCATAAATCTAACATGGTTATCAGAGCGGGTTTGAAGAGGATCCCGATCAGATTTATGATTATTTCAGCCATACCCTTGTTTTATTTTCTCATCTTCATTCACTTGTCAAGATGGTGAATGGTCTTAAGATTGAGGATAGGCTTGAGGGAGCATCAAACTTCACTTCATGGATATTCAGGATCATGCTCACGTTGGAGGAAATCGAATTGAGAGAGTTTGTGGAAAGCTCCGACCTCGAGCCTACGGAAGAGGAAGAAAAGGCTCTATGGAAGAAGAGAGATACTAGGGCAAAGAAGATGTTGGTTGATTCGGTGAAGGATCATATTGTTCCTATCGTCTCCAAGCTAAGGACTGCGAGAGAGATGTTCAAAACCCTAGAGGAGATGTACGAGATCAACAACACCAGTCGGGCTCTTGCATTGAAGCAACAACTTCATCACTTGAAGATGGCAAAGGGAGAAACTGTCATTGCCTACTTCATGAGAATAACCGATTTGAGAGATCAACTCTCGTCTACTGGACATGTCGTCGATAGCAAGGATCTAACCATGTTGGCTCTCAATGGTCTACCTTCATCCTGGGAGTCTTATATTCGGTGAATCAGTGCAAGATCAAAACTTCTTAAGTTTGATTGATTGAGGGCAGACTGTATTCAAGAAGAATCTAGATTAGCTGCAAGAGGTATTGGGAAAAGCTCTGTTAATGAAGATCTTCATGTTCTTGCCTCTCAATCCTCAAAGAAAGGTAGAGAAGGGAAGAAAGGGTATTTCAAAAGAAATAGAGATAGAGGAGCTGATGGTGGCCCCACATTTAAGAAGAAGAGGGACCTCTCCAAGGTCCAATGTTTCCGATGTGACAAGTATGGTCATTTTGCAAAGGAATGTCCTTCCAGGCCTAAGTAGCAGGCCACCTTTGCTAATGTCGATAAAGCCTCCATGCAGAAGGATGCAAGTGAATACCTGTTCTATTCAGCCTTGTCAAGTAATGTATCTACCGACTCCAAGACATGGCTGATAGATAGTGGTGTCTCTCGACACATCATCGGATTTAGGGAGCATCTATCTGATTTGGTGATGAAAGATTCTAGCAAACAAGTTATTATTGGAGATGATGCTAGTTACTCGGCTAAGGGAGTTGGGGCTTCATCTCTTCACTTGGATTCCGACGATTCTTTACAATTGGATGATGTGCTATTCGTTCTAGGCATCAAGCGAAACCTTGTTTCCGTCTTAGCCTTGGAAGAAAAGGGTTATCAAGTTGCCTTTTCTGAAGGCAAAGTTCTCATATGGGTGAAGAACTCTTAACATCAAGACTGCTCGGATGATTGGAGTTAGACATGGGTGTCTCTACAGGCTATGCACGCCCCCCATTCAGGCTCTAGTGCATGACTCCGCGAGTTTGTGTGATCTTTGGCATCGAAGATTGGCTCACCTTCACTTTCAAGTGCTACCTAATATGGAGATGATGGTCTCTAGCCTTCCTAAATTCAACCAGAAGCATGAAGGAACCTGCAAAGGCTGTGCTTTGGGTAAGAATACAAAAGGTCCATTCCATAGTAGTGAAAGCAGATCCAAATGTGTCTTAGATCTTTTTCATTCTAATTTATGTGGTCCAATGTCTGTTTCGTCTTCGAGTGGTTTCTTGTATTACGTTACTTTTATTGATGACTACATTAGAAAGACTTGGATCTATTTCTTGAAATCTAAAGAATCTGAGGAGATATTAGAAAGGTTCAAAGAGTTCAAAGCTCAGGTGGAGAACCTGTCCGGAAAGAAGATCAAGGTGCTAAGATTTGATAATGGAGGAGAGTACACTTCTGTTATCTTCCATAATTTTTGCATTGAAGCAAGGATTAAGAGGGAACTCATCGTTCCTTATTATCCTCAACAAAACGGTGTTGCGGAGAGAAAGAACAAAACTATTGTGGAAGCAGTCAAAGCCATGCTTCATGACCGAGACCTCCAAATCTCTCTTTGGGCTGAAGCATCCAGGATTGCTATCTATGTCTAGAATAGAAGTCTTCATAGAATCTTGGAGAACATTACTCCTGAAGAAGCATTCTCTGGGGTAAAACCTGAAGTAAGTCATTTGAGGATCTTTGGGTGTCCAGTGTATGTACATATACCTAAGGAAAAGAGGACAAAACTGGAAACTTGTGGCAAGAAGGGAATTTTGGTAGGCTATAGTGAGACTTCTAAAGCTTACAGAATCTACATTCCGGGTCAAAAGACTATTGAAATCAGTAGAGATGTCACATTTGAGGAGGATGTTGCATTCAGAAGATCCAAGGGATCTCATATGGAGATTGATGAAGAAGAGCCCCCTCAGGATATGGAAGTTGACCGTATTCCTGAGAATCAGAGGGAGGTTCCAAAACCTAAAGAAAATGATGATCCAGTTGAACCCTTGGAGCTTACTGATGGGTCTACAGATATTGGGATTGGAAAGAAGAGACCTCTTTGGGCTAGAAAAATAATGCAAGAGGCAGAAAGTTTTGCAGCTCCAAGAGGAGCTTTCAGAGAAAGTAAGAGACTTCATAAGTTCTCTGGTTATGTAGTTTTGATGAGTCAGATCATTGAGTCAGAGCCTTCAAGTGTTGAAGAAGCTTCTAGTCGACAAGTTTGGAAGGATGCTATGATTGAGGAGTATCAATCCATACTTAAGAATGATGTTTGGGATATTGTTCCTAGACCCGAAGGCAAATCTGTGGTGTCTTCTAAATGGCTCTTCAAGATCAAGCATGCGGCTGGTGGGAGCATTGAGAAGTACAAGGCAAGATTCGTGGCTAGAGGGTTCACAAAAAGAGGGAGTTGACTATGAAGAAACCTTTGCTCCCATGGCTCGTTATACTTCTATCAGGACCATTATTGCTATTGCTGCATCTAGAGGATGGAAGATTCACCAAATGGATGTAAAGACAACCTTTCTAAATGGTGTCATAGAAGAAGAGGTTTACATTGAGCAACCCGATGGATTTGAGGTACATGGGAAGGAGTCTCATGTTTGCAAGTTGAAGAAGGCCTTGTATGGTCTTAAGTAGGCTCCTCGTGCTTGGTACGAAAGGATTGATCGTTACCTGTTGAGTCTGGGTTTCTCAAAGAATGATGCAGATTTTAATCTCTACTTCAAGGTAATAAATGGTGAAGCATTGATTCTGGTTCTGTATGTTGATGATTCGATTATCATTGGAGAAGAACACCTAATTCTAAAATATAAGGAGTTAGCTTCTGAGTTTGAGATGAAGAATCTTGGTCTCATGCAATACTTTCTTGGCTTAGAAGTTTGGCAAAAACTAGATGAGATGATTCTAAGTCAAGGCAAGTATACCATTGACATACATTCTGAAGAGGTTTGGTATGATTGATTGCAAACCTATGTCTACACCCATGGAGACCAACTTACATAAGTTGAAGGAAGTTGGAGCTAGTTTAGAACTAGTGGATTCCACGATGTATAGGCAACTGATTGGTTCATTGATGTATCTAGTTAACACTAGACCGGATATCTGCTATGCAGTGAGTGCACTTAGTCAGTTCATGTGTGAACCAAGACAGATACATCTTGTTGCAGCTAAACATATCCTGAGATACTTGCGTGCCAGAGTTGGATATGGATTGAAATATTCTACAGGTGTGGATTTGGAGCTGCATGGTTTTACTGATTCTGATTGGGCAGGGTGTGTCATAGATCGAAAGAGTACCTCTGGTTGTTGCTTCAGTTTGGGATCTGCCATGATATCCTGGTGCAACAGGAAGCAGTCTTTAGTAGCATTGAGTACAGCAGAGGCAGAGTACATTGTAGATTGTGTGGCAGCTCGTGAAGCAGTCTGGCTTCGTAAGCTCCTTGCAGGATTGTTTGGACAATCAATGGAGCCTACTACCATTCATTGTGATAACCAGAGCTATGTGAAGCTTTCTGTCAATCCTGTGTTTCATGATAAAACACAACATGTTGAGATCAAATACCATTATATCAGAGATATGGTAGTAAGGAAAGCTATATAGTTGAGGTATATCAGCACTGATGAGCAGATGACCGACATTCTCACCAAGCTTCTCTCCAGGATAAAGTTTGTGCACTTTCGAGAAAAGCTTGGTATGGTGGAGAATATAGCCTTAACTGAGAAGGATTCTCAGTATTAGTGATTCTCTTTGATGAGTTCTTCTCTGTGAGACAAGTTCGATGTGAAATCCCTTGTTAATGAGTTCTTCTCTGCAAGAGAAGTTCGAGGTGAAATCCCTTGATTCCACCCTCTGGGAGAGCCATGGTGGATGTCATGTGTGTGACTCCATGACAACATCACGTGAGGGAGTCCGTGATGATTTACTTGTACTTGTGTTTCACCCTCTAGGGGAGACATGGTGAAAGTCATGGTGAGGTGACATCACATTGAGTGATGAGCACTTGTACTTACCATCTATGGAGGTAGCCATGATGGTTGATATCACGATGAGGTGATATGCTTTCACGATGAGGTGATAAGCTCTTTTCATTGATTTAGCCATGTTGATTAACATCACTATGAGGTGATACATTTTTGTACAGTTAAACGTATTCCTCCCTATCTGAGAGGGAGTGTTAATGATATTTTGCAGATACGTGATGAATACTCCTGAAGTGATCTAAAGAGATAAATTTAAATATAGCTCTTAAGCTATTTAAATTTATATGTTTCGATTCCTTGAAGAGGCCCTTAAATTATTAATAAGACAAACAAATATTAAAAAGTCAAATAAATATTTATTTTATTCTAAGAGGTGGACCTTCTAGAAAATCCTGCCCAGCAAAAGGACGTCTCACTTGGGTCGACCTCTCTTGGTGAAGAGGTGCGAGTTGGCTATTTATACAAGGCATTTCACTTGTGTTTATCATCAAGAAAATTTGAAGCATTAAGGAGAAGTGTGATCTGATCAGCAGATTGATTTTGTAGCAGCAGATCGATTCAAGGAGATTCATATTATTTGTATCATTGCATCTAGGAGAGGTGCTGTTTATTGTATCATTGAGGCATTGAGTTTGTGCCCAAGTTGTAAGCAGATTGCTGCTATTATTTATATCAATATATAGGAGATATATTGGCTGGGTTTTTCTCGCTTGGGTTGGAAGGTTTTCCTAGGGTATTGGCTGTGTTCTTGTGTTGAATTTGAATTAAATTTCTGTGCTATTAATCTGATCATAAATCTAACAGTAGGAGGTGTATAACCATTCACCACAGATTGCCAAATATCATATCCTAGAGCATTCAAATAGGTTTCCAATCTTATGCTCCAAAAAAAATAGTTTGTTCCATTGAACAATGGTGCTTTCTTTGATGGAAAACCATATCCTTCTTGTCTTGCCATGTGTGGTTATATAAGATCTTTCTTCAAGCGGTTAAGCTATGTTTCGAAGAAACCTGCTTTGATACCAATTGATGAGCACACAATTATATTGAGAGGACGGGGGTGGGTGAGGGAGGAGGCCGGAGGGCGGGTGAGGTGTGAATTGGTATAATACAATCTTTTACTTTTTCAACTTAACAATCACAATAACATCAATTGCACAATATCAATAACAAGAACACACGATTTATGTGGAAATTCTTATAAGAGAAAACCACATCAAAATATTGCTTTTATATAAATCTCTTTTACAATCTTTGTAGGCACCAACCTATGGGAGATACCAATCCCCTCTTATACAATTTGTGAGCACCAACCCACTGGAGACACCAATCCCTGCTTGAAGAATTTGTAGGCACCAACCCACTGGAGACACCAATCCCCACAATGTGTAGGCACCAACCCTCACAACTAAGCACCAATTTAGCAAGAGACACCAACCTCTTTAATATAAGGCACCGACCTTCTATACAACGGTATCGCTATCTTCTTGTGAATGTCCTCTTCAATGGATAATGAACAATCACATTCAAATCAACAAGTTCTTTTCTTCAAATCTGCTTATAACCTTCTCTATAGATCTGCCATAAACCCTCTTCTATTTCTGCATAAACTTCTCCTTTATCTTTGCATGAACTCTTCACACAAAACTGCTATAAACACTTCTTTCAAATCTGCTTTTATATCTCTTTAATCATAAATATCCTTCATATATATCTCACATTCATTCACCTTCACAAATCTGCTCACATAAATTTCTCCTTCACAATAATCTGCCTTCTATCAAATAATATTCTTTCTTTTATACAAGGCTACTTGAGTTTAAATGATATATGCTTTTATTATTGTCTCACCTACTTTTCAATCCATACTATTCAATCTTATTTAATATCTTCTACTTTGGAGGAGGGGTGCGAGCACATATGGAGAGTCATTCCTTTTCAAAAGGACATACCTTTTTGTTAAGATTCCTTAATCTCCATTGTTTGAAACTCAATCGCTGCCTCTTTAGAAACTTTAATCATTGCTTTTAATTCACTTTAATGATTGCTGCACTTTATAATTTTTGTCTTATTAAAACTGGATGATTTCCTTTATTGATATTAATCACTGAATATTACATAGTCGCTGCTTTTTTAATAACTGCCTTTAATCATGAATAAATTGCTCCCTTCATTACTCCACATAATTGCTATTCTTTCTCTTTACTTGGTCAACTCATATTTAAAGATGCATTTAGACTGAGGTGCCAAAGTAAAGGTCAGCTACAATGATTTAATGTTTAGTTTTCATATTACCAAAAAGTATTTCCAAATAACCATTGTTAATATATGCTCATAAGATTGTTGTGTATATAAACTAATTCCATTGTGACATAACACTTGAAAGCTAAGTTACCGGGATCGGCCCTGGGGGGCCTGGGTTCGATCCGGGTTCGGAATTCGGGTCCCGTTCGCCCAAATTCGCCCAGGGTCCGAAAATTTGATTGTGGGTTCGAGCCGGGTTCGGAACTTGGATTGTGGGAATTTCGAACCCGGTTCGAACCCGGGTAGAATTTCGTGCCCAGGCGAACGTAAAAGCACGTTTTTGCATTTTTTTAATAATTTTTTTAGTCTTTGTTGACTTTTAAATATTTTTTTGTTCTTTCTAACCCTAATGTGTGCCTCTAAAACATGAAATAGGTAAAGTGATAGTCATTTACCAATTTGTGAATGAAAAAAAAAGTTTTTTTGCCTCCATTGTTGAACTTTCTCTTTTGCTTGCACAAGCTTGAATAGACTTGAAGGTTGATTGTAGATTGTTCGAAGTTGGTTGTTATGCTATTCCTAAGCACTTGCATGTGCCTATTCGTTGCCAAGAAGATCATAGGGCAAGATTTCTTCAAAAGAGGTAGGTTTTTTGAAGTTTTTTGATTTTTTTTTTACATTTTTTTTTAACTCTTTTGTTTTGTTTTACTTTTCATTCCTCTAAATGTCTATAACACATGTCAATTTTTTCATTTTTTTCATTTTTTGAAATTAATTAAGTCTATTAGTTTCAAATTCAATCAATCAATACCAAAATTTCACTGTGTGCCTTAGGTATTCCATATTACAATGGGAACCGGTACCTCCTCAGGCTCAAGCCAATCTCGTTTGAAAACAAACCCAAACTCTCCCCTTTTGAAATATGCAGAAATGGTTCAGCAACTTCCAGGTGGTGGAGGATATGTTTGGATTTGTAGTCTTTGCCATGTTCAATATTCGAGCTCATACAGTCGAGTGAAACGGCACTTGTGTGGGATCCCTGAAACAGGCATAAAAAATTGTCCAAGTGAAAACGAGGAAGGCATTCCAAAACATTTAGTGTTGAAATATATTGCTGAGCAAGAAAAGGCAGACCAAAAAACAGCCAGTGGTAAAACAAGCCATCCTTTGAAGAAAGGATCTCGATCCATGAACCCCCCTACACCGCCTTCTTATTTTCTACCTACAGAAAGCCATCCATTTATGGACATCCGTCAAGAGCAAACCACACCCTCTTCAAATAAAAGATCTAAGGGACCGTTGGAAGCTTCATTTCAGAATGAGGCAAGAGAGATTGTTGAGCAAGACATAGCAAGATGTATCTATGCCAATGGATTGGCATTCAATGTTGTTCGTTCACCATATTGGCAAAAAATGGTGAAATCTATTAATGAGGCTCCAAAGGGGTTTAAGGGCCCAGGGTTTGAGAAGGTGCGTTGCACCTTATTGGAGAAAGAGGTGAAACATGTAGCAGACTCTTTGAAGCCCATAAGGGATTCGTGGATCGAAACAGGGGTGACCATCGTTTCTGATGGATGGAAAGATGCAAAAAATCGCCCATTGATCAATGTTATTGCTGTGTCCCCTAAAGGGGCAATGTTTTTGAGAGCAGTGGATTGTGAAGGACAGGTGAAGGATGGTCCATTTATTGCTAACATCATTTGCCAAGCTATTGAAGAAGTGGGCCATCAAAATGTTGTGCAAGTTGTAACTGACAATGCCAAAAATTGTAGGGCTGCTAGGTTATTGGTTGAGGAGAAGTATCCACACATTTTTTGGACACCTTGTGCTGTCCACTCCCTTAATCTAATGCTACAAAAAATTGGATCCAAAATTGAATGGATCAAACAGGTGTATGCTGAGGGCGAAGACATCCAAATGTTTGTCACCAACCACCATATGACACAAGGAATATTTAGACAATTCTCAAAATTGGAGTTGTTGAAGGTAAGTTAATTCTCAATATTTTTTAATTTTTGAACTTTTTGTTAATTTTAAATTGATTTTGTAAATTTAAATTATATTTTAGTTTTAATTTTGATTTTCAAACAGGTTGCCGAGACTCGTTTTGCCTCCAACACAATTGTGTTGAGACGACTAATAAAGGTTTGTGAGGCACTCTCTGCCATGGTAATCGGCCCTAATTGGGCCATATGGAGGCAATCTGGTAGTGAAAGGGCAAATAGGATCAAGCAAAGGATCCTAGATGATAGTTGGTGGGACCTTGTTGAGTATCTCGTCAGTTTCACTCATCCCATATTGAGCATGATCCGTTACACTGACATGGATAGACCTTGTTTGGGTGAAGTATATGATGGTATCGGCTCAATGATTGAGAAGATGAAAACCATCATCAATGCAAAAGAGGAAGATCTCGAAGAAAAGTTCTTCAAAGAGTTATAGGAAATCATTGTTGATAGATGGAACAAAATGACCACTCCGTTGCATCTTCTTGCTTTTGCATTGAGTCCCAAATATTATAGTCCAAAGATACTTTATGCTTCACCAAGAGTTGCTCCATATAGGGATGTTGAAGTGGCTCAAGGGTACAAGGCAACAATTCGTAGACTCTTCACTGATCGTGACCAACGTGATCGAGTGAGGGCTGAGTTCATTGCTTTTGCATGCTTTGGTACTGTTGATCAGAATCTTGATGCTCTTCGAGACAAGGTTAGGGTGGATGCTCATAGTTGGTGGTACTTCCATGGGCAAGAATATAGACACCTCCAACCTATTGCAATAAATTTTTTATCCCAAGTAAGTTTTATATTTTGTAATTTTAATTTTAATTTATATTAAATTTTAATTAATAATTTTGTTTAGTTAAATTTTGTAACTCCTAACTATTTAATTTGGTCTTAATAGGTTGCTAGTTCATCTTCTTTTGAGAGGAATTGGAGCACATACTCCTTCATCCACTCAATAAAACACAATAGGCTACATTCGAAAAAGGCAGAGGACTTGGTGTATGTGCATTCAAACTTGCGCCTCCTTACACACAAGCAAAGTTCCTACAAAGGAGACACAAGGAGGTGGGATATTGAGCTAGAGCAGCTTGACTTGGATGCTTCCACAAGTCACTTAGCTGCACTTGATATTGATGATGACTATGAGCCTGAAGCAACTGTTGAGCATGAGAGTGGCAGTGGCAGTGCTTGTGCGAGTGCCGCTAATGTTATTTGTGGTTCTACACATAATGTAGCATCTAATGATGCTGATGATGCTGGTTTTTTTGATGACCCATATGATTCAGATTGATCAATGATCAATAATTATTAATGGCTGATTGTAAACACTTTACATTTTTATGTTTGAACTTTGATGATTTGAGTATAAAGTGGTGGTGTATGTTTCATTTTTGCTATGTTATTTGACTATTAATATGGTGGTGTATTCTGAACTTAATTACTGCTGCAAATATGTATATATTTCTGATTTTTATATGTTTTTGTATTACCGAACCCAAAACGAACCCAAATAAAAAAAAAATCCCGAACCGGCGAACCGTGTTCTCGAACCCGAACCCGAACCCAAAACTGAACCGGTAACTTAGCTTGAAAGTAGTCACAATTGTAGGTTATCTTGAAAGGCCTTGGACAATTTACTTTATTCTTCCTTTGACATCAATGACTACAATGTGACATGCGTTTTGACATCAATGACAATATTCTAATAGGGCTTTCAAGTCTTTCTTTTCCTTAGTAGGGTGGTATTGAATGTCCAAAAGTCCTAATAGTTGCTCACCTTGGGCATTTGATTGTAGGTTTTTGGACTATTTCATCCCTTGCTCCCATATCACATTTGGTATTCCAAAGTCCCAAACCTTGAGCCCTCTCAGTACAAGCTCTTGTCAGGCCCATGGACTTTTGTCTTCCCCTACAGTTTGTGTCATGACATCTGGACTCTTGGCCCCTCGGTTGCCCACTTCCTATTTCTCTTAGACTTTAGCCATTTGATCACGGGTTTCAAACTGTTTCATCCCTTGCACCCATATTACATTGGGTATTCGAAAGACCCAAACACCCATCCCTCTCACTGCAAGTTCTTCTTAGGCCCATGGAGTTCTGTCTTACCCTCTTTGCATCATGGCATCCAGAATTTTGCCCCCTTTGATTTCCCTCTCTTGTTTCTCATAGAATTTCAGAGTTTTTAATGTTGACATACCTTTTGCAAAATTATTTGAATAGCATCCCAATTCTCAAGTTCTTGCTGCTTTGTTATTCTATTTCCCTGGACCCACAGTCCTTTGCCTTCCCATGCACCTTGTATCATGATCTTGCCATCTCCAATTCCTCGGTCCCCTTTTTAGGTTATGCACCCTTTAAGCATGCAATTCCTTGAAACCCCACCATTCGAATTGAAGGTTCGACGTACTTGAGTTCACTGTCCAATATGCCATTAATGTTCAATATTGACTGATTTTGTTGTAAAACTATCTAGACCTGCCAAAATGCAATTTGACTCCTTATAGAGCACAAATCCAATTCCAAAGCCATATAAAAATGAGGAAAATAAGCATGGGCAACCTAGACATGATAAAACCCTACAATCTGTAGGCCTGCAAGTGATACTAGGCCACTTCTTTGAGCGCGGGAAAGATGTTTTGAATGCTCTAGGTGTCCAGTTCCAGATCCAAGGCTGATTGTGATGCAGAGTTGTTATACTTGTGTGTGTCATGCATTGACTTGCATTTGACCCCCAAGGACCCCTCCTAGGCAGCATAGTGCATTGTGAAAAAAGTATATAAATACAAGATGAACAAATGTAATAAGGGTTGGTCCTTGAGCCAATTTCTTGGCCACATTGTGTCTTAGGTAATTCTAGGGTATTGAGTGATGATTGTTCAGCTTTGTAAGTGATGGGGCACACTTGTAAATCAGGGGAAGGGGTAGTCTGCTAGGGTTTTGCTTGTAAGTGAATGTCTCCATGATTTTATAGTATTTCAGGAGGGGCTTTGAACCTAGTTACTGTTTCTCACTTGCCATATTTTCTGGCATGACTGTAATCAGATTAGATTAATGTATGACAGCATTCTAATGCATCATAAACTATTTTGTGATGGTGTTTTCTTATTACATGTGGGGTGCTATTGATTTGTGCTGGATAATTAAGAATGTTCACTTGCAGGTTTCCATATTCTTCGAGTTTATTTCTGTTTCAGCATTAGATCTTTTATGTTTCTGCTTGCTTGCTTCTTTCCGGTTCAGCATTAGCTCTTTTATGTTTCTGTTTGCTTGCTTCTTTCTGTTTCAGCATTAGCTCTTTTTCTGACAAAGTAGTTTACAGATTCTCCCAGTTAAATGTGTAGTTCATTATTTTGAAATGTCTTTTTAATCTCTCTTAAGCAAGGGAAAATACTTGTCTTTCATTCTAATCATCCAAGGTATAATAAGCTAAGAAAATAATACTGATGACTTCCACTGCTTTGCCTTCTATGTATATTATGTTTATTTATGTAACCGTAATAATGCTATATGGCCTATGATTTTACAGGTTATTGATGCGGATGGTCTGCAGGCTTCTTCTTTTCTTAATGCAGTTGTAAAGGTATTAAATTTCTACTTTTTCCGTTTGGTGTTTGATTCCACAATACCTAAAACTCTGTTTAGCAAGCTGTGTGATTCAAAACAAATTTTGTATTGATTTTATAATTGGTAAAATCTTTAACTCAAATCCAAAAATCTCAAACTGGAAAATATGAAAAATTATAAGTCTATTGTGGTTGTAATCTGAAATCTTCTATTATACCACTTGTGCAATTGAAATCTGCTATTTAAGCCAAAATTTATTAAAATTCGTGTGATGTGTAACACTTAAATGCCTTCATTGTGATAAAAATATGTGTATGTATTTTGGAAGAATGCTGTCACAAAGTTTAATGCAAATTAATATCTGTTTTCTCCTTGTAGGTTTACTGCACTCATTCTGAACATGACTATTCTCTTCCTTGGCAAAAGCAAAGGCAATACACAAGCACTGGCAGGCAAGCTTGATATGCTGGCATTTTAATCTTACTTTGTGTAGATGGGTTAATTGTAATTTGCTATGGTTAATTTTGTGTGACTTTTTGTATTTAAGCATCTATTTCAAATTAAGCCAGAACCTGGTTTGATTAAAAAGGTTGTAGTTCAAAGAAATAGTGCCCTACAGAAATATTACATATAGTATGTAAAACAGGCTATGTACCGTACATACCTGGAAATTATTTACCAACTCACCAGATCATAAAATCGAGCTGGTAAGCAAAATAGGATTGCACTAGGCTATAATTGTCTCTTGGTTGATGTTGTGATTGTGAAATTATGCAGTCTTTATGGATGCTGATTAAAGGGGAATATGATAGTTTTTTCCTTTTTGGATATGAAAGCAAGTACTCAAATTGGTAGAAAAACAATTGCACTAACATATATGGGTTAAGTTTCTTCCAATATTTAAGTACAGGCTTGGTAAATGAAAACCAAAGTCACGGCCTTGGGTGATAACTCATAATTGGTTTATATGTGAACAATGTGTCAGTAATGAATTATCTATAGTGGTAATTCAAGGCCTTTTTTTGCTTATTTCTAATATATCTATTGCTGTTTATTTCTGCCGTATAATTTGTCACTGAATATGCCTATTAGTAAATGAACATATTTGACCCTTATACATGGTGAACCTGACATAGGGGCTTGAGAGGAGTTAATTCAATATGTAGACAACAATTCTGAGAGTCAATCAAGCGATTCAGCTCCCACAAGCAAAAGACAAAGGTCTAAACAGCAGCAGGCAAGGGAAGTAGGTAGGTCTGCGAAGTTTGGGAGGAAAATTACACTTTAGATATTGATTTCAATGAGGTTCTAGTTTCAGAAGTTGAGGTAGTTACATTATCCACCAAATTAGACAGGTTGAAATTTCAGTAGAAGGGCCATTTGAACAGTCAGAGGTTACCACAGTTGCTAGGAAGGGTATAGATTTGAGAGTATGCTCCCACAAAATGAACAAATAAAGACCAATTTATTGCCCATGAAAGAGAAAAACAATTAAACCCAGGTCAGGGTAAGTCAAAAGAAAAATAATGGATTAAAAAACTGTCACTGATCCTAAAACTGACATAGTTTGGTGGATAGAAAAACCATGATTCGATGATCTCTTATTTAAATTGGTAATATCAGTGGAAAGTGAATGGTATCAATGAGGGTAAAACCCAACATGAATTCTTTCCAGGAACATTGCAAGACTATGCAATTAAATGCTACGATATACTGAAATCTAATAAGAAACATACAGGGATAAAAATATATAATGATGAATACAATATATGGCACATGCTTGCCTAAATAGTGGATGAGTTAACAAAAACAAGTCAAGGATAAATATATAAAAGACTAACACAAGGATGCTAAATCTGGTACAAAAGCTGGAAAATCCCTTACGAGAATACTTGAAATGACAGTCACTTGTAAGTGGGCTGTAAAAGGTGTTTGAAGAGAGTCTAAGGTCTACCAACATTGAAATACCTTGATATATACCAAATAATGTTTGACGTGGAACAACAATAGTACTTACAAAAACAAAATGTTGAAGAAGAAGAAGGTGAGTCCAAGCAGGAAGGAATACTTAAAAAATATCAGTAAAGATGACAAAAAGGTTAAAACAGAAAAGACTCACATGAGTCCGAATTGAAGAAAGAGGCATGGAGAAGATGATTGCCTGGTCAAATATTGTGTTATTTGTAATGTCAAAACACGCAACATAATGAGAAACATAGATGGGCTACATTTAGTTTGTCTTTGAACTTTCCCTTGAGAACATCATTGGCTTGAATTCTATAGTTTCAGACTGTGTGACCTATTTTCTTGCAGTAGTAACATTCTCCTCCCTTTGTCTTTTTCTGATCTTCTACGTTTGTTTCTCGAGTATAATGCAATGTCATGTTGAAGATCACTTTCAATATCTCATATAATTGTTCTCTTTTCTTCAGCCAAGAGAGCCAAAATCACATCTTCTAGAGTTTGAGATGGTATTTGATTGCGAGCATTGACTTCTGCTAGCTGTCTAATGAGAGATCTCAGATTACTTATGTGAGTAGATATAGTGACTCTGCCATCTATCTTGTATTTGAGTAGCTGAAGCTTTGGAGAACAAATTGCATTAACCCCTATTGCTCCAATCACTTTATTCAGATTCATAAATTTCCTTGGATGATTTTTCAGATCTACATGATTTGACTTAGAATTGGAGAGAGCAAGACAAATAATGGCTTTGACTTTATCATCTCTGCTTTGCCAATCTAGTAACTTAATTGCATTTGTAGGTGGTTTCTCATTCCCATTTAGTATTCCCCACAAGTTCTTATTCATTAATTGCATTTGGATTTTTATTTTCCAGGTGTGGAATTTGCAGCTAGAATATTTTTCTAATGGAATTTCCATTCCCCCAAAAAACACCCTAGAAAATAACCGCTTCCCCCAAAATATAAATTTCTTGAAATTTTCACCCACTCAAATTTTTTTTGGATTATGATCCACATGCCTAAAACAAAATTTGAATGCAGATAAGTATTTGGGTCTCATGATTAGGGTTTTGAAACAGCAAAGTATCTTGATTATTCTCCCATGTGTCCTCTGCAAATCATGATTTTTGTTTGCCCTAGCCATGACTACTAATAGTGCCATGTGACCTCCAAAAAATGATGGTTTCTTTCAACTTTTTGCGATGACTTTTTTGCCCTTTTGTTTGCATTTTTCCTTTTACCATTTGCAATCTGGCTGCTGATTAGAAACATGGCAATGATTCTTGAGGTTTTAATGCCTGCAACGTGTCTAGAGAAATTTGTCCTCACATTGTTGTTGCTTTCTTTGTTTGCAACCCCTATGAAAAGCTCTTGATTATACTACTTGCGACCTAGAATTTTAGTGACTGGATTTTCCTCACCTTTTAGTAGCACCTACAAAAAAACCTGTGACTGGTGTCTTTAATCTGCCAGCCGTGAGTTTGTAGATCTGCTAGTGATTTCATGATTTTCTTTGTGCAACGCAACTAGGTTAGAACTTCTCTTTGATACCATATTAATAAAAAGAGGTAATAAGGCAATATGTATTATTATAAAACATTGGAGTGTTTATTATAGAGAGAGTCATCCTCTTATATAGAGTTTGAGAGATGTAACCGACGATAAATAAATGTGACACTTTTCCAAGATTCTAAATACTAATAATAGAAAACATTATTAAACATCACTAAGTCACTACGGAGATTTTATTACAAAAGGTAGGCCTTATATTCTAACATCCATGAGCCTATTCTTCTCCTTGTAATAGTGAGAGTAGACAACATCCTCCAAACTAATGGCAGCAATTTCCGCTTCTATTATATCTTTAAGGTTTCAATCCTTGATTTAGCCCTTCTTGCAACAATTGATTGTAATGAGAGAATCTCCTTCAACCTCTAGTTTACTGCAATTAAAGGATTTTGCCATCTTTATGCCTTCTAGAAGTGCCAATGTGTTCGCTTCATTATTGGAGTTGTTAAAAGGAACCTCCTTTTATTAAACAACCTTTATTTGATCTCAACGCCACTCTTGCTCTTGTTGGACCTGGATTTTCTCTTGCAGCACTATCAAGGTTCATTTTTAGGTATCTTGAGTGAGGGCAAGACCATAGATGAAAAAATTGCTAAAATCACGATTACTCGCGTGCCATGTCTGGGGGTGAGTAAATCGCATGTATACGTGCAGCCGCGTAATGAAAAAATGCACAGCGATTTTTTTGTTAAAAACCTGCAAAAAATTGTTGAAATGCGCGCTTTATCCCTGCAAAAATCATGTCAATCGTTTATCTGAAGACAAAAATGAAAATGTGTCTCATTTTATTCATTCTGGACTCAATTTTGAAGATGCGAATAGGGTTTACACGTTGCAATTTTGACTTTTGAAGGCAGAAGACGCGAATAGGGTTTCGGTGTTCGAAGTTGGAAAACACAAGGGCACGGATTTTCAAAGATTCATTGATGAGTGCTTCTGGTCGGAGCAGTCTGGATTGGTATTTCTTTTGTTACTTCGTAAATTTATCACTCTGCAAACCCACACCTCCTGTAAACATCAATAATAATCGATCACTTCTTTATTTATTATTTAATCTTGCAGTTGGTATTCATTATTTAATCAAACAGTTATTTATTTGTTATTATTTAATATTAAGTTTGTATTTAGATATTTAATATTCAAATAGTATACTATATAGATAATAGTTCAATATTTATTATTAATAAATATTTAATAATTAAATAGTATATTATATTAGTATATAGATAATAACTTAAAAAATTAAAATACATTATAATAGTATATTATATAATTTATTAAATAGTATATTTAAACATTATATAATTTTAAAAAATAAATTAATATGTAATTTGTACGATCAAATTGAAATAGTAAAATTAAAGTCTAATAACTAATACAATATTGAATGTACTATATTATTAAATATGTGCGTTTTTGAAGAATATTTTAAAAATTGTGTATTTTCAAATGTTCGATAAAATTGTCAAGTTATTGCCGAGTTTTTCGACAAGTTTTTGCCGAGTCCTGAGTTTTTAAAAATTTCAGGCCTGTCGAGTTATTGGCGAGTCCGAGTTTTTCAACTATGGGCAAGACCATTCACTCTTCTTACAAATATTTATTTTATCCATTACCCCATCAATAGGGATCTTTAGAAAAGAAAAAATGCAAGAACTTAGAATCTTCTTATCCAATAAAGAAAGAGGGGATTTGATTTTGGCCACTTGGGCATTGACATTTGAAACAATTATTTTTTGTCAAACATCTCTCCCATATTATGCTTTCACTTTTGAAAATCTTGTGGTTTCTTTCCAACCATGGACCTCACATGGTGCAGCAACATATGGTTTCCCTGGCCCATGAAAAACTTAAGTTTTGCAAACCTTTTTGCCAGTTATTGAGGTGGTTCCTAATAGAAGCAGGGAAGACCCAAATGATACCCATTGGAACTTTCTGCCATTATTATCACTATCTTGCCATAAGAAGGTTCTACATATTTTGTTCATTTTCTCTAAAATTGACTTGGGCTTGACCATTATTGAAAACATATAAGTTGGAATAGCACAAATAACATACTTATCAAAGTAATTCTAGCTCCCAAGCTCAACCATTTACCTTTCCAAGCTGCAAGTTTCTAACCCATTTTAGCTAAAAGATCTTGCCATAAAATAGCTGTTGAAATCCCAGTGAATAGAGGAATACATTTGTTCCTTTGCCATGGCTTATTCTACCTCTACCTTTGCTTCTCAGAGCCTTTCTTTCTCTATGCAAAGGTCTAGATACGTAGCCGTTTTGGTTTGTGCTCGGGTGACGACAAAAAAATGCCTTATCTTGTTCCTCCTCATTGATCATTGTAATGCTACCTTTTGTTTTGGGTAGTTAGTGTCTTCATGATTGCCTAGTCCACACCATTTACATAGCATCCCCACCTTGTTTTGGTTACTTTGGCATTCTTTGGCGAAATGCCCCCATTCGTTGCATTGACAACATTGTATCATAGGTCGGCATCGTATTGGATTCGACTTTTCACACCATTGTTATTGTTGAATCTATTATTATTCCCTCTTCTATTTTGGTACTTGCTAGGTGATGCATTTTTTTTATTGTTATTTTGTTACTTTGGTGGTGTATATGGTGGTGTAGATTGTTCGCGTTGTGTAGAAAGCACTTATGTGCTTCTTGTTTGTAAATTGTACGGGTATTCCTTGATAGAATGTCCCAAAACTTGGTAGATATCACAAAATAATTTCTTAGGACAATTTATTACAATGACCCTCATTTTTGCATTCGATGCACCATAGCTCTTTGTTTTCCTTGGCTTCTTTTTTAGCCTTCAATTCTTTCATTATTCTCATCATGTCCTTCCTTAGGGCTTGGACGGTTTTAAATTCATTATCGCTATTGTCGTTTGAACTCTCGTCTTCTTTTGTTTTCCTTTTCCCTTAGGAGGACGTTTAATCCTTGCTCTCCATGTCCATTGCTTGATTATAAGCATCGACATAAGAGGAGGGTGACACTACTTTCAATTTTAGTGAGGGAAGTAGCCCTTCAATGAACCACTGCTTTTTTAGACCGTCAGCTAGTTGGTTTTCCAAGTTTACCAAGATTTCCTTGAGCTTACGATTGTAATCTCTTAGATTTTCATACTTCTACTTCGTATCATAGATTTCTGCTACAATCTCATTGTCATCTTGGAGAACTTTGAATTCTTTTTCGAATGCTTTCGTTCACAAGCCCCATGTAGCTTTGGTGGCTACTTCTAGCTCTGTGTACCACTCTATCACTATAACCCTTAAGGTTGTTGGAAATAATCTTAACTAGTAAGATCTATTGTCTTGGCCATTAGCTATCCAAATTATTTCATAAGTTTTACAATGCCATACAAGATCCTTTGATCTGTTACTTATGAATTTTAAGAGTTTTCGTCTCTCCATGTTCGGACTTGTTGGGGTAGTCACCATATTTCTTCTCTGATGCAACCTTTGTGATTGGAACTAGGTTGGGGAGTTTTGATTCGTACGTTTCAGTGCTTCTCTTGCGTTCTCAACCACATAAGAATCCTCTACTTGTCCTATCTTAGTGTTCTGCACGCTCATTTTTCCCTCAAATTATTTCCCATTTTCCCTTTGTCTTGGAGTGTTAGGCTTTGATCCTTCGATTATCAACTCTTTTGTAAGTAGTAGTTCTTCAATGCATCAGATGTTGTTTTCATATGTTTTTGATAGTGAGTTTGTGGACTCTCCTTCCCACTCTTCTTCCTCTGGTGGTGATTGTATGTTATGATCCTAATATAATATATACTTGGGAAATATATCATATTAGGATCATAACATTGTACTGAAGATTTCTTGATTTGATCGACAAGGTCCATGTATGCTTCGTTAGGGAGTGGTAAGTGCCTTGCTATTTCTTCCCACTCTATCTTTGTGTATTCTTTTGTCGTGGAAGTCTTTTTCTCTTCTTGACTATGAATTTGACTTACCCTTTAGCTTTTACTCCATTCTTGGGATGGACTTGGGCTTTCCGTTAATAACCCTTTGGTTTCTTCAACTATTCCCCTCAGCCTTCTTATTTGTTCCCTTTGTTCCCTTATTCTTAGTGGAATGTCTAACGTTTTGTTCTAATGGATTGTGACCGCTTTGTGATCTTTTCCCATCCCTGTTTGAATATAAGGGCATTAATTTTGAGAGCTGCGTTGTCGGTCAGTGCTACGTTCTTCTTCCCGTCAGTTCCTTTCCTTGTAGCATTGGATTATTTTCTGATGATGTTGTTTTTGTTCTTTTTTTGCACGTAGATCGTGTAAAATTAAAAAATTCCATGCAAGGAGTCTTGGAAGATGGTTCAGGGGGTGATCTACTTCGTTTACTTGCAAGTTATCCCAAATTGCGTCCCATGGTATTTGTTTCCTTGTGGCTTCCTTTCGTATGTGCTCATTGACAGATATGTCTCACAAATTTACGAGATCTTGTGTAAGCTCATCTTCTCTTTTTTCATTAGATTGCATTGGTTCTTCCACTAGCTGCCCCATTTATATGGCCATTTTCACCAACCTAACTTTGTACTTGACCCGACTTCTTGTAGGCAACAGTGCCAAATGTTTACTGCCTAATTCAATATGCTTTGATATAATTGAGTAAATAGGATAGATGAATACCATTTGCAATAACTATAAGAAATTCATACCAGTAATTGCATAAGATATCACAATATATTTCATTCATATGCACTTATACAAGATAGTTTGGGGAATTCTCATAACATGTGGTCCCCTTTCACAAGTACAATAGGAGTATATAAACTAGCCAACGGTTGTTGAGAACTTCCAATTGTCGGCAACTACTAAGAACAACCACTTACATCCCATAAAGAGAAACTAATCTTGCCGACTACAATAGGAGTAAAATATAACTAATAGGAAGATTTCTCTAACTACATATGTCATTTGGATCAAAATTCCATAAGAGCAGGAAATATAATAGGCTGGACCAGCTCTATGTAAACATAGAGCCAGAGAAGAACCCAATATCAATACAACAGATGCAGATTTGATCTAGAATAAGGAAATTTGTTTGTCTTCAATGCTCTTTTTCTTTTGTGTGTTTTGTTTTGAATATTCCTTAGTGAACAGGGATGCTCATCTTAGCGAGCTTATTTGCCTTTCTTCTTTTGCAGGTCCGGTTGTTGAGAACTTCCAATTGTCGGCAACTACTAAGAACAACCACTTACATCCCATAAAGAGAAACTAATCTTGCCGACTACAATAGAAGTAAAATATAACTAATAGGAAGATTTCTCTAACTACATATGTCATTTGGATCAAAATTCCATAAGAGCAGGAAATATAATAGGCTGGACCAGCTCTATGTAAACATAGAGCCAGAGAAGAACCCAATATCAATACAACAGATGCAGATTTGATCTAGAATAAGGAAATTTGTTTGTCTTCAATGCTCTTTTTCTTTTGTGTGTTTTGTTTTGAATATTCCTTAGTGAACAGGGATGCTCATCTTAGCGAGCTTATTTGCCTTTCTTCTTTTGCAGGTCTGGAATTCTTTAACTCTAGATATTCTGATAGTTTTTTTATTAGAATAATCTATTAAATGATTACTAAATTTTTGAAACAGTAATAATATAATCTTCTCCATAACACACAAGGATTCATAACAAAATAGATCACCATCACCATTTTTAGAACATGCCAAATACTGATAGTGTCTAGAAACAACTTTGGCCTTTGTCAACAAGGTTCCAATATTTTGCCTCATTTTTGATTGTAACATACCTTGGCAACATGTGGACAAAAAGTACATAAGCATACTAACTATATGTGGAAGTTAAAGCAACGCTATCACAAATTGAAAAAAATGGTACCTACTTTGACATTTTACAACCTATTGAAGGAAGGTACAATAGAAATAATATTTATTCTGCTGAGATCCAATGCAGACCAAAGTATGATTGTTCATCATTTTTTCATTAGTTGAGACCATATTTAGGGGCCAATTAATATAGCAATTCCTGGAAAATCTTTTTTTTGGGTAAAAATACAATTTTTTGAGAAAACCATATAGTTTTTGAGATAATTCAATTAAGAGTTGCAATTCTTTCAAAATGTTGAAAAATAGTGACAGGCATCTACATTATTTAATAATTTAACATACCTTAGCAATGTGTGGATGATAACTATATAAGCATACTAACTTTATGTGGAAGTTCAAGCAACACTATCACGAATTGAAGAAAATGGCATCTGCTTTGACACTTCTACAACCTATTTGAAGAAAGGTAGAATAGAAAGAATATCTATTCTGCTGAAATCCAATGCAGACTAAAGTATCATTGCTCATCATTTTTTCATTAGGCAACACCAATTTTTTGGCCAATTAATATAGCAATTCCTGAGAAACCTATTTTTTGGGGTAAAACACAATTTTTGGAGAAATTCATACCTTTTTTGAGATGACTTAATCAAGATTTGCAATTCTTTCCAAATGTTGGAAAATAGCAACAGGCATCTGCATCATTTTATAATTTGAATGAATTTTAATCATTGTTCAATCACCCTTTTTCTCAAGTCTTACCTTTTTTTGAATTTTTCCCAATTATTGTATTTAATACCCTCACCGGTTTTATTTTGATGTCAATTTCTGTAACATTGCAAGGCTGCAATACCATTGACTATTTTCAATTGCTAGCAGACGACAATTTTGTTTCTGTTTCTATTTCTATATTCATCGATGAAATTCCCTCCTGGCTATGTCTTGGTGTGCATAAACCATGAATTCAATGTGGCAAATTTCATTTCAAGCCACTAATTCCATTTGCATCCTTGTGAGTGTTTCTTAAACTCTGTTCATTTTTCACCACTTTGGATATTGTTGTTAGGAAATGTTCTTTATATCCCATGATGTTGTGTCTCTAAAATACTTGGTTTCGGATTATAAAGTGTTTGCACCTCTTAACCTGGAGCTTCTTGGTTTGCTTCTATGAATTCTTGCCTATGTTTTTGAAGTAAATTTATTAATGATTGGGGAAACAATGCAATTATTCAGTTTTATCTTTTAATGTGATTGTTGTTTGATGTGCTCAGTATAAGGTTTGGAGCATTTTCTATTCCACCAGATTACATGTCAGATTATCATTTAATGCGATTTTTTTTTGACTATTCCTAATTAATGTTTTTGGGACTGTAACTAATTTTTTGTGATTGATGTTTTTTAAAAACTTCAAGTGTACTATAACATTAGCTATGGCTTGATGTGCATAAACCATGAATTGAATGCAGAAAAAGTCATTTCCAGCTTCTAAATCCTTTTGCATCCTCCTGAGTTGTTTCTCAAAGTCTTTGTTCAGTTTTCAATTCTTGGATGCCTTTAAAAAAAATGCCTCTTATATCTTGTGACATCCTGGCTATAACAAGCATTGGATTGTAAAAATGTTTGAACCCCTTAACTTGGAACTTCTTGGTTTGGCTCTATGATTTCTCCGCTGCTCGTTTGAAGTAAATCTATTAATGACTAGGGAAACAATAATGTGACTCAGTTAATCTTTTAATTCAATTCTTGTATGCTATGTCCAGTGTAAGGTTTGAAACATTTTCAATTCCACTAGTTTACATGTCAATTTATCATTTAATGTGATTTTTGTTTGACCTTCCCATTGCAAGGTTTGGGACATTTTCTAATCTACTGGACCACATGTGTATATATTTATGTGAAAATAGACATAAGTGTTTTGTACATTGAGTAGATTTAATATTTAATAATTAGCTCTTCTGTGCAGTGCTTTCATGATAGGAGGAAAGAAACTGCTGACAAATGCACACTGTGTGGAGCATCATACACAGGTATGGTTTTGTACATTCCATTTCATAAACTTGAACTAATTCAACTGTTGGATTTATTCAATTGGAAAAAGAAAGGGAACATCTTATTTTCTTGACCTTAACTAGAATAAAGCTCAGTAACATCAAAGTTATCATCCCAGGCTTTCTAAACTTGTGTGCAGTTGGGATTATGTGTTTGTTATCTCCTCTTTTTTGACATGGTATGTCTTTCTTGCACTTAAATTATTTACTATATTTTCAGGTTAAAGTGAAGAGGAGAGGAGATGACACAAAATTTGTAGCTACGGTATGTTAGGCCTAGACAAGGCAACGTTGTTGCTTATTTTGAGCAAGGAATCTCAATTCTTTAAACAGCTATTGTTTACAATAAGAATACAAATCTTTTAATGAAACATTAGATGAAGTTTATTTCTGTGATTCTTGAGTTTTTTGCTTTACAACTATGTTGCTGGTTCAGGTTCGGGTTCTGTGGTATGCCATTTTTCTCCCTTGGCTCCAGTATGGCCAAGTCTGGGCATAATATATATATATATATATAATACATACTACCAATATAAATATATTAAATAAATTAAATATAAATATACTGACAATAAATTTAATATATAAATATAAATAAGTAAATTAATAAATAATTTTATAAATATATATATTTATTAAATTAATAATTTAATTAATATTAAATATATTATTATATAATAAATATATTATGTAAATAAAAACAAGAGACTTTGTTGCTTCAAGTTCTTTTTGTGGTTTTGTGTGAGCTGGAATTGATTTTGTTGATTGTTTGATATCGATTTAGTGGTTGTACTTCAATTTGCAATAGCATAAACTATAAGAAAATAATATCTGAGGTCAAATATTATCTCAAAATGAAAATGAAGTAGTGTGCAAGGAGTATTACATCATATAGGTACATTGACATGATGTGGATTAGTCCCACTAATAGATGAAATTCAATTGCGTCTAAAATAGATAAACATAAAACATGGCATACCTAAGTGACCAAAAAGCAAAAATATGTCAAAGTCAACCAAAGTGAGTTAGATAGAAGGAAAAAATATCTTGCTAGCTAAAGAAGTGACATGGTAGAGAGATTCATGCATGTAAGCAAGACTCTACAAAAGCCTTTATCTTGACAAATCACCCTCCTTGAAATGGCCAATAGTAGTTGCACTCACTATACAAACAACAATTGAGACCCTTGAATATATATTCTTAGCAATAGATGGGAATATTACATGTTTGTTGTCTTCGACCTATGATCAAAAAGTTGTTAAATTGTGCCATCTAGGGTTTTGACCAAGGGAGAATCATGTTGCCTTGCAAGCTCCTCAAAGGTTATTTTCAACATTGTTAATAACTCATTGTAGGTCCAACTATCAAGGAAAAGCTTTGTTTTGTAGGTATTCAAATATGCTATGCTAAATTTTTCTCGAGTCCCTTCTTGTTTTACCCCTTTCACCCCATTTGTTAATAACTGATTTGAGAAATTCAATCATGGGTGGTCCCTTACCAAATTTCTAGGCATAGTTGGATAGAGCATGAAAAATTAGGCCAGTTGCCTTTTGAAGTTTTGCAAAATTCGTTGGGGAGTGAAAGTTGTGCCTTTGTGGGTTTTTTCCTTCCATCCGGTTTAGTCCCATCTTCCCACAAAGTCCCATCTAGATGGCTTTTACCTCAAGTGTTCAGTTCGGTTAGAAATCCTTGCAAATGGTTTTTAAGTTTAAAAAATGACTAAGTATAGGTTTTACGGGATCCCGATGTCCTACTGATTTTCCTTTTTATCCTTTCATCCGGTTCACTTGGACTTTCCCGCTTTGCGGGAAAGGTGTGCCTATCCAGTTTTGTGGGCTTTTCCATGTGAACTGCCTTACTTCCAGTCACTGATGAACTGTCTGCATTTCCACTTGCTGATAGTTTACTCCCAATCGCAGTAAACTTCAAAATCAGCTAAGTTAAATCTTGGTGCCCTCCCCCAGTGCAAACATCTGTCCCAATTTTGATACTAGCTTGTCGACAATTTTCACAGTTTATTGTTCAAACATTTCTTCAATATTGATGTATGCAACAAAATAAGTGAAAACTCTGTTTGCTGTTGTTTGAAAGTTATTGGAAAGATTGGAGGTATAATTTCATCACCAAATTCATTTAGCATTCAATGATTATTGTAACATCATGTCAAACAGTTGGTATGTATCCCACACATCAACAAATTAAGAGAATTTGGGCAATACAGTTGCTGTTTTGGAAAAAAAAAGTACAATGAACGATTTATAACATTGTTTCTAACCTCTTGTAACTCCCAGCCGGTTTCCTAGGTCTGCGCCAGCAATGGAACAGTCCCTAGAGTGCTGCGATCCTCCCAAACTTGCTGATTTCACCCTTACAGACCTCATGCCATGCTCAGAGGTAAATACACATAGCATAGGACATCCCACAAACTGAAATCTGCTGCTAATCAATTCCCAAAGTACATGCTTGGGAGAATTAGGATGGTGCCCAACAATAAAATTGGCTTACGTTCAGTTCAGGATTGTTGCTGTTACATTTCTTCCAACACACCTACAGAGCTCCCCAATTCCATGATTCCAGCCAGCTATTCAATGCCTCAATGGAAGCTAGTATGGCAACTGGCTAAAAGTTCTCCAATCTCCTATTAATCTTGGAATGACTCCATGCCAAACTATAAATTATTCTATCTGCAACTCCTTCAAGTATGGCATTCAAAATTATCCGTCACTTGCTGTGGACAGCGACTGGATTAATGCATCAAGAACAAATCTTCACTTTGCATTCGGGGAATTAATAATTTATCTCATCTCATATTATGTCAATCACCAAAATGGCACCTGGAGACAACAATATAGTGAACCTCCTTAATCTTGCCAATATCTGATAATTTGTCTTGCCTGCAAGACTTCACAAATTATTCAATCATTTGATCCAAGTGTTAAACCTTTGTGATTTCACTTGCAATCAGCTTGGGAAGCTATCTTAGCACCGAAACTGATTTCCCATAGGGTTTTCATCCTGGGGCTTTGCTCCAACTAGAAGCTCCAAATTCACAATAGAGAAAAATAAAATAAGCATGAGCAAATGAGCTCTCAATTTCTCTTTTCTATTTTCCCATGGAACTTTTCCGAAGAGACTTTTTAATTTCCTGCTTAAAATAATTCATTAAAACACCTTTATAAAGTGACTTTTAATATTTCTTCTTTTTAATTCACTTAAGTCACTTTATGAAATTAATTAAAGTCATCCGTAAAATTTACTTTATTGGAAAAGTTTATTTAATTAACTAGATTATTCCTTGATATTACTCAAAATTAGCCCATGAGAATGAAATAGGCTAAATGGATCATTTTTGGCTACTCCATGCAAGGGGACATTACAGTTCTCCCTTCTTGAGATTGCTCGTCCTCAAGCAATCGAAGATTCGATGTTGCAAAATCTGTTCACCTTCCCAGGTAGCATCCTCTAAAGGCAAGTCCTTCCATTTGATGAGATACTTCTTGAACACTCTGCTCCTCAACCTCTTCTCTTTGACATCCAAAATAACATCGGGGACCAAAACCAATCTGCCATCCTCATCCAATGGTGGAAGCTTTGCCGATGAATTGATATGCTGCCCAAGTGTGTTTTTGAGGCTAGAAACATGGAATACATTATGAATTTTTCTATTTGCGGGAAACACTAATTCGCAAGCTACTTCACCAACTCTTTGTGCAATCTTGTAAGGGCCATAGAAGTGAGGCTTCATCTTCTCAACATCACTTTTCTTTAGAGAAGACTGTTTGTAAGGCTGTAGGCGCAAGAAACCAAATTTCCCACCTCAAAGCTTCTCTCAACTCTGTGCCTATTTGCATACATCTTTTGCTGATTATGTGAATTCTGAAGATTATCCGTAAGTGACTTAGGGATGTTCCGAATATCCCTAAATCCAATCCTTTCCCTTAGATGCTTTGTTGTCCCCAAAAGCCAAATCTATGAAAGACACAACATTTGATCCATACAATTCTCGGAAAGGAGTCATCCCAATCTGTTAGTTTTAGGATCAGAAATGAAAGCAATCAGAAAATGCAACACATAAGACAATGAACACCACAAGATAGCCTAGGAAAACCCTCCTACTCGAGGGAGAAAAACCCAACAAATATATCACTTATATATTCAGGAATAAGAGCAGAAATCTGCTTACAACTCAGGCCCAACACAAGGCCGAATTTGATACAATGAACAATAGCACCTCTCCTAGGTGCGAAGATGCAGAATGAATATGTTTCCCCTTGAAATCAATCTACTGTCACAATATGATGATCTGCTGATCAAAATAATGATCTTCTGCACAAGTGTGAACTTCACAATATGAAGATCTGCTGCTCGATATGATAATCTGTTGCACAAGTGTGAACTTCACAATCTGCTGCTCAAGATGATGATTTGCTGCTCAAGTGCGAACTTCACAATCTGCTGCTTAAGATGATGATCTGTTGCTCAAGTGCGAACTTCTTCTAGGAGTGTGAATTGCTTGAATTGAACTTGATAATCAAATGAGCAAACTCCACCTTGTATAAATACAAAATAATGTGACTCTTCAAGTAGGTCGGCCTCATAATAATAATAAAGAAATAAATATTATTTCTTTAATGAAGTCGGCCCAATTTAATTATTCACAATAATTAAATATTATACTATATTAAATGCCAAGTGAAGCACCTCTTCACTTTAATGAATGCAATAAATGAATAGCCGTTAGGCTATATGAATTTATTGTTCATCAAGCAAGGCGGAAGTATGTAGCCCGAAGCTACAACATCAACACTCCGTCTTAGCTAGGGAGGAATACTTCCGATACACACTGCCATGGAATCTCTCAACATGACACCCACAATGGCTACACCCATATGTGGAAGGGGCTCATCACGGATTCACTCAATCGTGATATCAACCATCATGGCTACTCCCATGTATGGTAAAGCATATGTGCTCAAGGGCCCATCACGAAATCACTCAATGTGATGTTGTCATCTCAACATGATGTTCACCATGGATACTCCCAGAGGGTGAATAAACACAAGTAAATAAAATCATCATGGACTCTCTCACGTGATGTTGTCATGGAGTCACTCAACATGACATCCACCATGGCTACTCCCAGAGGGTGGAAAACAAGGGCTTACACCTCAAATTTCTCTAATAGAGAAAGATGCATTAAAGCAAATCACAAAAGATCACTGAAGCCGAGTCTCCCTCTCAGCTAGGGCTTCATTCTCCACAATACCAAGCTTTTCTCGGAAGTACACAAACTTCACTCTGGAGAGAGGCTTGGTGAGAATATTAGCCGTCTGCTCATCAGTACAAATGTATCTCAACTGGATAGCTTTCCTCAATACCATATCTCTAATATAGTGGTATTTGATCTCAACATGTTTTGTTTTGTCATGAAACACTGGATCGACAGAAAACTTCACACAACTTTGATTATCACATTGGATGACAGTTGGCTCCAATGATTGTCCAAACAATCCTACAAGGAGCTTTCGAAGCCACATTGCTTCTTGAGCTACCACACAGGCTGCAATGTACTCGGCCTTTGCGGTGCTCAGTGCCACTGAAGATTGCTTCCTGCTACACCAGGAGATCATCGCAGACCCCAAACTGAAACAACATCCAGAGGTGCTCTTCTGATCACCAACACACCCTGCCCAATCAGAATCTGTATAACCATGCAGCTTCAAGTCCACACCAAAAGAATATCTCAAGCCATACCCAACTGTGCCACACAAATATCTCAGGATATGCTTTGCTGCAACTAGGTGTATTTGCCTTGGTTCTCACATGAATTGACTAAGTGCACTCATTGCATAGCAAATATTTGGTCTAGTGTTGACTAGATACATCAATGATCCAATCAACTGCCTGTACATAGTAGGATCCACCAGATCTGAACTAGCTGTAGCCTCCTTTAACTTTTGAAAATTGGTTTCCATAGGTGTAGACATGGAGTTTGCAATCCATCATACCAAATCTATTCAAGATGTCTATTGTATACTTCCCTTGACTTAGAGTGATCTCATTAGGCCCCTGTCATACTTCTAAACCAAGGAAGTAGTGCATATATCTAAGTTCCTTCATCTCAAATTCAGAAGCTAACTCCTTCTTGCATTTGATAATGAGATGTTCTTCTCCAGTAAGAAATAGATCATCAATATAAAGAAACAAGATTAATGCCTCACCATTAACTACCTTGAAGTATAGGTTGAATCAGCATCATTCTTGCAAAAGCCCAAGCTCATCAGGTATCGACCAAGCATGAGGAGCCTCTTCTTCAATTACACCATTAAGAAATGTTATCTTCACATCCATCTGGTATAGCTTCCATCCTTTGCTGATGGCAATGATAGTCTTGATGGAGGTATAACGAATAACTGGAGCAAAGGTTTCCTCATAGTCTATTCCCTCTTTCTGAGAGAATCCTCTAACCACAAATCTAGCCTTGTACTTCTCAATGCTTCCATCAGTTGCATGCTTGATCTTGAAAAGCCACTTAGAAGATACAACAAATTTGCCTTCTGGTCTAGGTACAATGTCCCAAACATCGTTCTTGAGGATAGATTGAAATTCTTCAGCCATAGCATCTCTCCATACTTGCTTAATTGGAGCTTCCTTAACACTGGAAGGCTCAGATTCAATCATTTGACTCATCAATGCAACATGGCTTGAAAACTTCTGAGGTCTCTTGCTTTCTCTAAATGTTCCTCTAGGGCCTGCAAACTTTTCTGCCTCTTGCATTGTTTGCCTAGCCCATAGAGGTCTTTTTCGACCAATGACAATGTCTGTAGGCCCATCAATAGGTTCCAAAGGCTCAACTGGATCATCATCTTCTTTAGAATTAGTAGACTCCCTCTGAATCTCCAAGTTCTTGCATCAACCTCCTGACCTCCTCGTCCAAGGTTGCCTCTGTTGGTTTGACCGAATCCCTCTGAAGTTTAATTCCTCCTCTTTGAAGAAACTGATCACAATGACAACATGAATAGGTTCTTCCTCTTTGAGAGATGTCTTCAACCATCAAATCAGTCCTATGGCCGCAAGTTGTGTCTCCATTCTTCAGCCTACAGGATGCATCAAACTCTTCTTCTCTTGAAAGCAATCTCTTACGCTTCTTTGTCCATCCTGAAAGCATTAAGTAGAGATTACTAATAGTTCATAGAACTCAACTATCTCGAAGATAAATACCAATGCTAGAAGCATACATGATTTACTATCTCAATGCTATAGCATGAATTAATAACTACATAACAAATTCATGAACATTATTCAACCATGCAATACTTATCTCATTGAAATCAGAATCCTGTATGCAGAGAATGAGGGATTGATATCCTCAAATGACGATCATAATATTTGATCTCAATGCAAACTCTTGACTTCGATTGCAACTGAATACCAAAAATCTTCATCGTCTTAAGCATCCTTCACTAAGTCCTCACCATACATATGTATCTATACTTTTGCTCTAAGTATAGATGGTGACTTCTCTGACAAGATGTTCAACTGTAATGCAATCCGTTGAAATGGGCACTATGCCTGCTCAACTTGCCTGATCACACAAAATTGGAGTTGAAATCTTCACAGGGCTGGAACATTGTGTAGGACCATCACCTAATCTGCATAGACTTGATGACCAGACAACACAAAATATGATTCAAATAACCGATGTCAGATCTGCACAACTCAACATACTGAATTTTACCCCAAATTTCAAAAGTATAAAGAAAAGAATACTTATCTCTTAATTGAATTGAATAGCACTAGTAAAGAACAGGAACTACAACCTCTGCTATTGAGTATTTTGAAGATGAATACCATAAGTATGTCGAGAAGGAACTAAAATATCATGAGGTCAAGACACTGGACTGAACCTTATGCAATAAACGACTCTTCACACATCTCCAGACTTCACTCAGAGTCCCAAAACTAAACGCAGCTAGATGTAAATGATAATGTTCTCTAGAAAGCTCATAATCTCCTCACGCAAAATGATTATAACATATTGCGTCCTCTTTTTGCATACACTATAAGCAACACTGTTTTCAACAAGGACTGAAAATATCCATCTTAGCATCAAAGCATGATAACTGTATGCATGTATATGCTCATCCATCACCTTCAATCATCTGCAACAACTTAATGATTCAAGCTACTGACTAGCCATCTTAGGGGCTATGGCCATCATAAAGACTCTAAGTTACCGATTCGCCTAAAAACGACCTTGGATACGATTCGATACGTACCCGGTACGAAATTCGGGTACAGTACGTCTTGGATTCGGCCAAGATACGCATTCCCACCTGCGGATTCGAGCTAGATTCGTCGGGTGCCTGAGGATTCGTCCAGGATATGGCAAAACGAATCCAAGGCGAATCCGCGACGAATCCAGGCGTGAAAACGCCTAGTCCGTGGAAAAAAGCATTTTTTTTGCATTTTTTATTCATTATTTTGACCGAATGTTGACTTCTAAATATTTTAATACTCATTGCAACCCTAATTCATCCCTCCAAACACACTAAATAGGTAAAAACAATCTCATTTAACAATTTGTGAATGAAAAACAAGTTTTTTTGCCTCCATTGCTGAACTTTCTCTCTTGCTTGCACAAGCTTAAATAGACTTGAAGGCTGATCATTGGTTGTTCAAAGCTGATTGTTGTGCTATTCCTAAGCACTTGCAAGTGTCCGTTTGTTGCCAAGAAGATTGTAGAGCAAGATTTGTTCAAAGGAGGTAGGTTTCTTTGAAGTTTTTTTATGTTTTTGAAATTGTTTCTTACATTTTTTTAACAAATGAACTATTTTGTTTTGTTTTTATTGTTCTGTTGATTGTTCTCATTCTTTTAAGTTTTATACTTTTTTAGTTTCAAATTTCAATACCAAAATTAATTCAATTTGTTGTGCCTTAGGTATTACAATGGCATCCACTTCTTACTGAGGCCAATCTCGTTTCAAAATAAATGCAACCTCTCCCCTTTGTGGAAATATGTAGAAATGGTTCAGCAATGTCCAAGTGGTGGAGTATTTATTTGGATTTGTAGTCATTGCAAAGTTCAATATATGAGCTCATACAGTCGAGTGAGAGCCCACTTGTGAAAGATCCCTGATAATGGCATCAAACCTTGTCTGGGACCTCCAGAAGGTGATGGCAAAGGCCTTGCAAATGAGGTAGTGTTGAAATATATTGATGAGCAAGAAAAATCAGAGCAAAAAACTAGTAGTCTTAAAACAAGCCATCCTTTGAGGAAAGGATCTCGATCCATGAAACCTCCTACACCACCACCTACTTATCTTCCACCTACACAAAGCCATCCATTTATGAACATCTCTCAAGAGAAAACTGTGCCCTCATCAAATAAAAGATATAAGGGACCGTTGGAAGCTTCATTTCAGAATGAGGCAAGAGATATTGCTGATCAAGACATAGCAAGATGTGTTTATGCCAATGGTTTGGCATTCAACGTTGTTTGTTCACCATATTGGCAAAAAATGGTAAAATCTATTAATGAGGCTCCAAAGGGGTATAAGGGCCCAGGTTTTGAGAAGGTGCGTTGCACCTTATTGGAGAAAGAGGTGAAACATGTAGCAAACTCTTTGAAGCCCATAAGGGATTCATGGATCGAAACAGGGGTGACCATCATTTTTGATGGATGGAAAGATGCGAAAAATTGCCCATTGATCAATGTTATTGTCGTGTCCCCTAAAGGGGCAATGTTTTTGAGAGCAGTGGATTGTGAAGGACAGGTGAAAGATGGTCCATTTATTGCTAACATCCTTTCCCAACCTTTTGAAGTGGGCCATCAAAATGTTGTGCAAGTTGTAACCGACAATGCCAAAAATTGTAGGGCTGCAGGGTTATTGATTGAGGAGAAGTATCCCCACATTTTTTGGACACCTTGTGCTGTCCACTCCCTCAATCTAATGCTACAAAAAATTGGATCCAAGATTGAGTGGATCAAACAATTGTATGCTGAGGGCGAAGACATCCAAATGTTTGTCACCAACCACCATATGACATAAGGAATATTCAGACAATTTTTCAAAATTGGAATTGTTGAAGGCATAGTTGGAAAACTCGCCCCAAGAAAAAACTCGCCAAGCCAAAAAATGGAGAGTTCTTAAAACTCAGAAAAAACTCGGCAAAAAAACTCGGGAACTTAAAAAATTGCATAAATTTTATTAGAAACACATTTTTTTTGCAAAATTCAATGACAAGATGAATCCAATGAATCCATAAATGAGTACAAAAGTGTTTTCTATTAATTTTGATTGACTTTAATGTAAATTGATTACAAAATCGCATTCTTATGTGGAATCCCGATGGCTAAAAGCCTGAAAGTCTAATACATGAAAGCAATAAAACTAGAACTAGAAGCAAATACTAAACAGTAACTAAATACGACATGCTAAATTTTCCTCTTCCCTAGTCTAGCAGCAGCTAGGGAAGAAGGGGTGGGTCCTCTAGCCCTCCCGCGTGTGCGTGGTGGTGGTGGTGGTGATTGCACTCGCGGTGCTACTGCTACTGCTACTGGCTCCTCGGCTGGCATGGAAGGTTGTGTCTATGGCTCTGGTTGAATCTCATCGATGTCCTCAGGAATGTCCTCCAACCCTATATCTCCTGATGCACCCACATCCTCCATTGCTTGTCTCTCAAAGTCAAGGATCTCGTCTGCGCTAAACAATGGAGGCTGCTCATCTCGCCTTGTCCAATCACTATAAGGATCTATCTCATCTAAATCAATAGGATCCAGTGATTTTTCTTCTACTCTCTTTGTGCGCAACCGAAGGTTGTATTGCACAAAGACAAGATCATTTAGGCTCTTTTGTGCTAACTTGTTCCTCTTTTTCGTGTGAATGGATTTGAACAAGCTCCAATTGCGCTCACAACTGGATGCACTACAGGGTTGACATAATACGCAGAGGGCAATTTTTTGAAGATGGGGTTTTCCACCCCAATTTTTCCACCAAACCTCTGCAAAATAAATAAATATTGAAGAGTTAGAAAACAAAGTCAAAGACTCAAAAGTCAAAAGTAAAGCACATTTTATCAAATTATATGATGCATGTGAAATAAACTTAAAAGTTAAAGACTCCCAATTTTATACCTGGTGGCAGAGTGTTTCTTCCTCTAAGAGCCATCTCTGAAGAAAAGAGATTACCAGTTGCTTCCCTGTACATATCCAACTCGATGACGATGTGGTCTCTCGCTGCAACCTTGGATTCCATCCTCTGAAAGCATGTCATGAGCCCCTCCATAACCTCTCCATTAGGATCGGAGAAGCTCTCTGAGAAGAGATAATAAGGGTTGAGGAAGTACCCTGCTGCATGGATGGGTTGGTGGAGTTGATTGTTCCACCTCCTATCAACAATTTCCCATATGGGATCAAATTTCAGGCTGCCCCCATGTAGTAACTTTTGATAGCCTCTTTGGCCCTATCCATGGCCTCATAAATATATCCCATGGGGTTTTGATCCCCATCTACCAAGCGAAGGACTCTTACCAAGGGCTCCGACACCTAGATTAAAAATACAAAAAGATCAAAGTTAGAAATTTATAATGAAAGGCTTAAAGTTAAATTAAAAAAAATATATATTTATATTCAACTTGAGTTTAAAATTAAAATCAAAGTTTTGAAGTTACCTTCACGATCTCTGTAGCTTTTTGTGCAAACAAGTGGTCAAAGACTATTGTAGCAACTCTCTCCTTCGGGCTTCTTTGAATATGAGGAGTCATTCCATGCTTGACTCACAAACATTTGTTTTAAAAAGCCCAAAGAATCCAAAATGCTTTGCAATGTTATGAAAATCGTTGCAAACCTTGTGGCACCTGGTCTCACCAACTCCTTCCCTTGCGTATGATCTCTCATCAAGCTAAGAACCCAAGGGTGATTGTAGATAAATTTTGTGATGCTCCTTGCATCATCTACAATCGGTGCCACCCAAACAAGTTTGCCTATGTCCTCCAAAAGAAGGTCAAGGCAATGGGCCACACAAGGCGACCAAAAGAGTGATGGATGTCTAATCTCAAGCATTCTTCCTGCTGCCACATACGCTGCTGCATTATCTGTGATAACTTGCACCACATTAGCAATCTCCACCTCCATCACAACTTCTTCCAACAATGTACACAATGTATCTGCAGTTTTTATCCTATTGGAAGCATCTATCGACTTCCAAAACACAACTTCAGCTTTGCAAGCAACCAAAAAGTTAATGATGGTGCGGTTTCTCCCATTCGTCCACCCATCAGAAAGAATGGAGCAGCCATATTTCTTCCATTTATCTTTTTGTTGTTCAACCACTTGCATTGCCCTTTGGGTTGCATTTGTGAGCAACCTGCAAGTACAAAGTAAAATAATTAAATAAGTACAAAATTGTAAGTTTTAAACAAAAAATAGCTTCAATTCAACATAAATAATAAATTATAAATTAATTTGATTTAAAGAACATAAACTTAGCATAAAATTTAAGTTGACTTTCACCTACCTCCCACTTAAATCTTTGCGAGAAGGTGGCTTGAAACCTTTTCCCGCAACTGTCAATGCAGTGACCATATTGTGCCAATAGGGACTACTCGCCACATTAAATGGTATGTTATTGAAATACCAAAAGTCAGCACATGTCGACTCGGCATGTTGATGCACCTCCTTGTTCCACCCTGTAGCCTCCAATGATACCTGTGCTCCTGGTGTGTTTTGAGGCACAAAAAAACTATGTGGGTTGCGTGAAGATGAAGGTGGTGGTGGCATTGGCACTGGCATCTACTCGAAGTCGAACTAGAGGAAACGGGGGGCCTAGAGGACAGTACAGCTGTGGCTGTGCTATGAACGTGAATCCGTGGACCACGAAGAGAGCCCACAATGCCAATATCTCCCTCCTCATCTGACTCTATCTCCATGTGCTTAGCCTCGTGCTCCTGAGTTTGGCCATGGGCATGCGCATGTCCACTAGCTATGGCAACTGCTATGGCTTTTTTTGCCCTCTCCCTTTGCATTTTTCTTTCCTCGACAATTGAGAGTAGTGCAAGCATCTCTCTTCTAATCTCTTCTTTGGGCTTCTCACAAGGCTTGGCATCACGCTAAGGAATGCCTGCAAGATGGTATTTGAGGCGATTTATGCCTCCATGATATGTATTCTTGCACTCACTGCAAACAACTGTTCCAGGTATGTGCCCTCTCACACCATACTTCCATGTAGGGTCTCTAACCCTTGCAGGACGAGTGCCTGGAACCCATGATGATGGTGTAGACGGGGTGGAACATGATGGGGCGGGGTTGGAACCTGATGCTGAACCAAAGCCAGAAGCCATTATAGTGTGTATTCAATGCTCAATGATCAATCTACACACACAAAAAATATGTACAACATATTAGTTTTTTAATACAAAAAAATTTAAAAAACAACCTAAAT
>CM021103.1:515235271-515669735 GCA_007115665.2 Sequoiadendron giganteum
GGAATACTTTGATCAAGAGAGAATCGAGTGACCGTTGGACATTTTATTCTGTGTTGGTGTGGTCATAAAACACCCGTCAACAGGTACAACAAGGACAAGTGCTCATTACCTCTTTGAGTCTATCAAATGTACATTGATCCTCCTTTGTCCACTTGAAAGCTCCCTTTTTAGTGATATTTGTAAGAGGTGCACCAAGTTAAGAAAACCCCTTAACAAACCTCCTATAATAATTGCATAGGCCATAAAATCCCCTCAACTCTATTAGTGTCTTCGGTCAGGGCCAATCCAAAATAGCCTATTTTTTCTCCTAATGGACTTGAACTCCATTAGCACCATCCCAAATAAAGGATTTCTATCAATCCAAACTCGCACTTAGAAGCCTTGTAAAATAGAGATTGTGACTCCATGATTCCCAGTACCTCATCCAAGTGTCTAAGATGGTCCTCCCAAGTCTTATTGTAAATAAGAATATCATCAAAGAACACTAGAAGGAATTTTCGAAGTTGTTTATTGAAAATATAGTTATTTCAAGACTAAAAGGTCACAAGAGCATTGGTCAACTTGAAAGGCATAACCAAGAACTCATAGTACCCATAGTGACACCTAAATATTGTTTTGTGTATATCTTGATCCTGTACTCTGATCTCGTGGTATCCTAAATGAAGATCAATCTTCAAAAAATACACTGTGCCATTAACTCATTCAACAACTCATCAATCTTGGGAATAGGATATCTATTTTTTATTGTCTTCTTATTAAGTGCACGAAAGTTGATGCACATCCACATAGTCCCATCCTTCTTCTTCACCAAAATAATTGAAGAAGCAAACAAACTTGAGCTAGGTTTGATATGTCCCATATCAAGCATCTTCTTAATCGTTTTCTCTATCTCCTCTTTGAATCTCTTCAGATGCCAATAAGGAGTGGTAATTATGGGCTTAGAGCCCTCCTCTAGCTCGATCACATGCTCAAAACCCCTATTAGGAGGTCTTCCAACAACAATGCCACCAAAAACCAAACTATGCTTATCCAACACTAATTGGATATCCACATGACATTGTTCATTACCATCGGAATAGGTTTTAGAAGAAATCAAACACTTGGCTGCCCAAGCAACATCACCATGTCTGAATATGCTCTCCATCCTCTTAGTAGAAACAACCTTGGGTGCACCATTAGACATACCCCTTAGAACCACCACCTTTCCATCCACTCTGAACTTAAGCTCCATGGTCTGAAAAATTCTATGAGCACTTTCCCAAGGAGTGTAACCACTAGACCGCCAACACTTCATTGGTCTTGCCAATTCCCACTACACAAAATTCATTGGTCACTATGTAGTTACCCAATGCTATGCTTAGCTATAGACTCACTTAGTGCAAGTCATGGTGAAACCATCAATAACCATTACATTGAAGCCCTCAAAGTCCTCTTTTTGTAAACCCCTCTTGGCCACCAGAGCCTCATCTATGAAATTGTGGGTTGCCCCACTATCAATCAACACAATAACTTGTTGCCCCTGTAGAGTTCCCCTGACTCTAAATGAATTATACCTAGGAGTGCTAGAAAGGGTAGGAATGGTTCCTCCCTTCTCTTCCTCCAGTGGATGTCCCTCTCCATCAATGGTCTCCCCATTTGAATCATCTTGTTCATTACCAACAACTCCTTCATTCTTCTCCTCCTCACCATTTGAAACCACCTCTATATAATAAACCTTCACTTTCCCCAAACACTTATGACTAGGCTCCCAAGGTTCTTTGCAAGAGAAACAAAGCTTTTTCCTATGAAGTTCGTTTCTAACCTCATCATCCATGTAAGTTTTCTATGGAAAGGTTTCTTATCCTTTTTCGGTGTAAATGGTTTGGGCTGGAATTTGTTTATAGGAGCTGAAATCTCCATATTATGAGCCCTCTTGATGGAATCTTGTAGTGTAATTGGATCAAATGCTTTGACCCAACCACGAAGAGTTCTGACAATCCCTCCATAAACAAAACAATCAACATATGCTCAAATATATTTGCCACCATAACCGAGAGTTCCTGGAACTCTGATATGGATGATTCAACTGACTTCACCTGTCTCAACTATGCCAACTCTCTGAAATGCAATTCAAGGTACTTGTCAAACCTATCAATCAACCTTTGAGTAAAATTAGAATATGATGTGATACTAGCATGTCCCAAAGTGACCAATCCATGGTACCACCACTCATGTGCTTCCCCATCTAGATGCAACGTAGCATACTTAATAGTTTCAATTTTTCACATGGGATTGAGCTGAAAGTATGTATCCAAATTTTGCACCCATGAATGTGCAGTACACCTGCTAGAACCATCATAGCTAGGAATAATCAACTTTCCTACCTTACATTGCAAATCTTGATTAGAACAATGTCCCCTATCTCCTTGAGGCCTATTCATGTACTTAACTTGGAAAAAATCAGCTAAGGACATAGCTGCATGTAACTTCTCTCTTAATGATTGGTATTCCCTTAAATAATTTGCAAACCCTTCACTGACTTCTTGCTATCCTGGTTGTCTGAAATATACTCTCAATTGTTTTTTGATTTTTAATAACAATTACAATGTAACCAAGCACCCGTTAAGGTTAGCTTAAACCAAAACGTTGCATTAAGAACTCTAACCAAGAATGCGCCCTAAAACCACTTAAGGAGGAGGGGCAGGCATATGGTTAGAGGATCCCTAGGATCTATTGAATCAATAGTTACAAAGATTACAACTGAAAGAGAGAGTCTAAACTCAACACCAAGAATGTGCACTCAAGATCCTTTAACAGGTGAGGTGCTAACATATGGTGGAGTGCTAATTGCTGAATTGAAAGAAAATAGGTGGATAACCAGCCATGAGAGAAATTATAAATAACAATTCATCCGCTGCGGCAGGCATCCACTCAAGAGTGGGAATTCTCCACTTTTTAGTGGGTAAGATGAGAGATACAAGATTTATTCTCCACACTGGTGGTAAACCATCCAAGGGTGCTTAATGTTTGATTAGGAATTACAAGTAAATGCAGCAATAATATACAGTTGGATTAGTACTACTAATACACAACCTTACAATAAAATAATCTACAATTTACAAGTATTACAATGATAGAACAAACCACAATGTGAAGAATGATTATCTCAATCTAGAAAGCTCTTAAATATTGCAAAAGAAGCTCAAAACTGATCTTTGTGAAGTCTGATAATTAAATACAGCAAACTGAAACTGTAAATCAGCAACCTCTGAATCAATGAAATGCTTATATCTTTAGCAATTTATCTCCGAATCAAGTGAAATCTGTTGTACCCAAACCAAATTTTTTGCTTCATTAAGGCATTTTGCTTAAAATGGTCTAAACCTTGTGAAAATGATGTCAAAACACAGTTTTTGGGCAATTCAAGTATGGGCTTTGAGTCAATGTGATGCCACGAAGATACTGGCAAAATTTGAAAAAAATGAAAATTAGGGTTTATGGACCCCTATTTTTAGGTCAAAACCCTAAAACTTGAATCTTGTCAGAATTGGCTGAAATTCGTTTTGATTGGCTTATTTTACTTCACGATCACAATGGTGAAGTTGGGTTCAGTTAAAACTCAATTTAAGCCTGGTGGGTAGTTTTCGTTTTTTCAAATGAGAAGTTAGGTTTTCTGAACTCATCAATGGCAGATGGCCAGGTGCCTGATGTTGAAAGCTAAGCTCAAAACGTTTCAATGATGTTTCTATGGCAAGTTTCGTCCAAAAAGTTACTTCGTCTTGGAGGAGTTTTTCAACGAGGTGAAGATGCTGTAAAAATGGCTAAGTCTGGAGTGAAAAAAGGCAACTCTGAGCTAGGGGTGCCCATCATTCTGGAGGCTTAAATCAACTTTTTGTGACTTGTCTCTTCCAAGATGACTTCTTCGGATTCCTGATAGCTTCGCAATGAGCCAGCTAGCCAGTCCAACGGATCAGTATATCGCCTGAAACCGGAAATTGAACGTAGCGTGAGGGAAATTGAGAATTGGCTAAGTCTGGAGTCAAAAAGCGCCCCTGGAGGCCAGGGGCGCCCATCTTTTTGAGGCTTCAGATGGAGTTTCTTGAACAAGTGATATCTAGGAGGTTTGTTTCCATTTTGGTCCAGCTTCGCAACACATCTACCAGCAGGTGAATCAGAGTTGCCATGTTGTCGTGGCCAAAGGTCAAACTTGTGGTTCCAGACTTGTTCAGAACTGTTCAGAAATGTCAAAAGCGCCCCTAGCCTCCAAGGGCGCCCAAGGTTTTGGAGCCTTGAATTCAGTCTGTTTGATGATTTCAGATGCTCGTCCTGTCCGTGTCAGCTCCAGCTTTCCATTGCCTGTCTCAGCCGGGTCAGAAGATGTCTCAGCAGCTTGCAGCCAGAAGATTAGTGGATTTTAGCCAGTTGTGAAAATGGCTTAACACTGGTTGGGAAAAGTGCCCCTGGAGGCCAGGGGCGCCCATGTTTTAGGATGGTCAGATGATGTTTTTATGCAAAGTGCTCACCAGGAGCTCTTGCTTAGAATTCAGCATGTTCTGAAGTTTTGCCGAGTACCGAGAAACGTCAAGTGAAATGAGGTCAAATTCTCAGTGAAAATTATGGAAAAGCCTGAAAATATTCTAACTCTGAGGTCAAAAAGCGCCCTTGGCCTCTTTTTGAGGCCTTAGATCGATGGATTTTGGATTGTCGCCTTAAGGAGTCTTCTTGTCAAATTTGGTCCTGCTCTTCAACGAAACTGTCAGCCAATTGATTCGACGTGGTAGTCAATCGGAATTAGTGGTCGAACATGAGCTCCGTTTGAGGTTTTAGATTCAAAATTTTCAGAAAAATGTCAGTATGGAAGGACACCTAAAGTCAAAGGTTGACTTTTAAATTCAAAAATAGAAGTGCGCATGAGGAGAGTTTGCAATTAACTAAATTTAGATCTTCAGTTAAGCTCTTTTCAGTTCGACTTCTACTAAACCTATTTTAGTCGTAACTGACTAAAATTAGTTTGCATGCATCAGTTAACTGAATTTTTCAAAGTGGCGCCCTAATTAGGGTTTATTCTACATCCAATTAACTGAGTTTGAAGCCAATTATAGGCCATGCATGAGTTTTGAAGGCCCAGTTGCACTTCAAGCGCCATTTCCAACACTTAGCATGCATTTCAGACGCCTTAGAAGATATTTTATTATATATTTTGCTTATGGCGTCCATTATTCTTCATCAGAGTTGACAAGAAACATCTTTTCTTGAGCATGAAACTGATCTGAAGATGCTACAGGTGTCAGATTTCAGTGTTCTTCGTGGCTACAGATTCAGATTGTTCAGGAGAAGATTATTTCAGATTTCATTTTCCATTTGCATGCAGGTTTTGTCTGTTCTACTTCAAGCATAGGTGAATTTCTATAGAAGAAGAGAGAAAACAAACAAATAAAAATTTCTATTCTTTTGTCTTATTTTCCTCTATTCTCGTCTTAGATTTTCTTCGCATGTCAAAGAAAACGGCAAAGTTTTCAAAAAAGCATCATCTGGGTTCGAGTATTTCAGCATCAACGACAGTACCCATGTCTTAGATAATTTTGTGAAAATTACCCCGCTGCCTTTATTCTAGAGCACTGTGCTTTTTTCTAGAATTTTCTTTTCATGTGGGCCTTAAACACGTTTTTTCGCAAATATGTTGATCTGGGTTGTCTTAGGATCCATTTCTACACAAAACCCATGTTCCAAATTTTTGCAGGAAAAATTGCCCACAGTGCCCCTAACTGCCAGTTCAAATATCGACCGAAAACCTTTTGCATGCAAGCCTAAATCCCATTTTTTTGCAATTCTGACGTTTGGCGTTGTATTATAATTTGATTTTGCACAAAACCCATATCTCATAATTTTCTCGAAAAAATTCACTTCCACTTGCTATTTTTAGCCTATCCCTGAGCTTTTTCAGCCTTTTCCGAAGTTGTCTGAACATACCCGACTTTACAGTCAATAATCTAGTTTTTTAGAATGCAGTATAATCCCATTGATTATAAGGCCAAACAGGTCTTTCTTCATAACTTTCTGAAAACTACTGATACCGACTTAAGTCATGTTTTTCCGTCATTAATCTAAACTCATTGGACGGTATCGGCAGTACTACAATCAGGAATCTTGAGCATTCAGGGATATTTGCAGCGGCATCCATTCCCATCTCAGTCTTTGACCTCGAGTTCGTACTTGCTTGTGTTAAGCATTATGACTCGTCTACCAGACAAATCAGGTCGACAGATGGAAGGGTTGTTTGTAGCCTTAAACCGAGGGATGTAGAAAAATGCTTTTCTATTCCTCCACGTTCAGATCATTTTGTTGTATCCATTCCAGATTGTGACAGAATATGGGAGGAGGACAAGGATAGATCGCAGAAGAAAGTAGCTCCGCAATGGTTGAAAGTTCAGAAAACCAACATGCCAAGGAAAATTGGCCGTGGTGATTTCAAGGATGAGATCGCTATTTTGATAACTTCACTCAACCGGTTAGCAGGTTCAGAAGACGCAAGCGTTTTCTGACCATGGATGTTCTACCTCATCTCTCGAGTTATTGATAAGAAAGAAACCTTTGACTAGGCCATGTTTATTAGTGAGTGTCTTCGCCAACAGATTACAGAGTTCCTAAAGATGCATGAATTCCACATGATGACCTTTCTAGTTTACTTGGTTGCATTTCAAGGCAGCTTTAAACTATTGAAGACCAATGGAGTTTTGGGCGTTTAGCGAGTGCACAAATACTACCCTCAGTTGGAGTTTTCGAAAGCTGAACATGACTTTAGAGCGGTGAATGATCACTTTCTTATGAGGACAGTCAGAGATTTGGATAATGAGATGCATGTTAGAATTTCCACAGAGGCGCAATCAACAATGGAGAGTTGGGCAGATTGGTTCATCCAATTCCCTACTTTCACATATATCCGAGTATATGGATATACAGGAGAGCCTCTGATGTTACCAAGGTACCTGTCAGACAAGGTTCTTTTCATGGAGTTCATGAGACAAGCTCACGAGGTTCACACTTTCCTTCGCAATCGACATAAGCCAACTTTCACCTTTCTTTTTGAGTTAGGTATTTACAAGTGCAAAACAACTGCCGATTGCAAGCTAATGGCGAACGAGTTAGAGAAACTCCGGCTTGAGTGTTTTCCTCAGAGGCGTATCTATGATCCGTTGGGTCATTATTCAGCAAGGTTGGAGTGAAACATTTCACATTCGACAACGCTTGAGGACTTCTAGGTCAACTGTGAGGATGACTTTGAGGTGCGTCATTGTCATTATTGTAGGCTTACTATTCCACAAATTGCTGATTTCTTGTCAGAGGATGTGGAGGGTTTGTCTGATGATGATGGCGAGATACTACTTCATTCATTCATTAAGGACCAAGTCGCTCGCCAACCACTTCGCCAACGTGATTGGTATGTCCCAGGGAACACTTCAGTGAAGGACTTATCCAGGTCAGTTATCAAAACGAGCATGTACTTCCTTGAGAGCAAGCGAAAGCGAAGGGTGATTCCAATTGCAAAGCCACCAACAGTGGTGATTTCTTCTTTGCCTTCTACTTCTAGGGTGAAGCCTCGAGTCAAGGTTATCTTGAAGCCGCCTGAAGGGGTTAAGATTGGGGTTAATTCAAAAGGGAAGAGCATCACCAAGAGGAAACAGGTTGAGAGAGAGCCAGTGCTTCCAGTTACGGAGATAGTGCTTCCGGTTGCAGAGTCAGTACTTCTAGCAGTTCCAGCAGAGACAGTAGTTACGGCAAAGCTAGTTATTCCAACAGAACCAGTAATTCAGGCTGAGGCTGGTTCGTCATCTCTAGATCCACCTTTCTCACCACAGTCGTCTCCTATAGACATTGATTCGAAGCCTGAATTTTCGATACACGAGACCTTCATACCAGTGGATCTGTCAGCAGGTGATACAGTAGAAGCAGCTCCACCTCGAGAGGATAGCATTGCTTATTCATCTTGGCTCGAGAGGTCATTGGGAAGAGAGGCGCGTATGCCTTCATATGAGCTTGACTTATCTGAGTTCGGTGAACCTTATCGGAACAGGTTAAATAAGAGAGCCAAAAAGCAGGTCAACATTGAGAAGACTCCTAAGGATGAGATCATCATAGAGGTTGCTACACCTCCAGAAGGCAAGAACTTAGATGAAGTTGATGTTGGTGACTTTACCTTCATCAAAACTAATCTAGGTAAGAGTACTCGACACACCAACGTGAGCCTATTCAAGGTCGTAGCGAGTAATCTGGAGGAACGCGTCATGAAGGATGGTGAGGATAAGGCAGCTCTCAAAGCTGAAATCAGGCAACTTCGCATGTACATCTCGAGTTTGCTTCATGGAAACGAGGGGCAAGCACCTTTACTCCCGCAGCTTCGAGAGACTGCCGCAGATCAGCAGAGGATTTGCTACTTGGTTAATCGAGGAAAGATGTTGGATACCTAGATTGAGAACTTCATCATTGCTGGTTGACACCTCCTTATAGAGTTATATCAGTTGAGGGTTGACGCACAGTCTTCGCCAGAGGATTCAGGAGCTCGAGATCTTCATAGCCAAGCATAAGCCGAAGGATCTGATTCTGATATCACAACTTGCAGGTGCCTATGACGCCATTGAAGCAACAAAGGATAAAAGGAAGGTTTTCACTTGGAGAGAGTTGTATCTTTGCAGGGTGGAAACCTATGACAGAGTTTTTGCTAAGATGGGCGTGATTCAGGATAAGGTTGTTACAGTTCTTCGATTTATCAGCGAATACATTACCCAGATCCCATGTCATTATCGGCATGAGGATGGTACATACGCCGAGTTAGAGGCAGTTCAGGCTGAGTTCGAAGAGCTAGTTCGTGGTAACCTAGGTGGAGAACCAGAGGCGTCCAAATTGGAGGAGTTCTCAATGCTGACTATCAGTTTCAAAAAGGTGACCTCAGAGGTTAGAGATAGTCAGAGGGAAATCCAAGATGGAGACATAGAGTTGGACAGACAGTTGATCATCGTGGACAGCATCAGAGTGCCAGATGATGATACCATCGACAAATTCTTGGAGGAGATGGTAAATGGAGAGGACTTAGAGTAGACGTCTAGTCAGAGCCTGCAGTTGTCCTAGATTGATGGAAACGCCATTTAGTACCTAAGACATCTCCAATAGTTTGGGATATCCTTCAAACATTCTAGGGATAACGAGTTGTTCTCGATGACTTGTCAAACTTTCAAAAACAAAATAAAAATGAATAAAATATACATTTAAATATAAATTTCAATGGTCTTCAACATGTCTAAGAATTCTTAATTATGCAATTAGAAAATTAAAACTATAATATTTTTATATACATTTCTAAAAAGAAAATTATGATATAATTTTTTGTGCCCTTGTCCTTTAACCACACCCAAAACCTAACAATGTTTTTTCCAAATTGAAAACACATCTCCACATAGCAAAAACTCAAAGAAACTTAGGTATAATAGTTTTATAAGTTTCTTAAAAGGATGAGAAACTTCTAACTAATGGGACATGAGGGATCTTTCAGAATGTCTTAATAACATTGGATTGTATTGACCAAGCACCTATCCCTTGGATAGAAATCCTAGAATTAATCATTTCTAGGAGATGTATCACTAACCTAAGGGCATACAACCAACCTCTAGATGTGCATCCACTTCATATGCATATGCATTTATACACATACTTGTATATGTATGCATGCCATGTATGACTTTATATGTTTGCATATAGTGTGTTACTTATTTACTACAAGTAAGTTATTTATTCTAAGAGCAACAAGACAATCAAAAGGAAATCCCACTTACAAAGAAATAATTTCCATAAGTTAAGGACATTAGTATGATGTTTCTAGTATTTTTAAGTTATTGTTTCTAATGAAAACTTATAATGAAATTAATATGTGCAAATACTAAGAAAACATCATACAACCCTCTAGGGAAATTAACAAGACTAGAAAATGTTCTAAGACATGTTTACAATCATTATGTTCATGCATATTTTCCTTTTATGGATATGAAAAAATGAAATTTATTGTACTTGGGATACGATTATGAATATACATACATGACTACCATTAGCCACAAATAATGGAATTTAAAGTATGTTAGAAGACATACTTCCATTTGTCAAGTAGCTTATTATGTTTTAAAAAATTAGCTTTCAAATACATTGATTGTATCTTGCACATTCATATTATGTTGGGAGTCTTAAGAATCATATGCACATCGATACTACCTAAATTGGCAATTAACAAAGAGGAATTGGTAACCGAAAAAATTAACTCCCAAAAAATTGCTTCATGGGAAAAATCACAAAAACACCCAAAAAATCTCAATAGGTTATTTCTTTTATTTTATTTCTCTCCCAATTTCCCAATTTTCTAATTTTTATGACTCTTTTTAATTTATGTTTTTTGGTACACTCACCAAAGTTTTGGTTCCCTCACCAAAGTTTTGGTTCAAGAAATGGGTAAATTTCCATAAAGTGGAGTTTGTATCCTATAGCTTTGAAATTTAAGGATATAACACTTACCAAATGTTTGAAATATAAGGATATAACACTTACCAAGTGTAAACAAACCATAAAATGTTTAGATGTCAACTTAGTAGGAACCTAAAGGTAAGTATATACTCCATGTTAAACACCCTTGGACTTGAAGTAAGATATGTGAGCATTATAGCTAAATTTCTTACACTCAATATCGAAAACAAAAATTTAGTTGAATTCAAGTATTCTTTAATTATATGAAAGAACTTATATAATTATAAACATGGAAATTAGACTTACCCAAACAAATTACATCTTTTCCCATTGATACAACATTTCGAATAAAAGATATAAATTATACACATTTAGAAGTTTGTTTTAGTCTATAACTGTCTAGATTTTAAAAAATTGAGAAACATTCTCATTAATAAACAAATGTTTCATGATCTTACCATGTGAAGAAAGATGACAAAGAGCAAGCTCAACATGGCGTGTGATAGGAATTGCCTCATTCTTAGAGTTTGCAACAATCCAAGGCAATGCTCCATCATCAATAAGAAAGGAACGACCCTTTCGATGTCCTATATGACCACATAAAGACATCAATTCACAAGATGAAAAAAAAAATGGTCTTAGAATTCTAGAACAAAAAATGGGTCAACCATTTGTATAGGTTTATGGATTATGTGAAAATAGAATAGAGACACTTATGTAGTTGGTGAATGATCATAACTATGGAAAATGATAGATAGAATGCATTCTAAATGCAATGAAAAACTCCATGTTCCAAAATTGGGTGGATCATGTCAAATAATCTAAGATAATGATGAAATGACAAGGAAGTAAAATTGGAAATTAATTAATGAGTAACCTTGTGTAGCTCCACGAGACTCGCACTTTGCAAAGTTGGCAACTCCTCTAGCTACTTGAGCTAACACATCTGAATAGACTGATCTAACCATCCCCATAAGAGCTATGAGCCCACCTTCATCCCTCAATCTCACTTGTAACTTGTCTGAAATAGATAAAACTCAATTTTTTTGTGCTTGATTATTTAAAATAGAAAGTTAAAAGAACTATTGCATTAGCAAAGAAAGATATATACAAAGTTAAAAAAAAATTAAAAAAAAATTATTTGAGAACTTTCATTTGCTATTTTTATAATTGTGACATGTGGTTCACAAGTTAATGGTACTCATCATAGAAACATCTAAAGAAAATTAATGCTGCCAAAAAGGATCTACACAAACATGGCACACAAAATCTGATGATAGAAATATAAAACAAATAAACATTTTTGGCTCACCAACAAAATTTGAGAGCACAATTCTTTTTTTTATTGAGAAAATGACAGCCAATTTGGGTCCCTTTCTCTCTAACAAAATATAATACAAAATGTGAGCAGTGAGGATAGAGCTTCCTAGAGTGTATGGCTATGTTTAGTTTGAAACATTTCTATTATTTCATAGTTAGTAACTTGGTATAGTTTGACTAGCATTATTGACATAATTGGTACAACTTGTAGTAGGCCTTTATTGTATTTTGTGATCTCTCAAGCCATTTTTGGAGCCAAATCCTTGTTTATGCCTTATTTTGTGAGTTGCTAAAATCCCTCTCTCTAATAGTCATTAATGTTGTCATTGTCATTTCTAGTCAACATCTTTGAAGAGCCAATAAAAGGAGTTTCCCAATGCATCAAGCAAGGTGAAATGAGAAATTGGACAAGGAACGAAAGGTCAAATGGTCTAAGAGAAGGAAATGATACATCAAGGCTCATGGAGCATGCCTCCTCAAGGAGATGTCCAAAATTCAATGACACACAAAAAAGGTTGCATAAGTTGTCCAAGTGCATACACATGTGAAGGAGGATCATTTTTTAGTGAAGTTTAAGTGAAAAAGGTGCCATAGAAAGTCAAAAAGTGTGCTTTTAAGAAAAAAAAAAGGGCTTAGCAAGTCAAGAAGTGTGATTTTGGTCTAAAAAGTGACTCAAGTGAAAATTGGGAAGAGGACATTACCAAAGACTCTTTTTCGATTTACGAGAGATATAGGTTTATCTTTTCGTCTAAAAAAGTCTTTCGTTTATTTGATAGAACTATCTATATTTAAATAACTAGCTTATTGGCTCTTAGTAATTAATAAAAACAAATATACGAGAGACCAATTTGTTTTTATTTCGAGTTCTCTATCATTTTAGAAAAGAAGGCAAAAGCTTGATCTCAACGAGTCGCACACTAAGCATAGCACTGCTCCAAGATATTTAATTCTTTTAATTTGATCTTATAGAATTTAAGATTTATATTATAGAAGGATATTGCTCATCTTAAACAAAGATCCAAATTTTGATCCCCAATACTCCATAGGCGGTTTGAACCGCATAATAACAATAATCAATTTTAGCTCGAAGGGTCTGTAGGGGCACTCTACCTTGCATAGCCGATTCTTTACGAGCTCTCTCAATTCCGTTAAGACGACCTTTAATTTGTATTTTAATACCTTCTACATCTGCCTTTTCAGCCAGCTCAATAGCTTTTTTCATTATTTTTCTTATTTCAACTCTCTCCTTTAGTTGTAGAGCAATATATTCCGCAAGAATTTTGGGTTCTCTATAAGGTTTCTCAACTTTTTCTATAGAAATGACAAGTTCTCTGTTTACAGAATCAAGCATACTTTGTACAAGCATATTTTGTACTTCCTTTCTTAATTGCTTCATTTCTTCTTCTTCATCTTTTTCTTCACTCTGTTTTTCTTCACTCTGTTTTTCTTTACCTTTTTTTCTTTACCCTTTTTTTCTTTACCCTTTTTTTCTTGGCCCTGTTTTTCTATAAACAAGTTGACAAATGCAATATATATATTTACCGAAATCAAGTCGGTCTGTTTGAGAATCTCTATACGTGTAATTCCTCCATAACTAGAATTTATCTAACCTTTGATATGTTGTACATAATTTTCAATGCAATTATATATTCTCTCATCTTCTCGTAGATCTTCGGAATAATCCCTTTCTTCAAACCAAAGGGAACAATGGTTTTGAGTAAAACCAAGTCTAAAACCAAGTGGATTTATTTTGTTTCCCATACATATTTTTTTTTAGTACTTTTTTTGCAAGTAGTAGTATATTTGCGACATAAATGGATTATGCTTCCATCTATTTGGATATTTTGTTTCTATTTTTTTACCATAATTGAGTTAGAGTCATCTAAATCCTCCAATGTAATACTTATATGACAAGTAGGTTTCTGTATTGAATAACCGCGTCCCCGAGCTCTAGGTCGAAATCTTTGAAAAATAGGACCTTCATTCACTTCAGCCACAAGGACAAATAAAGAGCCCTTATCTATATTCATATTGTGATATGCATTTGCGGCTGCAGAACGAAGTACTTTTAATATGGGATAACATGCTCTATGAGGCATCCAATTCAGTATTGAAAGTGCCTAGGTACAACCACGAAGTTGATGAGCTACTCTACGTGCTTTATTAGAAGACATACGTACATGTTTAGCTGCAGCTCGTATTTTTCTAGTTGAAGCCCTATTTATAAATTTCATCTTCATCCTCCACAATGAATTAATGTATACTATTTATAATACAATGGAGCATTAGTGCTCGTCGTGTAAAGAACTTAAACGTAGTGATGGAATGATAATACGATCTGATGACAATGCAGCAGTTGTCATTGATCAGAAAGGAAATCCAAGAGGAACTCGAGTTTTTGGTTCAGTTACTGAGGAATTAAGAGAACTGAATTTCACCAAAATAATCTCATTGGCTCCTGAAGTATTATAATTATACACTATGTAAAAGTAATGTCGAGGAGCCTTCTTAATATTTGATTGACCACGACTCTGTAATTTCCATTTATAACAAAAGTTCCTTTAAAATTCATCAAAGGAATATCTCCCAGATATAAAATCTGGTTCTGTATCTTTCCACGAGTTTTTTTTTTCTTAATCAATCTTGCTGGTATACATAATTTACAGTGATATGTAAGAGACATATATACAACATCTCTCTCTTTAATGAAAGGTTCTGTTAATTTATATTCAGAACCAAAAAGGCTAAATTCTATTTCTTTATTTGGACTTTCAATTTTTGAAAAATTATTGAGTTCTTCTGCTAAGCCTTGATTGATAAAATGACAAAATCCTTCACTAATAAAAATCCTAAAACCAAATAGCATAGAATCCAAATATAGTGTGGAACAAGTAGGTGTAACTGTTGAGTTCTATGGTGGTGAACTTGATGGAGTTAGTTTTGGTGATCCTGCTATAGTCAAAAAATATGCTAGACGTGCCCAATTAGGTGAAATTTTTGAGTTAGATCGTGCTACTTTGAAATCGGATGGTGTTTTTCGGAGTAGCCCAAGGGGTTGGTTTACTTTTGGGCATGCTACATTTGCTCTTCTTTTCTTTTTTGGACATATTTGGCATGGTGCTAGAACTCTATTTCGAGATGTTTTTGCCGGTATTGATCCGGACTTGGATGCTCAAGTAGAATTTGGGGCATTCCAAAAACTGGGAGATCCAACTACTAAAAGACAAGTGGTATAATATGGTATTGCTCCGTTCGTTAATGCAATATTGAGATTTTGAATCTCAGGAATCAAAATCTTTTGATTCCACTTTTTTATGGAAAATGTTGTAATTAGTACGAAAGCTATCTCTATTAATTGTAAACTACGATCGAATTTATGGAAGCATTGGTTTATACATTCCTTTTGGTGAAATTGGAAGTAAATGGATAACGATCGGAAGTCTTCAACTTGCTGAACCAATAACTAGTCACATTTATACCTATGCCCATACCGTCTGCTACTGCAATTTTTTCATTTTCTTTTTCGCCTAAAATGAAATGTACCACATTTACTTCTAATATAGAATAAATTAAAATTGCGGAAAGGTCCGCAGGTCAATCGAAATAAGAAATCGGGTTGCGTTATACATACATAACATGATACAATATCACTTGAAAGAAAGGCCTTTTTGACAATAAAGGCTACAAAATATATATTTTGTACAAAATTTTTGAAATACAAAAGTGATTCTTTACGTTCGACACCCAGGTCGAGTAGACCTCGTTCTTGTAAGAGCTATTAACCAATAAATCATAGGGAGGGACTTATTTATGTCACCAAAAACAGAGACTAAAGCAAGTGTCGGATTCAAAGCTGGTGTTAAAGATTACAGATTAACTTATTATACTCCGGAATATGTGACCAAAGATACTGATATCTTGGCAGCATTCCGAGTCACTCCTCAACCTGGAGTACCCCCCGAAGAAGCGGGAGCAGCAGTAGCTGCCGAATCTTCGACTGGTACGTGGACCACTGTTTGGACCGATGGACTTACCAGTCTTGATCGTTACAAGGGCCGATGCTACGATATTGAACCCGTTCCTGGAGAGGAAACTCAATTTATTGCCTATGTAGCTTATCCCTTAGATCTTTTTGAAGAAGGTTCTGTTACTAACCTGTTCACTTCTATTGTAGGTAATGTATTTGGATTCAAAGCCTTACGGGCTCTACGTCTGGAAGATTTACGAATTCCTCCTGCTTATTCAAAAACTTTCCAAGGACCACCACATGGTATTCAAGTGGAAAGAGATAAATTAAACAAATATGGTCGTCCTTTGTTGGGATGTACTATCAAACCAAAATTGGGTCTATCTGCCAAGAATTATGGTAGAGCGGTTTATGAATGTCTCCGTGGTGGACTTGATTTTACCAAGGATGATGAAAACGTGAATTCCCAACCATTTATGCGCTGGAGAGATCGTTTCTGCTTTTGTGCAGAAGCAATTTATAAAGCTCAGGCTGAGACGGGTGAGATTAAGGGACATTACCTGAATGCTACTGCAGGTACGTGTGAAGAAATGATGAAAAGAGCGGTATTCGCCAGAGAATTGGGAGTTCCTATCATCATGCATGACTATCTGACTGGAGGTTTTACGGCAAATACTTCGTTGGCTCATTATTGCCGAGATAATGGCCTACTTCTTCACATTCACCGCGCAATGCATGCAGTTATTGACAGACAAAGAAATCATGGTATGCACTTCCGTGTACTGGCTAAAGCACTACGTATGTCTGGTGGAGATCATATTCACGCTGGTACTGTAGTAGGTAAACTTGAAGGAGAACGAGAAGTCACTTTGGGTTTTGTTGATCTATTACGTGATGATTTTATTGAAAAAGACCGAAGTCTATCACTATTGAATTTATCAAAAAAAAGAAACAAATTCTTTTATTTCAACATAATCAAATTTTATTCCTCTTTTAGAAATGTAATAATTAATAACTATCCACTACAAAGAAAAGGAATCTAGTTTTCAACATAATAAAATTTTATTCCTCTTTTAGAAATGTAATAATTAATAACTATCCACTACAAAAAAAAAGGAGTCTAGTTCAAATTTAAAATGGGTACCAAAAAAAATTTTGTCGTTCTTGAGGGCGTAGTTAGCACAGCATATCCTAATGGTATGTTTACAGTCTACCTAGATAACGATATGTTGGTTTTAACGGTTGTATCGGGTAAAATGAGATATCGAACAATACGAATAGTACCCAATACATAGATCGCTTGCTAAAAGAATAGAAAAAGCTTTCATTGTATCGCTTAAGCTGTAGAAGACTTCTTGGATCCAAGAATTGAGAATGCCAAGTCTCTTCTTACCCAGAATGAGACAAACAATTAGAACAACAAAACTTATTATATTTCCTAATAAATGTGAGATAACTTGGATACAATCTTGATTATATATTTTGACCAATTGGATCATTTTTTTCTGCATCTCTACACGAATATCTTGTGAATGCGGTTCCGAATAATCCTCCATCATTATTTCTAACAGGAATAGTTCTTTTTTTACCCCAAATTTCAAAAGTATAAAGAAAAGAATACTTATCTCTTAATTGAATTGAATAGCACTAGTAAAGAACAGGAACTACAACCTCTGCTATTGAGTATTTTGAAGATGAATACCATAAGTATGTCGAGAAGGAACTAAAATATCATGAGGTCAAGACACTGGACTGAACCTTATGCAATAAACGACTCTTCACACATCTCCAGACTTCACTCAGAGTCCCAAAACTAAACGCAGCTAGATGTAAATGATAATGTTCTCTAGAAAGCTCATAATCTCCTCACGCAAAATGATTATAACATATTGCGTCCTCTTTTTGCATACACTATAAGCAACACTGTTTTCAACAAGGACTGAAAATATCCATCTTAGCATCAAAGCATGATAACTGTATGCATGTATATGCTCATCCATCACCTTCAATCATCTGCAACAACTTAATGATTCAAGCTACTGACTAGCCATCTTAGGGGCTATGGCCATCATAAAGACTCTAAGTTACCGATTCGCCTAAAAACGACCTTGGATACGATTCGATACGTACCCGGTACGAAATTCGGGTACAGTACGTCTTGGATTCGGCCAAGATACGCATTCCCACCTGCGGATTCGAGCTAGATTCGTCGGGTGCCTGAGGATTCGTCCAGGATATGGCAAAACGAATCCAAGGCGAATCCGCGACGAATCCAGGCGTGAAAACGCCTAGTCCGTGGAAAAAAGCATTTTTTTTGCATTTTTTATTCATTATTTTGACCGAATGTTGACTTCTAAATATTTTAATACTCATTGCAACCCTAATTCATCCCTCCAAACACACTAAATAGGTAAAAACAATCTCATTTAACAATTTGTGAATGAAAAACAAGTTTTTTTGCCTCCATTGCTGAACTTTCTCTCTTGCTTGCACAAGCTTAAATAGACTTGAAGGCTGATCATTGGTTGTTCAAAGCTGATTGTTGTGCTATTCCTAAGCACTTGCAAGTGTCCGTTTGTTGCCAAGAAGATTGTAGAGCAAGATTTGTTCAAAGGAGGTAGGTTTCTTTGAAGTTTTTTTATGTTTTTGAAATTGTTTCTTACATTTTTTTAACAAATGAACTATTTTGTTTTGTTTTTATTGTTCTGTTGATTGTTCTCATTCTTTTAAGTTTTATACTTTTTTAGTTTCAAATTTCAATACCAAAATTAATTCAATTTGTTGTGCCTTAGGTATTACAATGGCATCCACTTCTTACTGAGGCCAATCTCGTTTCAAAATAAATGCAACCTCTCCCCTTTGTGGAAATATGTAGAAATGGTTCAGCAATGTCCAAGTGGTGGAGTATTTATTTGGATTTGTAGTCATTGCAAAGTTCAATATATGAGCTCATACAGTCGAGTGAGAGCCCACTTGTGAAAGATCCCTGATAATGGCATCAAACCTTGTCTGGGACCTCCAGAAGGTGATGGCAAAGGCCTTGCAAATGAGGTAGTGTTGAAATATATTGATGAGCAAGAAAAATCAGAGCAAAAAACTAGTAGTCTTAAAACAAGCCATCCTTTGAGGAAAGGATCTCGATCCATGAAACCTCCTACACCACCACCTACTTATCTTCCACCTACACAAAGCCATCCATTTATGAACATCTCTCAAGAGAAAACTGTGCCCTCATCAAATAAAAGATATAAGGGACCGTTGGAAGCTTCATTTCAGAATGAGGCAAGAGATATTGCTGATCAAGACATAGCAAGATGTGTTTATGCCAATGGTTTGGCATTCAACGTTGTTTGTTCACCATATTGGCAAAAAATGGTAAAATCTATTAATGAGGCTCCAAAGGGGTATAAGGGCCCAGGTTTTGAGAAGGTGCGTTGCACCTTATTGGAGAAAGAGGTGAAACATGTAGCAAACTCTTTGAAGCCCATAAGGGATTCATGGATCGAAACAGGGGTGACCATCATTTTTGATGGATGGAAAGATGCGAAAAATTGCCCATTGATCAATGTTATTGTCGTGTCCCCTAAAGGGGCAATGTTTTTGAGAGCAGTGGATTGTGAAGGACAGGTGAAAGATGGTCCATTTATTGCTAACATCCTTTCCCAACCTTTTGAAGTGGGCCATCAAAATGTTGTGCAAGTTGTAACCGACAATGCCAAAAATTGTAGGGCTGCAGGGTTATTGATTGAGGAGAAGTATCCCCACATTTTTTGGACACCTTGTGCTGTCCACTCCCTCAATCTAATGCTACAAAAAATTGGATCCAAGATTGAGTGGATCAAACAATTGTATGCTGAGGGCGAAGACATCCAAATGTTTGTCACCAACCACCATATGACATAAGGAATATTCAGACAATTTTTCAAAATTGGAATTGTTGAAGGCATAGTTGGAAAACTCGCCCCAAGAAAAAACTCGCCAAGCCAAAAAATGGAGAGTTCTTAAAACTCAGAAAAAACTCGGCAAAAAAACTCGGGAACTTAAAAAATTGCATAAATTTTATTAGAAACACATTTTTTTTGCAAAATTCAATGACAAGATGAATCCAATGAATCCATAAATGAGTACAAAAGTGTTTTCTATTAATTTTGATTGACTTTAATGTAAATTGATTACAAAATCGCATTCTTATGTGGAATCCCGATGGCTAAAAGCCTGAAAGTCTAATACATGAAAGCAATAAAACTAGAACTAGAAGCAAATACTAAACAGTAACTAAATACGACATGCTAAATTTTCCTCTTCCCTAGTCTAGCAGCAGCTAGGGAAGAAGGGGTGGGTCCTCTAGCCCTCCCGCGTGTGCGTGGTGGTGGTGGTGGTGATTGCACTCGCGGTGCTACTGCTACTGCTACTGGCTCCTCGGCTGGCATGGAAGGTTGTGTCTATGGCTCTGGTTGAATCTCATCGATGTCCTCAGGAATGTCCTCCAACCCTATATCTCCTGATGCACCCACATCCTCCATTGCTTGTCTCTCAAAGTCAAGGATCTCGTCTGCGCTAAACAATGGAGGCTGCTCATCTCGCCTTGTCCAATCACTATAAGGATCTATCTCATCTAAATCAATAGGATCCAGTGATTTTTCTTCTACTCTCTTTGTGCGCAACCGAAGGTTGTATTGCACAAAGACAAGATCATTTAGGCTCTTTTGTGCTAACTTGTTCCTCTTTTTCGTGTGAATGGATTTGAACAAGCTCCAATTGCGCTCACAACTGGATGCACTACAGGGTTGACATAATACGCAGAGGGCAATTTTTTGAAGATGGGGTTTTCCACCCCAATTTTTCCACCAAACCTCTGCAAAATAAATAAATATTGAAGAGTTAGAAAACAAAGTCAAAGACTCAAAAGTCAAAAGTAAAGCACATTTTATCAAATTATATGATGCATGTGAAATAAACTTAAAAGTTAAAGACTCCCAATTTTATACCTGGTGGCAGAGTGTTTCTTCCTCTAAGAGCCATCTCTGAAGAAAAGAGATTACCAGTTGCTTCCCTGTACATATCCAACTCGATGATGATGTGGTCTCTCGCTGCAACCTCGGATTCCATCCTCTGAAAGCATGTCATGAGCCCCTCCATAACCTCTCCATTAGGATCGGAGAAGCTCTCTGAGAAGAGATAATAAGGGTTGAGGAAGTACCCTGCTGCATGGATGGGTTGGTGGAGTTGATTGTTCCACCTCCTATCAACAATTTCCCATATGGGATCAAATTTCAGGCTGTTCCCCATGTAGTAACTTTTGATAGCCTCTTTGGCCCTATCCATGGCCTCATAAATATATCCCATGGGGTTTTGATCCCCATCTACCAAGCGAAGGACTCTTACCAAGGGCTCCGACACCTAGATTAAAAATACAAAAAGATCAAAGTTAGAAATTTATAATGAAAGGCTTAAAGTTAAATTAAAAAAAATATATATTTATATTCAACTTGAGTTTAAAATTAAAATCAAAGTTTTGAAGTTACCTTCACGATCTCTGTAGCTTTTTGTGCAAACAAGTGGTCAAAGACTATTGTAGCAACTCTCTCCTTCGGGCTTCTTTGAATATGAGGAGTCATTCCATGCTTGACTCACAAACATTTGTTTTAAAAAGCCCAAAGAATCCAAAATGCTTTGCAATGTTATGAAAATCGTTGCAAACCTTGTGGCACCTGGTCTCACCAACTCCTTCCCTTGCGTATGATCTCTCATCAAGCTAAGAACCCAAGGGTGATTGTAGATAAATTTTGTGATGCTCCTTGCATCATCTACAATCGGTGCCACCCAAACAAGTTTGCCTATGTCCTCCAAAAGAAGGTCAAGGCAATGGGCCACACAAGGCGACCAAAAGAGTGATGGATGTCTAATCTCAAGCATTCTTCCTGCTGCCACATACGCTGCTGCATTATCTGTGATAACTTGCACCACATTAGCAATCCCCACCTCCATCACAACTTCTTCCAACAATGTACACAATGTATCTGCAGTTTTTATCCTATTGGAAGCATCTATCGACTTCCAAAACACAACTTCACCTTTGCAAGCAACCAAAAAGTTAATGATGGTGCGGTTTCTCCCATCCGTCCACCCATCAGAAAGAATGGAGCAGCCATATTTCTTCCATTTAACTTTTTGTTGTTCAACCACTTGCATTGCCCTTTGGGTTGCATTTGTGAGCAACCTGCAAGTACAAAGTAAAATAATTAAATAAGTACAAAATTGTAAGTTTTAAACAAAAAATAGCTTCAATTCAACATAAATAATAAATTATAAATTAATTTGATTTAAAGAACATAAACTTAGCATAAAATTTAAGTTGACTTTCACCTACCTCCCACTTAAATCTTTGCGAGAAGGTGGCTTGAAGCCTTTTCCCGCAACTGTCAATGCAGTGACCATATTGTGCCAATAGGGACTACTCGCCACATTAAATGGTATGTTATTGAAATACCAAAAGTCAGCACATGTCGACTCGGCATGTTGATGCACCTCCTTGTTCCACCCTGTAGCCTCCAATGATACCTGTGCTCCTGGTGTGTTTTGAGGCACAAAAAAACTATGTGGGTTGCGTGAAGATGAAGGTGGTGGTGGCATTGGCACTGGCATCTACTCGAAGTCGAACTAGAGGAAACGGGGGGCCTAGAGGACAGTACAGCTGTGGCTGTGCTATGAACGTGAATCCGTGGACCACGAAGAGAGCCCACAATGCCAATATCTCCCTCCTCATCTGACTCTATCTCCATGTGCTTAGCCTCGTGCTCCTGAGTTTGGCCATGGGCATGCGCATGTCCACTAGCTATGGCAACTGCTATGGCTTTTTTTGCCCTCTCCCTTTGCATTTTTCTTTCCTCGACAATTGAGAGTAGTGCAAGCATCTCTCTTCTAATCTCTTCTTTGGGCTTCTCACAAGGCTTGGCATCACGCTAAGGAATGCCTGCAAGATGGTATTTGAGGCGATTTATGCCTCCATGATATGTATTCTTGCACTCACTGCAAACAACTGTTCCAGGTATGTGCCCTCTCACACCATACTTCCATGTAGGGTCTCTAACCCTTGCAGGACGAGTGCCTGGAACCCATGATGATGGTGTAGACGGGGTGGAACATGATGGGGCGGGGTTGGAACCTGATGCTGAACCAAAGCCAGAAGCCATTATAGTGTGTATTCAATGCTCAATGATCAATCTACACACACAAAAAATATGTACAACATATTAGTTTTTTAATACAAAAAAATTTAAAAAACAACCTAAATCATTAAAAATTTAAAACTTAAAAGATATAGAGCTAAATTTGATTTAAATTGATACAAATGTGTTTAAATGAATTATAAATTAACATTATTAACTAATCTTATCATTCTACACAGAAAATGAACCTAGGTCTGAAAATTTCAAAAAACAGTGAAAAAAATGAAAAAAATCAGCAAAAATCAACAAAGGATTGTGATGAATCTTGTTTTTTGGAAAAAAATTGTTTCTTTGTGCTCTATCATGACTTTTTTTCAATTTGGAATGAGTATTTTGCAAGAAGAATGAAAGAAAGTGATTAAGCAAAAATAAAAAACAAAAACAAAACCCCTACCTGTGAATCGAATTTCTCTTCAAAATCCACACAAAATGGCGTTTGAATCTGCTCTCCTTGATGGCAAATCGTTGGAAATGATATCTCCTTGCTTGGGGGGGGTTTTTAGCTCCTCACACAAAGTATTATGCAATTTTGAAATGAAATAAAGGATAAAAAAGACGTTTTTACTTTATGTGCTGTGCGGCCGAGTTTTTCTGTCGGACTCGCGAGTTTTTGGCGAGTACTCACCACTAAAAACTCGAAAAACTCGAAATTTTAGGGTGACGAGTTAAACCTGTAAAAACTCGCCTTGGAAAAAAACTCGCGAGTTTTTCGTGAGTGTGCCAACTATGGTTGAAGGTAAGTTAATTCTCAATATTTTTAAATTTTAAATTTTATTTTGATTTTGTAAAGTATTTAGAAATTTAAATTATATTTTAATTTTAATTATGATTACCAAATAGGTTGCTGAGACCCGTTTTGCCTCCAACACAATTCTGTTGAGGCGACTTATAAAGGTTCGTGAGGCACTTTGTACCATGGTAATCAACCCTAATTGGTCCATATGGAGGCAATCTAGCAGTGAAAGGGTAAATATGGTCAAGCAAAGGATCCTAGATGATAGTTGGTGGGATTGTGTTGAGTACCTGGTTAGTTTCATTGAGCCTATATTGAGCATGATCTGTTACACAGACATGGATAGACCTTGTTTGGGAGAAGTATATGATGGTATTGACTCAATGATTGAGAATATGAAAACCATCATCAATGCAAAAGAGGAAGATTCTGAAGAAAAATTCTTCAAAGAGCTACAAGAAATCATGGTTGATAGATGGAACAAAATGACCACTCCATTGCATCTTCTCGCTTTTGAATTGAGTCCCAAATATTATAGTCCTGAGATACTTTCTAAATCTACTTCATCAAGAGTTGCTCCATATAGGGATGTTGAAGTGGCTCAAGGGTACAAGGCAAGATTTCGTAGAATCTTCAGTGATCGTGACCAATGTGATCGAGTGAGGGCTGAGTTCATGGCTTTTGCATGCTCCGGTACTGTTGATCAGAATATGGATGCCCTTTGAGACAAGGTCAAGGTGGATGCTCATAGTTGGTGGTACTTCCATGGGCAAGAATACATGCACCTCCAACCTATTGCAATTAAAATTTTATCCCAAGCAAGTTTTATATTTTGTAATTTTAATTTTATTAATTTTGTAACTCTTAACTATTTAATTTGCTCTTAATAGGTTGCTAGTTCATCGTCTTTTGAGAGGAATTGGAGCACATACTCCTTCATCCACTCAATAAAACACAATAGGCTACATTCAAAAAAGGTAGAGGACTTGGTGTATGTGCATTCAAACTTGCGCCTCCTTACACATAAGCAAAGTTCCTACAAAGAATGAGACACAAGGAGCTGGGATATTGAGCTAGAGCAGCTTGACTTGGATGCTTCCACAAGTCACTTAGCTACACTTGATATTGATGATGACTATGAGCCTGAAGCAGCTACTGAGTATGAGAGTGGTAGTGTTAGTGCTAGTGGCAGTGCTTGTGCGAGTGCCACTAATGCTATTTGTGGTTCTACACAAAATGTATCATCTAATGATGTTGATGATGTTGCTTTTTTTGATGACCCATATGATTCAGATTGATCATTGATCAATAATAGCTGATTGTAAACACTTGACATTTTGATTTTATGTTTGAATTTTAATTTATAAATTTATATCATGACATTCGAGTAATATTTGACTTAGTGACTATGAAAGTGGTGATGTATTTTTGCTATGTTATTAGACTATTAAATTATTAATATGGTGGTGTATTCTAAACTCAATTACTGCTGCAAATATGTATATATTTTTGGTTTTTATATGTTTTTTATATTGCCGTATCCAAGCCGTACCCAACCCCAAATTTTTTTTTTGACTGAATCCCGTACCAGATTTACGTACCCGTACCCTAATCCAAAAACGAATCGGTAACTTAGTAAAGACTGCTTAACAAATCTGATTGGATCTTCTTATAAATCCGCTCTGATACCATGTTAGTTTAAGGATCAGAAATGAAAGCAATCAAAAAATGCAACACATAAGACAATGAACACCACAAGATACCCTGAGAAAACCCTCCTACTTGAGGGAGAAAAACCCAACAAATATATCACTTATTTATTCAGGAATAAGAACATAAATCTGCTTACAACTCAGGCCCAACACAAGGCCAAATTTGATATGTAATGTCCCCGATTTAGCCCTACGCTCTTCAATTGGTTTTAGCCTATTTTCGGAAACTCATAGGCTAAGCAAAATTGGAAATTAGGTTTCTTATTTTTTAGGAGGTTTCAGATGTAGTTTTGAGAGCTTGCATGCGAAAGTTTTTGATGCATGTCTGGTGGAGCTTTTTGGGTTTTTGGAGAGCTTCAAAATGGTGTAACATGCATCTCCATCTGACAACTATTTTAGGCACTTACTATTTATAGTAAGTCATGTTGGCTTCCCGGTTTGTGTTCAAAAGGCATTTGGAAACACTTACTATTTATAGTAAGTCATGATTACTACTCAGTTGATGTTTAGATGAAGCTTTGCAAACTTACTATTTATAGCAGTTTGCTATTTTTGGTAAGTCTATCTTTTAGCAGTATCATTCTAGCAGCAACTCAATCATTTGTAGTTTAGTGTGGCTGATCAGTTTGGCTTATTGATGGATTTGAAGTTAACTTACTATTTTTGGCATTTGCTATTTTTAGTAAACCTATTTGTGGTAGTGGCATCATCTCCAGTTTGACCCAGCTTAGGTCATCATTCTATTTCTGGTAGAATCACTTTGAGTGTTGGTTTGGCTTTGGTTTCTATACCTCCATGGACTGAGTTCCGGATTTAGTCAATTTTTATGTTTTGAAGTTGTACCCCATGCCCAGGCTTGATGACTTCAAGTTGTTTTTAAAAAGGGGACATAAAGGGGTTGATTTGAGCATTTAATATTTATATTAAATGTTTTATTGTGCAACTTAAAGGTAAACGCCTAGAGGATGAAAAGTAATGTTTTATTAATTCAAAAAAGTAAATGCTTGAGAGGTGGCGTCCCTTGGAGGATGCTGAAGAGTTTCTTGTTGGAGTTTCAAGTTGATTCATTTTCCAGTTGAAGAGCCTATTTATTGATGCATTGCTCATTCATTTTCATCTTTGGAAAATATTGTAAAGTTATGTTGCTGAATTGATTTTAGAACCCGACTAAGGGGGAGCTTAGTATTTTTACACCATTCTTTGGGCCTAAAACTATGGTTCCCTAGATGGTCAATTAGGAGTGTGCTTCATTCAAAAGTGCATATTGAGCTTCAACATTGGCGAATTTGGTGATAATTTCCAGATTTGAGCATGCTGGTTTTGTATTGTTGAAGATGTTTTTTAATTGCAACTCATAGAGAGAATTTAATTTCATTATGGGTGTTTGTTCATTCAATGTCTATGCTATTGGTGCCCCTAATTGTGCAATTGCAGATTTTATTATTGAAGGGTTGAATTTTAAAGCAAGTTTGACTTCCTTCTAGGGCCGTACCTTGTCCTTGCTGCCTTGGGATTTGAGCTGGGCCTTTTTTGGTGATGTTAGTGCTTAGTAAATGGTTGTTACTTGGTCGCATAGCATTGGAATTGTTGCGATTTCAGTTTCATTGGATTTGGTGGAGTGTGGTAAGAGATTTGAGCATTTTGGTAATGTTATTGCTTGCTGGTTTGTATTTTGTTTCATTGGAATTTCATATCAGATTGTGTTCTTTCTAAGTTATGCTCAATTTCTAAAGCGTTTATGCCTCTAGTTCATGTGCATTCAATTTGAGGGAGAAAGAAGCATTTTGGAAGAAGTTTTGAACAATTTAGTGAAGGTTTAAGTTGCTGATTTGATTATCTCAGTTTGCTGGTCTTTATATCAGACCTGGTTATTCTCTTTTCATGCTATATTTCTTGGGTCTTTCAACTCACATTTGTGATAAGAAGTATAGCATAATCTTTGCAGAAGTTTGGAGCAGATTTCTATTGCTTATTCATTGTAATAAACTTGCAGATAACTTGCATTGTAAGGCAGAAACAGTAGTACTGTTCAGTCATTTATATATTATTGCATTTACTTTGTGTTTAAGCAAACATTGTAACCCCTGGATGGTTTACCACTAGTGTGGAGAATAAACATTTGTATCTCTCTTTCTCACCCACTATCAAGTGGAGAATTCCCACTGTTGAGTGGATGCCCGCCGCAGTGGATGAAATAGTTTTGAATTGTAATGCTTTTTCCCCCCACTAATTAAGTGGTAGCGTGGAAATCTCTCATGGCTGGTTCACCACCTATTTACATTCCAGTTTGTTTAATTACTCCGCCATATGCTATCACCTCGCCTTCTAAGGATCTTGGTGAACATTCTTGGCGTTGAGTTCTATATTGCCTCTTTTAATTGTAACTTCATTTCAGTACTTGCTTAGTTTCTCCGCCATATGACAACATCTCTCCGTCCTTGGGATTGAGTGTGCATTCTTGGTGTTGAGTTTCTTTCAATTGTAATCAATTTTTGTATTTGAGTTATTTAGATCCTAGGGATCCTCTGACCATATGCCTGACCCTCCTCCCTCATCGGGTCTTAGAGCACTGTAATGTTCCCCTTTTGTCATTGATCCTGTTTTTAGCTCATCAGTCTATTCCGGATTCCTGTAGGCTTGTTGAGATGTTTTCAAAGGATTCCATTCATGGAGGTTTTTGTGGTTCTTTCTCATTATTTACTATTTATAGTAAATACTTCTTCTGGCAGTAAGCAGTTATCAGCATTAAGCCTTGGCCATTAAAATATTAATGAAATGCTTCATTACTTGAGCAATTAATTCTAATTTGCAGTTGACCCCCTTGGCCTAAGGAATGAACTTAAGTTGTTTTGAAAAAGGGGTCTTGAGGGTGGCGCCACATAAAGAAGTCCAAAGGTTTTATTTTAGTTAAAATCCTCTTTCTCAAGTGGGGGCGTATTTTTGAAGTATGACTCTTCCTTTGGAAATTTGAAGAGTCTTGTCTTTTGGCGTACCTCTTGGGGAGACTTGAACAGTTTCCTTTGTCCTTTAAAAGTGAGGTTTGTTCTCAATATTGATCATCCACTATTATGTTAAAGTCATGCTGTCAAAATGCTTTGTCATTTTCTACTTCGAAGAATGCTGACCTCCTAGTTCTCATTCAATTTCGTGTTTGTAAGACAACACCTAGTTGAATCATTGCTGCTTCTCATTCAGACTAGCAGATTGTGCCTCAAGGTGAATTATTAATTTTTTTTTCCAATTTTACAGTTGCTGTTTGCATACAGCTGAAAGTAGTTTTTGCTCATATCTGATTGTACGAATTTTATATCATTCTGGGCATTTGCTAATAAAGTTTCCAAGGTCCAGGCGACCATTCCCAAGCAGTTTCAGATTTTAATTTAAAGTGTGCATTTTTATATTACAAAATCGCCCCTCTCAAGGGCCGTACCATTTGTCCTTGCATTGGGAAGTGTGCCACAAATAATTGCAGGTGTTTGGAGCTGGTTTTGGTGTCTCAACAGGGGCGCCTATCTCTCAAGTGAACAAGGCTTCGATCTCACGCCTATCGGAGGTACCTTGAATGAGTTGTGAGCAATTTTCATATTTTTTGTAGTTGCTGATATACATTTCCAGAATTACAGTTTGCTGATCAGAATTAAACAATTGCTGTTCTTCTATCATTTCTCCCTCTTCTCTCGTTCTATTATGACATGGAGATAATGTATAAGCATGGTGCTTGAATCATGGTGAAATTGACATTGTAAATTGCAGCTTTTAATTCATTTTGTAAGCTGATACAGTAGTACTGTTTCAGTCATTTATTGTTGCTTGTTATTTAATTTCACACTAAGCACCCCTGGATGGTTTACCGCCAGTGAGGTTGAAATATTGTAACCTCTTTCATACCCACTTCAAGTGGAGAATTCCCACGTTCTAGTGGATGCCTGCCGCAGCAGAGGAAGTCTTAATGTTGTAATTTGTCCCCTCACCGTTTGGTGGTAGCGTGGAAGTCTTTGGCTGGTTATCCGCCTTATTGTTATTTCAATTCCGCAGTAGTACTCCACCATATGTTAGCATCTCGCCTGCAAAGGATCTTGAGTGCACATTCTTGGTGTTGAGTTTAATATTTCTCTTTCAAGTACATTCTTGTATCTTTGTTTCAGTAGATCCTAGGGATCCTCTGACCATATGCTCGCCCCTCCTCCTTAAGTGGTTTTAGGGCGCCATTCTTGGTTAGAGTTCTTATTTGCATCGTTTTGGTTTAAGCTAACCTTAACGGGTGCATTGGCTATATTGTAAATGTTACTAAAAACAAAGAAAAAAAATTGAGAGAGAATATTTCAGTGGTATCAGAGCAGAAGTTCCTGCCATCCTGTGTCTTCTAGGCTTTCAGTTGACAGATGAGTGATAGAGCAACCAGATATTTCATTAGAAATTAGGCTAGATCTCAGTTACAGTTTCCGCCAGTACCAGAAGCAGATACCTTGTCAGAAGCTTTGAGGGAAACGGGTATAACAGTTGAGAGAATGTCAGAAGAGTCTCGTCTTTCGATGGAGGGAAAAGATGCAAGAGCAGAAAAAAAGTTTGATAACATGTTAGAGTTGATGGCACGTTTGCTGGATAAATTGGATCAGCAAACTATTCAAATTCATATTCAGCCCCAAACAAATAATTCTGGTGAAAACAGCAGTAACAGTGGTCATAATGCTTCAGCAGTTAATGGAAGGGATAGAACTGTTGGACAGCATGTTGCAAATACAAGAGGGTCTTCATCCAGACCCCTCCTCCCTACATTCACTCCAAGGGATGAACAACAACCTGAAATTGGAGTACCTTTTGCTGATGATGCTAGGCAAGCCTATATGGAGTACATTTCTTTACCCTCGGATATGAGAGATGCATGGACCTTTGATCAATTTATGAATCAAAGAAGCAGAAGGAATGGTGGAAGGAATGAACAACGCCCTTTCACAAATCATAGAAATGATTTTCAGCAAGCATTGGGTAAGATTACTTTGGATCATTTTGATGGAAGTAATAAGTGTGCAGCAAGAGCTTGGGTTCAGAAATTAGATAGTTATCTCTCACTTAGACCAATGCCGGAGGAAGATGCAATTAAGTTTGCCACATTGCACTTGGATGGAGTGGCTCATGAATGGTGGACTCATGGTTTGGTTACTCTTGGCCATAACCTTATCCATACTTATGAGGAGTTTACCAACAAACTAATTGAAAAATTTGATACCAGAGATCCTGAGTTGAGTTTCCGAGAATTGGCACAATTGAAACAACACGGATCTTTAGATACCTATGTTGCTGATTTTCAAAGGTTGTCGGTAATGGTGCCTAACATTACTGAAAGAAGACTTGTGGTTTTGTTTGCTGAAGGTTTGATGGAGCCTTTGAAGGGATGGGTCAAAGCTTTTGATCCTCCAACATTGGATGAAGCAATCAAGAAAGCAAGGAGCATGGAGTTGGCTGCTCCTCGGCCAAAATTTCAGCCTAAACCATTCAAAAATGATAAGAAGAAGTTCACTCCTAATCAGCCCAACAAGTATCCACAAAGAATATCTGATGAACTCCGTGATCAGCTCAGAAAAAAGGGAGTTTGTTATACTTGTCGTGAACCTTGGACAAGGGGTCACCGCTGTTATGGAAAGGGTAAAGTTCAACAAATGGAGGGTTATTCTGATTATGGATCAGAATCTGATCCACTAGATCAGCAGTACGAAACAGCAAGTGATGATGAAGAAGAAGCCCCTGAAGAGGAACCAGAAGTTGGAGAGGGTAATGCTTTTGCCCAACTATCTAGTTTTCAAAAGAACGAATCCTTTTGAGTACGAGGAATGGTTAAGTCTCAAAGGATTTTTGCACTAATTGATACTGGAGCAACTCACAATTTTATCGATGAAGGCTTGGTTACTAAAAGAGGATTGAAGACTGAAGACTTTGAAGGATTCAAAGTTATGGTAGCAGATGGCTTTACCATATCATGCACCAAGAAAATTCCTAACCTCTCTATGCAATTGGGGAATTATGAGGTGAAGGATGATTTCTATGTGGTTGGCATTGGTGATACCGATGCTGTTTTGGGAATACAATGGCTGCGATCTCTTGGAGAGATCATTTTAAATCTGCAAACTATGGAATTGAAATTCCAAGCTGATGGGAAGAAGGTGGTTTTAAGAGGCATGTCCAATGGAGGGCCTCGGGTTGTATCCTTGAAATGAATGGAGAGGCTGATCCGTCATGATCAAGTTGAGTGGGCAGCAGAGTGTATGATCTTACCAGCAGATCCGATTGTAGAAAAGAGACACTACCCACTGGATATACAAGCTCTTCTTTCTAAAATGAGCAAGGTTTTTGACGATTTACCTTCGAGGAGACCACCTGAAAGAGGGTGTGAGCATGTGATTGAATTAGAAGAAGGTGCCAAACCTGTCATTACTACTCCTTACCACTACCCAAAGAAGCAGAAGGATGAGATAGAAAAGACTATCAAAGAACTTCTTGAGGTAGGGTTCATCAGACCAAGCAAAAGCCCATTTGCTTCAGCAGTAGTATTGGTCAAAAAGAAAGATGGTACAATGCGGATGTGTGTTGATTATCGTGCATTGAATCAGAAGACTATCAAGAATAGATATCCTATCCCTAGGATAGATGAGCTTATTGATGAGCTCCATGGGGCTATGTACTTTTCAAAGATTGATCTCCGTTCCGGTTACCATCAAATCAGAATGAGAGAAGGGGATATTGAGAAAACAGCCTTTAGATGTCACTATGGGCATTTTGAGTTCCTTGTCATGCCATTCGGTTTGACTAACGCTCCAGCAACATTCCAGTCATGTATGAACAAGACTTTCAGGCAGCAGTTGAGAAAGTTTGTGCTTATCTTCTTTGATGACATTCTTCTTTTCAGTAAATCTTGGGAGGAGCACCTTCAACACTTGGAGGAAGTGCTTAGCATTTTGGAGGCTGAATGTATGTTTGCCAAAGAATCAAAATGTGAGTCTGGGATGACTGAGCTTCTCTATCTCGGCCACATTATCAGTTCTAAAGGGGTCAAAGTTGATCCTGAAAAGATTAGAGCCATTGTTGATTGGCCACCTCCAAAAAATCTGACCCACTTGAAGGGATTTTTGGGCTTATGTGGGTTTTATAGAAGATTTGTCAAGGGGTATTCTCACATGGCAGCGCCTCTTACAGATCTCACCAAAAAGGGAGCTTTCCTATGGATAGATAAAGCACAAGGAGTGTTTGATAAGTTCAAACCATAGTAACGAGACTCGGACTCGGCTCGGACTCGGCTAGGGCGACTCGACTCGGGACTCGGGGACTCGGGACTCGGACTCGGCGCAGACTCGGCAAAATGAAAAAAAGTTGAAAAAACCCTAGAAATTTAGAGATTTTTAAGGATTTAAAACTTGTTTCAAGCACCCTTTATTGAATACAATACAAATAAAATAAAATTTAATCACATACACAAGTATACAACGATCACATAAGTATAAAGTACACAAATTGTAGTTGCGCTGCTGAAGGAAATAGCATACTTAGATATATAAAATTAGTCAAATGTATACAAAACTCACGGAATATGAAATCCATAACATCAAATGTTCCATAAAAATATGAAATATCAAAACAATAGCTATAAGTCTATGACTCTATGGCATAGTGGAGCCAACATCCTTCCTACGAAGGCGTCTAAGGATCCTGGATGATGAAAAGTTACTTACATAAGTATTGTAAAATGAAAAGTTTTAAGTTTTTAACTTTAAATTTGAATTTGATAATGAGATACATCTAGATTCTAAAATAATACAATTTAAATATAGATTTTAGAACAATTGAACGAAAAAGAATTACCTGGCTACATGGAAGGGAATGGTGCAGTAGTACCAAAAGTCTACAATTGTCTTTTTTGTTGCATCATGTGCGTCCTTGTTCCAACCCATGCTCTCAAGCGACGGTTGAGAACTAGTAGTAGTGTGTGGTACAAAATATGAGTCCATGACATCAAATGTTCCAAACAAATATGAAATATCAAAACAATAACTACAAGTCTATGGCTCAAAGGAGTTTGCATCCTTCCTATGAAGGCATCTAAGGTGGTTCGTAGATGACATAGCAATTGCAGCCATAGTCTCTGCTTGTGACTCCATGCCACCCTCACCAACATTAGTTTTGGATGTGTTTGCTCATGCTTTAGCCTCCTCCTCTGCCATGGCTATAGCCTCAACCTCTCTATCTACCCAGTCAACCCAATCAAGGTCCTCATCACTAGCACAAGTATACATCGATCATATAAGTATAACTATAAACACAAATTGCAGCCATAGTCTCTGCTTGTGACTCCATGCCACCCTCACCAACATTAGTTTTGGATGTGTTTGCTCATGCTTTAGCCTCCTCCTCTGCCATGGCTATAGCCTCAACCTCTCTATCTACCCAGTCAACCCAATCAAGGTCCTCATCACTAGCACAAGTATACATCGATCATATAAGTATAACTATAAACACAAATTGTAGCTGAGTTGCTCAAGAAAATAACACACTTAGATATATAGTCAAAGACTCAAATGTATACAAAACTCATGGAATATGAAATCCATGACATCAAATGTTCCAAACAAATATGACAATAGCACACTTAGATATATAGTCAAAAACTCAAATGTATACAAAACTCATGGAATATGAAATCTATGACATATCAAAAGATTCAAAACAATAACTAGAAGTATATGGCTCAAAAGAGCTTGCATCTTTCCTATGAATGTGTCTAAGATAGGTCTTGGATGATGTAGTAGCCATAATCTCAGATTCTCAAGTATCAGGGAAATCGCCATGATGAGGTTGAGAGGTAGTGCCCTTTGTGGGGGTTTAGGCGCAGTGCCTCTAGTGGGGTTAAGGGTCAACGCCCCTCGTGGGGGTTTGGGGGCAGTTCCCCCAATGGGGTCAAGGGGTAGCGCCCCTTGCGGGGATTTGGGAGCAGTACCCCTAGTGGGGTCAAGGGGTGTTGCCCCTTGCGGGGGTCTGGGGGCAGCGCCCCTTGCAGGGGTCTGGGGGCAACGCCCCCAGTGGGGTCAGGGGGCAATGCCCCTAGCGGGGTCAAGGGGCAGCGCCCCTTGCGGGGGTCAAGGGGCAGCGCCCCTTGTGGGGTTGAGGGGCAACGCCCCTCGCAGGGTCCCGGGGCAGCGCCCTGGGCGCGCTACCTGTCGCGATACAGGGCGGGGTCGAGGGGCAGCGCCCCCACCACCAAGCCCAAATTAAGACCTCCAAAACCATACAAACCTCCATGGCGTACATCATTTTGCATTCACAATAAGTAAATAAATTTAAAAAAATAAATTCAAATTTCATGTATTTTTTTCACTTTCAAAACTTGCCTTTTGTCGAGTCCTGCTGATGGGACTCGCCTGGACTCGGCGAGTTTGGCGAGTCTACTAGACTCGGCGAGTCCATCCAGGACTCGGTAGGACTCGGCCGAGTCCGAGTCCAAGCCCCCAGGACTCGGCCAGGGTGACTCGACTCGGGACTCGCCGAGTCCTGGCGAGTCTGGGCGAGTCTCGTAACTATGGTTCAAACAAATTATGAGTTCATGTCCTGTATTGGCTTTACCTGATTTTAAAAAGCCTTTTGAATTACAATGTGATGCTTCAGGAGAGGGAGTTGGAGCTGTTCTTATGCAAGATAAACACCCTATTGTCTTTGAGAGCAGAAAATTGAGAGGATCAGAAAAGTTGTATTCAATTTATGACAAAGAGATGCTTGCCATCATGCATGCTTTGTCCAAATTCCGCCAATACTTGGTGGGAAGTAAATTTGTGGTTAAAACTGATCATAATAGTCTCAAACATTTCATGAGACAAAAGGATTTGAATGAAAGGCAAAAGAAATGGGTAAGCAAGCTTCAAGCTTATGACTTTGATATCGAGTATGTCAAGGGGAAGAACAATGTTGTTGCGGATGCTTTGTCCAGAAGGCCTTATTTACAATCACTTTGTGAGCTTTAAGCAAATTGGAGAGAATCGATTACTGCTGATTATGCAAAAAATCAGTTTACTACCAGCCTTATAGAAGGCCATTTGGTTGATGAAAGGTATCATTTGGTTGATGGGTTGATTATGTATAAAGGTAGGATCTTTTTGGTACCCGAATCCAAGCTTAAGAGGAAGATTTTTCAGTCATTTCATGATGTTCCTCTTGCTGGTCACCATGGTATGTTCAAGACTTACAAGGAGATAAGAGAAAGGTTTGCTTGGAAGGGAATGAAGGAAGAAGTCATGAACTACATAAGAGAATGTCCTACATGTCAAAGGAATAAAAATGAACATTCTTTTCCTGCTGGTTTGCTGCAGCCCCTACCTATTCCAAATCAGAAATGGGAAAGTATTGCGATGGATTTCATCACCGGTTTACCTAAGGTGCAAGGCCGTGATTGCATTTATGTTATGGTAGATAGATTAACCAAGTATGCTCATTTTTTTGCTATCACTACAACATTTACAGCAGCTCAAGTAGCTGAGTTATTCTTTAGAGAAGTTTTCCGTTTGCATGGGTTGCCTAAGACCATTGTCAGTGATAGGGACAACAAGTTCCTAAGTGTGTTTTGGCAAGAGATTTTTAGATTGAGTGGTACAGTGCTCACCCCAATTACTAGTTATCATCCGCAAACGGATGGGCAAACAGAGATTGTCAATAAATGGTTAGAAGGCTACCTTAGAAATTATGTTTCAGGGCAGCAAAGGGCTTGGGTTAAGTGGCTTCATTTGGGAGAGTTTTGTTATAACTCCTCTTATCACATGTCAACTAAGATGTCTCCTTTTATGGCACTCTATGGGTATGATGCTCCTAACTTTGTAGACTTGGTGTTTGGTGATAGTAGAGCTCCCCAGGCACGAGATATGCTTCAACACAATCAAGACATCTTAAAGTCACTAAAATAAAATCTGCAGCAAGCCCAAAATCAGCAGAAGTTATATGCTGATCAGCAGCGTATTGAACGCTCATTTGAGGTAGGAGACATGGTTTACTTGAGGCTTCAGCCCTACAGACAGTCTTCTCTCAAAAAGAGTGGTGCAGAAAAATTGAAACCGCGTTTCTATGGTCCGTTTAGGGTCACCAAAAGGATTGGTGAAGTGGCATATGAGTTGGAGCTTCCAGCAGAAAGCAAGGTTCACAATGTCTTCCATGTTTCCCGCCTCAAGAAGGCACTTGGGCATAATGTGGTAGCTACGTCAGAATTACCTCCCTTAGACGAAGGAGGACAGTTGGTGTTGATTCCAGAAGAGATACTTGACAGGAGGGAGCGGTCCTTGAGAAGGAGAACAATCAAGGAGTATTTGGTAAGATGGAAAAATCTACCTATTGAAGATGCTACTTGGGAAGGTGAACAAATTTTGCAACATCCAGCTTTGCAGTTGCTTGAGGACAAGCAATTTCGAGGGGGGCGGACTGTAATGTTCCCCTTTTGTCATTGATCCTGTTTTTAGCTCATTAGTCTATTCCGGATTCCTGTAGGCTTGTTGAGATGTTTTCAAAGGATTCCATTCATGGAGGTTTTTGTGGTTCTTTCTCATTATTTACTATTTATAGTAAATACTTCTTCTGGCAGTAAGCAGTTATCAGCATTAAGCCTTGGCCATTAAAATATTAATGAAATGCTTCATTACTTGAGCAATTAATTCTAATTTGCAGTTGACCCCCTTGGCCTAAGGAATGAACTTAAGTTGTTTTGAAAAAGGGGTCTTGAGGGTGGCGCCACATAAAGAAGTCCAAAGGTTTTATTTTAGTTAAAATCCTCTTTCTCAAGTGGGGGCGTATTTTTGAAGTATGACTCTTCCTTTGGAAATTTGAAGAGTCTTGTCTTTTGGCGTACCTCTTGGGGAGACTTGAACAGTTTCCTTTGTCCTTTAAAAGTGAGGTTTGTTCTCAATATTGATCATCCACTATTATGCTAAAGTCATGCTGTCAAAATGCTTTGTCATTTTCTACTTCGAGGAATGCTGACCTCCTAGTTCTCATTCAATTTCGTGTTTGTAAGACAACACCTAGTTGAATCATTGCTGCTTCTCATTCAGACTAGCAGATTGTGCCTCAAGGTGAATTATTAATGTGTTTTTCCAATTTTACAGTTGCTGTTTGCATACAGCTGAAAGTAGTTTTTGCTCATATCTGATTGTACGAATTTTATATCATTCTGGGCATTTGCTAATAAAGTTTCCAAGGTCCAGGCGACCATTCCCAAGCAGTTTCAGATTTTAATTTAAAGTGTGCATTTTTATATTACAAAATCGCCCCTCTCAAGGGCCGTACCATTTGTCCTTGCATTGGGAAGTGTGCCACAAATAATTGCAGGTGTTTGGAGCTGGTTTTGGTGTCTCAACAGGGGCGCCTATCTCTCAAGTGAACAAGGCTTCGATCTCACGCCTATCGGAGGTACCTTGAATGAGTTGTGAGCAATTTTCATATTTTCTGTAGTTGCTGATATACATTTCCAGAATTACAGTTTGCTGATCAGAATTAAACAATTGCTGTTCTTCTATCATTTCTCCCTCTTCTCTCGTTCTATTATGACATGGAGATAATGTATAAGCATGGTGCTTGAATCATGGTGAAATTGACATTGTAAATTGCAGCTTTTAATTCATTTTGTAAGCTGATACAGTAGTACTGTTTCAGTCATTTATTGCTGCTTGTTATTTAATTTCACACTAAGCACACCCCTGGATGGTTTACCTTCAGTGAGGTTGAAATATTGTAACCTCTTTCATACCCACTTCAAGTGGAGAATTCCCACGTTCTAGTGGATGCCTGCCGCAGCAGAGGAAGTCTTAATGTTGTAATTTGTCCCCTCACCGTTTGGTGGTAGCGTGGAAGTCTTTGGCTGGTTATCCGCCTTATTGTTATTTCAATTCCGCAGTAGTACTCCACCATATGTTAGCACCTCGCCTGCAAAGGATCTTGAGTGCACATTCTTGGTGTTGAGTTTAATATTTCTCTTTCAAGTACATTCTTGTATCTTTGTTTCAGTAGATCCTAGGGATCCTCTGACCATATGCTCGCCCCTCCTCCTTAAGTGGTTTTAGGGCGCCATTCTTGGTTAGAGTTCTTATTTGCATTGTTTTGGTTTAAGCTAACCTTAACGGGTGCATTGGCTATATTGTAAATGTTACTAAAAACAAAGAAAAAAAATTGAGAGAGAATATTTCAAGCACATTCTTGGGTAGAGTTACTATTCTGCATCATTTTGGTTTTGGAGCTAACCTTAATAGGTGCGTGTTGCATTGAAATTGATATTGAAATCAAAGAAAAAATTGAGTGAGCATTTTACATGATACAATGAACAATAGCACCTCTCCTAGGTGCGAGGATGCAGAATGAATATATTTCCCCTTGAAATCAATCTGCTGTCACAATATAATTATCTGCTTATCAAAATAATGATCTTTTGCACAAATGTGAACTTCACAATATGAAGATCTGCTGCTCAATATGATAATCTGCTGCACAAGTGCAAACTTCACAATCTGTTGCTCAAGATGATGATCTGCTGTTCAAGTGCGACTTTCACAATCTACTGCTCAAGATGATGATCTGTTGCTCAAGTGCGAACTTCTTCTAGGTGTGTGAATTGCTTGAATTGAACTTGATAATCAAATAAGCAAACTCCAGCTTGTATAAATACAAAATAATTTGACTCTTCAAGTAGGTCGGCCTCATAATTATAATAAAGAAATAAATATTATTTCTTTCAATGAAGTCAGCTCAATTTAATTATTCACAATAATTAAATATTATATGCCAAGTGAGGAACCTCTTCACTTTAATGAATGCAATAAATGAATAGCCGTTAGGCTATATGAATTTATTGTTCATCAAGCAAGGCAGAAGTATGTAGGCCGAAGCTACAACATCAACACAATCAACATATGGTAGGTGGTATTATAGCAATGTTCCCCCAAATGCAACCACCTGATTGAAGCCTTCTACTGCCTTGCAATGTAATTGCGCAAGTACCCTTCCACCCATTTGTTATCAATCTCTGTTTGTCCATTTGTTTGGGTTGGTAACTGGTGCTCGGGGTCAACTTTGTGCTAGCCAACTTGAATAGCTCTTGCTAAAAGACAGTGAGAAACTTGCTATCTTGATCATTGACAATGTTTTTCGGTAACCCATAGTGTTTGAACACTTTGACGAAAAACAACTCTGTAAGCTAAGGTGCCTTGTACTCAAATGATATGGAAAAGAAGTGTGAAATTTGGTCAACTTGTCAACTACCACATGGATGGAATCTCTGCCCTGCACTCTAAGATCTGTAATAAAATCCATCGATATACTTTCCAAATTTTATAGATGGGTAAGGGCTGCGATAGACCCATTGGGAAAGTATGCTCTGACTTGTCCTATTGACAAGTCATACACTCATGAACATGACACAAGACATCGTCATTGAGACCCTTCCATGAGAATCTCTCTTTGATTTGCTGGTAGGTTTTGAAATTACCTAGATGTATTGCAATGGGAGTGCCATGAATGGCCTTGAAGATCTTGTCCTTCAACTTTGATTCAGGCACCAAATAAATTCTGTCCTTGTAGTAAATGACCTCATCTGAAACCCTGTACCTGTCATCTTGAATTTTGCCATCCATCAACTCACATTCAAAAGTATATTTGGAGTACTCAACTAAAAGATGAGCCTTCCAATAAGCTGAATCCTCTGTTAAAGAGCATATGGTGGGTTTCTTGGAAAAGGTATTTGCTACAATATTCCTCTTCCCTTTCAAGTTTCATGTACTTGATATCAAAGTCATATGCCTGAATTTTACTGACCCACATTTTTTGTCATTCATTCAAGTCCTTCTGCTCCAAGAAGTATTTCAAGCTGTTATGGTCTGTTCTAACAACAAATTTTCCACCTAGATACTGCCTAAACTTTGCCAATGCATGCATAATGGCAAGCATTTCCTTATCCTAGATGGAATATAGTCTATCAAAATCACAGAGCTTCCTATTCTCATATGCAATGGGGTGCCTGTTCTGCATAAGCACTGCTTCAATTCCCTCACCTGAGGCATCACACTCTAAAACAAAAGGCATCTGTTTAATGGAAAGTAAACTCATTATCTCATCTTATCAGTGGTGGTCAAAATTTTATTTGAATGTCAGCTAAGAGCCACTTACAAGAAGAGATCATTAGTTGAATCAGTTGCAGAATGACATTGATTCACAGGACTATGTGGTTGCTACCTTAGTCATAGAGAAGTTTTCAAGTGTTATATAGTTTGAATGGGAACACATTTATATTTTTAGTAGATATATTTAAATGTTCAAGCTGTTTAAAATTCAGCTTCTTTTAGTTTGTTTAAGTTATTTTTAGGTATTGAAATTAATGTATTTTAAATATTCAAATATTAATTTTTATGTAATAATCTATTTGCCATCCTTTTGACATCCCTAAAATCCAATTTTTTTGCCATCCCTGAAATTGTCCTTGTTCCCCAAACTTGAAGAAATACTGTTGCTATGTGATTATTTTTGGTTTCACAATTGTACTAAAGCTGAAGTATTGTAGAAAAGATACCATCAATGTTTTTAAGATTATGAAGTTCTGAATGATATTTTTATTAAAACTCATCATCCATAATTCAATTATTTTCATATTGTTAATGGGAAGAAGTACAAAATATTTATAAAATAGGGAATATTTTAATTTGAGGGGGATTTTTGTCCCACTTTATGCTCAGAGACTGCTATCAAGATGGAGGATAGTCGAGAAGAGTTTTTACTAAATGATATCTTGTGAAAGGTTGAAGGGATGGCTACAGTCCTAGAAGCTTGAAAAATGACTATATAACAGAGTACTTATCCGATTGTTCAAAGCGTTGTGATAAAGATCCTTAGACATGGCTACTAGATTTGAGCAGAGTTGTAGATTAGGATTTTTCTCTTACTTTTTTAAAGAGCCTTATAGTTGTAGTTGAGATATGGGCTTTAGGCATGGCTTCAATTCCTGCAATTTGAGCAGAGTTGTGTAGCATTGCTTTATTTATGAAAGAGCTTTATGATATATATAATATTCTGAGGTTATGTTTCTACGCATGATTTTCCTAAAAAACAACATACACATATATACAACCCTAGGCACCGACATACACTACATGGAGTTTCTAGATATTACTGAGCTGTTTCAAATTACTTGTAGGAGTCTTCAAATGAGCAGAGAAATAAAAGAGGGTCTTTTCCTTCTTGCCAAAGTTCCTTATATGAACATGAACATGCTATATCAACACCTTGAGCATGGATTGAAAGAGCCATAGGAATCAAAACAAGTGATTAGACAAACTATTTTTCAAACACAGTTATACTATCTACTAAACAGATTTGCTTGTCCAACTGCCTTTCTATGAGCTAATGAAAAGTTTATTTCTTTTTTCATTATGTGTCAGACTTTTGAGACTTGAGTAGGTATTGTTTTTAAAAGATCACAGCCTTCTTACCAAATAAAGTAAAAGTTATTAAATTGGCTTGTTAAGTGCCATACTTTAAGTTTAAGCCATGTAGATATTCATAATTCAAGTGATCTAATCCTTAATATATTACCTCCAATGAATAGTAATTATGTTTGCTAGATTCATTTTTTTGAATGATTGTATAAGTGTTGTATGTTTTAGTTTCTTTATATCTTTTAATAGACTTTACTTTGTATCATGCATAGCAGGTATTAGCCAAAGGTGTAGAGTGTGACATAGCTCTGCTCACAGTTGAAAGTGAAGAGTTTTGGAAGGGGACAGAGCCACTTTGTTTTGGACGTCTTCCGTGTCTCCAGGTATTACAAACCTGTCATGTCAAACTTTTAATGCTTTTCATTTATGTATGAAAATCTACCATCTAAACTTATAATATGGTTGGAATATTGTGAAAGAGGTTAGACTGATAATTATTGAAAATTGTTTGTTGGTAGCAAGCTGCACAACTCAATGTAGCAACTGACACAAAAAGATGGGAGTTATGTAGTACTTTCTGGTGGCTAGCCTTCAATTAAATACAAATATTGTATCTGGCGGAGAACCGTATAGATTATCATTAGTAATGATAATGCTGGAAAGTAAATAATTTTCTAGTGTTGCGGTGGCATAGTCATCTAGATTTACAAAACAAGAGTCAACTTCAAGACTTTTAATATTTTTGGTGGTAAACTGCACAGAAATTTACAATGAAAAACAATATTTTACTGGTATGGAGTACTGATTTTTATTTGCAGAAATATCATTGAAATAATTATAAAAAATTATCAATATCTTGTTAAAACTAGAATTTCAAACTATACAGCAAGTTGCATCCTTTCCTGAATGGTACTGATGGCTAAGTATAAATAACTTAATAGCTAATTTCAAGGCTGCAATTCCCTCACTCACTAGCTGTAGCAAACAAAGATCCAAGATATATTAAGGTGCCTCCTTAAAGGAATTGCACCGTCATTTATTAGTTCGGAAGCACCCTCTTTTTAACTATTGACATATTATAATCTCCACATTGAATCACTGTCTACTAGTATTTCAACATTAAATAAATTGCCTCACAATGAAATCATGCCAATGTGGGAGAGGTATGATTGTCTTGTCTAAATCAAAATCAGCAGCCTAGGAAAAGAAAACTGCGATTCCATTGTTATGCCAGTATAAATTAAAATCTCTTCAACACAATGAATCACACTATTAATATCTGGTGCGACAGTTTTGAAGTATGGAATAGAGATTTTCAAAGGTACGGTTGGAGCATATGGGACTGCACTGATATTAAATTAAATAGATTATTAACACTGTATAATAACATCAAATGATTGGAAAATAGAGCTGGTTCAGCCAGCCAATAATTTTTTTTATTTACATAATAACATCACATAGATAAAAATTGGAAACTCCATAGGCACATTTGAATCCCTTTGGCCTCAGCATACACCTATTTGATCCAATCAATTTTGGTGCCAATTTTTTATAGTATAAGGTTGAGGGAGTGAAGAGCACAAGGTGTTTGAAAAATGTGTGAGTAACGCTCCTCAACCAATAACCTAGCCGCTCTACAATTTTTTGGAGTTGTGTGTTATAACTTGCACAACATTTCAAAGGCCCACTTCCTCAATGGCTTGACACAAAATATTAGCAATAAATGTGTTGTATCCAAACCAAATTTTTGCTTCATTAAGGCATTTTGCTTAAAATGGTCTAAACCTTGTAAAAGTGGGGTCAAAACTCAGTTTTTGGGCAAATAAAGTATGGGCTTTTAGTCAGTGTGATGCTAGTAAGATACTGGCAAAATTTGAAAATTTTGAAAATTAGGGTTTTTGAAATCTATTTTTAGCCCGAAACCCTAAAAAATAGGAACTTGTTAGAATTGGCTGAAATTAATTTTGATTGGCTTATTTCACATCATGATCACAGTGGTGAAGTCAATTTCAGTTAAAAGTTAGTTTAAGGCTGGTGGGTAGTTATAACTTTTTCAGGAGAAAAGTTAGGATCTTCGGGGTCATCAATGGTAGTTGGCCAGTACCAGGTGTTAATATCTAAGCTTGAAAGTCAAAGAAGAACGCTCTACGATGAAAGATTATGAAAATTATGCTTTTTGATGGAAGAGATTTTCAACGAGGTAAAAGTACTATGAAATTGGCTAAGTCTGGAGGTCAAAAGCGCCACTCTCAGCAAGGGGCGCCCATCATTATGGAAGCTGTATTCAACTTTTTGTGAGATTTTCTACCAAGATGACTTCTCCAGTTTCCTGATAGCTTCACAATGAGCTAACCATCCAGTCCGATGGAGGAGTAAAACGCCTGAAAACGGAAATTCAGTACAGAACGAGGGAAATGCAAAGTAGATAACTTTGAAGAGAAAAAGCGCCCCTGGAGGCCAGGGGCACCCATCTTTTTGAAGATTCAGATGAAGTCTTTTGATCAAGTGACACCCAGGAAGTTTGTTTCTATTTTTGGTCCAGCTCTACGACGCATCTGCCAGCAGGTGAATCTGAGTTGCCGAGTTGCCGCCATCAGTGGTCAAACTTGTGGTTTCAGACTGGATCAAAAAATTGTTCAGAAAGGACAAAAGCGCCCCTGGAGGCCAGGGGCGCCCAAGGTTTTGAGACCTTTAATGAAATCTGTTTGATGATTTCAGATGTTCGTCTCGTTCGTGTCAACTTCAGCTTTCCGTTCCCTGTCTCAGCCGGTTCAGAAGATGTCTTGGCAATCCGCAGCCAGCAGTTGAGTAATTTTTGCCAGTTGCAGTAATGGCTGACATTGGTTGGGAAAAGCGCCCCTGGAGGCCAGGGGCACCCATGATTTAGGAAGGTTAAATGATGTTTTTATATAAAGTGTTCATCAGGAGCCTTTACTCAGAATTCAGCCTGCTCCGCAGTGAGCCAGTCAGCATGTTCTGAAGTTTTGTCAAATGCCGGGAAACGTCAAGTTTTTCCCATCGTCAATCTGAACTCATTGGAGGGTATCAGCAGTACTACAATCAAAAATCTTGAACGTTCAGGGATACTTGTAGCGGCGTCCATTCTTATCTCAGTCTTTGATCTTGAGTTCGTACTTGCTTGTGTTAAGCATTATGACTCGTCTACCAGACAAATCAGATCGACAGATGGAAGGATTATTTGTAGCCTTAAGCCGAGGGATGTAGAAAATTGTTTTTCTATTCCTCCACGTTCAGATCATTTCGCTGTATCCATTTCAGATTGTGACAGAATATGGGAAGAGGACAAGGATAGATCACAGAAGAAAGTAGCTCAACGATGGTTAAAGGTTCAGAAAACCAACATGCCAAGGAAGATTGCACGTGGGGATTTCAAGGACGAGATTGCTATTTTGATAACTTTCCTTAACCGGTTAGCAGGTTCTGAAGACGCAAGTGTTTTCCGAACATGGATGTTCTACCTCATCTCATGAGTTATTGATAAGAAGGAAACATTTGACTGGGCCATGTTTATCAGCGAGTGTCTTCACCAGCAGATTACAGAGTTCCTAAAGATTCACGAATTCCATATGGTAACTTTTCTGGTTTACTCAGTTGCATTTCAAGGCAGCTTTAAATTATTAAAGACCAATGGAGTTCTGGGTGTTCAGCGAGTGCACGAATACTACCCTTAGTTGGAGTTTTCGAAAGCTGAACAGGACTTTACAGCAGTGAATGATCACTTTCTTATGAGAACAGTCAGAAATTTGGATAATGAGATGCATGTGAGGATTTCTACAGAGGCACAATCAGCAATGGAGAGTTGGGCAGATTGGTTTATCCAATTTCCTACTTTCACATATATTCGTGTATATGGATATACAGGAGAGCCTCTGATGCTACCGAGGTACCCATCGGATAAGGTTCTTTTCATGGAGTTCATGAGACAGGCACATGAGGTTCACACTTTTCTTCGCAATCGACATAAGCCAGCTTTCACCTTTCCGTTTGAGTTAGGTATTTACAAATGCAAAACAGCTGCTGATTGCAAGTTAATGGCACACGAGTTAGAGAAACTTCAGCTTGGGTGTTTTCCTCAGAAGCGTGCCTATGATCTGTTGGGTCATTATTCAGCAAGGTTGGAGCGAAATGTTTCACATTCGGCAACGCTTGAGGACTTTTGGTCAATTGTGAGGATGAATTTGAGGTGCGTCGTCGTCATTATTGTAGGCTTACTATTCCACAGATTGCTGATTTCTTGTCAGAGGATGTGGAAGGTTTGTCTGATGATGATGGTGAGATACTTCTTCATTCATTCATTAGAGACCAAGTTGCTCGCCAACCACTTCGCCAACTTGATTGGTATGTCCCATTGAACACTTCAGTGAAAGACTTATCCAGGTCTGTTATCAAAACCACCATGTACTTCCTTGAGAGCAAGCGGAAGCGAAGGGTGATCCCAGTTACAGAGCCGCCAGCAGTGGTGGTTTCTTCTTTACCTTCTACTTCTAGAGCTAAACCTCGAGTCAAGGTTACTATGAGGCCGCCTGAAGGGGTTAAGATGGGAATTAATTCAAAAGGAAAAAGCATCACCAAAAGGAAATAGGTTGAGAAGGAGCCAACACTTCCAGTTGTAGAGACAGTACCTCAAGAGCAAGCATTTCTAGTTACAGAGACAATACTTCTAGAGCCAGTTATTTCATCAGAACCAATTATTCAGACTAAGGCCGGTTTGTCATCTCCAGGTTCACCTTTTTCACCACACTCGTCTCCCATAGATATTGATTCGGAGCCTGAGACTCCGATACATGAGACCTTCATACCAGTGGATCCGCCAACAGCTGATACAGTAGAAACAACTCCACCTCGAGAAGACAGTATTCCTTATTCATCTTGGCTTGAGAAGTCATTGGAGAGGGAGAGGCGTATGCCTTCATATAATCTTGATTTATCTGAGTTTGGTGAGCCTTATCAGAACAGGTTGAATAAGAGGGCCAGAAAGCAGATAAATATTGAAAAGAATCTTGAGGCAGAGATCGTCATAGAGGTTGCTATTCCTTCAGAAGGCAAATACTTGGATGAAGTTGATGTTGGTGATTTTACCTTCGTCAAAACTAATCTGGGTAAGAATACTCGACACACCGACGTGAATCTATTCAGAGTCGTCGCGAGTAATCTAGAGGAACGTGTCATGAAGGATGGTGAGGATAAAGCAGCTCTCAAGGCTGAGATCAGGCAACTTCGCCGGTACATCTCGGGTTTGCTTCATGGCAACGAGGGGCAAGCACCTTTACTTCCAGAACTTCGAGAGACCGCCACAGAACAACAAAAGATTCAACACTTGGTTAATCGAGGAAGGCTACTGGATACCTGGATTGAAGACTTTATCATTGCTGGTCGACACCTCCTCATAGAGCTATATCAGTTGAGGGTTGACGCACATAGTCTTCGTCAGAGAATTCAGGAGCTTGAGATTTTCATGGCCGAGCGTAAGCCGAAGGATTTGATTCTAATATCACAACTAGCAGGAATCTATGACGCTATTACAACAGATATAGATCAGAAGAAGGTCTTCAATTGGAGAGAGTTATATCTTTGCAGGGTGGAGACATATGACAGGATTTCTGCTAAGATGAGCATGATTCAGGAAAAGGTTGTTGCAGCTCTTCGTTTCATCAGTGAGTACATCACTCAGATCCCATGTCATTATCGGCATGAGGATGGTACCTACGCCGAGTTAGAGGTAGTTCAAGCTGAGTTCGAAGAGTTAGTTCGTGATAACCTATGTGGAGGACTAGAGGCGTCCAAGATGGAGGAGTTTACAATGCTGACTATCAGTTTCAAAAAGGTGACCACAGAGGTTAGAGATAGTCAGAGGGAGATCCGAGATGGAGACAAAGAGTTGGACAAGCAGTTAATCATCATGGACAGCGTCAAAGTGCCAGACGATGATACTATTGATAAATTCCTGGAGGAGATGATAAACTTAGAGTAGACTTTCAGTTAGACCATGCAGTTGCTTACAATGATGAGTCATCAGAAGTAGTTAACTCGAGGCTTCTTTCTGAGTTAACTTGCTGTTATAAATTTGCATGCATGTCTTTCTTGGAAACATCTACATATACTTGGAGATTAGATTAGATTTTTCAGTTGACTGATGATAGCATTCCAATTGACTTGCTTTCAATAAGGACGTGCATGTTGCACCTTGTCTATTTAGATTAGATGTTTCATTTAACTGATGATAGTTTCCCAGTTAACTGTATAGTTCATTCAATTAGGGTTTAGGAATAAGATCTTGCATGCATTGCAAGACTTTAGTTGACTCAAGGTGATTTTAGGGTTGCCTACACCTTGAAGTCTATAAATAAGAGCTTTAAGCTCATTTGTAATTTAACCTTTGCTTGATAGCATACATGCTGCGCCTACCTTGCTTGTAGTATTGCTATTATTGTATCTGTTCAAAGAGTAATTGCTGTTATAATAAATTGCTGCGCCTACCTTGCCTTCATATTATTGTTATGGTGTTTATTCGACTTTAGTTAAATGGGGTTGTTGGTTTGATCGTTATTGCATGCGTGTTGCGTCTATACAATCTACTGTCCCAATTGCTTACCTTTTGTTTTGTTTATTATAAGCCTATCCAAAAAAGCAAATAGTTGCGCCTACCTTGCCTTCATGTTGCGAAACTGTACTCAAAGCTTATCGTATGATGTGTGTTATAGTAGACTCATTCAGCCAAGCAGATAGTTGCGCCTACCTTGCCTTCATGTTGTGAAGCTGTACCAGGTTTACCGTTCATTTGTTTGTTTTAATAAACTTCTTCCCGGATTAGCAAATAGTTGCGCCTACCTTGCCTTCATGTTGTGAGCCCGCACCTGGAGTTTATCGTACAATACATTCCTACTCCATTTCCTCATGCTTTGTTTCTTGAGGAAATTGGATAGATTTTAAAGAAGTTAGCTTAGTTGTAGTTACATGATCTGCGAAACCAAAAAATACTTAGCTGCAACGTTCTAGGTTTTCTTAACCTTGTGCCTCTACCAGCTGAGAACAAAAAGATAGGACATTAGTTTAGTTTTCTATTTCATGCATTCCAGCACAACAAGGGAGCTTCCCCTCCTAATTTGAAGAGCACTCATTACGTAGTGTGCATAGCTGTACGTACAAACTCACACTCCAGAGGTGTTAGTTCTTACGCCAACAAAATGCACCATCCTTCACCTCCCCTTCACAATCCATTGCTCTAAAAAACATTGCCCATTTAGGGGACATTGCAATAACATTGACCAATGGCCGATTTCTTGCATCTTTCCATCCATCGGAAACGATGGACACTCCTTTTTCGGCTCATGAATCCCTTATGGGCTTCAAGGACTCCTCTTCAAACTTCACCTCTTTTTTCCACAAAGTGCTATGCATCTTCTCATAACTGGGGCCCTTGTACTCTTTTGGAGCCTCATTAATTGCTTTCACCATTTGTTGCCAATATGGTGAGTGAACAACATTAAATGCCAATCCATTTGCATAGACATCTCACTATGTGTTGATTGGTAATCTCTTGAGACTCGTTATGAAATGACATTTCCAATGATCCATTTGATCTCTTATGTTTATAGGCCACATGTTCTTTAGGTGTGTACAAAAATGGGTGGCTCTTCGAGGGTTGATGATTAGAAGGTGGTGGAGGGGGCTTCATCCCTTGAGATCCTTTCTTTAACAAAGGATGATGTGATTTACAACTTGCTAGTTGATTTGCTTTTTCCTTCTCATCAATATATGCCAAGACTTGTGATTTTGAAATGTTGTTGCCGTCTTGTCCTGGACAAAATTTGATGCCTTGTCCAGGGATCTTGCACAAATGGCCTTTCACTCGACTGTATGAGCTCGAATATCTAACATTACATTCACTACAAATCCAAACATAATCCCCACCACCTGTAAGTTGTACCATTTCAACATATTTCCAAAGGGAAGAGTTTGGGTTTGTTTTGAAGTTGGGTTGACTCACGGAGTTAGAATCGGATGCCGTTGTAATACCTAAGACAACAAGTTCAATAAACAACACATTCGAAGAATTGAAACAAATGAAATATATAATATATATACATCTTAATTTATTTTAAAAAATTAAGCATGTGTTATAGATTCCTAGAAGAACGAAAACAAAACAAAACTAGAGAGTTCATTTGCAAAAAAGAAATTGTAGGAAAAAGAAACCAAAAATTTGAAAAAAACCTACTTCTTTTGAAAAAATCTTCATGCACAATCTCCTTGGTAACAAATGAACTCTTGCAAGTGCACAGGAATAGCAAACCAACTGGTTTGGAATGTTCACCAATTAATCTTCAACTCTATTCATGCAATGGAAAGCAAGAAAAAAAGTTAAGCAATGATGAACAATATTTTTGTTTTTCATTCATTGTAAGGAATGAGTTTGTTTTGTCTTTTATATGTTTTCTATACCACGTTTTAGGGTTTGGGGGAGCCAATTTCACTTTTTAGTGTAAAAAAAGTGATTTAATATTTTTTTAAAATGAGGCAAAATTCGTCGTTGGGTGCGGGTACTTGCCAAATTTGCCCCAAGTTTGCCTGTGATGGACTTGCAGGCGAAAGCGGGACCTTGGACGGCCCCACAGGTGGAATGGATCTAGCCCTGAACCTGGGCCAAATTGGACCCAAACCTTAACTTGGGACTTTTGCCTAGTTGACCGTTAACACAACTCCAAACTTTATTTTTGAATTTGGACCCTAGTCCTAGCATCACATTTGGTCCCTTTTTAAAATGAACACTTTTAATAATAAAACATAAGTTGCTTTTTAAATATAATTTAAAGTTATTTTTTTGACAAATTAAGTTAAATTATTTTCCCTTGCACCATCCCATTAGCCTATGGGAGAAAAAAGTAGGCAAAGGGTCTTGATTGGACTTACGCTTGAGAAGGGGACATTGTAATGTCCCCATTTTCGGTCACTTCAGTATTATAGTTGTCTTCGGCTTTTTCGGTGATCGTCAAACTTGTGTGAGAGGATGTTTGATGTTGGCAATGAGCTCAGTTGGTCTAGAGGACTACTATGCCTCTTTTCAAAGTGAATTTCGACTTTTGGTGGGTTCTCCAAGATTCTTGGAGAGAGCGTCTATTTATTGTAAGTCACCAGGTCATGCCAGATTTTCATTATTCATCATTGTATCATTCCAATGTAATTAGATTTCAATTCCGATGCTTTGACAGTTTCAGCAAATCGGGTGTATTATTGCTTTAATTTAATTATTTTACAAGGTTGCTTAATTTTATTAAAATAATTTAATGGGCTCATTAGAAAGAGGATGAAAAGTTTTAAATCATGGATGCATAATATTGGGACCTCGCATATCAAATATTATCATTATTTTGATAAAAGGGTCTTTTTGTAATGTCCCCTTTTCCTAGGTAGTCATCAGTTATTGAGGTTAGTCTATCACTTGGTCCTTGTGGACTAATAGGTTGGTTAGGGGGTCCCTCTGAGGGCGTTTGTGATTGGACACTCAACCATTTGTTCTCAATTGGTGTTTTCCTAGCTCAATGTTTCCAGGGTTATTGTTGTGACCTTTTGGAGCTTGATTTGGACACTTTGTCCATACTATTTTTAGCAAGTCATAGGGGGTCAGCATCCTAGTCAGTTGGTGGATTCTCACCATGAAGTATTCTGGCATTTATCATGGTCATGGGTATTAAATTTAAATAAAGTTAATAATAAAGTTAAATTAAATATTTAACTTATTGCATTATTTATATATTTTAATGACTTATGATAAAAAGGCATTATAAGGAGTTTAAAAGAATATTTTATAATCTAAAGTTGGATGCCAACTTAAGGGAGATATAAGGCGGGAAATAAAATAATTTTAAATTGCCAACTTGGGTGTGAGAATTGGAGGGAAATATAAAAGCCCTTTTGTGAGCTCATTTGGACATTCATGTTTTGGAGAAAATTGATAAGGGTTTGCTAATGTGACTAGAAATTCGGAAAATCTTGGCTCTTGAGGACGAAGACCCTCATGAGGAACAACATGCTACAGGAGTGAAAGATCTCCCAAGGCTGCTTGCTGATAGCTCCACTCAGGGGTTATGCATTGCATGCCAACAATTTTAGAGAAAGCTTATTTTTGGGTTTGAAGGCAAATTTAAGTATTTCCAATACTTAGAGTTTGAAGGTTTAGGGTAATTCACAGTTTGAAGAATTATTTGAAGATTTGCGGGATTAAGTACTGAGGTACAAACTTGTGAGAATAAAATATTAAATCAGTTGTAACCTTTGCCGTACAATGTTATTATTTATGGTAAGATATTGTATAGTTTCCAATGGCTGAAGATAAAAAGGCGTATTATTCAGGGAAGCCTGATCTTGTTTTTGTTTGCCATAGCATTATGATAAGGAGTCGACTGAAGTAGAGAGGCACAATTTAATAAATTATTATAGCACAGCCTCTAGCTTTGCATCAAAACTTATAAATTTACTGCCATCTATTCCTTTAGCCACGTGAGCAGCTTGGGCGGTAAAAGGAGACCAAAAATTAGAATTCTTGTGTAGTGTAAGAGTTGTAGGGAATCGAGTATATTTGTGGGGCTAGCGAATGAGATTTAGGAGGTGACTTGGAAGGCTACGTGGGAGTTTGGAGGTCAATCAGTCAAAGGAGGATGTGGTCGACTAAATCAGGTCCTAAATCATTTTAATATCTGCTACCATTGGAGGGAGATTTATATCCTTGGGCAGCCAATATAGTCTTTGCATAACTAAGTTATGTGCACTGTATGCATTGGGAATGGTTGTCTGTGCAAACCAGTTTGAGGGATTCCAGTTTCAGATGTAATTTTCAGGTCAAGAAATGTTCATGTCTTTCATACAATTGTAAATTTCAGTGTTGTTGTATCTTTGAAAATTAATGTATATCATTAAAGCTTCAGTTCTTAATCAGCCATTAATGCAATGTTCATGAAATGTGTAATATGGTATCAAATTTGGGTCTATTGAAAGTTAATGTCATATGTTTATAGTTTGCAAGTCTTTAATCTGTGAATGATTGTGAATGCTATGAGATGAGAAACTCATTTTGTTATCAGTGAAGAAAATATTTATCTTCCCTGTGAAAAACTATCCCAAGGTGTTCTGAATAGCAGTGCAACAAACTGTTTGACAAAATGTTCCATATGTCAAACTGAGATAATGAAGCAAAAGTCACAAATTCAAAATCCAGTTTGGGGTGGGACATTACACTTTTGGAGCGAAATGAGTGTATAATTAAAAAGTGAATTTTAAATTGTATCTTTTGGAAAGTTTGGCAGGAAATGTATATAAGGAGGTTTGGTGAGCTCATTTGCATTATGGAGATTATTTTATTTCCTCTTGTAAAACCCTTGTGGTTCTATGGAATTGAACCTAGTTTATCTCAACCTTCTTGAGGACGAAAACCCTCTTGGAAAAGATTAACCTCGGTGGTGAAAGATCCTTCTTGGTTAATTTTGCGTGATTCATTCAGAGTCATAGCTGTGCAGGAAAAGTTTGCTGGTAGATTTACTTTAGAATCTACGCTTGTGCTGAATGCTAAAGGTTTGGAGCAATTTCATACAGAGATTGCTTGTGTGCTGAATGTTGCTGGTTAGAGGGTTTGATGGTAAAATTCCCTTGTCACAGCTGAAACAAATATAATGAGATTTGTGCTAAATATTATATTGGTTAGTGCAGATTGGAAGAAGTTTTATAAGTGTGTTTACAAGAGCAGATTGGGATTGCAACATTGAGATTGTTGAGGTTTCAATGGATGGAACGCAGCTGTAAGGGGGTCTATTGAGTGGAATGCAGCACTATAGATGCCAAGCACTTAATGTTGGAAAAAGAGTTGAAGTCACATCAGTAAGCTTTTCTGTTAGGGGCAATTTTCAAATAGTTTGGAGTGGACCTCAGACATATTTCTGAGTATAATCAGCTATATGTGAAATTTTGGCATGCTATAGCTGAGTGTTTTGTATGACAACAATTACAATTGTAGAAGTTACACCAATTTGGAGCAATATTTTGATACACAATTCTAAATTCTCTACAATACATCCAATGAAGACTTTCAAGTTAGATTGATATGCTCTCTATATTGTAAACTCATTCTTATGAGTGCTGAGTGTATTGTTGCTGAATATTTATGCATGCAAATTGTTTGTTGAAATGTCTATGATATCTCTATGCATTGTCGATTTACATGTTGAACCAATATTGTCACAAATTGCACTTTTAATGATCCCATACCAAAACAAATTGAAAATTCATTGAACTTCAATTAAATACAAAGTGTTGGTTTTGGGAAAAATATTGGTCAGGTCATTATAGACATGACATTAGATGCGTAAATTATTAAATAATAAATATCTATGTTACACAGGCGTTGGGGACGGGGGGATGTCGGAACAAGGGGACAGGTTTTTGGGACGGGGGGACAAAGGGGCCTCAATTTGGGGTCGGCCAGGGGGGGCGAGAGGGGGTGTATATACTATATACTATACATGTGGTACTTAAAATGCTAGTTATGAAAATGTGTATAACAGTATAAGACTATTAAGAAGTAAATTAACAAAATTCAAAATTGCAAATAGTAAATACAATATACTTGAACATTGAACATTGAACAATGAACCATTGAACATTGAAGTTTTCAATATCGAATTACTAATTAGAAATTAGAATACTCAATACTACAATGTAACGGGGTCTATTGAGTGGAATGCAGCACTATAGATGCCAAGCACTTAATGTTGGAAAAAGAGTTGAAGTCACATCAGTAAGCTTTGCTATTAGGGGCAATTTTCAAATAGTTTGGAGTGGACCTCAGACATATTTCTGAGTATAATCAGCTATACGTGAAATTTTGGCATGCTATAGCTGAGTGTTTTGTATGACAACAATTACAATTGTAGAAGTTACACCAATTTGGAGCAATATTTTGATACACAATTCTAAACTCTCTACAATACATCCAATGAAGACTTTCAAGTTAGATTGATATGCTCTCTATATCGTAAACTCATTCTTATGAGTGCTGAGTGTATTGTTGCTGAATATTTATGCATGCAAATTGTTTGTTGAAATGTCTATGATATCCCTATGCATTGTGGATTTACATGTTGAACCAATATTGTCACAAATTGCACTTTTAATGATCCCATACCAAAACAAATTGAAAATACATTGAACTTCAATTAAATACAAAGTGTTGGTTTTGCGAAAAATATTGATCAGGTCATTATAGACATGACATTAGATGCGTAAATTATTAAATAATAAATATCTATGTTACACCGGCATTGGGGACGGGGGGATGTCGGAACAAGGGGACAGGTTTTCGGGACGGGGGGACAAAGGGGCCTCAATTTGGGGTCAGTCGGGCTGGGGGGGTGGGAGGGGGGGAGAGGGGGTGCATATACTATATACTATACATGTGGTACTTAAAATGCTAGTTATGAAAATGTGTATAACAGTATAAGACTATTAAGAAGTAAATTAACAAAATTCAAAATTGCAAATAGTAAATACAATATACTTGAACATTCAACATTCAACATTCAACAATGAACCATTGAACATTGAAGTTTTCAATATCGAATTACTAATTAGAAATTAGAATACTCAATACTACAATGTAACAATTGACAATTGTCGAATCAGCAAATGAAAGATTTCTGTTATATCATATATGATATCAAAAATTTAAAAATCTGATCATAAAGATGATTACAATGATTAGCATGATATGAATATCAAAACAAGTGCAAACAACAAAATGTAGTGAAGGAGGCAGATGCCTCTAATCATCCCTCAGGAGGTCGGCAAACTCCTCATCATTGGAACCATTGAACTCCCCAAGGTCAAGATCTGCCAAAGGAACACTAACCAGCCCTAAATCTGAAGCATCCTTATCCTCATCAATCGGTGATGGCTCCTCTGGCTCTACATCCCATCGTGCTGCTGGGCTATCCTTGTACACACGTGTCTTGCTGTTAGTGATATGCAAGGCACTATGTACAACCACTAGCTTCTCTGCTCTCCTAGAGGTAAGTCTATTCCTCTTAAGAGAGTGGATGAAGCTATAAGTAGACCAGTTCCTCTCAGAAATTGAAAAACTAGAAACTTGAGATAGGAAACAAATGGCTAGTGTGGTAGTTAGTGATTTCGGTCCATGACAAGTCCACCACAAAATCGGATCCTCTTGTGCCATAGTTCTTATATCTGCCTTTGCCGCAACCTCGTAACCCCTAAGAGTAGCAAATTTCGTCCACTCAGTGCGAATGTTGCAAGTAGCTTCAACATCATACATCCTATCAATGCACTTGAAGAACCCTTCCTTCACCTCATCATCCTGAATCAGTGTAACTCTACCAAGCCTAGGCATGTACCACTTCGGATTCAATGCATAAGCAGCCATGTGCAAGGGAGTGTTTGGGTTGTCCCATTTGCACTGAATAATAGGCTGAATGTAAACATTGTAGAATGCTAAAGTGGGGTCCTTCTCTCGCATAACTACCCTCATTTGGCCAAGCATCAAATCAATGCACTCATACACCTCTCCAAGGTTAGGTGCATCCCCATCCCCATATCTGATGACCTGGACAACTTGTTTAATAGCACTTGAAGAACCCTTCCTTCGCCTCATCATCCTGAATCAGTGTAACTCTACCAAGCCTAGGCATGTACCACTTCGGATTCAATGCATAAGCAGCCATGTGCAAGGGAGTGTTTGGGCTGTCCCATTTGCATTGAATAATAGGTTAAATGTAAACATTGTAGAATGCTAAAGTGGGGTCCTTCTCTCACACAACTGCCCTCATTTGGCCAAGCATCGAATCAATGCACTCATACACCTCTCCAAGGTTAGGTGCATCCCCATCCCCATATCTGATGACCTGGACAACTGGTTTAATGATGGCAATAATATATTTTGCATCATTCCAAAATGCATCACTCTTCACTATCTCCTTCACCTTCTTCCCCTGCTTTGTCTTGGCCCCATCCCACCTATTCCATTCTTGCGTCATCTTTCGGACAACCCATTCAAGGAATTTGTCTCATCTTTCGAGCAACTCTCGAGTTCGAGTACACCCTTGATATTCAGTTCCATTGTTTTCCTTCTTTCGTCGACATCTGACTCCCCTCCATCCGATTATGATCCAGAGGAAGCCAATTCTTCGCTCACAGCCTGGTTCTTCAAGTCGATGACGTATTTCCGTCTGTTGCTCTCAATCGAGTGTGTTCCTCTTCTAATTATGATTTTCCTTGGCAGCTACCAACCACCCTCATCAAAGCAACGCATTGTACGCCTTTCTCTGCAATGGAATGACTACAAAGTTTAGTAAGAATGGCCGCGTTTTGATTGCTACCTTTTGCGCCATCAGTTTTCCCAATGGTTTGATGGCATGCTAATCGGCATCGGCGAGTTGGAATATCGGTGGCCAGAGTGTTGGCTTCCCAAGGCTCGTCCATGTCTCTTCGGGTAGTACGTTGACTCTCAATCCTCCGTCGATGATGGTATTTGTCAAAATGTTTCCTGCGATCTCCATTTGAACAACCGTTGACATCTTTCCAATGTTGATATCAACAATCTAGGGTCAATGGTTTGTTCACCGTATGGTGGCGGTTCAGGTACCAATTCTTGCCTTCCATCCTTTAATCCCGGTTGCTTGCTATCCCCGAAGACGTTTGTTATTGCCAGTCCCAATTGCGGCAAAGTCTGGAGAAGGTCAATTACTTTGATCGGTACGGTGGTTTGCAGAATGTGTTGTACGATGTTGGTTTCCGCCTCCGACCTCCGAGAAGTTCTTGGTTTCTCCAGAGGTATTTTGTTCTCCTTCGCCATCGCTAGTTCCACTTTGGCTTTTGCTTCCTTCATCCTTTGTTTTTCCATACGTGGATCTAGGTAGGTTGCCTTCTTTGCTTGCGCTTTGGTGATCACCAATACCTCTTGTTCTTCTACTTCTAGCATATGGATACCCTTCTGCTTGGGGCATTCATTATCTTCATGGTTCCCTGGTCCACACCACTTACACAATCTTCCTCCCGAAATTTGGTGGTTTTGGCAGTCCCTGGCGAAATGACCCCATTCGTTGCACTTCTTGCACTAGATCATGGGCCGTCCTTTTGCATCGTATTGTATGTTGCTTCGCGGGGTACTATTGTTGCTCCTTCAGTTATTTCGGTACCCTCTCGGGGATGCATTGGAAGTGTTTTGGGATTTTGATGGTGTGTTCGGCGGTGTCGACAATTCACCTTGAGCAAAGAGTACTTGTGCACTTTTGGCTTTTAAGTTGTATGGGCATTCCTTAATGGAATGTCCCATAACTTGGCAGATATCGCAGAACATCTTCTTTGGACAGTTCGCCTTTGTGTGACCTTCCCCATTGCACTCCACACACCACAGTTCTCGTGCTTCCCTTGTACTCTCTTTGTCGGCCTTCAATTCTTTCATCATCCTTAGCATGTCCTTTCCGAGTGTTTGCATCGTCTTTGACTCTCTGTTATTGTTGTTCGTGCTCTCCTCGTCGTCCGTCTTCCTTTTCCCACGAGTTGTTTTCTTTTCGCTTTGTATATCCATTGCTTGATTGTATGCTTCCGTGTACGAGGACGGGGGTACGAATTTCATTTTCTTTCTTAATGACAGAAGCAAGCCCTCGATGCACCACCTTTTTTTTAGCCCGTCAGTTGGCTGTGCCTCCAGTTTCCCCAACAAATCTTTGTCTTCGGTTATAGGTACACACACCCTCGTGCTTCCCTTTGCTTTGTGTTGTAAATTTTTGCTACAATCTCACTATCATCCCTCAAGAGTTTGAACTCATTTTGGAATGCTTGCTTTATTAGTCTCCATGATACCCTCTGTGCTTGGTCCAATTCTGAGTACCAGTTAATGGCACTATCTCTTAGTGTTGCGGGAAATGCTTTCAACCAGTGATCCAGATCGTCATGTCAGTGGGCTATCCAAATTGTTTTGCATGTTTTACAGTGGCGTATTGGATCTTCTGACCCATTCCTTGTAAACTTCGGCAGTTTTTGCCGCTCGGCTTGCGGAGTCACCATCCTGCCCCCGATAACCTCCTTGTGTGTTGGACCTAACTGGAGTGGTTTTCCCGCCACGTTCCAGTGCGTCACTCGCACTCTCAGCCACGTAGGAGTCTCTCCTACGTCTTTTGTTAGTGTCCTCAACACCTTGAGTTTCCTGGGGTTCACTTCGGTACTCCCTTGGCCCTGGGGTCCTGGGCTTAGATCTTCCAGTCCTCTGCCCTTCGTCGTCGTCCGATATGGACAACTCTTGAATGCGTCAGATGTTGTTATCAAGTTCTTTAGTTAATCCATTTTCATTTTCATTGATTTTGTACCTTTCTACCTACAAAGAGCTGAAGGGTCCTTCGTCCCTCCCCTCAAGAAAATTTTGGTGTGCTCTACTGATGGATTGGTCTATTTCCTCAAGATTCTCATGTGCTCTTTTTATACTTTGGTTTATTTCAATTAGATCTTCTTTAAATTCTTTCTCAACTTGCCTTAGTCTTTGTCGCCGATTTCTTGCTCCTGAAGTTTGAGTGATCATCGAACCCTCTCCTCTTGAGTTTTGTGCTCGATTGGTAGCCAGTTCTTGTTGTTGTTTGGTTGTACATGCATTAAGGGTTGTTCACTCGATCATTGGTCGCAAGGAGTACGTCTCCGACTAGTATCCCGTCCATCTTCTTCTCGCTTGGTTTGTTCTTCGTACCACTGCAATATTTGTTGCCTTCTACGTTCCTGATCCTCCTCTGCCCGAAGGTCCTATAGGATGATGAAATGGCGGGCCAGCAATCTTGGCAGGTGGTTGAGAAGATAATCAACCTCGTCGTTCACTTCTAGTTTGTCCTAGATAACTACCTTAGGGATCTCTCGCTTGAGGGCTTCCCTCTGTACTTGATCTCTTAGTGATATATTCCATAGATTTATCTAAGCTTGTGTTAACTCGTCCTCTCTTTCTTCATTAGTTTCCATAGGCTCCTCCGCCGGTCGACCCATTACGCTGCCATCATAATCACGAGTGATTCCCTAGTCCGCTTAGGCAATGGCGCCAAATGTTTACTCATTGGGTAGTGTTCAACGTACTACAAGAGTAAACGAGAATAACTCACGGATATAATGCACATACTAGAATATGAATCACAAAACAATCATAAGAGTAATTGCACAACACAATGGATTTCATTCATTCATGAAGTATATCAACAATACATAGCAATTGTTGGTGTCCGACTACAAATGACAAGATACATATATAGATGGCCAAGGTTGGTTGAGATACCAACCATCGGCAACTCTTCCTAACTACCCACCCAGCAACTAATCCAACTTTTACTTTAAATTGTGCATGTATTATTTAAACTATTATTATCTATTCCTAGTACGGCCGAGTACAACATTTATTTAATTAATCAGTATGGTCGATTCCAATATAATTATTTATTAACATGGTTGTCTACAGACTTCACCAAATCTGAGATATCACTTTGGAAGCCAAGTAAATCAATTGATAACTCCATGTTCTTTATGTTCTTTTTGCATATCTTTATCATATGACTGCTGTTTTGATGGTTGCTTTTACAAATATTTCTTCCTGTTTTTGCACATCTCAAGGGCAATATTGTAATTTAATGAGTAGACCTCCAGATCCTTCTGGTTTAGTCATTAAGAGAGTAATGGAATATTAATTTAATATTGCAACTACTGTCAATTTTTAGTATGTAACTACTTTCTATTTTCATCATATGTTCAATAACATAATGTAATGCTCTCAACTTGAGAAGGCACACCATTTTCCCTCAATCTCATTCTTCAGTTTTTACCAACACATACATCCTCTCTTCTTTTTCCTACAAAATGAAGTCATATATTCTAGAAGTGAAGGTACTCCGCTGAGATTTTACCTCTTCCAAACAAGAGGAGGGGAAACAGTCCATGGACATCGGATGTGATTCAAACATCATATAACCTGCATGTGGGATGGCCTCCTAAACTATTTACCTAAATCTAATGGCTATGCTAAATTATATAAGACATAACCAACAAATTTTTGTCTGATCTAAAATGCATAGAAGTTAGGAATAATGCTTTACAATGACATGAACTTGTTTCTTCAGAAGCTTTATGAGAAAATTGATGTGGACTTTCAAGGACTCATGTATGTTCTTTCAATGAAACAGGATGCAGTAACTGTTGTAGGTTATCCACTTGGAGGAGATACCATTTCAGTTACTAAGGGTGTAGTTTCACGTATTGAGGTGAGCCTATTTATTATACTTTTCTTGTCATTGTTGTCTAACCTGAGTTCTTTGGTAAAGGAGGTTTCAAACTTTTCATGCAGAGGCCACAAATTTAAAGTTAACAGGAGTAGAAAGAAGAAAATACTAGGGCCTATAAATTCTAAAATGCAAAGCAATAACTGAAAAATGAAAACGCTACATGTTTATTAGACCTCCCTTTTAATTCTGTAGTACTGAGATTCTCTAATATCTCATCTAGACTGCAGTGGATGCAGTTTGCATAACATGTACCGCCTTCAATGATATGTGGAATCTATGTAGAGTTTGGATGTGCACCCATTGCAGTCTAGGTACCGTGCTCCTATTAATGTTCCATAGTATTGAGGTCTATATTTTACTATCCTTAAGTTTCCTGCCATTCTTAACTTTTTAGTCTTTTGAAATCGTTTTTCTCTCTGATTCAAGTGCAATTGGAACTTAAATCATGGAAATTTTCAACCTACTAAAATATCCTAAAAGGCTAAAAATAATCAACCTACTAAAATATTCTAAAAATATACGTGGCAACTGAACCTCTCTTTGGAAAAACAATGTTGGATGATCATAAGTTGAGTAAAATATCTCTCTGGTTGTTCTCAGTGCAAAATATGCTTTATTCATGTCAAAGCTTCACTCAGTACTTTACTTGAATTAATAGAAACATATTTCATGAAAATGTTGTTGGACTATTGCATGTATTCTCTGAGGCATATTCCTGACAAAAATATGTTATCATCATGGCACGGATCTGGTGAATTGTGTCTCCTTTTTAGTATTACTATAAACATTGCAATTGACACTATCTCCATTTTATCCCTGGTGGAGATTTTCTCCAGGTCCAAGCCTTGCATTCAATGTCCTAATAATTGTGGGTTGACATTTAGGCCAAGCATTTCCAGGTTATATAGAAAATGAAATATATGAAAGGAAAATGCATCAGTAAAAATGATCAAATCCTCTCAGTTATTTCCAAAGAAAATGTGTCTTTAGACTGTACATTTGGATCTATATTTGTGTTTGTAGACTTCAAATTTTTTTTTTTCTTGTTAAGGTTTTGTGTTTCTTTTACTAAATTTAGGTGACATCATATGCACATGGAGCTACGGATCTATTGGGTATCCAAATTGATGCTGCAATAAATCCTGGTAGAGCTCATTTCTTTATACTTGATTATGATTGTGCAAGCTTTCAAATTCACACAAAATCCAAATATTCAAGTGTCAATGAACTAACATGACAATGATGGTTGAATTTACTCTGTATTTCCATGTTATGGAATCTCATTAGCTCTCCACATTTTCCATAGTCCAGTATTCTTTCAGTTAGGAATTATGGAACTTCTTGATTACTTTTCCTGGGGATGCAGGAAACAGTGGTGGTCCTGCTTTTAATGAAAATGGAGAGTGCATTGGCGTCGCATTTCAGGTAGTCGAAATCAACCTTCATGTTTTTTAACTAGATTTAATTTTAGATCTAAATGTGCAGATTCTGAATTCTCTACTTCTAACCAATCCATTTGTGGATGGTCTTGACTTACCTGTAAATCATGAGAGTGCAATTCATGTGGGTCTTATTTTGTGCTTGCTAGCTGTATGTTAGCTGGAGTCTATTTTCTGGGATCCTGGTTTCTGGATGATCAGAAACTTAGATAATACCCCATACACATTCCACAAATTGTTTTTCTTTTCTTGTAAGTTTTCCCCTTTCTGCCAGTTATGAAATGCTTTCTGAGTTGCCACAGAAAAGGAAAAACTTCAACACAAAAAATTGAAATGAAACTGAAATTACACATAATTACTTATGGTCGCATTTAGATGGGTTCAGTCTATTTGGTCACAGCACAAACATTCCTACAATATAATGGAAGCTGATTATGTTTCAATGATTTAAAAATATCACATACAGAACTCATCTCTAACTTCTCATAATGTCACCTGTTGTGCATTTGAAATGCATAACATTTTTATGAACCATGTCAACACTAAGCACAATCATCTGTAAATACTACATGTGCATACTTAAATCTATAACATAACATGTCTACCTTGAACTGTGATAAATTCTCATATTACAAAAAATACCATGACTTTCTCAATACATCGCTGTTGCCATCAAATGCAATGATGCATACATTTGAACAGGTTAACACTATTTCTCAATAGGTTTTATTGCATGAAACACATTTCAACTTTCTTCATCAACTGAGAGATAGTTGAACAGTCAATTGCTTGCTTGGAAAATTCATCAGCCACCTAGCTGCAAAGAAATGGATTACAATGGAAGCTATTCACTTTGCAATCTATGGTGAATCTCCATGATTTTCCAACCCCAGTTTAATTGATAGCATAATGTCCAATCCCATATGATTATGAAGTGGTGAATTTTTCATTAGCTTTTTTCAATCTGAAAGCATTCCTACATTATCATAATTCCAATCTGCCAGGCAAATAAGAAAATGCAATCACTAGGAAACAACATAAACCATCGCTTGAAACGAAAAATATGAAATGTTATCCAATTTTGAATTTTAAATCATCACATTAAAAGGGGTTGTTGTATCAACAGAACATTTTTGTAATTGAAGTCATATTTCATAATAGCAAAGGCCTTGTGGTTTCAACACTTGCATGTTTATTGTAGGAGCTGGGGACCACATATTAAGGGATTGATTCCCTTCCCAACAATTGGCTTTCTTGCACTACAATTAAAATCCATGATATTTGATATATGACAAGGGAACTGACTTTGAACAATTCTAATGCACCTAAAACTCATTATTCTATATAAGCAACATGTTAATCTCAGGACTTGGAAGAAAAAAATTATATTTCCAGACTGAATCAGATGATAGCGGAGAATTTTGACATCTAGAACACTAAGCTTAAGGTTCAGAAGAAAACTACCTGCTGCTATTTACATAACCTTTTGGTTATAGCCAGAGCAATAAAGGGAAGTTGTGTTCACTACAAATCTCATGATCTCAAAGGATGCAGGTTTCCAACAGACATAGAGTTCATATCAACATGCAAGATTAAAACTAACCACCAATCCGAACTTCTCCTAGTTTCAAGGTGGTAATTGATAGAAAAATTCATACTTGGTGGTAGTAAATAGAATAATTTTTTCAGTTTATGTATAAATTCAGTTGCCAATGATAGAAAGACAGGTCACACACTTCAGTATTGAATTATCTTTTTGAGAAAACTGAAAACTCCGACATTACACAATGAGGACATTGCCACTCATAATATTGTTGAGATGGTAAGATAGACAATAATGCAATTCTTATCAGTAAAACTTTTTATCAAAAACTGTGCACCATAGGAGAAACCTAAGATCTTTAATAGATACAGATAGTTTAGAGTCTATTGCTGGTTTCTTGAATTTCTGAAGGCCTGCTATCCTATTCCTGGATATTCAGTCTTCAGGTGGATTCAAATTCTTCGGGTGCCTATCTTTTGGCCCCTCATCCACCTCACCTCCACTACATCTGCAAGCAGCCACAATAGCACCTTGGATCTCTCATACTTGCTCCCAGTATAGACAGTTGATTACATGTTAATGTTCACAGTTCAGATAACAGGTGTAGATACCCGTTGCCAATTTTCTCTCTATTTACGGACGATTGTTGCTATGGATGATAGTACAGATGCTGGGAGTACTTTGTTTCCCCCAGGATTATCCAGGCTATGCATTGGTCCTTAGTTGATGATTGATGAGGATGTTGGCCCATCTTTTTCTTCATACTTTAATATAGATTAGAGTTTGTTCTCCATCCACTCTTTTCTCTTGGATATATTGGAAGCTCTGTTTTTATGTGAACATTTCATGGGAATTGTTTTGTATCACATGGCTTTGTGTATACCCAATTGTCTATGGTTTAACAGTATGTGTACTTCTCTTGTTCAAAGATCTAGATTGGGTTATAGATTTTATTTCACTATTTTTTTATTGTTGGAGTTATTTGAACTCTTTTGACTTGCTATTTTAACTCCTATTTTTGGAGTCCTATTGACTATTCTAGTAAATTTATAATGGAATAAACAAAAAAGTGTTTTGTGCTATTTCATAAGATTAGTGGGAGTTATCTGTTAGGAGTGATATGTAATTTTTGTTATACAGATTGTCCCAATGGGTTGAATTATTCGGTATTCCCCAACCTTTGCATTTATCATTCCAGGATTTTCATGTGAGCATGAATGTTGTATGCTGTAATATGATTGATACAAAGACTCCATTTCCCATTTTTATGTTATATGTGTTATCTATGCTAGAATGTTTGTGTGTTATGCATGGAGGATGGTCTGTGTGTGTATGTAATTTCTCCTACCTACATTTTTGGTGTTGTTGCTTATATGAATTTGCATGGTCAATGTGATGTTCATCCCAAGACTGTTATTGTTGTAAATATCTAAGTATGTGTTGTCCTTTGATGTAGGATTCTGTAGTTGGCCGTAATGTAATTAGTCGGCCAGGAATAAAATGAATAAGTTAGTTGGCATTTAGTTGAGTGTTTTGTCTTGTTAGTTGGTAGTTCGGGAACTAGTTCCCGAAAGGGTAATTAAAGTAATGAAGCGATGCGATGGTTGATACTCAACCAACTCCGCCGCTATATGTATCGGAGTCATATAGTCAATAGAGGTTACTACTATTATGATTGTCATGAAATATCTGTATTTGGCTTATGTTGAATAAATAAAGACAACAATGATGATCTTATGTTTTACTTTCTAGTACATTGTTATGTTCTGTCAACTATTTCCGTTTACTCATTGCATATGTTGAAGTTAGTTAACCTAGTAAACATTTGGCGCCGTTGCCTAAGTGAATCCGGTAACCACCCAGACAGGAGAATGGCGTTTTGATGGGGCAGCCGACCGAAGGGCCGGTACAAGCAAACGAGGATTGTGAAGACGCTCTGACGGAAGACCTTTGTAGTCTGTGGGAAATCTCGTTAAAGGACCATGTACGGAGGGAGACTCTCAGGTGAGAGATCCCTCAGGCGGTCATTTGGGATAGATTGCGCGTCAACGAAGAGGTCGACCATCTTCTTACCAAACTGCTAAGACTGATAGCACGCCACTACATTATCTTACAGGATCTTCGGGCGGAAGAGGATCAAGAACACCGAAGGCAGCAAATCTTGTAGTGGTACGGAGAACGAACCAAATGAGAAGAGGAGGAACGAGACACTAGCCGGAGACGTACCCTTGGCAACCAACAATGATCGCGTGAAAGAACTGTAATGCCCGTACGACTGAACAAGGACAAGAACCAAATACCATTCGGGCACGAAGCGGAGGAGGAAAGAATTCGACGATCATTGAGAGTATAGGAGCAAGAAAACCGGTGATAGATTAAAGCACATGAGATTTTTGTGGAAGGGAGGGATGAGGAACCCTTCATCACCTCGTACGTAGAAAAATATAAAAACCGAGAAAATGAAGATGAATTGAATGAAGAACTTGAGAATAGAATCCAACGCATTCGGGAGTTGTCCATATCAGACGACGACGAAGGGCTGAGGACAAGGAGATCTGAGCCCGAGACCCTTTGGCTGAGGGAGCATTGGAGTGGGACCCAGGAAACTCAAGGTGTAGAGGACGCTAACGGAGGACGGGAAAGTGACTCGTACGTGGCCGAGAGTGCAAGTGATGCACGTAATGGGGAAACCGGTCCAGTCGGATCCAATATACAAAGAGGACAACGGGGAAGGATGGTGACTCCAAAACGACAAAAGCTGCCGAAGTTTACGAGGAATGGGTCAGAGGATCCAGTTCGACATTGCAAAACATGCGAGACAATCTGGATAGCAAGTGGAAAAGATGACCTAGAACATTGGTTGAAAGCCTTTCCAACGACACTCAGAGATAGTGCCATCGACTGGTACTCAGAGTTGGACCAAGCACAAAAAGCTACATGGAGATTACTCAAGAAGGCCTTTCAGGACAAATTCAAACTCTTGAGGGATGACAATGAGATTGTAGCAGAAATCTATAGTATGAAGTAGGGAAAACATGAGAATGTGCGCACATACAATTGGTGACTCAAAGACTTGTTGGGAAAATTGGAGGTTCAACCGGCCGATGGGCTAAAGAAGCGATGGTTCATTGAAGGCTTGCTTCTGTCATTGAGGAAGAAGATGAAAGTCATGCCTCCGTCATCATACACTGAGGCATACAATTGGGCGATGGATATAGAAAGCGAAAACAAAACATCCTCCCGAGGGAAAAAGAAGACATATGACGAGGAGAGTACGAACGATAGTGACGGTGAATCCAAGATCGTACAAGCACTCAGGAAAGATATGATGCGAATGATGAAAGAATTGAAGGCCGACAAAGAGAGTATGAGGAAAGCACAGGAACTATGGTGTACAGATTGTAATGGGGAAGGTCACACGAAGGCGAATTGTCTGAAGAAGTTATTCTGCGATATTTGCCAAGTGATGGGACATTTCGTCAAGGAATGCCCATACAATTTAAAAGCCAAAAGTGCACAAGTACTCTTCACTCAAGGAGAATCATCGACACCATCGAACACACCACTGAAGCTGCAGTACAATAACAATGCATCCCCTGGTGGTTACCGAAGCAATAGGAGTCTGAGGAACAAAATATAGTACGACAATAAAGGACGACTCATGATCCAATGCCGAAAGTGCAATGAATGGGGTCACTTCGCCAAGGAGTGCCAGAATGGCCAAGGTTCGGGAGGAAGATTGTGTAAGTGGTGTGGACCAGCCAACCATGAAGATAGTGAATGCCCCAAGCAAAAGGGTATCCATATGTTGGAAGCAGAAGAACAAGAGGTACTGGCGATCACCAGAGCGCAAGCAAAGAAGGCAACCTACCCAGATCCACGTACGGAAAAACAAAGGATGAAGGAAGCAAAACCCGAAGTGGAACTGGCGATGGCAAAGGAGAACAAAATATCTCTGGAAAAGCCAAAAACCTCTCGACGATCGGAGGCGAAAACAAACATCGTAGGGAAGGTACTGCAAACCATAGTACCGATCAAAGTAATTGACCTTCTCCAGATTTTGCCGCAGTTGGGAATGGCAATGACAAACGTCCTCGGGATGTCAAGCAATCGCAAGCAGAGGACCGAAGGCAAGAATTGGTACCAGATTTACCACCGTATGGTGAACAAACCATTGACCCCGTACTACTCACGGGGAACGTTGAGAAGATGCCAGCGGTTGTGCAGATGGAGATCGGAGGGAATATCTTGACAAATACTATCGTCGACGGAGGATCGGGGAGTCAATGTATTGCTCGAAGACACATGGAAACGCCTCAGAAAGCCTACACTCTGGCCACCGACATTCCAACTCATCGATGCCGATCAACATGGTATCAAGCCGTTGGGAACGTTGATGGCGCAAAAAGTGATTATCGGGACAACAATTTTTGCTAAATTTTGTCGTCATTCCATTGCAGAGGAAGGCGTACGATGCATTGCTTGGACGAGGGTGGTTAGTGGCAGCCAAGGCAAATCATAATTGGAAGAGGAACACACTCTCGATCGAGAACAACAAGCGAAAGTACGTGATCGACTTGAAGAATCGGGCTTTCAGTGAAGAACTGGCATCTTCTGAATCAGAATCTAACGGGGGAAAGTTAGACATGGACGAAGATAGGAAAGCAATGGAACCTAATGAGGAGGGGGTACTTGAAATCGAGAGTTGCTTGGAAGATGAGACAAGTTCGTTGAATGGCCGATTTCATTGGCAGATGGAAGATTATGAGGTGTTCAAGCGAGAGTGTAACATGCTGCAGATCGGAGAAATCTAGGAAGGAGAAGAGAACAACACGTCTAGCCAGACACTTTCGGCCGAGCATGGAGAGTACAAAGAAAGAGTAAAAAATCGAACGATATGCCAATCCACAAATCCAAATAGGTACGAGATGGAAAAATTGTGTTGGAGGCAAAAAATGAAAAAAATAAAGTAGAAGAATTAGAAAACTTCAAAAATGAAGAGAGAGAAAAAAATGACAAAGGAGAGGAAAAAGCCGGGGGAGAGAAAATAAAGAAAAGAAAAATGTCAGAGGAGAGAGAAAAAAGCTAGAGGAGAGACGAAGAGAAAGTTGACGGAGGAGAGAGAAAAAAGCTAGAGGAGAGACGAAGAAGAGAAAGTTGACAGAGGAGAGACGAAGAAGAGAAAGTAAAAGCAAAGAACTGAAAAGTGACAGAGGAGAGAGAAAGTAAAGCCAAAGAAGTGCAAATTGATGGAGGAGAGGGAAAAAACAAAATATTTAAAAAGGAGATTACAAGATGGGGAAATAAAAATATAAAAAAGATGAAAGTGGCCAAAGCCCTCATAAACATGAAAAAGAAAATTTTACGCCATATTAAAGAGACAAAAGCCACACAAGCCAAAAGAAAGTCCGTACAAGCTACCAATAAGGAAAAAATATAGACAAGGCACATACAAATTGGCAAGGACCTGGAGACAAGATGGAAGGAGGGAAATGCTAAGAAATTGAAGGCAGTACGAATAAGAAGTGTCCAAGTTGCCAACGAAAGTTTCCAAGTTGCCAACGAAAGTGTCCATGTTGCCAACAAAAGTGTCCAAGTTGCCAACGCAAGGGTCCAAGTTGCCAACGAAAGTGTCCAAGTTGCCAACAAAAGTGTCCAAGTTGCCAACGAAAGTGTCTAAGCTGCCAACGCAAGTGTCCAAATTGCCAAAGAAAGTGTCCAAGTTGCCAGCCCAAGTGTCCAAGTTGCCAAAGAAAGTGTCCAAGTTGCCAAAGGAGGTATTCGAGTTGCCAAAGGAAGTCGTTAGAAGGATACCGTACGCGCCTGGAAGAGATTAGAAGCCGTACGCCATAAAGGGAAGAGGTTGGGAGCCGTATGTCATAGAGAAATAGCGTACACCAGCAAGGTCGTACGAATTGAAGAGGTTGAGGCAAGCCGCCAGAAGAGGAAGCTCGTACGCTAGGAAGCCCGTACGCCGGGGAAGCTGCTAGGTCGTACACTAGGGAAGCTGCCAGCTCATACGACAAGGAAGTTGCCAGAGGAGGAAGTCCGTATGCCAAGGAAACTGCCAGCCCGTATGCCAAGGAAGTTGCCAGAGGAGGAAGTCCGTATGCTAGGGAAGCTGCCAGCCCGTACGCCAAGGAAGTTGCCAGAGGAGGAAGTCTGTATGCCAAGGAAACTGCCAGCCCGTACGTCAAGGGAGTTGCCAGAGGAGGAAGTCCATATGCGAAGGAAATTGCCAGCCCGTGCGCCAAGGGCATTGCCAGAGGAGGAAGTCCGTATTCCAGGGAAGCTGCCAACCCATATGCCAAGTAAGTTGCCAGAGGAGGAAGTCCGTACGACAAGGAAACTGCCAACCCGTACTCTAAGGAAGTTGCCAGAGGAGGAAGTCCGTAAGCCAGGGAAGCTGCCAGCCCGTACGCCAAGAAAGTTGCCAAAGGAGGAAGCCCATACGCTAGGGAAGCTGCCAGAAGGGAAAGTCTGTATGCCAGGGAAAAGCTCGTGCGCCAGGGAGGGGACAAGGAAGCTCGTACGACACCGAAACCCGTACATTGGAGACAGGTAGCCGTACGACTGTATCAGGGAAGAGGCGTACGCTGCAGGGAGAACACCGTACGACAAGAGAGGGATCTAGTTTGCATGCCTAAGGAGGGGACTGTACGGGAGAAACAAGAAAGTCGTATGCGTTTAGGTGCAAAAGCACGTACGAACTAAACAAGAAACAAAGCCGAGGAAAAGACAAGGCACAAAGAGGGCTGTACGGAGTTGCTAGGTTGCCGTACGAAGGTGCCAGGTTAGGGTCGTACAGAGTTGCCAGGTTGCTGTACGAAGGTGCCAGGTGGCCGAGAATTGGGTGACAGGTGACTGTTATTGCAACCGTTGGCAACTACCAATAAATAAAGAAATTCAATTCTGGCAGGCAAGTGCAACGAGAGTGAAGAGCATTGGTGCTATTTGGAAAATAAATATCACAGAGGAAGAGCAATGGTAGCCAGTACCAGCAAGGCCAGGAAGTTGAGTATTGTTCGGTTGAAGGTGGCAGGAAGCACAATAATGGCCAAGGGCAGTGATGATGCAGTCACCCCAAAAACAATTACGTGGGAAAATCTTACTCGTGCAAAATGCTAGTCATGGTGGGTTGCAACGCCCGAGAACCACATATTGAAGTGAGCATTAGAGATAGCCTAGGTGAATAAAGCAGCACAGGTACCGTTTTTAATATCAGAGACTTTGAACCCTACCTACACCAGTTGGTAGTTGGCTACGACAAACAGCCACCGGTCCACAATTAACCAGTTGCTAAAGAGGGAGGTACAGTTGGCAGAAAAGGAGGACGTGGCGGGTACAAAAGAAGAGTTGATAGCTACTCAAACCAAACTCGTCGAAGCAGTCGAGATTGTAAAGCTAGCTCGGAAGTGACAAAAGGCGGCCAATCAGAAGCTCGAGCACCTCCAACAACAATCCACCACCACTCCCTCTTCATCTGTACACCTAGGGGTGCATTCTCTCCCTCCCTCTTCTCAATTTCATTCTGATCGAGTTTTTGTTTTCAGTTGCCTAGAAGATGACTACTTGTTGGGGGGGATGATGTAGTTGGCCGTAATGTAATTAGTTGGCCAGGAATAAAATGAATAAGTTAGTTGGCATTTAGTTGAGTGTTTTGTCTTGTTAGTTGGTAGTTCATGAACTAGTTCCCGAAAGGGTAATTAGAGTAATGAAGCGACGTGATGGTTGGTACTCAACCAACTCCGCCACTATATGTATCGGAGTCATATAGTCAATAGAGGTTACTACTGTTATGATTGTCATGAAATATCTGTACTTGGCTTATGTTGAATAAATAAAGACAACATTGATGATCTTATGTTTTACTTTCTAGTATGTTGTTATGTTTTGTCAACTATTTCCGTTTACTCATTGCATACGTTGAAGTTAGTTAATCGAGTAAACAGATTCTTCCAAAAATAACGATCTAATTGTTTTTGTAATAATGGAGAAAAATCTAAACATATAGGAAGAGAGTTTGATTCAATCAAAGACAATAGAAAGGAAAAAGACAATAGAAAGGAAAAAGTCATAATTGACTTCATTCAATGGGAATTTGTAGATACATGACACCCCCTGTGGATTTGGTTGACAACCTTATGTTAAATGAGTATGTTTGATATATGCTTGTTAGATGCCCAACCTTTATTGCTTGCCACTATTTGGAATTCAAGTGGACTTGCAAGGAGCAACAAAGAGAGGCAAAGAGAGCATTCTCATGTGCTATGAAGAGAGAGTAAGAAGAGAAGAACAAGAGAGGAAGAATGAGTAATATTGTTGATGTATTTTACAATTTGTGAATTTTGAGGATATAATTATTACTTGCTACTATTGTGAAGAGGACTCCTCGTAGAGCAATAGTTTTCTAAATGCCTTTGAATATGGATGAAAGAGAATAGACAATGAGATTATTTAAGATGGAGTTGACATGAGATCCAATGACCATGATGATTTGAGCTCTGAGAGAATGAGTGAAGTAACTATGTGATCCACATAGAGAAGAACATATGGAGAATAAGAATTCTATGGAGATATAGGCATGATTGCCTTGAAGAGGGTGACTGAAAGCGGAAGTACGGATGGCGGGAGGACTGTTGATTGATCATTGAAGTATTGAAACAATTTTAGTGAACCAGACTGACAGTGGGATAACTGTTGGAAAAGAAAGTGGTTAGTGTTGTAGCAAGGGGATTGGACAAGGGGGAGAACTTCATGCTGAATGTAAGAGAGACATGGGTGGTGAGAGTGATGTAAGATCCTAGATAGAGGAAAATAGAGCACTGAGCAGTAACTTCAGGTTGCTGATTGCAACTTTTTTTATTGGGAATAGGTTGATCGAGTTTTAGGAACTAACATGAGTATGAAAAAACGGCTCTTACCTTAGGATGCAAGGTTGTTAAGATGGAAAATGAAGAGAGGCTAGGTGGGACTGGTTGAACAAAGGAAGGAGTAAACCACCAAGATCATCGTTGCCACCACCACAAGATCCAAGCATCATGATGAGTCTGATAGTAATGGGAGATAGGTAACAAATGCTTTAGTTCATAGAATGGATATTTAAGACCTCACATAACATTGTAACATGTGTTACAGTTTTATTAAGTAATCAAGGTGACCACAGATATTGGTATTAGTCATTTTTAATGACCTTGAGAGGGACTCCAATGACTAGTACATGGAGCAATCTTTTGAGGGGTCTTGAGTCAACTTGAGATAAGGAAATTGTCGTGAAGATTTATAATATGAAGCAAGGGGAAGAGGGTTTGGTGTGCACATTCTATTGGAAGTTGAAAGAATTTATCTCCATTGTGTAAATTCTTTTCAAGATGGTCTCAAGAAGAGGTGGTAGACCAAATTTCAATGCCAAAATGAAGATTGCTCCACCTATGATGTATAGTGATGCTTATCACTTAGATCAAGACATGAACTTGGAGAGTGAAGACAAAACAAATGCTAGGGTAAAGGTAAGAAGTGACTTTGAGGATGAGGAGGATACCTCCAAGTCCCACAATGCAAGAAAGGGCACAATGATAAAATATACAGATTTGAAGTGCAAAGCAAAGAAATAGAAGAACTAAATGTGTTGCACGAATTGTCACATAGAGGGACATACAAGAGCTAGCAGCCAATTTTGTGAGATATTTACGAGTGACTTGACATGCAATCAAGGAATGCCTCTACAATCTCATAACAAGAGAGAAGCGAACAAGAAGTCTTGGCTGTCAAAGTGTCAAGATGAAGAGCCAATGTGGTGGAATTGGAAGTCCAAACAAGGAAGATGACAACACAAAAAGAGATGCAAATGGACATCCTGTAATTCACTGCCACACATGTAATGGATGGGGATCCTTCACTTGAGATTGTCCAAATAAATGGTAAGGAAACTTATGTGAATGTTTAGATTGTAAGGATCAGTAGATCATGATGACAATATTTAATTGCTATAAGAATCAAGCCGCAACCAACATGAACATGGTAGAGCTAGAGAGTGATGTGGTGATAACACGAGTTTAGGTCAAGAAGTACTAGCATGTTGACCCCATAATTGTAAAGGAAAGACTTGCATATGAAAGTTGCCACATCCAACATACTATAGTTGAGGCATATAACACAAGAAAAGAACCAAGTACATGCAAGAGAAGAAATCATCTATTCACATTCACAATTTTTGGACACATGTTAAGGAAAACCATCCTGTATTGACAGGAGAACTACTTTATATCATCCCATTTCTACACATTGTGCTAAGAACTACTTTACAACAGGTTCTCAAAAGGTGTTTTCATCATATCAGCTTATGGTGCATGCCTGTTATTGGAGCCGATTGTGTTTGGGTTTAACTCATGTGTCTCCATTCTTAGAGGTGTGTCCTTTTGCGGATGGACATGATTTTCCAAAATTAGATGTACTGCTATATATAGAGGTGAGCAGTTTGAAGGGAAAACTAGTTTCAAAAGCAATTCAAAGGCAAAAAATAAAAATAAAAAAATATCAATGTCTGGGCAACTGGGAGCAGGAAAAAAACAGATGATATTAGTGCTTAATAGACTTCCATTCTTCATTCTTTCTCACAGCAGGAGTCAAATCAGAAATCAGCAGCATTTATAGCAGCAGACCAGCAGAGATCTATATTCATCCGCCTACATCAGTGATCAATATTTGTCACTGTCTAAATCCAATGGTTTTCACTGAATTTCAGTGAACTTTCAGTCACCTCCAGCAGGGTTTTACAGCATGTGCTTTCAATCATTTCAGTGATCTACTGCAGTCGCCTGAAGTAGGGTTTTACATCAAGTGCCTTCAATCATTTCAGTGATCTACTGCAGTCTCCTGCAGCAGGGTTTTACAACAAGTGCTTTCAATCACTTCAGTAATCTACTGCAGTCTTTTTCATTAAAATATCCAGTCTGATTCCTGATTTCAGTAAATCTTTCTCATTTTCTAAGTTTTTATCAGCCCTTAAATATCAAATATGTGGTGTATTTTCAGCTAGAATTGGGTGTGAAGATCAACAGAATTAGGGTTTTTAGATTCAAGTCACCATGAATTATTAGAGTTTCAAAACTTCATCAGAGGGATTGTCATGATCAGATAGAAGCTCATCAGAATTATTGTCTAAAGACAGGTGTTAGAAAATCTATTATTAGACCACACTACTTTTAGTTGTTACTGTTGTTGACGAGACAAGCATGTTTTGAGAAGTCTATGTTTAACATCTATAATTCTATTTATAGATTGGCTTTTTTTAGGTAATCTTCTACAAGGTCTACTGTTAGTTGATAGGTATCCTTATTTGGTATCTATCAGAGGATTTCTTGAGTTGGGGTTTAGTATTTGTGAAACATATTGTGTAATAAGTTTGATTTTCATGCAAGAAAACTATTATTAGTGGATTGTATGTAAGTGTTTTATTTATTTCTCGTGCAAAACATTGTCAACTCTTATGAATAAGTGCTTTGGCCACTTGGTTTATGCGTTTAGTATCATTCAATAGAACTGGGTACTAGCTCAAACAGCCTAATGACATAGAAAGCTATCATACTCACTTCATCAAGACCTGCAATACAAAGCTTCCAAAAACTGTTAAGCACTATGCCTACGTTTTTCTTGACCAAGGTCTTTGCACAGGTTTTTCTACTTCGTATTGGCATAACTGGTCGCAAGTTTCATGCATTGCCCCTACACAGGCTCTGTATTACTTGGTGCGATGGCTACATCAACGGCTATATAGGTGTTGTGTGATTAGTCGACCTTCTGCTATCTTTCCCATAATGTCTTTATTCTTTATTCTATGGCAGACCTTATTCTTCTAATTGATGTGAAAAATCACTATGATTGGCGAACCTTATTAAAATGTTTGCATTCCTTTTGTTAGAGGGAGACGTGATTATGAAAAATCTATCACATTCATTTATTTCAGATACGGGCTGTAAGTGTGGTGTTGCACGAGTTAATTAGGGCCTTTATGTGATTATTCACGGGCTTTTGTTTTTGTATTCTTCAACGACCGAGGCTGCATTCATGGGTGTGTTGTGAGAATTATTTTGGCTTGACATGATGAGGAATGAATGCGTATAGACTTTTTCAAGCTATAGGAGGTTGTGCATTGCTAGTGTATCCTTGGGCACATTCTTTTGAAAATATTGCATTCAGTGTGTATGATGTGCTTTCATTCTCCAACGCCATCGTTATTGGTTATTAATGGACTAGCTGCGTGTTAAAAGGCCATGTGGGTTAATTCGTATGTGGGTGTGTGGCTGTGAAGGTGATTCAATGGCATTGTCTAAGAGCTTTTTGTGTATGGTGTCAGTGTGAAAGCCTTTTATTTAGGCACGGGTTGTTTTCATAGTTGTGTTGAGTTAATGAAATCTATGTTTCAGTATGGTGGCGTGATTTGATGCAATTTTATTTCTTTCTTGGCATACTGATGGTATTTTTCTTTAGAAAAGAGAGTGGACTTCATATTTTGCAAGGGTAGCAAAAACTAAAGTTGTCAGTATTTAAATGTGTTGCCATTATTTAACTCTGCCATGGGTTGTGTGTAAGTGGAGGCGGCATGCAAACTTTTGATATAGTCTGAGAAGCATGGAAAGTGAAGCGCAGAGATTTAAATAGTATCATCTTCTAAAGTTGTACTCATGTTCCTTTGTGTTGATGCTGCAAAATCCTTTGCTCTCTTGATTGGCCGAATTGTCTTGTATGGGTATCAGTTGACTGAGTATGAAGTTGTGCTGAATGTGTGTGTTCATGAGATGTGTTTTTGAACATACTGGTTATGTTATTGGTTTGAGTTTGTTTTGTAAGGAGAACAACGTTTATGTATGTCAGTGTAAGAGACTCAATTGATGTGAAGGATGTATTTTGGTGTCAAGAAATCAGAGTTGCAAAGTTGTGAAAACTCTTAGTGAGTTGGTGCTCATGTTGAAGTTGGTGCTTCAACTATTCGAAGTTTTTGCTTCGAGTGAGTAGGTGCTCACCAATGTAATTTGGAGATTGGTGTCTCCTAGGTTGGCGCCCTTTTAAGTTAATAAAAGGAATAGTTATGTCGTGGTTTTTTACTCGAAAGGGTTTTCCACGTGAAATTGGTGTTCTTGTTGATGTTTGCTCTTACAATTTTTCATTGCTAATTCTTATGGTTTCACGTGTTAAAGTTTTAAAATAATGATTCACTCTCCCCCTCCCTCCCCTTCAGTATTTTTTGTGTGCTCTTCAATTGGTATCAGAGCAAGGATCCTTTGGAAAGAGAGCTTAATTGCTTGAAGGTAGATCCTACTAGCGCACATGGGTTCTCATGAAGGACTGTCTACAACCATAGCTCCTTTATTTGATGGTTCTAACTACACTTTCTAGAGTATTTAAATGCGTACTTGTTTGATGTCTCTTGGATTTTATATATGGTGAAGTGTGACAAATAGATATACAATTCCAAAAACTCCTCCAACAGATGTTGATGGAAAGAAATGTTTAGGATCGATTCATGTCAATTTGTCTGAAGATCTTCGGCTAGAGATTCAATCTAAAAAAAGGTAAAACATTTATATCTTTCCATTTCCAGATTTTAAGTTCTTATGCTGAATGTGCTGATTGCAGAACATTAATTGATTTCTATGTTTGCATATCAAAGTGGGATCTGCCATTTATATGTTATTGAGACACGCCTCTAAGAGACGCGTCTCATGAGAGGATGTGTCTCCGCAAGTGGAGGCACGTCCACTCATGGGACGTGTCTCTTAGGGTGCGCAAGTTCTAAGAGAACTTACTAACATTCGTTAGTAATGCTAACACATAACCTCCGTTTTATTTAATGCAGATCTTTAATATTATTTATATTTCGATTTATATTAACATCATTTAATATTTCGAATTATAAATATATATATTCATAAATTCGATTTTACTTATATTTCAGAAATATAATTATGAAGAGCAATCTGATCTAATATAAATAAAGATAATGCTTTCAGCAATCAATATTTATATCTGACCTGAGCTATTATTCATTAACACTCCCTCTTAGCTAGGGAAGATATTTCAAATCAAATAAGTAGAGATATCACCTTAACACGTGATATCTAAGACATGGTATGATTTCTCAATATTGTCAAGTCACATGACATTCTTCACAACATATCTTTAATATGCAAAGAATTCCCTCTTTAGCTAGGGAGGATAACTTCCATCAAGTAAACGTGATATTACCTAACTCGTGATATCAGAAGATATGGTATGCTTTTGAAAGTGTCCAGTCACATGACATTCTCCATAACACATATCCTTTATTCAATACTCCCTCTTCAATTGGAGAAGATAACTTCTATCAAGTAAAATTGATATCACCTAACTCGTGATATGATGTGTTTTCTCAAAGTTGTCAAGTCACATGACATTCTTCATAACACATCTTCATCATTTCAACACTCCCTCTTTAACTAGGAAGAATAACTTCCAAAAATGATATCACCTAACTCGTGATATCAGAAGATATGATATGCTTCGGAAAGTGTCAAGTCACATGACATTCTTCATACATATCTTCATTATGGTATGTGCACTGACATCAAGTCACATGATGTCTACCATAGTTCATGGCATATCCACGGATATAATCATCCACCATGATTATCTCTTATGGATCACAGCGACCTTCAGATATCAAGTCTCATGATATCCATCAAGGTGTCTAAGAGATACTATCATGACATATCTTATAGATATCAAGTCATATGATATCTATTATGATAGTTCATCATTGTAGAGTCGTCACTTTACAATGTCAAATACAAGTGTTCATTATCAGAAAGATCGTCACCTTTCGATAATGTACATAGGAGGAGTAGGCCCATAAAGTCATGGAGTCACACACATGACAAAAGAGTTTACACATTAAACATCTTTATATATTAGTACAACTTATAAACAAATTTGAATTTCAAACATAATATCAAATTACATACCAAGTTTTCTTCCCGAAGAGTTCAACCTTAACTTTTGGAGAGAAGTTGTTGAATATGTCCGCTGTTTAAACATTTGAACTAATATACTCCAACTGGATCATATTCCTTTCTACCATGTCTCATAATGGTAGGGGATCTCAATGTGCTTAGATCAAGGAGTCCCACAAGCAATTTACAAAGCTTTGTGCCACTGAAGATTGTTTTCTGCAGATCCAAGAGATCATAGCCGATCCTAAACTGAAGCACCATCCTGATGTGCTTTTCTGATCGGTTATTTCAATGTGTGTTTTACAGCCATAAGGTGAAATTCCTTTGGCTCACACCTGAACTAGCTTAGAGCATTCACTAGGACCTTCCATATGCAGCAGGAGTTCTTTATCAACTAAGCTACTGGCCCCTTGTGACCAGCCCATCATTAGTCCAGGTGTGGCTTATATCCAACACCCCCCCTTAAGCCATACTGCGGGTGCAAGAGGTTCTTTAGATCTTGGGACCCATCGTCATGGAGTCTCTCAACATGACGCCTCGTCTCAGTCTCAGAGATGAACAAGGCTTTCACCTCATATTTCTCTATCTCAAAGCATTACAACAAGTGAAGATGAGACTCCCTCTGAAAATCTAATTACATGCATCAACTTCCTGACCTCATCGTCCAAAAACGTCTATAATCCTTGCTTTAGAGAAATGGTTTCCAGCGCACACCTTTGTAGAGATTCAGGGCTGTCCTCTTTTGACCTCAACCCAGATCTCTCTATTCTGAAGGTTTGCGGAGCTACCAATGTTCAATCTAGGTTGACTGTTTTGAGCAATTCTTATCTCAACTGCCGGAGAGGATCTTCAAGGATTTGGCATTAGCCTTGCAACTTCTTCTCTGTGAGTCACATAACTCCCTCTGAAGGTTAAATAGGTCACAGTGACAACCTGAATAGATTCTTCCTTTTCAAGAGAAGTCTTCAGCTACCAACTCAATCCCTTGGCTGCAGGCAAAGATTTCAACAATCTCTCATCACCCTCTTGCTCCTTGATCTGTCTTGGAAGCATTTAAGAGAGATTACTAATAGTTCATAGCACTATCTCGAAGAGAAATACCAATGCAAGATTCACTATTCTATGTATTAATAACTATATAAGAATTTCATGAACATTGAGCATGGAATACTTATCTCTTCATGTAGAGCCGAGATTCTTGGTAAACAACTCGGCCATCCCTAGCATACATGTGCACATCTGGAGGTGGCAATAGCATCTGCTGATAGGCAGAACCATAGGCACTGGCCGGCACCAACCAGGAGATGACTTCGGAATTCTAACGATCACAGATCCGTGACAACTCTACCATCATTCGGTGCTGATTTCTTAGATTGAACTGGCTCCACTATATCCTTTAGAAACTCGTGACTTCCCTGCCACTACCTCCTATGCATAAAGACACCTCGATATCTTACAATATACACTTGAATTTTAAGAATTTGAGTAATCTTCTAGCTTCAAAATTTTGCTTAGTCTAATAGACTTAGCCTTTAAGGTCTAAGGGTACTTCAACCGCTTCAAAAAGTAATGCGATTAACTTTTCATCTTTCATGGTTCCAAGAATAACTTCGGTTGCTTGAATTCAGCGATTGACTCACAAAAGATAACTAATAGACAAATCTCAGGAGCTCACTTTTGTTACTGAATATTGCTTCATGTCAGCCCGACTACTTCAAACATCTAGAAACGCCTACAGACCCTAGTTTCCTTTGACGAGTAGATATTCATATCCCTTCATGGATGATATGTCATGACTTCCGCGTCGCTCAATAGAGTTGATTCTCAAGCCACAAAAGCAATCCATCCTTTCCACGTGAGATGAATTTAGCAGTCGATTTATGCACTGCTGACTGGAAGTGATGGCCATGCTTTGTTCATGGAATATCTCTCTATTTTCCGGATTTGGACTCTGCGCCAGGATATCTTGACGGACTATTGAGTTCGCTTTTCTCGTATGTGCAGCCTGTGCGACAAGGGAGTGATGACGCTGCGTTTGCCAGAAGAAATGATACCTGTGAATGAGGCCAGAGCCGTGAGCTCGGCCGAATTACTCCTAAAGCAGCCTCCTCAAGAGCCCTCTAATCGTAACTAACAAAAGCAAAGTCTCGACTTCCCAGGATTTCTGAATATATTCGATAACCCAACTATAGGCGAAAAAACATAAAACAACGACACTCCTTCATTTGTGACTCTAAGAGCTCAGATAATCTCTTGATAGATGATTCTCCACTGGTAACTTCTTTCGTGAATTCGTCTGATGCTTTTGACTATTCACGCTGATGTCGGGTTTCCTGCTTGAGTTCATGGCTCATTAAATTCTTCGATATCCTTGAAGACGCATTTAGTGGTTCCCGTGATATGCTCCGGAAGGCCAAAGCCCGTGTACAATAATCTTTATGATTGTCCCTATGAAATATCACAAAGAATCACACGAGCCGCAGGGAGATAGATCACTCAGCCAGGAGCCGCTCTTCACTAGTATGCAGTGATCAATCAAGCTAGGATTACTGACAAGCTTCAAGGGAATAGACGATCATCATTTGTTGATCAAGGAGATTGAGAGACCATACCAAGCTTGCTTAGACCATATCTCCTTCGGCTTCAGACTGCTTAGCAATACTTGATCAGATCTTTTCTTAAACCTTGCTCTGATACCATGTTTAGGATCGATTCCTGTCAATCTGTCTGAAGATCTTCGGCTAGAGATTCAATCTAAAAAAAAGGTAAAACATTTATATCTTTCCATTTCCAGATTTTAAGTTATTATGCTGAATGTGCTGATTGCAAAACATTAATTGATTTCTATGTTTGCATATCAAAGTGGGATCTACCATTTATATGTTATTGAGACACGCCTCTAAGAGACGCGTCTCATGAGAGGATGTGTCTCCACAAGTGGAGGCATGTCCACTCATGGGACGTGTCTCTTAGGGCGCGTGAGTTCTAAGAGAACTTACTAACATTCGTTAGTAATGCTAACACATAACCTCCGTTTTATTTAATGCAGATCTTTAATATTATTTATATTTCGATTTATATTAACATCATTTAATATTTCGAATTATAAATATATATATTCATAAATTCGATTTTACTTATATTTCAGAAATATAATTATGAAGAGCAATCTGATCTAATATAAATAAAGATAATGCTTTCAGCAATCAATATTTATATCTGACCTGAGCTATTATTCATTAACAAGAAAGCTTTTGAAAACAATGTAAAATATCCCACCCTAATCTGAGATATTTGCTAACTGAAACTGCCTTATTTGGTTTTTTGAAGAAATTGCTAGATAATGCATAAAATTGCAGAACAAATAAATGGTGAAGCACAAATATATTATTATATCAGATTTATTAATACCATGAAATTACATTCAAAGCATTCATACCCGGATGACAACTTTTGATCTTGATAGCTTTGTAAATCCCTGGAGGATGATCTCCAAGAAACTGATGAAGCTCTATGATAACCTCTGTAATGTCCCTTTCTAGGTTTACCATAATTCTTGCCCTGATTTTCTAAAGATATCCTTTATGATGGTTTAGTGTTCAAACTATGTTCTTTTTCTCCTTTTCCCGATCAAACATAAGATAAAAAACATTCATAAATAATCACAATTACTTTTATCAAATAATCACAATTACTTATAAGGTTTAATAATTGCAACAAACATCATTAGTGCATAATTGTATAATACATATATATATATATAATTATTCTTTTACTTATATCCACTAGTATTCATATATATATGTTTATATAATTATTCTTTCCTTATTCATATATATATTCTTTATTCATTGCATATTATTCATTATAAAATTTATCTATATCTATGCATATATACTTGTATGCCTATTAGATAATATATATATATTAAATGACTATATTCCAATGCATAACAATCATTGTTGCTGCTGTTCTGAATTGTAGATCATATTTATCCATGTCTTCCCCCTTCTTTATTTTCCTTCTTTCTATTTATACCATTCAAGGTAGGTGACTCATGGGGAGAATGTATTGTTTGGTGAAAGAGGTGACTTTTCATAAAATATATCCCTTTGTTAGATTTAATTGCTGCCTTTAAAGGCTTATTATCACAATAATATCTATTTTTGAAAATAATATATTATTACTAATAATTATGATATTTCAGATTATATACTTATTTTATTTTGATGTTTTATTGAATATATTTTAACATTAAAGTATAATAATAAAACCAATTTTTTAATATCTTATTATTATTTTATTCTAATGTATTACAATCTTTGATGTGTAATGATTATAATATTTATTTATTATTATTATTTTTGATATTAAGTTATTTAATACTGGAATGTAATAACAATAATTTGCCTATATATTATTGTTATATTTGTTATTTCATATTTATATATTTTTATATTGATATGGTACACCTGTAGACATTATTCTCTCTGAGGGTTTCGTCCTCAAGAAAGCCCGAATCTTCAAACTACCATCAAACCCTTGTTGAAGCTCTTCTCTGAATTTCTCCAATCAAGAATGATAATCTAGAATTTTCCAAAATGACCTTCAAAAGCCCTTTTATAATATTCAATTTGCATTTAACTTCATCTCATTTAATTTACTTTTAATTTCATTTTCTTTTCCCTCCGTTTTGGTGCACAACTTTATGATATAAAATATACTTTAAAAACATTTAAATCCCCTTTTTAATAAAGTCCTTATGTCTCCCTTTAAATTGGCACTTAAGTCTATATTATAAAGTGCACAGTAAAATCACTTATATCCTTTAGATATAAAGTCCCCTTTTTAATATATTTTAATAACACACTTTATTATTTGGCGTTATTAATACTAAATGCACAGGACCAATATAAACCAATATAACTCTAAGATATAATTATGCCACCATGCCAGATATAGATACTCTGCCAACTGACCATACCAGTGACTCACTATAAATAGTAAGTATGCATCAAAGTCTCTTGAATGGCCTTCGGAAGGGCACATCACAAATAAACTGGGATGAAGAGCCAAAGAATACTAAATTAAGCACCAAAGGGTTTGTTGTCAAACCAAAGACTACCCTCAAAAGGGTCCCCTGAACACTCTGTTAGCCTACGGGGACCAATTAGTAGACTAACCACAATGCCTGACCATTGCCTAGGAAAAGGGGACATTGCACAATTTGAAAGCGATGAATGCCATCATCTGTGGTTTGTGTTACACGAGGGCGTGTCCCTTGCCCCAAATCTGAGATATCACTTTGGAAGCCAAGTAAATCAATTGATAACTCCATGTTCATTATGTTCTTTTTGCATATCTTTATCATATGACTACTATTTTGATGGTTGCTTTTACAAATATTTCTTCCTGTTTTTGCACATCTCAAGGGCAATATTGTAATTTAATGAGTAGACCTCCAGATCCTTCTAGTTTAGTCATTAAGAGAGTCATAGAATATTAATTTAATATTCCAACTACTATCAATTTTTAGTATGTAACTACTTTCTATTTTCATCATATGTTCAATAACTAAGTAGCCGGTTCGGGTTCGGGGGTTCGGTTCGCCGGTTCGGCTAAATTTTTTGGGGGTGGGTTTAGTTCGTTTTGGGTTCGTATGTACAAAAACTGAAAAACATGTAAAAATAAAAAAATATATATATATGCAGCCTAGAAACATGAATTAGGAGTAGAACATCACTTAACATCATATAAACAACAAAACCACCATAAACTTGAATATCATTTAAAAGTTAAAACATTTAATTTTTTAAACATGCATGATAAATATAAATATTCATCGTTCAAACTTCAAACTTCAAGTTCAATATTACAACACTATTAAAGTTTTAATCATCAAATGGATCCTCTAAATCATCTATATCAAAGTCATTGTCAACATTGACATTAGATGAAGTAGGAAGACTAGATGAATCACAAGTAGTGCCAATGGCATTGTCACTAGCACTAGTATTGTGCCCATACTCCTGTTGGATATCGGACTCCTCATATGCAACATGGTGGGAAGTGGAAGCATCCAAGTCAGTATCCTCTGGCCCTATATCCCACATCTTCGTCTCCCCTTCCTTGTAGTCACGTTGTTTGTGTGAAAGGAGATGCAAGTTGGAATGCACATATACTAAGTTCTCTGCTCTTTTTGAGAGCAATTTATTGCGCTTTACTGAGTGGATGAAAGAATATGTGCTCCAATTCCTCTCAGATGCGGATGAACTAGCAACCTATGAAGACAAAGTAAACAATTAAAAAATTTAAAATTATAAATGAAATTATGAAACTTTTAAATTTTAAAAGTAAAACTAAAATATGAAAATTTATTAAACTTACTTGTGATAAAACTTTGATTGCAAGGGGCTGCAAATTTTGGAAGTATTGTCCATGGAAGTACCACCAACTATGAGCATCCTTTAAGAACCTATCACGAGAAGCATCAGCATCTAGATGATTTGAGTGCACAAAATCAGTGAACTCATTCGTGATTACAGATCGCAAATCTTGGTCAGGGAAGAGTCTCATAAATGCTACCTTGTACCCTTCAGCCACTTCTAAATCTCTATATGGAGGAAGCCTTCCTGGCTGTGAAAGAAGTTGACTACTGTAGTATTTTGGAGTCAATGCAAAGGCAAGAAGGTGTAATGGAGTTGTCATTTTGTTCCATCTTTCTTCAACAATTGTTTGCACTTGTTTGAAAAAAGTCTCTTTAGGGTCTTGCTCTCTTGTATTTATGGTACACTTGATCTTCTCAAGCATTGAGTCTATACCATCATATATTTCTCCAATGCATGGCTTGTCCATGTCAGTATAGCGAATCATACTCAAAATGGGCTCGGTGAAGCTAAGGAGATATTCTGCACGATCCCACCATGAGTCATCTAATATCATGCTCTTATTTTTTGTTGCTCTTTCAGTGCCACTTTGCCCCCATATAGACCAATTGCTGCTAATCACCATGCTAGCAAGTGCCTCTTTAACTTTCACAAGTCGTCTCAAGACGATTGTATTAGAGGCAAAGCGGGTCTTTGCAACCTATTGCAAATTAAAAAAAATAATTAGAATTTAAAAATAAACTTTAAAGAAGAATTTAAATTAGAATGCACAATCAAATTATGAAAATCAGAAAATGACAAATGTAAATATTACTTCACTTACCTTCAATAGCTCCAATTTTGAAAATGATCTAAAGATGCTTTGAGACAAGTGGTGGTTGGTGACAAACATCTGAATGTCCTCAGCCTCAACATACAATTCTTTGATCCATGCAATTTTATTCCCAATCTTTTGCATCATAAGATTGAGTGAATGGACCGCACAAGGTGTCCAAAAGATATGTGAATATCTTTCCTCAACCAACAACCCTGCTGCTCTACAATTCTTAGCGTTGTCCGTTACAACTTGAACAACATTGCGGGGTCCCACTTGCTCAATGGCTGCAATGAGAATACTAGCAATAAATTCTCCATCTTTTACTTGGCCCTCACAATCCACGGCTTTCAAAAACATTGCCCCTTTAGGGCACACCGCTATGACATTGATCAAAGGCCGATTTTTTGAGTCCTTCCAACCATCTGAAACAATGGACACACCTGTCTCAACCCATGAATCTCTTATAGGCTTCAATGCATCTTCAACCAACTCAACCTCCTTTTCCAATAAAGTGCTACGCACTTTCTCGTAACCCGGGCCCTTGTACCCTTTTGGAGCTTCATTAACCGTTCTCAACATCTCTTTCCAATATGGAGAATGAACAACATTAAAAGCTAATCCATTGGCATATAGGCATCTTGCTACACATTGGTCGGCAAGGGCTCTACTCTCATTTTGAAATGCAAGTTCCAAAGGCCCCTTTGATCTCTTGTTTGCAATAGGTTGTGCACTTCGAGCTTGAAGATCAGGAATGGCAATAAATGGGTGGTCTTCTACCACAATATTGGGATTGGATGGGGGCTGCATTCCCTTTGATTTTTTTTTAGACAAAGGGTGATTTCCTTTTTGGGCTTCCCGTTGATCTGCTGCATCTTGCTCCATAATGTATTTTGCAACTGTCTCAGGTAGAATAGGTTCATCTTTTTTTCCAGGGCAAGACGTGATGCCTTTTCCACCCATGCCACACAAATGTGCCTTCACCCTATGGTATGAACTAGTATATGTAACGTCACACCCATTGCATTTCCAAACATAACCGCCACCACCTGGAATCTATTTTATCATCTCAACATACTTCTATAGAGGAGAATTAGGATTTGTTTTGAACTTTGAGTTTGGTTTAGCTACGGAGCCGGAGGTAGAACCCATTGACATTGTGATTCCTATGGCAATTTGTTTTGCAAACAACACATTCAAAATTTGAATGAAAACAAAATATTGATTTATAAAACCTAGCTCTTTTGAATCTTGCATACATTCATAGAAGAATGGAAAGGAAAAACATATATAAATCATAAAATAAAACAAAACAAAGTTTCTGGTTTGTAAAATGTAAAACAAAAAAATGGATGAAAAAACTCAAAAAAAAGTGAGAAAAACTTACCTCTTTGCAAAAATATCCTTCAAAAATCTGTGGCAGCCAATAAACACTTGCACTCCTTTTATCAACCCAACAAGCAAAAATAAGAACTCGGCCTCTTGGAATGAAAATGCTTGTTTGCAAAACAAATGAATAAAAATGATGTAGTTTAGGTGTTTAAAGTGTTTTAGAGGTCACTTTTAGGGTTCCCTTGGGCGTGGGTCAAAGTCAAACCGCAGAAATAAATTAAAAAATGCAAAAAAAAATCGCTTTTTAGGTGTCCAAACGCGTGGGTTTGACTTGGGTTTGCTCGGGTTCTTCTCGGGTTCGCCTGGGTTCTTCACCGACGAACCAGGACTCCAAATACCGAACCCTGGTCGAACCCACAGAGGGACCAGACCAGAACCGGTACCCGTAGCGAACCCGGACTAGGACCTTGAGCCAGGGAGCCGAACCCGGTAACTTAGTTCATTAACATAATGTAATGCTCTCAACTTGAGAAGGCACACCATACCAGTGACTTACTATAAATAGTAAGTATGCATCAAAGTCTCTTGAATGGCCTTCGGAAGGGCACATCACAAATAAACTGGGACGAAGAGTTGAAGAATATGAAATAAGCACCAAAGGGTTTGTTGTCAAACCAAAGACTACCCTCAAAAGGGTCCCCTGAACACTCTGTTAGCCTACGAGGACCAATTAGTAGACTAACCACAACGCCTGACCATTGCCTAGGAAAAGAGGACATTACACATTGTGAAAGTGATGAATGCCATCATCTGTGGTTTGTGTTACATGGGGATGCGTCCCTTGCCCCAAAACTCCCTGTACCCGTCCCCATCCGTCTCGGGGACAGGGGGATGCATCGGGGACAGTCCCCGACCGTCCCCGAATTAAGAAAATTCACAAGAAACGGTAGGAAATGTTTCCTCCTGGCTGGGAATAGTCCCCCGTCCCCAGGTACAGCTAATCGTCCCCCGCGTGCCTAAAGCCTCCAAACATTAAAAAAACATAATTTTTTTTTTTTTTTAATATTTTTACCTGCTGCTAAATGTTGTGTGGGGCCCACATTTATTGGCGACCTAATTTTTTTTCCCAAAATCTATAGAGTAAAATGTAAATGAAACTTAATAAAGTTTCATGACTATCGAATTGGGCTCTCACGACAAGCGACGACTCTAAGGAAATACGATGACAACTCTCAAGATTTTTTTTTGTCTCAGACTCACGCCTAACACCCAAAACTTACTACATGGCCCAAATCGATTTTTGCTCATGTGTTTGTGCATTTAGAAGAGCCGTTTTTGCATCTAGAAGAGGCGTTTTTCAGATTTTCTGAGTTCTTCAAACATAAATTTCTCATGCCTAGGGTAAAGTTTCGACTTGGGTGTATTTGCCTATGTTTTTCCAGCTGCATTTGGACGTGTTTGGGACGCTTTGAAGAGCATTGAAGGATTTTTCTTCATTGTTTGAATTTCTCATGCCTAGGTCAAGTTTGTGGGTTTTTTCTTGAGTCGAGCTGCAGCTTGCAATTTCATTTGCTTTGTGTTTGGGCATTGGGGACGCCTACAGGAGCTACAAATTTACAGTTTCTCAGTGATATTGCTATGCTAAATTTTTTAATGCTTTAATTACTTTTATTATGTTGTTATACTACTACTCTCGCAATTTATTTATATATTGATATTGTTGTTATCGATTATTAATTTATTGACATATATCTCTCTTTCCCTCTCTCTGTCTATAATATATTAATAAATTTTGAAAAAATCATATATATATATATGTATTTTGTATGTTGTCGTCCCCTAAAAATGCCCCCCCTAGGAAACTTCTTGGAAACGTGTCCCCGGCTGTCCCCTCGTCCCCGTCCCCAAAAGGCCTTGGAACATAGTCTGTGGTTTGGAAAAATCTGAATTTGTTAAGGTCATGCACTGTGATACAACTCATGAAATTTGGGACAAACTTAATAAAACTTATGAAGGAGATGATTAAGTCAAGAAGGCAAAGCTTTAGACGCATAAAAGACAATTTGAGAGTCTTAAGATGCAAGAAGAAGAAAATGTTGTTGCATATCTACTAATCGTGGATGAAATTGTTAACACAATCAAAGGCCTAGGAGAGAAGATTGATGAATCCATCGTTGTTCAAAAGATATTGAGATCCCTTCCTTTGCGTTTTGATGCAAAGGTTTTAGCTATTGAGGAGATGAAGGATGTTGAGAAGTTAACAGTAGATGAGTTACATGGTATTCTCATAGCCTATGAGATGAGAACGATTCTTGATCAATCTACCAAAAAGGAGGCAGCTTTTAAAGTTTGAAGAAAGGGAAAAGGCAAGGAGGTTGCAACCAGCGATAGTTCAGATGAAGACTCAGATACTGATGAGGCACACTTCATAAGGAAATTGAAGAAGGGTTGAGGAAAATACAAAGGCAAGTTGCCTTTCAAATGCTTCAATTGCGGAAAGGTAGGACACTTTGCATCCAAATGTCCTTATGTTAAGAATGAGGACAACGATAGTGAAAAGAAATCAAAACATTTCAAAAAGGGGTATCAAGGTAAGAAGAAAAAGTTTAAGAAATCTACAAAACTTTTTTATTCAAAAGATCACAATAGCTCAATAGAAGATAGTAGAAAATCTTATTTATGGCTGAAGAAGTAAATATGCTTGAGATTGAAGATGAAGATATAGAAGATGAGCAATATGATGAAGAAGGAGAAGCAGATCTTGAAGCAGAACTTGTTAGTGCACTAAGTGAAATCAAGAAACTCAGAAAAAGAAATCAGAAGTTGAAATTACAGCAGCAAGAAGACAATGAATCTAAGGTTATTGCATCTCAAGCTCTTGAAGAAGCTGAAAAGAAGATTGTTGATCTAAAAATTCAGATTGAAGAAGCCAAAAAGATTGAAGAAGATGTTAGAAATCTGCTCAAAATGAAGGGAGAAAACTGTGAAAGACTCGAAGCTAAAATAGTTTCTCTTAGGAAATTAAACAAACCAAATTTGTAGCTGAATAATGAGATAAAAAATCAGAAAATTTCTATTTCATTGGACAAGATCATTAGCTCACAAAAGTCTTCTGCCGATAATGGTGGAGTTGGATTTGAAGAAGGTCAAAGTTCCAAGCCAACAAATGAAGAAAAGCAAAAGAGCAACTTTGATAGCACAAAAGGTTCGCAATCAAAAATTAGAAATAGCACTTTCAAAAGACCTCCTATTTCAAGGCAACCTCACATGACCAGGTTTAACAATTCTTTCTTTTATGGGTATTGTTTTTCATGCAATCATTTTGGTCACAAGGCAACAAATTGTAGAGTTTATGCAATAAATGATTTCAGATATGTGAATAGAAATCAAGGATTCTTGAATAGGAATTATTTTGCTCTTTTGAGGAATTACAATATTATATGTTACAAATGCAATAACTTTGGTCATATTGCAAAGACTTGTAGAAACAATTTTGCAGAATCTTTCAAGCAAAGTAAAAAGAAAGAGCAACAGGTGGCCGAAAGAGAAGTTGATAAGAAGGTTTAGAGGAAGAAGAAAGATGAAGAAAAAGTTGAATCAATAATTGTGCAAACAGCCCTACATGCATAGAATGAGAGTGATCATTGCTACATTGATAGTGGCTTTTCTAGACATATTGCAAGAGACAAAAACAAGTTTCTCATGTTGAAGAAAACGAATGGTGGTGGTATAGTAAGGTTTGGAGACAATCCATATGCAAAAAATTCAGTTAAAGGCACTCTAATTTTGAATGACGGAAGAACAAAGGTAGAGAATGTTTTGCATGTTGAAGGTTTAAAACATAATTTACTGAGTGTGAGTCAAATGTGTGATCAAGGACACACTCTTGTTTTCAACTTTGATAGTTGTGAAACTAGTAAGGATGGTAGACACATTGTTGAAGCTAGTAGAGCTGCTAACAATCTTTATATTCTTATATTCTTGATGACATTGAAAGTGAGAAGTGTTGTTTGAGTCAGGAAAATGAAGGGTGTTTATTGCACAGAAGGATGGGACACTTGAATTTTGATAATCTTGCTTAGATCAACAGAAAGGAAACGTTTGAATATTTGTAGGAGAAGTTGGGAGTGATTTCACTCCATCTTTGAGTTGCTGTTTAGACTCAGGAGGAGCTTTCATTGTTATATTTTATCAGCCCCATTTCAATTATGCAGGTTGTTCAGTTTGTTATTGATGTCAAAGGGGGAGTAGTATTAGTTTTAGAAGGTGGTTATTGAGTTAGGGTAGCAATTTGGTTTTAGGTGTTGCCATCAATGACAAAGGGGGAGATTGTTGAACATTTTGTCATTGATGTCAAAGAGTGAATTTGCGGGTGATGATGCTAGTCTTGCAGAGTTCATCCTGATATATAAATAAGATGGTATGCTTGATTATTTGTGGCAGACTATTTGTTTTGTCAGCTTTGAATTGTCAAAGTGTGTCAGTGTTGAAATGTCTTCTCCTTTGTGCCATGTCAGCTTTGAATTTTCAAATGGTCGAGTCATTTTTCTTTGATGGCTTGAATGTCATTTGCGTATTCTTGTGTATGGGGCAGCTTCATTTGTTTATTTTCACTCTATTCAAGGCGATGGTGGCAGATATTAATAGCAAATTATCCCTGACGTCTCTACGGCTTCAGTGTTGTAATTGACGATTTCATTGAGGGTAGACTTTTTCTAGAAGTCGTGAAAATGCCTACGTTTCTCTTGACCAAGGTCTTTGCACAGGTTTTACTACTTCGTATTGGCGTAACTGGTTGCACGTTTCATGCATTGCCCCCATGCAGGATCTTTATTACTTGGTGCGACGACTACAATGACAGTTATATAGGTGTTATGCAATTAGTCGACCTTTTGCCATTTTTCCCATAAGGTTTGTATTCATTATTCTATGGCGGACCTTATTCTTTTCATTGACGTGAAAAATCACTATGATTGGTCGGCCTTTTAAAATGTTTGCATTCCTTTTGTTAGAGGGAGACGTGATTATGAAAAATCTATTGCATTCGTTTATTTCAAATATGGGCTATAAATGTGGTGACATGCGAGTTAATTGGGGTCTTTTTGTGATTATTCCCGGGCTTTTGTTTTTATATTCTTCAATGATTGAGACTACATTTGTGGGTGTGTCGTAAGAATTATTTTGGCTTGACGTGATGCGAAATGAATGCGCATAGACTTTTTGAAGCTATGGGAGGTCGTGCATTGCTAGTGTATCCTTGGGCGCATTCTTTTGAAAATATTGCATTCAGTGTGTATGATGTGCTTTCATCCTCCAACACCATCGTTATTGGTTATTAATGGACGAGCTGTGTTAAAATGGCATGGGAGTTAATTCGTATGTGGGTGTGTGGCTATGAAGGTGATTCAATGGCATTGTGTAAGAGCTTTTTGTGTATGGTGTCAGTGTGAAAGCGTTTTCTTCAAGCACGTGTTGTGTTCATAGTCGTGTTGAGTCAATGAAATTTACATTTCAATATGATGGCGTGATTTGATGCAATTTTATTTCTTTCTTGGCATACTGATGGTATTTTTCTTTAGAAAAGAGTGTGGACTTCATATTTTGCAGGGGTAGCAAAAATTGAAGTTGTGAGTATTTAAATGTGTTGCCATAATTTAACTATGGCATGGGTTGTGCGTAAGTGGAGGCAGTAGGCAAACTTTTGATACAGTCTTAGAAGCATGGAAAGTGAATCACAAAGATTTAAGTAGTATCATCTTCTAAAGTTCTACTCATGTTCCTATGTGTTGATGCTGCAAAATCGTTTGCTCTCTTGATTGGCCCGATTGGATGGTATTCTCTCTTTTATGGGTATCAGTTGACTGAGTATGAAGTCGTGCTGAATGTGTATGTTCATGAGATGTGTTTTTGAACATACTGGTTATGTTTTTGGTTTGAGTTTGTTTTGAAAGGAGAACAACATTTATGTATGTCAGTGTGAGAGACTAAGTTGATGCAAAAGATAAATTTTGGTGTCAAGAAATCAAAGTTACAAAGTTGTGAAAACTCTCAGTGAGTTGGTGCTTCCAATGAGTTGGTGCTCACTTTTGTAATCTGGAGATTGGTGTCTCCTGGGTTGGTGCCCTTTGAAGCTAATAAAAGGAATAGTTTTGCTGTGGGATTTTACCCAAAAGGGTTTTCCATGTGAAATTGGTGTTCTTGTTGATGTTTGTTCTTACAGTTTTCATTGCTGATTCTTATGGTTTCATGTGTTAAAGTTTTAAAATACTGATTAACCTGACCCCCACCTCTCAGTATTTTCTGTGTGCTCTTCACATATTGTTTATCTTCAGAGTTTTAGGTTTTATTTTTGTTAGAGGGAGATTTCTCTTCTAATTTGAAGAGCAGTTCTACTACAAATCATTTTTGTTTTGTGTTGCACTGGAAGGTGCAAATTTTAAACCTTAACATGAGGACAATTGTGAATGGTTGGGCATAAGGATGAAGAAGGAAGTAGTCTACATAACAAAACAAGAAGACATTCAATATAGACACGAGGAATCAAATGGGAAGCTAGGACATCATGTTATCTTATTCAGATATAGAGGACCAATTTGATGACAATGTAGTAGATCCTACAAGTGATGATGTCCTACACTTGAAGCAATGCTGGAAGACGAAGAGAGCTAATTCAATGGATTGCTGCATTAAAAAATGGGAGACCATGTAATTTCTCTCAAATCTTAGATTTGTATTAGTGTATATATTGACCCATAGATGAAGGAAGGACTATTCATGTCTACATGGAAGAATCCAAGGAAAGAGAATGAAAATGGAAAGATGGGACAAGTTGTGGTTAAGGATCAAGATGAGAATTGGTGTTCTCACCAAGCTTAACACATTTTAACCATTACAAGTTCGAAGATGAATAATACTCTAGCACATTCATTTGTGACAAAGAAGAATATTCGATATAAATGTCCTATGACAATGGAAGTCAACCTTAGGATGGATAAGACCTTGCATGTCATTCATGTTGACAAATTGAGATTTGAGGGATGTTCTATTAGAATAGTGTGAACACAAGAGACCCTAGTGCTAGTAGCTTAGGTTGTTTGGTGGGGGCCATACTAAATGCATCCCTAAGTATGCAACAAAGGAACAAGTATAGATAGCATAAGTTGGAGGCTTGAATTATCCTCAAAGTGAACCTGAGTGTCCCGAGTGATGGGTATCATCCCTAGTCATAATTTGAAGAAGGATATGGGGAAGATTTGAATTTGTGTTGATTTCCGAAGTTTGAGCACAACATCTTGACGAAACCCTTCCTTATCTTGTTTATTGAGGCCATCCTCAAGGAAGTAGAGGATTAATGAGATTTACTCATTCCTTAACAGGTTTAATCAGCATGATAAGAAAATTATTACAGAGGAAGATAAATTGAAGATGTCCTTTGTGGTCAAGAATGGCATCTACATGTTAACCATATGGATTTCTAGTTGTGTAATTCTCCAAAAACATTCTAGAGGATCATGTTCCGCATCTTTGAGAAGTTGATAATAGAGAACTTTAAGGGTTTTCCTTGATGAATGATTAATTTATGGGTTAGATATTACACATCTTTGATCCGTGGAGTAATGCATGTGGTTATGCTACCAAATTGTATTGAACCAAAAAAATGTTCTTTGATGGAAGCATTTGGGAAGTTACTTGGAGGTATCATATGTTGAAATGGGTTGAAGACGGACTTAGATAAAATTAGTGTGGTAAGAGTACATTGATGTTTTTCAGGGTGTTTGAGCAATTCAATTATTCTTTGCAGACATCAAGTATTGTTGAATATTAATTAAGAACTTTATATGGGTCCCATATCTATGAGTTGTTTTAATGAGGAAATTCCATTTACTTTGGGAGATGGTTGCTGTTTCACTTAAGGTTATTTCCTTGCAGAATAAAGACAAAGGATATTGAATAGATAAAGACAAAGACACCCACCATTATTGTATTTAGAACTTGGTAGGGAATATTTTAATTTTTTAAAATGTATCATTGCCTGAGAAAAAAGAAAGACTGACAAACCTGTAGACTCAAATTTACCAAAAACACAAGGAAGAATAGTAACATTCTATTTGTACTGCACTAACATGGTGTCAAAAAAATGGAATTCAATTATTCAGATAAAAACAGAAAAAACAGCAAAAGAGTGGGAATTAAATAACAATGTACTAACTGTAAAAATAGAGCAAAAATTAATTTTGTTATTTCATGTCAAATATACAGTGCAGAGATAAAAACAAACATTATAAATTGTAAAGAGTGCTAATTATAAAAAATTGAACAGGACTTAAAAAAATCTATTTAAGTTTCACCTAAGAAGGTTTATATCAAAAGCTGTTGGACCTAAAATTGTGGGCTATTGTGTTATGAAGCACGACCTACTATTTTGGCAGCAGCTCTGTCTTTTTTACCCAAATTCTAAGGGTATAAATTAGAAGAAAAACCCTCATTGTGTTTAAAAATTTGACTTCTAAAAGAGATCTAGTCAAAGTATACCTTTATCCTCATCCTATTCAAAAAATGGTAAATCTGCCTTTGTTCTGTATTTTCAGAAACTTAGGAAATGGTATGGCAAATGTGGGAGGTCATGATTACCTGGGGTTAATCATGAGCATTTCTGAGTGTAATGCTAGTATGCAGGGAAGTTGTAGGTTATCCATTCAGACCAAATGTCAAAATCTTCACCCATGCTATCATCACAGGCAAATGTTTCAGCTCATGCATGCGCAGTTGCACTACCAATCCAAACTTTGTCTGAAATTGCCAAGGCTGCAGGGTCTTTTTTTGTTGGCCACAAGAAACATATAGGAAGCCATTAGACATTGGCTGCATTATACTGTGGCTGCCAAGACTAATTTTAGAGTTACAAAGGATGTGAAACCCATTTGGCACATGTAAATCAATAGTCTTTTGTTTTAGACACTTTCATATTTTCACAAGATTGGTTTCTGAAATCATGTTTCAACAAATAAAATTTGTTTTAAAAATTAGAAAAGTGTTCTTAAACTTTATCTCAACCCTTAGCTTACTGGATATTTATTTAGGCTTCAGAACTTACCTGTATATTATATCACAGTAAGGAAAAATACAATGAGAACAGCTTAACAAAAGTATTTCCTGGAAAGTCTTTCCCAATATATGGCAAACGAACTAACATTTTAGCCTATGCCCCAAGAGGCAGACACTCAACATCTTTAGGGAAAAATGAATCTTAGCTTTGACAAGCATTGCTAGATCCTGCTTAAAAGAGCTCACCTACCCTAGGCTGATTGAAGAACTGACCTTGGAAAATTTAGTGCATCTGATCTTCCTATAGGAACTGTTGGTAGGCAATTGAATTGTATGACACAGAGTTTGAAATTACCCCCAATCATGCAAGTCTCCTAAAATAGAGGACCTTGCCAAGATAGATGGGCAAGAAATAAATAGTTTAGTACAGCCTGTAATTATGCCTAAAATATCTTAGTAGAAGTACAACTTGAGAAGACATGACCCACTGAATCCTCTCTCCTACATAGTCTGAATAAAAATTCTGATATATCAACACCATAAATTCTTGTTTTGACTTCCAAACCATGTTGGTGCACTAGTCACACTGAGATTTTGTATTTCAAATAAGTCCTTGACAGCCAAATAATATGGCAGCACCTTTGACATCACACTTCAGGATCACTTAGGCTATGGTCCCATAGAGGAGGGGCTAGCTCAAATTTTAGAGTGGGTGGTGCTAAGAAAATTAGGATCCTTTTCTAAGCAAGGGCTCACATGGTTTTTTAAAATTCTGTTCTGCTAAGAAATTTGATGTGTAAGCAAGGAATTTCAAATGAGAAATTATAGAAACTGTATGCAACTAGACTGTCCATACTTTTCTAAGAAATTAGAATCTAAAAGAAATGTCATACATGCTGCCACATATATATGGAAGTTCCTAAAGCTAGTGGAGGAAACTTTCAGCTGTCCAGAGCCCCCACACTACAACACCAGCTTATAATTTGCAGCTACATATATGTCTCCTATTTTAATGGGAAATATTCGTTTTAATCCTGTAGCTGCAGTATTTCAATTCCATGGGACTGTCTTAATGGTGAAAACAGGAGTCCAAGCCCCTTCCATGGGACTGCATCCTTACACCCCACTTTCTGTTTAACTGTGGAGCAATAGCATACACATGTCTCTGGACAATTTTTTTTTTTCACATAGTTATAAATGGCCTCCTGATTGCTCCACTTCCAAAATTTTTAATAAGGGACTGATCCTTGAAGCAGTAATTTGTGAAGACAGCTTTCAGGGATCATTTGTCAGAGCCTTAATATGCATTTATTCCAAGAGATGTATTTTATAAGATGCCATTCTTTAGGTCAGGACCAAGCCGGGCACTAATTTGGTTTGAGACCTTACTTGTGGAATACCATGAGAGGATTTCATTCCAGTTATCTTATAGATTGACGTACTCTAGGCTTCAACTCATGACCAAACTCAAGAAAAGACTGAACCTTGCCAATCCAGTTACACCAGAACCCTGAAATTCTATACCTTTTCTGATTTGATGTGCTTTTAATTTTCCATTGAAATGTTCAGGAACTTGATAATTATTTCACAGTTTCATTAATTATTAATCTGTCACAATCTGTGTGCAGAGTTACAAATGCCTGAGAAATAAATTGCAACATTGAAAACAATAAAACCTTAAACCAGTTTTTCTCTGTCTTGAATTCAACTTCAAAACAGCATTCAGTCTTGAACTTTTAGTAAATATTTTTCTTGTAGTATTTTAGTTTTTTATTATTTGGAAGCATCAAAGCTGGCTACATATTGTAGTACAGTTCATTTTTTTAATCCTTTATTTACATATACATTTATTCTGGTTACTTAGGTAGAATGTTGGTATTTAATATTTATCGAAAAGTTTAATTATTCATTGCGTTGCCTTGAGTTCAATTTTTTTCTTATTTTTGTTCTTATCCTAGTTGTCTGGTTGTCTTTGACTGTAGGTGTACAGGTCAGATGATGCTGAGAATATTGGCTATGTGATTCCCACAACCGTTGTTTCACATTTTCTAAATGATTTTGATAAAAACGGGAAGTACACAGGTTAGAGTCTCTTGATGCTCACAATCTATGTGCAAACAAAAGATTTTTATTACAATGATATTTTGTTGAAAAAAAGAACATCTTCACATTTTGAATTAACAATGATTATGTTTTATATTGCATCTGATATTGGTTGCTGGCCATACTGGAGGCCTCTCCCAACATAGAAAAGGAAAGATACATATTTGCTCTGGTACAAACCTCAAGAGAATTAACACCTTTTCTAATCTTTACTGGCTACAGTCTACGTCTCTAAATTCACATTAAGGCAGGCAACTTTCCAAATGAAAAGTTAGCTTCATCTACATTATAAGTAGCCATACAGTGTTTTTGGTAAAATTAAGAAATTCCTAGAGTCAAAGAGTGCTTTAGCTTTCCTTGCCATGCTGCTGTATTGTTTGTGTATCCCTCAAGACTGACCCCTTTCGACATAGAGGTCTGATGAATAAAAGTTCATATCCTGGAAAAGCATTTGAGCCTAGAACAATCATGGTAACTGGCACTGCCAATGTTTTTTGTTGAATTGTTATCCTCTCAGACACGGGAAATAACCTCACCCCTGTAATTTTCATGGAAATTCCATTGAAAGTATCGTTAATGTGGCTTTCTTTACAAAGCCTTATTGGTCACAAGTTCTATGCTTATTTGAACAACTTTAAAAGCTTTAATCTAAGATGAAGTAGATCAACTATGGCTGATTTCATAACAGCTTTGCAATCCTTATGCATTTGATAACATGCCCATGGATACGCCTGTATCAATTGCGCCCTTCAATTCACACTCCAAAACTTGCTACTACATCTATGTGAATACATAAATGATCCAAAAAATCACAGCACAAACACAAATGTGTATTTGGGGTTTATTCCAATGAATACGTGTGAAAGAGGAACAAGAACTATGCTTGTATATGGCTGATCATCCTTAAGTACAGCCACATATTCACTACTTGTGCGAAGGATTGTTAGCAACCTTGAAAAAAAATAGCATAAACAAGTGAAAGAAACATCTCATGAGAGCCAACACAAGTGATATATCCTAGAGAAATCCAATACAGAAAGAAACTTCCAGCAAGAATCGACTGTCAAAATCATTTGTACAAGCTTGCTCCCTTTGAGAGGACCCATAAAACACCTATCTAGGATCCTGTCACTTGCAACTAGTGAACGCTACGACTAAGTGTAGTCTAGTCATCCATAGAATCCATGGTAATGAACTACAACTACAATATCTAGGATTACAGTTAGAAAATCCTTTAATTTCCTCCCAATTCTCTGTCTCTTAACCTGTTTCTCCAATACATACTCCAAGGAGTGTATTTATTGGAGTGCAAAGGTAGATGAAGCAACCAGGAAGTAGAGTACGAGACAGAAAAAATAGCTGTTTAACTTCTTGGATGACACTTCAAGTTCAACTTCAGTTAAGTTGTAAGATGGATTCAGCTATGACCAAACTTGTCACTAATACCTGGTCTGCATAAAAATATTACACTTTAGATTACTCCCCTTATCAGAAGGATGGAATCAGAGAAATGTCTTTATTAACAACATATAATGAAAGTCCTTTTAGAAGCATCAAGTGTAAAATAAAAATTGTCATCATCCTCGTGTAGATATGGTATCCTCCTCTGCATATTGGGCATTATTAATTTTTGATTTTGATCATAAGGAGTTATATAGACCAGTGTAGTATAACTTTGTTTTCCACACCCATAGTATACTACATTACTTCTTCCTTGGCCTCGGTCTCTACCTCCTCTAGAATTTGAATTGTCACTATGATAGTATCCCAGATTTGAGTTGTTTCTGGAATTATTAACATATCCCTTAAAAGTGTTATTGATTTCATTTTCACCAAAATTGCCATTATAGCCCTACCTCTATTGCCTCTACTTCAGTACCATCTTTGTGAGTGACCATCCCTAAATTTATTTTGTGAAGTGTTACCCTCTTTTCTGGAACTAGCAGCAAATGCACCCTCTGATCTGATTGTTATCTGCTTATTTCTGCCATTGTGTCATTTTAAGTTTTTGCTACTGCTCCCCAAACAACCTTTCTCTGCTCTTTGAATGCCACTCCTACTGTTTCGTGTGGAATATGCCTCTTTATGCATTTGGAAGACTGAAACAACTGCCTTTATTCTGCTGTTACTTGCTGTAAAGGGTGAATGAATGTGAAAGAACAGTGATTTTATGTTGTATATATAACATTTTTTCTCATAATATGATCGAGTCAACCCTAAATCTGCCCTTATGCAACTAGGTTGGCCCTTTAAAAAATATTGTTTCCTTTTCTTTTGAAAATTCACAGTGGAGTAACAAGTTATATATTGAACTTGTTTTTTGACATACCATATGTATTGAACTCTAGTTTTGATCTATATATGAAGGAAATTGGTAATATGCCCCCTAATTTTAGCAATATGCATGTTTTTAAAGAGAACATTCCCCCCCCCCCTCATCCCAGAAACTTGAGAAACATTGCTTTAAACAGAACTGTGAACCAATGTGCTGAACTCTCTCTCTCTATATATATAAACATAAATTTATAATAAATATTCTTCAAAAACATGCATATTACTGAATTCAGGGATATATATATATATATTTGAAATTTGTTTCCGTCCTTGGAAATCTGTCCCCACATCCCCATGCACTAGTACTAGAATCTTGGAGAAACACTGCTCTATACAGAACTGCGAACCAGTTTATGTGTGGGTTCATTTATGCCCAGATCTTTATACTTTCAGTTTCACCCATGACCTTTTATGGTATTTGTTTGTCCTTAAAGCTAAGTTACCGATTCGTTTTTGGATTTAGGTATGGGTACACGAATCCAGTATGGGATTTGGTGAAATTGTTTTTGGGGGTTGGGTACGTTTTGGGTACGGCAATACAAAAAACATATAAAAATCAGAAATATATACATATTTGCAGCAGTAATTAAGCTCAGAATACACCGCCATATTAATAATCTAATAACATAGCAAAAATATATCACCACTTTCATAGTCAGATATTAAAATATTAGTGATACTCGAAAGTCGAATGTCATGATATAAAATTATAAATTAAAGTTCAAACATAAAAATGTCAAGTGTTTACAATCAGCCATTATTGATCATTGATCAATCTGAATCATATGGGTCATCAAAAAAAGCAGCATCATCAGCATCATCAGCATCATTAGATGTGTTTGAAGGCAAAGATTAGGGTTGGAATGAATATTTTATTATTTAGAAGTCAACTTTTGGTCAAAAAAAACAAAACACACTTTTTCTCCTGGATCCATGTTGGATTCGCCTGGGCGTATCCTATACGAATCTGCAGTGAATCCACAGTCAAAATTCTGAATCCTGTCCGAATCCGACCCGAATTGAACCCGAATTTCGAATCCAGTACGAATCGTATCGTACTCGGAGGTTGGGAGTGGCGAATCGGTAACTTAGCCTTAAAGTAGTAACATTTGCAAGTCTCCTCTAGTTAGAAATAACATTGTCCTTAGATTTGGATAGGCTTACACTCCTTGCATATAGACTATTATTTGCCCATTTTTGATCAATTTCATTTTGAGTTGTAGTTGTCTGCTTGGCATCTTCTTTTGGTGTCCTCAAATATACTATATATTTTACTTATTTGATGTAGCTTCATTCCTTTTTATAATGCCAAGTAACTAGCAAGATTCAAGTATAGGTGATTCTAGACTTGCTATCCTCCACATGATATTAAATGTGATGTAAAGTGCTTCATTTCATAGTTAGAAAAAGTTATAAACTAAGTACTGTTCAAGTTGGTTGTAAGGTTGTTTACTTTTAGATCCTAGGTCATATTAGGTCCTTGGCCTGATATTCATTTGGTGCATTTCATTTATAGGGTTTCCTTGTCTGGGTGTACTACTTCAGAAATTGGAGAATCCAGCACTTAGAGAATGTCTAAACGTAACTTCAAATGAGGTATATATGAGCTTGCACATCTTTTGCTTTACCCACAGAAATATAAAATAATTCTGACTTTGTTTATAATTATTATTGTAATGATTACCATTTTTGTTTGACCTAGTGCAAAATATCAATAAATTTGCACTAAGCATTTCTATACTGAATGCATTTGAATTCAGAACCATAACTTTAATAATCAATGTTGCAAAGGCTTATTACTAAATAATAATTTTCTTTATGTAGTTTGAGGGCTTATTTTTGAATCAATGCAGAAGCATCACTTGGATAATTTATTAATTAATGATGCAAAGATTAAATTGAATTGCATTCATTATTATTTGTATTTGAATTATCTTTACATCCTTAGTGCAAGAGAGGCCATCACTAATAATACTAAAGGTAAGCATGAGGCCAAAGACGACAAAGATTTCAAATTAGATCCAATAAGAAGTAATGATATTATTCGATCTCATGAACCCATTATGAAAATTGCTGCTATCTCCAGCTGATTTAGTTAAGTCCTGGTTGACAAAACTACTGGGAAAATAGCTAGTTATTTCCTAAGTTTCCTTGTATGAATTCAAGTTTAAATTTGCCTACTATCTGGAAAACAGACGAGAATTAACAAATCCAGTAAAATTTGGATTTAATTTTTTATTATGTATAAAATAATAAACTAATTAAATTATTCTGATGATGAGCTCCCGAGATATTTTGGTGTGCCCCAAGAAGTAATAGAATTGAATTTTAGTGGAGGATGGAAGGGTAAACCCAGTCATGTAGGAGGAGGAGGCTCATTTAAAAGATTCACACTGCCAGCTAATCATGGTTTTCTGTGTTCTACAGCATTTCAAGGATGAGGATGGCAGGGTGTGTTTTGGGGACAACAGTCTGAGGGCCAGCTTTTGGGGATGGTGAGGGAACAGTATATATATATACTGCTGTCATGATATATTTAAATATCTAAATAGTTCAAATTTATTGCTGATGTTATACTTCTGTCCATTAACTTTTAGAAATCTCTCTCTCCCTCTCTCTATCCCTATAGAGAGAGGGAGAGAGAGATTTCTAAAAGTTAATGGACAGAAGTATAACATCAGCAATAAATTTGAACTATTTAGATATTTAAATATATCATGACAGCAGTATAATTATAACTGTTAACAGCAGTATAATTATAACTGTTAACAGCAGTATAACAACAATATGAATAAAATTAATCATGGCAGCAGTATATTGTATAGCGACAATACATTTTTTGATTTCAATTTTATTCGTTTAAATTTTGAAGTTGAAAGTTTAAACTCAAAGTCTCAAACTTCAAAATACAACTATGCCTCTTTTGGCCATCAATATCAAAAGAGCTATCTATGTCACCCTTTGAGTGAAGTAGTGGTTTGTAACTTTGTCCAATGGAAGCCCAACCAATCCTGATTGTGCCTCCTCCTCGTCAATTTGCCTAACATCTTCAAGATCAATACCCCAATGTGTTGCTAGTGTCTATTGATACTCAGTAGTCTATTGATCTTGAAATCTCAAGGTACTATCAATTGCAACTAGCTTTTCTGCTTGTTTAGAGGCAAGCCTTTACCTTTTGATCGAGTGTATGAAGCCATAGGTGGGACGATTACTCTTTGCAATAGAGGAACTAGCAATCTATGAGAGTAGATGAATAGCAAGTTGTTTCAACTTTGGTGTGTCCTTCCCATGAAATTTCCACCATCGAATGGGGTTTTTCTGTGCAATAGTGGCCCTCTCTCACCTAGCCTTTGGTTTAGTGAGTGTAGGATCTTAAAGATAAAAAAACTGAAGCCATTGCTCTTGAAGTATGGTTGCGTCTTCATCACTTGGAATTAAGAGCATAGGTAGCCATATGAAGAGAGGTTTTCATTGTGTTCCACTTCTTTGCGACAATAGGCCTAATATGCTTCTCATAGAATTGTAATCTAGGATCCTTGTCACGAGTTGTTTGTCTCATTTGATCAGGCCTGCTATCAAAAGTCTCATTAATCTTTCCAAGGCTAGTAGATTATGTATCAACATATATGATTACTCCAAAAACAGGTGATATGATAGAGCAAATATATCTACAAACAACATTTAAAAAATTATAACTCATTAACAATTTAAAAAATTTAAAATTTTTAAACTAAAATTAAAATATTAAAAAGAAAGTAGAAAAATATTAAATACAAATTTCATACTTGATATTGCACCACCAAGTCTCATCAAGCACTCTTTCTCACATTCTTCCCTTCTATCTTGATTGAGCCCACTTTTTTCACTCTCCACAAACCACCATGAATAATAGAGCATCCTATACCTCCAATATCCTCTCCAGTAAAATAAAATAGCTAGCATATCTAGTCTCAGCTGGTCTGAGAATTTTTTTCTTTGAATTATACCAAAATAATGCAAGTGAAGTGCAATGTTTACATACAAACATTTGTATGTCTCTAGCTTTGGTCACTGTTGTTGTCTTCAACCTGGCTGTACCCTTCCTCACAGCAGGCCGTACCCCTTCAAATTGGATGCCTGAGTTTATGTGTTGGGTTTTGTGTTATGGGTATTGTTTATTTGTCTTTACCAAATTTGGGCGTCCCCTTTAGCAGAGTTTACGGGAGCTGAAAGGTTTCAAATTAATTAATAAAGAAAATCGCCCCCTCCTGGCAGGCTGTACAGGTTTTTGCAGTGTTTCCAGGTGGTTTGCTGCCCTTTCTGGGATATTATCATGACTGTTATTCATCTCCAAGTAGGCGCCAGAGGTGAATGAAGAGTTTCCAAGGGTTAGAAGTCAAAAAAGAATGCTCAGAAAATTTATATGATTTATTTCGTAATCACCCCTTTGACTGTCCACATGCTTGGAGGTCATAACAACGGTTTTTTTGGGTCTGGAAAGCTTAAAAAAATATGTTTGTAAACTCTGTTATAAGAGCAGAACTGAATATCTGGGCACATCTAAGGAGGGTTTGATACTTGGGAAGAGGTCATATAGAATATTTAAGGCTGCTATGTCCCTTGGCATAAATTCTGATGGAGTTTTTGAAAGCCTGTTTTGACTGTTGATACACAGATGATTGCAACAGAAAGATTTTAATGCCTCAAAATGCCAAAATCCTAGAAATTATTTCGTTTGATTGATATGTTGTTTCAAATATGGTATTGTTGAGAAGTTCTAGTGTGAATCAAGGCCCCAAAACTGTAACAGCAGTGTTGTAAGCAAATGAAATTCTTCAAATTTTAAGTTACAGCAGTTGGAATTTGGATATTGTTCCCTTTAATGTTATGCTTAACCAAATCTGCAATATATGTCTTGTTGAGATCTTGTGTGGGAAAACAAATTTGGTGAACTTTAAAAAAAAAGTGGGTGTTCTTACAGTGGTATTCGAGCTGGTTCTTCCTGCTAGCCTGTGTTGAGCAAACTCATTAAGTTGCAGTACCTTCTATGAGTGAGAATGCAAATATATTTTAACAGAGAACAAAAGAAAAACTCAGTGGCAGCCCCATCAAATCCCAAAGGGAGAAACTATCTTAGGTATCCTTAGAATACATCAAGATTCCCCTAAAGACAGTGAATGCAATTCAAGGAATATGACGGAAAGAGATAAAGGACGTGCTGGTTCAGTTAGTCCCAACATAAGAGCAGAGAGGAAATCTGATGCTATGCTTGATATGATGTCCAAGATGTTGGGCAAGTTGAATCAAGGGATTCCACGAGTTAACCAAGTGGCACAGTGTGAAGGTAGCTCCACAAATCAGTGAAACAATGGAGGACGTATTGCTGATGCAGTCTCAGGGTCTGTTCCTACACCATTCTATCCCACATCCAGATGTAGAGAGTAGCCGCAAGTTGTTCCAGAGGTTCAGGTGCCCTTGGCAGATGAAGTTAGAGCGGCCTACATGGAATATGTTTCTCTACCAGCAGAGATTCATGATTTATTGACACTAGATCAGTACCTTAACCAAAAGAATAAAAGGGGTGGAAGGGTGGAAAACAGGGGACCACTGGTGCAAAGGGACTTTCAAAGTGCTTTGGGTAAGGTAACATTGGCACACTTTGATGGTAGTACAACTAGAGATTGGGTTCTAAAGTTAGATAATTATCTATCACTTAGACCCATGGTAAAGGACGAGGCAATTAAATTTGCCACTTTGCACCTTGGTGGAGCTGCTCACTAGTGGTGGTACCATGGCTTGGTCACACTTGGCCATAACTTGATAAATACTTATGATGAGTACACTAACAAACTCAGCGAGAGGTTTGATAAGAAGGATCCTGAAATACACTTTAGAGAGCTTACACCGTTGAAACAATATGGCTCACTTTGATACATACATTTTAGAGTTCTAGAGGCTCTTGATTATGGTTCTTGGTATCACAAAAAGGAGACTAGTAGCCCTTTTTAGTGAAGGACAAATGGGGTGCATTAGAGGATGGGTTAAGGGATTTGATCCACCTACATTACAAGAGGCAATGAAGAAGGCAAGAAGCATGGAGTTGGCTGCCCCTAGAAACAAATTTTAGTCAAGCCTTTTTTTGTAATGTCCCCATTTTTTATTATGTTAGTATCAAATGTAGCTTTGGATTTCTGAGTCATTGTTAGTCATGCGAAGAGGGTTATTTGTTGTTTTGAGGAGCTTCAGTGTATTTTTGGCACCTTCAGATGTCGTTTCCAATCGGAGTTCATATTTCTTGCAGTTTCAGTGTTGGTGCAAAAATATTGAATAATTAAGTAATTAATTTTGTTGTCAAAAAGGTATAAAGTTAAAGGCGACTTAATTTAATTATTTTAATCATAATGTAAAAGTGACTTTAGTCGAAAAAGTTCATTTTTTAAAATTAAAAGTTGCTTTTTGGAGAAATAAGGAGTTTAATTAAAAAGTAAATATGTTTTCAAGAATTCGGGGAGGAGTTACAGAAAGGAAAATCAAAGTTTTTGGGTAGCTCATTTTGCAGATTATGCTTGGGTATCTCTTGGTTTTGGAGAACTTGGTTTCAAGGGCTTGAAGACGGAAATCCTCAAGTTCTCAAGGTTGGACGAAAATCCAACTCCTTTACAAGCAAAATCATCCAGATTTTGCATTCGGTTTCAACAAGTGAAGTTTGAGGAAATTTGTCGAGTCGCGTTAGAGACAAATTTTGAGTTTCCGATTTAATGCTTACAGAGGAACAACTAAACACAAAATAAATATTATTTTAGAGGTAATACGACTGTACCATTGCTATCATTTGTAGTAGGTCATTCCATAGATAATAGTGTCAGCAAATTTAAATAGCGTGGAGATTCCAAAAGTATTGAATAATATTCCTTTGGCCATCAAATTTTCCTTTGGAGGTATGGCGTACTCGTATGAATCACAACCTTCATGAAATGTGCCATACATCACAAGGAGTCTAAGGTGGATGATGTGGGAGAAATTACTGGTCAGCAGGGTCAATATAAGTCTTTATATATTATCAGTGTAATAAACTTGAAGGAGCCACACCTTTTTAGCTTTTCGTACCACGGTAGCTGCTAAGTAGCTCACATGGCAAGTTAGAAGGGTCAAAGTACAAAGAAATACAAAGACTTAGCTCTTCAAAATAGTCACCACTGTTGAAGGGAAAGAAACATGTTAAATTTTTGAGTCGCAACTTCTTTAAAATTCCACCGCAATAATTATGGACAGTCACGCCACACCACTTTGTTAAAGGCATTGGGTGAATTAGAGGGGTGCTGTGTCTTTCCAATTGATTAGTAGGGGAGATGTTCCTGAAACTTGACTGTAGCTATTAGGGAAGGTAGCGATAATATGCCTACATTGTAAAGCTAAAGTGGGGTCATAATAAATGTTGGAGTTTATTGAGTCAACACAGCTATAAGGGGAATTCTTGGTCAGCAGCTAGGAAATATAAAGGAACCGTTGCATGGCTATGAGTCACTCTATGTGGAAGAATCGTGCCAATACTAGGAGGAGATATCTCTTCATATCCTGTGCTGCTTTGGCATGGAGTGCTGCTACAGGTTAGCTTTGTACTTCAGATTTTGAAATCTAAAAATATTATAGTATTATATGTATTCAATGTAGCAGGTGCCATCTGCAATTAGTTATAAATTAAAGAAGCATGTGGACTCAGATTTTGTAATCCTGAATATTACATTAAATGTTATCTTCATTTTTGATATGTAAATTTGCGAGAAATATTTATGTTGAATGTGTAAAAATTAATGTACAAACTGAGTGCAAATACCAAAACAATTGTGGGATAACTGCTGCAAAATGCATTGAGCATAAGTACATAACAGCAGAACATATAATTGTTCGATGAAATGCTTGCTCACTCAAATTTCCGAAACTGAAAAAATTTTGTATACAAAATTAGGGTGGGACATTACATTTTCAAAGCAAGAAGGATAATTTTTTTTTTCATAAGGATGCAAATCAGACCAAGAAGACATCATTTAGATTGGATGATAAGGCCTTGAATGGCCTAAGGAGGAAGAAACTTTGTTTCACTTGCAAGGAGCCATGGGCCTGAGTCATAAGTGTGCAGTGAAGGGTAAAGCACATCAAATAGAATACTGTTTAGCGGATGAATTAATGACCAAATTCAGACCAGAAAACTGATTCAGAGGAAAAAGAGGAAGAGAACTTAGAAGAGTCAAAAGAGAAGGAAGGTGGGGGCACACTTTCTCAACTTTCCAGCTTTCAGAAGAATGAGTCTTTTAGAGTTTGTGTAGTACTTAGCAAGCAGCATGTTGTGGGCTTGATTGATATAGGTGCTACACACAATTTTATTGATGAGGGAGTTGTGGCACGTAGAGGGCTTAAGACAAAGAATGTGGATGGATTTAAGGTGATGGTAGCAGATGGATTTACTATCACATGCACTAGGATGATTCTCCAGATAATCGTTCAGTTGGGCAACCATGAAGTCAAGGATGACTTTTATGCAGTTAGTATTGGTGACATGGATGCAGTGTTGGGTATACAATGGCTGCGATCTTTAGGTGAGATCACTCCCAATTTTCAGACCATGGAGTTGAAATTTTAATCAAAACGAAAAAATGTGGTCTTAAGGGGAATGTCGAATGGCAAACCTTGAGTTGTGTCTTTCAAACGCATGGAGAGGTTATTTAGACACGATCGAGGTGAGTGGGTAGTGGAGTGTGTGATTATGCCCACAGTTACAGAGGAGAAGAGGAGTCATCATCTAGATATTCAAGCTTTGCTATCCAAGCGAAGCAAAGTTTTCAATAGTATACCTCCTAGGAGGCCTCTTGATAAAGGGATTGAGCATGCAATTGAGATGGAAGAGGGTGCCAAGCTAGTTATAACTACTCCTAATAGGCATCCTGAGCGACACAAGGATGAGATTGAAAAGGCTATTAAGGAGTTATTAGATATGGGGCATATTAGGCCGAACAGGAGTCCATTTGCTTCTTTAGTGGTTTTTGGGTAAGAAGAAGGATGGAACCATGCACATGTGTATTAACCATATGGACTTAAATAAAAAGACCATAAAAAACACGTACCCCATTCCATGGATAGATCTTATTGATGAGCTTCATGGAGCTGTATATTTCTCTAAGATAGACTTGAGATCTGGTTACCATCACATACGAGTTAGAGAGGACATAGAGAAAACAACTTTTAGATGCCACTTTGGGCACTTAGAGTTTTTGGTTATGCCTTTTGGCTTAACCAACACTCCTGCTACTTTCCATTCTTGTATGTATCGGGTTTTTCATAAGTAGCTCCATAAGTTTGTGTTAATACATTTTGATGACACCTTGATTTTTAGTAGGACTTGGGATGAGCACTTGTAGCATTTAGATGAGGTGTTGAGTATACTTGAGGTAGAGTCTTTGCCCGCCAAGGAGACTAAATGTGAGTTTGGATCGACAAAGTTGTTATACCTTGGTCACATAATTAGTTCCAAGGGAGTGAGTGTTGTCCTAAAAAGATTAAGGAAATTATTGATTGGCCTCCACCCACAAATCTTACACAATTGAAGGGCTTCTTTGGTCTATGTGGTTTCTACAGGAGGTTTGCCAATGGGTTTTCACAGTTAGCAACCCCTCTTATAGATTTGACCAAGAAAGGGGCTTTGTATGGTCTAAATCAACACAACAATCATTTGATAATTTCAAGCAATTGATGAGCATATGTCATGTGTTGGCTATTCCTAACTTCTCTAAACCGTTTGAGTTGCAGTGTGATGCCTCAAGTGAAGGGATAGTTGCTGTCCTAACGCAAGACAAGCACCCAATAACTTATGAGAGTAGGAAGTTGAGAGTAGTGCTATTCCATCTATGGCAAAGAGATGTCTGCCATTATGCATGCCTTAGCAAAGTTTAGGCAATATCTTGTTGGAGGCAAGTTTATTGTTAAGATAGATCATAATAGTTTAATGTACTTAAATCAAAAGGACTTCAATGATAGACAAAAAAAGTGGGTGAATAAGTTCCAAGCTTACAATTTTGACATTGAGCATGTCAAAGGGAAAAAGAATGTAGTGGCTGATGCCTTGTCAAGAAGGCCATAATTGTGCTCTTTAACCGAGATTGCAATAGATTGGAAGGATCAAATTGTTGTTGAGTATGCCAAGAATACATTAGTTAACAGTATTTTTGAAGGCTCATGGCATGATGATAGGTATAAGGTAAGGGATGACCTCATATTTGATAAGGAGAGGATCTTGTTAGTCCTTGAATCAAAACTTAAGTTTGTTGTACCCAAACCAAAATTTTTGCTTCATTAAGGCATTTTGCCTAAAATGGTCTAAACCTTGTAAAAGTGGGGTCAAAACTCAGTTTTTGGGCAAATAAAGTATGGGCTTTTAGTTAGTGTGATGCCTAGCAAAATTTGAAAATTTTGAAAATTAGGATTTTTGAAATCTATTTTTAGCTCGAAACCCTAAAAAATAGGAACTTGTCAGAATTGGCTGAAATTAATTTTGATTGGCTTATTTCACATCACAATCACAGTGGTGAAGTCATTTTCAGTTAAAAGTCAGTTTAAGGTTGGTGGGTAGTTTTCACTTTTTTGGGAGAAAAGTTAGGATCTTCGGGGTCATCAATGGCAGTCGGCCAGTACCAGGTGTTAATATCTAAGCCTGAAACTCAAAGAGGAATGCTCTACGATAAAAGATGTTGGAAATAATGCTTTTTGATGGAGGGGATTTTCAGATTGGCAAAAAGTGCTAAAATATTCCAAGTCTGGGAACTTTTCACTATGTAACGTAGTAGACACTTGCGCAATCAACGTGCAGATCAACTTTACAGTGTCCGTACATGTGAAAATGATGAAGTATAGTCATATACACACTTTGGCAGTTACAACGCTTCGACAGGGTCAACCGCAGTGATGGATACAGCGTTTGCAAAGCATAAAATGGTGAAAATCAATGAATTCAAAACAAATCCGCTCCCCTGTAGCCCAGGGGCGCCCTTCCATTTGAAGGTCAAGATTTGAGTGTTTTGGATGAAGGATACATTCATTATGTTCAGTTTTCAGTCAGCTTTCCAAATAGCCATGAAGCAAGATTATCCGAGTTACAGAACTCCGGCAAACGAAGACATAAGCAGAGGTTACGAAGAGTGTTTTCATCAAGGAGGCAGTCTAGAAATGCAGATCCGCTCCCTTCTAGCCCAAGGGCGATTTTCTTTTTGCAGGCCCAGATCTAGATGCATGTGTGTTTTGATGGTTTCAGTCTTTGCAGAATTAGTTTAGCTTTTCAACGAGCTATCAAGCGAAAGCGTATCCAGTACAAAAATCCGGTTATCAGCGTTAGAAGTGGAAATTGCAGGCAGGATACATGTCAGAAGAAGTTTTTCAGAATGCAAATCCGCTCCCCTGTAGCCCAGGGGCGATCCTGAATAAGACCTGTTTGATGGATGAATTTGCAATTGAGGTCTTCCTGAGATCTCTTCCAGCTCAGTTCAGTTTTGCAGTGTATCCGTTCACAAGACGATCCGATGTTCTGAGTAACTGTGACAGAGGTCCTACCGAGCACGTAAAACAGAGGATGGTGAAGCGTAGCTACACAAAGCTGCACAGCTGTAGGCTAGGGGCGATTCTCCTTTAGGCCTGCCAGACGGGGTTATTTGCAATTACAGTCTTCACAAGACTTGTGTGCAATTACTCAAGCTATCCAACGAGTCTAGCCGACAGCCTCCGGGATTTGGCGAATGCTCGTACGTGCGAGGTCAAGATGATAATGCTGTGAAGAAGAGCTGATTGAAGGCAGTTCAAAAAATGACTTAAGTGTAAGAATATAATTTTCTTTGAAAAAGGCGATTTTCTTTTAGAGGCCTTAAAAGCAATTTTCTGGCTTCGTCGTCTCCAAGAACATCTCTTGCAAGTTGACCAAACTGTACAGCAAGACAGACGGCACGCGTATCGGAACATTCCAGTTCCCGGTATCAAGGGTCAAAGTATGGTGTTCAGATGAAAATCACACTTTTGTCAAAATGGTGTTTGAGCTATCACAGAATAGGGGCGCTCATTCTTTTGGGGTTCTTAATACAATTTTCAAATCCCTCATATACAGTCATTGGATGCAGAATATTTCTAGTCATGCAATGAATCCATTATTCAGTCAGTGGGGTTCATTATTCATCGTCAACGGCAGTTTGAAGCATCAGAAGGCAAAATGAAGAAATGACTAAGTCTGGAATCAAAACATCAATTTAATCAGAGGCGCCTAATTTTCTAAGGTATCAGATGATGATTTTAGCAGTTGTTGCTCCCAGCAGACATTTCATCCTTGTCATGCAAGCTTCGCGGTGGATATCTCAGCACGGTCGCAGGATCATTCAATCATCCGGAGATCAGAGTTGAACAGGGTCAGTTGTAACTTTGCAGTCAGCTACAAAATAGGAGATTCTCAAAAATCTCATAACTCTTGCAAATGGAAGCCTAAAAGATCAAAATTTGACTTTCTAGAATCAGGGAAGTGTGTTGAACACAACAAGATGCTATTTTTGGCAAAAATTTAAATTTTTTTTTTTGCATGCAGAGCATTGAAAAGTGACGAATTTCTTCAAAGATAGATATTGGCGCCATTTTTAGTTTTTTGCATGTTTTAAAATTAAGATATTATTTTTAGTCTAAAGACTCAGAGACAGTGGCAGTTCAACTAGAGAGAAGCCAATCGAATTCTTTTTTCTAAATTAGGGTTGCATTATGCATGCATGATGGTACGAATTGTTTATTTAAACAAGCATGGTGCCTTTCATCATTCACACAGCTTTGAAAGTTCGAATTTCTTCAAAGAGATTGGCGAATTTTCATCAAAGGATCAAGTTCGAAGGTGATAAAATATTCTTTTGCAGGTACAAGTTCAGATTCAGCATCAGATTCAAGGCAGAGTGGCGATTTTGACAGAAGAAGATAATAAATAAATAAAAATTAAAAAACATCTTTCTTCTTCTCTATATTTCTTCCATCTTCTCGTCTTAAATTCTCTTGCATGTTCGAAGTGTTGGCAGATTTTGGCAAAACAAAATATCTGGGTTGATTCAGAAGAGCTTTCTCAGCAAAACCCATGTGCCAGAATTTTTCAGGAAAATTTGTTCCAGAACATCTGTTCTTGAAGCTTTAATTTTCTCAACCGAAATTCTTTTGCATGGCTGAGTAAAGGGTAAATTTTTGCATTTCTGACGTTCTGGGTTGTCTTAGAATCATTTTCTGGACAAAACCCATATCTCAGATTTTTTCGTAAAAATTCTCATCCGACAAGCTATTTTTAGCCTCAGCAGGCTATTTTTGGCTTTCCAGAAAAGTTGTCAGAATATAGCCGTGTGCACAGTCAACAGGCAAGTTTTTCAGAATGCAGTTCACTCAGCTCGAATTCAAGACCAAATCGGTCTTAACCCACGACTTCATCGGAACAGTTGATACAGATCTACATAAGGTGTTGCCGGAGGTAGTTTTGGATCCACTCAAAATCAGGGATTCAGTTATCAAGAATATTCAGCAATCCGGGTTACTTGAGGCCGCTTCCATACCTATTTCGGTGCATTGCGTGGAGTTTGTAATATCTTGCATCAAGCATTACAATTCCGCTACACGAGAGATACGGTCAATAGATGGACGTGTCATATGCAGTCTCAAACCCCTTGATATCGAGCGAAGTCTGGATATTCCTCAACATTCGGATGGGATGGTCATTTCCATGAGTCAGAGCGAGCAGGCATTCAATGCTGGACTGGATAAGTGTCAGAACAAGATGATAGAGAGGTGGCTGAAACAAAAGAAGAGCAAGTTGCCAAACAACTTGGGTCGTGGCGAGTGTAAGGATGAATACAATATTTTGATTACACTGCTTAATCGTGTCTCAGGTCATGCAGATGCAAACAAATTTCACCCGTGGATGTATTATATCATTGGTAGAATCATCTCTGGGCAAGAGCATTATGACTGGGCATCCTTCATCAGCGATGCTATTCACGAGCAAATCACCGGTTTCCTAGCTGCGCATCAATTTCATATGTGTTCTTACCTGGTGTACTTGATTGCTTATCAGAATCAGTTTAACGGTTTGAATACGGTGGGCATACTCAGTGTACAGAAAGTCTATCGTTACTATGACCAGCTTGAGTTCACGAAGGCTGAAAGTCATTTTAAACGTGTACAAGAGGCTTTCTTGACTTATACAGTGAGAAACTTGGACCGGGAGTTGCATATTCGCATCTCGATAGTTGCTAGAGCAGCAATGAAGAATTGGGCAGATTGGTACATTCAGTTCCCTACATACACCTATATCCGTGTCTATGGATACACAGGAAAACCAGCTATGTTACCATGTTATCCTTCGGATAAAACGATATTCATGGAGTTCCTGAGGCAGCTGTACGAAGTTCACAAACGTTTGCGCATCAAGCGTAAACCAGCTGCCGAGTTTCCTTTGCAATTCGGGATGTATTGGTGTAAGACGGCAATTGATGCTAAGACCGTAGGTCAAGAGTTAGAAAATTGCAAACTCAAGTACCTGGTGGATACACGCACATATGATCCTTGGGGTCATTACGCAGCTCGCCTAGGTAATCTATCTTATCACAAATCTACGATGGAAGATTACTGGGTGAATTGTGAGGATGATTTCGAGGTTCGCAGACGTAGCTATGGCAGGTTCTCTCTTCCACAAGTTTTTGTTTTCTTGGCAGAAGATGTGGAAGGATTGACAGAAGATGAGGGAGATACACTTCCTCAATTTTACAGAGAGCAGGTTGATGGACAACCATTGCCATTAGTGAACTGGTATGCCAAAGAGTTCACATCAGTAAAGGAAAGATCGAGCAGGGTCATCCAAAATAGTACGCTTTATTTAGAAAGCAGAAGGTTGAGAAAGGCATCCATGCCTAGAGCAGAGCCGCCACCAGAAGGACTTGTATTGCCTTCTTCTTCAAAACCTAAGCAGAAGAAGAGGAGTAATCCTCCTAAAAAGAATCCAGTGCCTAGTAATTCGAAGGGAAAAGCATCTGTTGCGATTCCACATGTAGAGCCAGTCAGAGAAGTTATTCAGACTTCTCCACAGCTTGAGGTTCAGCCCCGTATGCCGTCACCGACACCATTAGAGCAGCCTCCCATTCCAATTCACATTGATTTGGACATGGATTCACCTCCTCGCAGCGATTCTTTTACACATTCACATTCATCAGATCCTCCTGCGACTAGTACAGATCATTCTAGTGGGATTAGTCGGGATTCATCTTGGCTTGAGAGTCAACTGGGAAGAAAAAGGAGACAACCATCTTACATACTTGATCATTCAGATTTCGATCATGACCATCAAGATGTGCCTGAAAAGAGGATCAAGAAACAGATACATATTGGGAGAAGTGCAGATAAGGAATTCATTGTTGAGACTGCTGCACCTCCAGAAGATAAGAGTCAAGACTTCATGGAAGCTCAAGACTTCGAAGTTATCACAGTTCATTTCAGTAAGAGTACTTGTCAGACAGATATTGATCTCCTACAGGTTGCTACAGATAGCGCCAAGGATAGGATGGTGAAAGATGGTGAAGATAAATCAGCTCTCAAGGCTGAAATACAGCAGCTTCGCCAGTACATTTCTAGCCTTGTACACAGGACAGGGGATGTTGTCACCGCGCTTCCACATATGTTAGAACCACCAGCAGAGCAGGGTCAGATTGATCTCTTGGTTGCATATGGTAAGCGATTGGAGGAATGGGAAGAGGAGTTTGTTGCTAGAGGCCGCCTTGTACTTACAGAATTGTATCAATTGCGGTATAATGCACGTGAGCTTCGTCTACGACTTCAAGATGAGGAACGTGATTTGGCCATTAGTAGACCCAGGGATGAGATTCTGATTGCCAACTTGGGAATGTCATTTGATTCAGTCACAGAGGCAGAAGATAAAGAAGAGGTCTACATTTGGAGAACACAGTTGATCTTCAAGGCAGAGATAGAAGGAAAGATAGCATCTGAGGTGGCTGAGAGCAGAGAGCATGTTACTAGTGCACTCCGCTATATAAGAGACTTTGTGTCTCAATTACCATGTGTATATCAGCGTGTGGGTGGTGACTATGTTGAGCTTGCTGACATCCAGTTAGAGCTCCAAGCACTTATTCACGGTATTTTCAGTGGTGAGACCGTTGGCTGTAAGATGAATCAGCTTACAGCCATGTCAACATTGTTTGATGAGGCAATCAGGAGAAAGGGTGAGTTCCAGTGTCAGATGACTAATGGAGAAGACATGCTGCACAGACATAGGATTCTTCGCCAGAGCTTCAGTTCCCCAGATGGAGATGCAGTCAACGACCTCGTAGATGGGTTAATTTCTCAAGATCAGGGCCAGTAGACTTCAGTTAAAGGCGTCCCACCTTTTCCAAGATAGACATTAGACACAGGAGTTAAACTCGAGGCTTCTTTCCGAGTTAACTGGTTGTTACACATTGCATGCCATGTCTTTCTTGGAAATATCTACATATACTTGGAGATTAGATTAGATTTTTCAGTTGACTGATGATAGCATTCCAGTTGACTTGCTTTCAATAAGGACGTGCATGTTGCACCTTGTCCATTTAGATTAGATGTTTCAGTTAACTGATGATAGTTTCCCAGTTAACTGTATAGTTTCATTCAATTAGGGTTTAGGAATAAGATCTTGCATGCATTGCAAGACTTTAGTTGACTCAAGGTGATTTTAGGGTTGCCTACACCTTGAAGTCTATAAATAAGAGCTTTAAGCTCATTTGTAATTTAACTTTTGCTTGATAGCATACATGCTGCGCCTACCTTGCCTGTAGTATTGCTATTATTGTATCTGTTCAAAGAGTAATTGCTGTTATAATAAATTGTTGCGCCTACCTTGCCTTCATGTTATTGTTATGGTGTTTATTCGACCTTAGTTAAATGGGGTTGCTGGTTTGATCGTTATTGCATGCGTGTTGCGTCTATACAATCTACTGTCCCAGTTGCTTACCTTTTGTTTTTGTTGATTATAAGCCTATTCAGAAGAGCAAATAGTTGCGCCTACCTTGCCTTCATGTTGCGAAACTGTACTCAAAGCTTATCGTATGATGTGTGTTATAGTAGACTCATTCAGCCAAGCAGATAGTTGCGCCTACCTTGCCTTCATGTTGTGAAGCTGTACCAGGTTTACCGTTCATTTGTTTGTTTTAATAAACTTCTTCCCGGATTAGCAAATAGTTGCGCCTACCTTGCCTTCATGTTGTGAGCCCGCACCTGGAGTTTATCGTACAATACATTCCTGCTCCATTTCCTCATGCTCTGTTTCTTGAGGAAATTGGATAGATATTAAAGAAGTTAGCTTAGTTGTAGTTACATGATCTGCGAAACCAGAAAATACTTAGCTGCAACGTTCTAGGTTTTCTTAACCTTGTGCCTCTACCAGCTGAGAACAAAAAGATAGGACATTAGTTTAGTTTTCTATTTCATTCATTCCAGCACAACGAGGGAGCTTCCCCTCCTAATTTGAAGAGCACTCATTACGTAGTGTGCATAGCTGTCCGTACAAACTCACACTCCAGAGGTGTTAGTTCTTACGCCAACACATGCCAAGGGACATAGCAGCCTTGAATATTTTGTATGACCTCTTCCCAAGTATCAAAACCTCCTTAGATATGCCCAGACTTTCAGTTCTGCTCTTATAACAGAATTCACAACCATTTTTTTAAGCTTCCCAGACCCAAACAAACTGTTGTTATGACCTCCAGGCATGTGGACAGTCACAGGGGCGATTATAAAATAAATCATATAAATTTTCTGAGCATTCTTTTTTGACTTCTAACCCTTGGTAACTCTTCATTCAACTCTGGCGCCTACTTGGAGATGAATAACAGTCATGATAATATCCCAGAAAGGGCAGCAAACCATTTCTAAACACTGCAAAAACCTATACAGCCTGCCAGGAGGGGGCAATTTCCTTTATTAATTAATTTGCAACCTTTCAGCTCCGGTAAACTCTGCTAAAGGGATTGCCCAGCTCCAGTAAAGGCAAATTAACAATACCCACAACACAAAACCCAACACATAAACTCAGGCGTTCAATTTGAAGGGGCACAGCCTGCTGTGCGGAAGGGTATGGCCAGGTAAAAATGACATGCAATGTAATTTTCAAACCACACAAAAATCCTCTAAAAACCAACTAATAACCACACCCAAAAATTGATCATCAAAATACCTCATAATTCATCTTTGAAAGGCCTAGAAACTCAAACTCCATTAAACCCCAATGTGTTTGCAGAATGAAAAACACCCAACCAGCTAGGATGGATCTTGCACCATCGAAACCAGTGAGGATGAGGAGTGTTTTCGTCCTCAATCAATTCCTAGAAGAACTGATTGTTCACTCCGACAACATCCTGTTATGTGTGCGATTTCGAATGACAGAAATGACAAAAATGAGAGTCAAAACTCCATTATATAGAGTTGGAGGGAAAAAAGGCTCTTTTAAAATTTCAAAAATTATAATTCCCCTCGAAAAGGGCCCATCCAATTTTAAAACATTCTGAGTCCCCAAAGTACTTTTCCCTAGGCATCCAACTTGGGGAAACAACATTTCACTTAATAATATTAAACACTAAAGTAATATTTAACATTACTTTAGAACTTTAGTGCAAATATTCACTGTTCCATGGGGATGCATCCCCCCCTCCCCCCTCCCCAAATCCGCATGTTTTCAAGACAAGGACGTCTCTGGGATATGGGGATGTGGGAAGGGGAAGGTGTCCCTTCACCACTCCGCCACCACTGCCAAGATGCCCAGGCATCTCCCACGGCCGACAGGGTAGAAAATGTTAAAAAAAAAATGGTATGGCTGCCCAAGGCCAAACCCTATGGCAATGGACCCCACCAAAGCTTCCCAAACCCTATAAGACACCCTCAAATCCCCACAATTACTCACAAATTCATTCCAACAGAAAGGTTGAAGAGGAGCAAAGCAGTGGGAGTAAAGGAGTGGAAGAGTGAGAGTGAAGTGTTGCAAGTGCAAGAAAGTTGAGGAGCAAGAAGAAGAGAAAGAAGCTTAGAAGAGGGATTCTACACCAAGTTGGGAGGATTTTTCAAGCATAAGGTAGGATTCTATAAGGTAGGATTTTGCAAGTGCATTAACAAATATCATATTAAATTTTAATTGTTCAATGTCCATTGTTCATATTGTCATCAACATTTAAAAAATGAAAAATAAAAATCATATTCATAGACATGGCCACAAGCTCAAATTTAAAAAAAAATATTTTGACATTTGTCAAACTAGGATGAAACTTTTGTCTATCCTCTGCTTTTGCGCTTCGTGTGACCTATGGTAAGAAAAACAAAGGTGAAATCCTAGGTTGACAAAGATTAAGAACAAATATTTTTATTTGTGTATCCTCTGCTTCTACGCTTCGTGCAATCTGAAGTAAGAAAAACAAAAAGAAAATCTGTGTCTTAATCCTTTGCGTTATGCTACGCAGCTGCATGCAAAGTTTGAATTTTGAATTTTAATTTTAGAATTATAAACTTATAAATTTTATATTGTTTATTGTAGTGACAAAATGAGTTCTCATGGCATGAGTGAGGATGAGCTTGAGGTTCACTCTCATAGTGAAATTGAATCTAATTATGCACCTAACGCTGATTAAAATGTAGAAGCAAAGAGGGGTGATTGTATGACCCAAACCACAAGTTCCATGACTAGTGCAACTGCAAATATGAATTGCCCCTCCACAATACTGGCAGATTTTACTAAGGGTCCCTTTGATCCTAAGTTTCCTGTGAAACGATTTGCAACAAAATTACAGAGCAAGCCTAGGACATCTGGGGGCTCATGGTTGTGGAAGTGCCACTTTTGTGACCTTGAAATTCAATGCAAGATTAGCAGAGTTAATGCCCACCTCCTTCATATCCAAGGAAAAGTGTGGAAATATGTGATTTTTTGGCATCACCGACTAACTTGAAATTCAGGGCTAAGGTATGTAGGCTATGGGGTGTTGGTGGTGAAGACAATGCATCTGCACCTATATTTGTTTCTTTGTCTCATAGGCCAAGGGGCCATCAGAGCCAGCCATACGGTTCTACTTCTACTTTGTAGAGGCAATTTATACATATGCCATCTTCTACTTCAGGGGCCCATGCAGCAAAGGCTAAGGGGAAATGCAAGTTGGCTCCTAACCAATAGCTAAATTATTCAGTGTGCAAATGAAGGATGATGCAAATGATCCCATTGGCAATTTTTTCTTTCCCAATGGCATTCCATTCCATGTGGCTCGATCTCCTTATATAAGGAGGCGATGGCGATGGCGATGGCGATGGTAGCAAGGGCAAGCCCATCATATGTGCCACCAAGGGAGACAATTGAGGGCCACAATCTTGGATAAGAACTATTCCAAGATAAGTGTGTTAATGGAGAAAATGAAGGAGTGTTGGGTGGCAAATGGATGCAGTATTGTCATGGATGGGTGGACGGACATTAGGCAAAGTCCGCTCATCAATATCATGGTTACATGTTCAGAGGGTCCATATTTTCTTAAGGCAAATGATTGTTTAGGGCATCAAAAGGATGTCGATTTTCAGTTTCAAATCCTCAAGAATGCTATTGAGGAGGTTGGGCCAAAATGTGGTCCAAGTAGTGACAAATGTCGCCCATGTGTGCAAAGTTACAGGTAAATTAATTGAGGCAGCTTATAGACATATTTGGTGTACTCCTTGTTGTGTGCATGCCATGAATAATGTACTCAAGGACATCGGAAAGATTAATTGGATCAAATCAATGGTCAATGATGCTACAAATGTGTAGATGTTTATTTGCAACCACCACACCTCACATGCACTCTTCAAGACCTTCTTTAAGAAGGAATTCTTGAAACCTGTCAATACTAGATATGCATCCTATTTCATTCTCTTAGAGAGAATGCTTGAGTTGCAAGAGGCATTACAACTAATGGTTATGATAGAAAAATGGAATCGGTGGCCCGAGTCCAAGACAGAGTAGGGGAAGAGGGTGAAGGATGTAGTGGAGAGTGATGTTTATTGGGGTGATGCAAAATACATAGTATCCATCATTACTCCATTTTTTTGGGTCATTAGAAATGGTGATGCCAATGCACCTAGCCTTGGAGAGGTGTATGAGTGCATTGATTTTATGCTAGGCCAAATGAAGGTTGTTGTGTGAGAGGACCCCACATTAGCATTCTACAAGGAGCACATTCAGCCAATCATTCAAAAGAGATGGGAGAAGCTCGACCCTCCCTTGTACATGGTTGCCTATGCCTTGAACCCCAAGTGGTATGTGCAAAGGCCTGGTAAAATTACACCCATACAAGATGTTGAGTTGAAGGAAGGGTTCAACAAGGCCAGCCGAAAGATTTATGATCCTAAATAGGCTAAGCATCATTTGTACTAAGTGGACAAAATTTTCCACTCTTAGGGGTTATTCTGAGGAGGCCAAGATGGTTTATCCTATTTCATTTTTTTTGCAAAATCTCAAGCATACAATGTCTGATTTTTATTTTTATTTTGCATTTTTCAGTTGAAACTTGCATTCAAAATATAAAAAACATGAGCAGCAATAGGGGTGGGAGTGATAGTGAAGATGAAGTGCAAAATAGAAGAGAAAGTGGTGAGGGTGTTAATGGAGAGCAAACAAACCCATACCAATGCCCTTCAACAATAATGGAATGCTATGCAAAGCACCCTTTAAACAAGAAAAAACCTTTCCTTCAATATGTTACACCCATGGGCCAAAGACAAAAATTCAGGGGGGAGTAGGGTGTGGTATTGCCATGTTTGCAGCAATGTAGCCTTTGGGCATTTTAATGTAAGTTTATAAATTATAACTTGCAAGATGTTTCATGATTCATGTATATTAATTTTGAATTTTGAATGCATATTGAGTATTGACAAATAATGTTGAACACAAATGTTATATGTTAAGGTTCGATAATGTATATTATGCATGCCTTATCCATGTTTTCATATAAATATTTAAAATTTCCTTATATATTTAAAAATTTCCCTATATTTTGTCCCGTCGTCCCCAAATTTGGCCTCAAAATCCGGAAAGTTGGGGACTCATCCCGCTGTCCCTTGTTGCCCTCGTCCTAGAAACTTGGGGTAACACTGGTTATAATCATTGTACTCAATGTAATCATCATTATAAAATCTTGAATATAATATAAATTTCAAATTCAACATTTTCATTGTTCAATGTTAAATTATTAATGTTCATTTCAAACTTCATACTTCAAAGTTCAAAGTTCTTAATATAGTAGTTTGTAAGTTTTAACTTTTACTAGCTTGCCAAGGTTTAATTTGTAAATTTGTAATTCTTATACTTATACATCTTTTTATAACTATTTTTTCAAGAACTATATGTATTTCAGCACCAACCTCCCCACCCCCCCAGCCCGCCCCGCCACCGTCGCCCTATCGCTGCCCCCCCGCTATCCCAAAACTTAGGCCCTTGGTCCCCCCATCCCTGAAACCCATCCCCCATCCCCTGTTAGGAAACTTTGTGGAACACTACAAATATTAGAATAAACCCAACCATCTTACGAAAAGCACCGCCAAGACATCCGAAACAAAAACTGATCGCACCAAGAAGCAATTGATATCAAGGAAAGATGCCAAGTGCCAAAATAGACACTAAAAATAGTCTTCCTCAAAGAATTGTGGAGATCAACCCAAATGGCCAAAATGAAATAGAGAAAACCACCACCATCCTAAGTCCCTACTAAATGCCAAAACACCACTAGAAGCCAAGAATAACCACTACTAAGCTCTCCAAGAACTTTGGAGTCCCCTAACCACCTCCATTTAACCTACGAGAACTTTGGAATAGGCTAACTGATGCAACAACTCACTAGGCTTGAGAAGGGAGCATTACAATCTGCGCTCCCCTAAATTGCTTGTCCCAAGCAATTACAACTTCTGATGTTGTAAAATCTGCTCTCTCCCAAGTAGCATCCTCCACAAGTAAATTTTTCCACTTAATCAGATACTCCCTAATAGTCCTCTTCTGTAGAGTACACTCCCTGAAATCAATCACTGCCTTAGGAACTAACACCAACTTACCTTCCTCATCCAAAGGAGGTAACTTAGAAGAGGGAATCACGTTATGCCCAAGCGCTTTCTTGAGGTGAGATATGTGGAAAACATTATGCACCCTGCTACTCTTAGGTAGCTCCAACTCATATGCCACTTCTCCAATCTTCTTGGAGATCTTGAACGGGCCATAAAATCATGTCTTCAACTTCTTTGATCCACTCTTCTTGAGAGTGTACTATTTGTAGGGTTGTAAACACAAGTAAACCATATCCCCCACCTCAAATGCACACTAAACACAGTGCTGGTCAACATATAACCTCTACTGATTCTGAGCTTACTAGATGTTTTCTCTCAAAGATCTCATAATATCCTAACTCTGTTATAACAAATCTTTGGCCTTAGGCACTTTGCTATCAAAAAACATCAAGTCAATGAAGCTAGGAGCCTCATATCCATACAATCCCATGAAGGGAGACATCTTAATGGACATGTGATTGGTCGAATTATAGAAATACTCGCCCAAATGTAACCATCTCACTCGTGCCTTATGCTGCCCTAACACAGTTCCGTAGGTACCCTTCCACCCATTTGTTGACAATTTCAACTTGCCCATCCGTTTGTGGGTGGTACTTCATGCTAGGAGTCAATTTGAACAACTCCTGCCAAAACAAGCTCATAAACTTGTTGCCCCTATCACTAACAATATTTTTTGGCATCTCATGTAACCTGAATACCTCCCTAAATAAAAATCAGCCACCTGAACTGTTGTATACATTGCTGAAATGACATAAAAATTAGAAAAGTTGGTTAATCTATCCACTACCACATATATACAATTCTTCCCTTGCACCTTGGGAAGTCTTATGATAAAGTCCATAGAAACGCTTTTCTATTTTTTATTGGCAATGGGCAGGGGCTGCAACAAACCAGCTGGGTATGTATGCTCATTTTTGTTTTGTTGACATGTAGGACATTCCCAAACATACTTAAGGACTTCATTCTTCAGTGCTTTCCAAGAAAACCTCTCACGAATTTGCCTGTAAGTCTTATAAAACCCAAGGTGGCCAGCCATAGGAGCATCATGAAATGTTTTCAAAACCTTCAACTTTGTTGGCGTAAGAACTAACACCTCTGGAGTGTGAGTTTGTACGGACAGCTATGCACACTACGTAATGAGTGCTCTTCAAATTAGGAGGGTAAGCTCCCTCGTTGTGCTGGAATGCATGAAATAGAAAACTAAACTAATGTCCTATCTTTTTGTTCTCAGCTGGTAGAGGCACAAGGTTAAGAAAACCTAGAACGTTGCAGCTAAGTATTTTCTGGTTTCGCAGATCATGTAACTACAACTAAGCTAACTTCTTTAATATCTATCCAATTTCCTCAAGAAACAGAGCATGAGGAAATGGAGCAGGAATGTATTGTACGATAAACTCCAGGTGCGGGCTCACAACATGAAGGCAAGGTAGGCGCAACTATTTGCTAATCCGGGAAGAAGTTTATTAAAACAAACAAATGAACGGTAAACCTGGTACAGCTTCACAACATGAAGGCAAGGTAGGCGCAACTATTTGCTTGGCTGAATGAGTCTACTATAACACACATCATACGATAAGCTTTGAGTACAGTTTCGCAACATGAAGGCAAGGTAGGCGCAACTATTTGCTCTTCTGAATAGGCTTATAATCAACAAAAACAAAAGGTAAGCAACTGGGACAGTAGATTGTATAGACGCAACACGCATGCAATAACGATCAAACCAGCAACCCCATTTAACTAAGGTCGAATAAACACCATAACAATAACATGAAGGCAAGGTAGGCGCAACAATTTATTATAACAGCAATTACTCTTTGAACAGATACAATAATAGCAATACTACAGGCAAGGTAGGCGCAGCATGTATGCTATCAAGCAAAAGTTAAATTACAAATGAGCTTAAAGCTCTTATTTATAGACTTCAAGGTGTAGGCAACCCTAAAATCACCTTGAGTCAACTAAAGTCTTGCAATGCATGCAAGATCTTATTCCTAAACCCTAATTGAATGAAACTATACAGTTAACTGGGAAACTATCATCAGTTAACTGAAACATCTAATCTAAATGGACAAGGTGCAACATGCACGTCCTTATTGAAAGCAAGTCAACTGGAATGCTATCATCAGTCAACTGAAAAATCTAATCTAATCTCCAAGTATATGTAGATATTTCCAAGAAAGACATGGCATGCAATGTGTAACAACCAGTTAACTCGGAAAGAAGCCTCGAGTTTAACTCCTGTGTCTAATGTCTATCTTGGAAAAGGTGGGACGCCTTTAACTGAAGTCTACTGGCCCTGATCTTGAGAAATTAACCCATCTACGAGGTCGTTGACTGCATCTCCATCTGGGGAACTGAAGCTCTGGCGAAGAATCCTATGTCTGTGCAGCATGTCTTCTCCATTAGTCATCTGACACTGGAACTCACCCTTTCTCCTGATTGCCTCATCAAACAATGTTGACATGGCTGTAAGCTGATTCATCTTACAGCCAATGGTCTCACCACTGAAAATACCGTGAATAAGTGCTTGGAGCTCTAACTGGATGTCAGCAAGCTCAACATAGTCACCACCCACACGCTGATATACACATGGTAATTGAGACACAAAGTCTCTTATATAGCGGAGTGCACTAGTAACATGCTCTCTGCTCTCAGCCACCTCAGATGCTATCTTTCCTTCTATCTCTGCCTTGAAGATCAACTGTGTTCTCCAAATGTAGACCTCTTCTTTATCTTCTGCCTCTGTGACTGAATCAAATGACATTCCCAAGTTGGCAATCAGAATCTCATCCCTGGGTCTACTAATGGCCAAATCACGTTCCTCATCTTGAAGTCGTAGACGAAGCTCACGTGCATTATACCGCAATTGATACAATTCTATAAGTACAAGGTGGCCTCTAGCAACAAACTCCTCTTCCCATTCCTCCAATCGCTTACCATATGCAACCAAGAGATCAATCTGACCCTGCTCTGCTGGTGGTTCTAACATATGTGGAAGCGCGGTGACAACATCCCCTGTCCTGTGTACAAGGCTAGAAATGTACTGGCGAAGCTGCTGTATTTCAGCCTTGAGAGCTGATTTATCTTCACCATCTTTCACCATCCTATCCTTGGCGCTATCTGTAGCAACCTGTAGGAGATCAATATCTGTCTGACAAGTACTCTTACTGAAATGAACTGTGATAACTTCGAAGTCTTGAGCTTCCATGAAGTCTTGACTCTTATCTTCTGGAGGTGCAGCAGTCTCAACAATGAATTCCTTATCTGCACTTCTCCCAATATGTATCTGTTTCTTGATCCTCTTTTCAGGCACATCTTGATGGTCATGATCGAAATCTGAATGATCAAGTATGTAAGATGGTTGTCTCCTTTTTCTTCCCAGTTGACTCTCAAGCCAAGATGAATCCCGACTAATCCCACTGGAATGATCTGTACTAGTCGCAGGAGGATCTGATGAATGTGAATGTGTAAAAGAATCGCTTGCGAGGAGGTGAATCCATGTCCAAATCAATGTGAATTGGAATGGGAGGCTGCTCTAATGGTGTCGGTGACGGCATACGGGGCTGAACCTCAAGCTGTGGAGAAGTCTGAATAACTTCTCTGACTGGCTCTACATGTGGAATCGCAACAGATGCTTTTCCCTTCGAATTACTAGGCGCTGGATTCTTTTTAGGAGGATTACTCCTCTTCTTCTGCTTAGGTTTTGAAGAAGAAGGCAATACAAGTCCTTCTGGTGGCGGCTCTGCTCTAGGCATGGATGCCTTTCTCAACCTTCTGCTTTCTAAATAAAGCGTACTATTTTGGATGACCCTGCTCGATCTTTCCTTTACTGATGTGAACTCTTTGGCATACCAGTTCACTAACGGCAGTGGTTGTCCATCAACCTGCTCTCTGTAAAATTGAGGAAGTGTATCTCCCTCATCTTCTGTCAATCCTTCCACATCTTTTGCCAAGAAAACAGAAACTTGTGGAAGAGAGAACCTGCTATAGCTACGTCTGCGAACCTCGAAATCATCCTCACAATTCACCCAGTAATCTTCCATCGTAGGTTTGTGATAAGAGAGATTACCTAGGCGAGCTGCGTAATGACCCCAAGGATCATATGTGCGTGTATCCACCAGGTACTTGAGTTTGCAATTTTCTAACTCTTGACCTACGGTCTTAGCATCAATTGCCGTCTTACACCAATACATCCCGAATTGCAAAGGAAACTCGGCAGCTGGTTTACGCTTGATGCGCAAACGTTTGTGAACTTCGTACAGCTGCCTCAGGAACTCCATGAATATTGTTTTATCCGAAGGATAACGTGGTAACATAGCTGGTTTTCCTGTGTATCCATAGACACGGATATAGGTGTATGTAGGGAACTGAATGTACCAATCTGCCCAATTCTTCATTGCTGCTCTAGCAACTGTCGAGATGCGAATATGCAACTCCCGGTCCAAGTTTCTCACTGTATAAGTCAAGAAAGCCTCTTGTACACGTTTAAAATGACTTTCAGCCTTCGTGAACTCAAGCTGGTCATAGTAACGATAGACTTTCTGTACACTGAGTATGCCCACCGTATTCAAACCGTTAAACTGATTCTGATAAGCAATCAAGTACACCAGGTAAGAACACATATGAAATTGATGCGCAGCTAGGAAACCGGTGATTTGCTCGTGAATAGCATCGCTGATGAAGGATGCCCAGTCATAATGCTCTTGTCCAGAGATGATTCTACCAATGATATAATACATCCACGGGTGAAATTTGTTTGCATCTGCATGACCTGAGACACGATTAAGCAGTGTAATCAAAATATTGTATTCATCCTTACACTCGCCACGACCCAAGTTGTTTGGCAACTTGCTCTTCTTTTGTTTCAGCCACCTCTCTATCATCTTGTTCTGACACTTATCCAGTCCAGCATTGAATGCCTGCTCGCTCTGACTCATGGAAATGACCATCCCATCCGAATGTTGAGGAATATCCAGACTTCGCTCGATATCAAGGGGTTTGAGACTGCATATGACACGTCCATCTATTGACCGTATCTCTCGTGTAGCGGAATTGTAATGCTTGATGCAAGATATTACAAACTCCACGCAATGCACCGAAATAGGTATGGAAGCGGCCTCAAGTAACCCGGATTGCTGAATATTCTTGATAACTGAATCCCTGATTTTGAGTGGATCCAAAACTACCTCCGGCAACACCTTATGTAGATCTGTATCAACTGTTCCGATGAAGTCGTGGGTTAAGACCGATTTGGTCTTGAATTCGAGCTGAGTGAACTGCATTCTGAAAAACTTGCCTGTTGACTGTGCACACGGCTATATTCTGACAACTTTTCTGGAAAGCCAAAAATAGCCTGCTGAGGCTAAAAATAGCTTGTCGGATGAGAATTTTTACGAAAAAATCTGAGATATGGGTTTTGTCCAGAAAATGATTCTAAGACAACCCAGAACGTCAGAAATGCAAAAATTTACCCTTTACTCAGCCATGCAAAAGAATTTCGGTTGAGAAAATTAAAGCTTCAAGAACAGATGTTCTGGAACAAATTTTCCTGAAAAATTCTGGCACATGGGTTTTGCTGAGAAAGCTCTTCTGAATCAACCCAGATATTTTGTTTTGCCAAAATCTGCCAACACTTCGAACATGCAAGAGAATTTAAGACGAGAAGATGGAAGAAATATAGAGAAGAAGAAAGATGTTTTTTAATTTTTATTTATTTATTATCTTCTTCTGTCAAAATCGCCACTCTGCCTTGAATCTGATGCTGAATCTGAACTTGTACCTGCAAAAGAATATTTTATCACCTTCGAACTTGATCCTTTGATGAAAATTCGCCAATCTCTTTGAAGAAATTCGAACTTTCAAAGCTGTGTGAATGATGAAAGGCGCCATGCTTGTTTAAATAAACAATTCGTACCATCATGCATGCATAATGCAACCCTAATTTAGAAAAAAGAATTCGATTGGCTTCTCTCTAGTTGAACTGCCACTGTCTCTGAGTCTTTAGACTAAAAATAATATCTTAATTTTAAAACATGCAAAAAACTAAAAATGGCGCCAATATCTATCTTTGAAGAAATTCGTCACTTTTCAATGCTCTGCATGCAAAATATTTTTTTTTCATTTTTGCCAAAAATAGCATCTTGCTGTGTTCAACACACTTCCCTGATTCTAAAAAGTCAAATTTTGATCTTTTAGGCTTCCATTTGCAAGAGTTATGAGATTTTTGAGAATCTCCTATTTTGTAGCTGACTGCAAAGTTACAACTGACCCTGTTCAACTCTGATCTCCGGATGATTGAATGATCCTGCGACCGTGCTGAGATATCCACCGCGAAGCTTGCATGACAAGGATGAAATGTCTGCTGGGAGCAACAACTGCTAAAATCATCATCTGATACCTTAGAAAATTAGGCGCCTCTGATTAAATTGATGTTTTGACTCCAGACTTAGTCATTTCTTCATTTTGCCTTCTGATGCTTCAAACTGCCGCTGACGATGAATAATGAACCCCACTGACTGAATAATGGATTCATTGCATGACTAGAAGTATTCTGCATCCAATGACTGTATATGAGGGATTTGAAAATTGTATTAAGAACCCCAAAAGAATGAGCGCCCCTATTCTGTGATAGCTCAAACACCATTTTGACAAAAGTGTGATTTTCATCTGAACACCATACTTTGACCCTTGATACCGGGAACTGGAATGTTCCGATATGCGTGCCGCCTGTCTTGCTGTACAGTTTGGTCAACTTGCAAGAGATGTTCTTGGAGACGACGAAGCCAGAAAATTGCTTTTAAGGCCTCTAAAAGAAAATCGCCTTTTTCAAAGAAAATTATATTCTTACACTTAAGTCATTTTTTGAACTGCCTTCAATCAGCTCTTCTTTACAGCATTATCATCTTGACCTCGCACGTACGAGCATTCGCCAAATCCCGGAGGTTGTCGGCTAGACTCGTTGGATAGCTTGAGTAATTGCACACAAGTCTTGTGAAGACTGTAATTGCAAATAACCCCGTTGGCAGGCCTAAAGGAGAATCGCCCCTAGCCTACAGCTGTGCAGCTTTGTGTAGCTACGCTTCACCATCCTCTGTTTTACGTGCTCGGTAGGACCTCTGTCACAGTTACTCAGAACATCGGATCGTCTTGTGAACGGATACACTGCAAAACTGAACTGAGCTGGAAGAGATCTCAGGAAGACCTCAATTGCAAATTCATCCATCAAACAGGTCTTATTCAGGATCGCCCCTGGGCTACAGGGGAGCGGATTTGCATTCTGAAAAACTTCTTCTGACATGTATCCTGCCTGCAATTTCCACTTCTAACGCTGATAACCGGATTTCTTGTACTGGATACGCTTTCGCTTGATAGCTCGTTGAAAAGCTAAACTAATTCTGCAAAGACTGAAACCATCAAAACACACATGCATCTAGATCTGGGCCTTCAAAAAGAAAATCGCCCTTGGGCTAGAAGGGAGCGGATCTGCATTTCTAGACTGCCTCCTTGATGAAAACACTCTTCGTAACCTCTGCTTATGTCTTCGTTTGCCGGAGTTCTGTAACTCGGATAATCTTGCTTCATGGCTATTTGGAAAGCTGACTGAAAACTGAACATAATGAATGTATCCTTCATCCAAAACACTCAAATCTTGACCTTCAAATGGAAGGGCGCCCCTGGGCTACAGGGGAGCGGATTTGTTTTGAATTCATTGATTTTCACCATTTTATGCTTTGCAAACGCTGTATCCATCACTGCGGTTGACCATGTCGAAGCGTTGTAACTGCCAAAGTGTGTATATGACTATACTTCATCATTTTCACATGTACGGACACTGTAAAGTTGATTTGCACGTTGATTGCGCAAGTGTCTACTACGTTACATAGTGAAAAGTTCCCAGACTTAGAATATTTTAGCACTTTTTGCCAATCTGAAAATCCCCTCCATCAAAAAGCATTATTTCCAACATCTTTTATCGTAGAGCGTTCCTCTTTGAGTTTCAGGCTTAGATATTGATACCTGGTACTGGCCGACTGCCATTGATGACCCCGAAGATCCTAACTTTTCTCCTGAAAAAGTGAAAACTACCCACCAGCCTTAAACTGACTTTTAACTGAAACTGACTTCACCACTGTGATTGTGATGTGAAATAAGCCAATCAAAATTAATTTCAGCCAATTCGGACAAGTTCCAATTTTTTAGGGTTTCGAGCTAAAAATAGATTTCAGAAAGCCTAATTTTCAAAATTTTCAAATTTTGCTAGTATCTTCCTGGCATCACACTGACTAAAAGCCCATACTTTATTTGCCCGAAAACTGAGTTTTGGCCCCACTTTTACAAGGTTTAGACCATTTTAAGCAAAATGCCTTAATGAAGCAAAAATTTCGGTTTGGGTACAACGGCATGAATGCTGATGGAGTTTTTGAAAGCCTATTTTGACTTCTGATACATAGATGATTGCAACAGAAAGATTGCAATGCCTCGAAACGCCAAAATCGTAGAAGGTATTTCATTAAATTGATATGTTGTTTCAAATATGGTATTGTTGAGAAGTTCTAGTGTGAATTGAGGCCGCAAAACTGTAACAGCAGTGTTGTAATCAAATGAAATTCCTCAAATTTTAAGTTACAACAATTGGATGTTGCATATAGTTGCCTTTAATGTTATGCTTAACCAAATCTGCTAATATATGTCTTGCTGAAATCTTGTGTGGGAAAAAAATTTGGTGAACTTTCAGAAAAAAAAAGGGGTGTTCTTACAACCATCCTCCCTTTTTCCCTAAATTTAGGTCCTTAGCCTGCCCATCTGTGAAACTTGTTCTCTCATTCCATAATTTTGTTGAACCATGATTATCAGAAAGTCGTAGAGATATAAGCATCTACATAGGAGGCTCTTTTTTTGCCACTAGCAATCCAAGGGAGAACTACTCAAGCACCAAATACCAAAAAATCTTAGTCTGAACTTCACCTCAAATCTTTAGTTTGTATAGTTATTGCTTGCTTATGAAAATGCAAAGATCTTCTTTGTAGTTGTTTGGGGCACAAATACCCCAATTATTCAAAAGTTAGCCCTCCAAATATTGTCCCAACCTTGTAGTGCTTGTAGTTGTGAGCGCAATTTGAGCTTGTTTTATGCCATTCATACGAAGAGGTGCAATAAATTGAGAAAAAGCGTCTCAATGACTTTGTTTTTGTGCAATGTAACCTTCATCTTTTTCTCAATAAAGGTGAATGGCTTAGATAGTCATGAGGTGATTGACTTGGATGACATTGATCCATACAATGATTGGATTGTGTAGGATGAGGATCCCATGTTACAAAATATGAAATTGCTGATTTTAAGAGGAAAGAAGTTGAAGGTGCGACAAAAGAGGCAAGAGGCCTTGGATTGGATGACATTATGGTTGAGGATGAGGGTGATCTTGAGGAGTTGTTACATTTTAGTTCAAGGGTAGAGCCATAATTGATTGCAAGGAGTTGCACCCCAACAATCATTGGAATGTATATGGGGAAGAGAAAATTACAAATTGTTCTAATTTTAATGGAATTGTAATTTTTGATGATGATTTTCAGTCATCATGAGATTTATATCATGTTATCAGCTGTTGTATTGACATGACACAAATTTTGCACTTTCTTTTTTTTAATTCAAATCTAATAGAAAACACTTTCCCAAAGGAATATTTTTTGGACTTTTATTCATTCCTTGTAAAGTTAAGGACTAGCAGCCATTATATTTTTGCTTAATAAATAGACAAAAAATATTCCTTTTCACAAGTCACATAAAAATAAAAAAACCAATCATATAGTGACACCCAAGGGGTGTAATAATACATAACTTGATGCACATGTTTCAGCCTAACTTTTTTTGGGCTGTTCCAAACAATGCAACCAAGATGTAACTTTAGAAGCACTACAAGGTTGATACATAATTTAGAGGGATATATTTTGGAGATATAAGACTTCATTTTTCTTACCTAGTGTTTGGGTGGATCTTCTTTGGATAGCTAGTGGCAGAGAAAAGAGCTTCCCCCTAGTTTGCTTATAATTTTACAACTCTGAAATGATGATATCTCTCAACTCAACCTTAGGTGTCATCCTTTCAATGGATGTTGAGAGGCCCTCCATAACCTCCCCATTAGCATTCATGAAGCTATTGGAGAAGAGACACTTAGGTTTGAGGTAGTACCCTATTGCATAGATGGGTTGGTGGAGTTGATTATTCCACCTTTGATCAATATCTCCCAAATAGGGGAAAATCTACTTGCATCCCCCTTGTGATAGTTTTAGATGGCTTCTTGGGCCCATAGATGGCCTCCTAAATATACCGCATTGAATTTTTCTCCCCATATACCAAGTGCAAAATCCTCACCATTAACTTTGATACCTACAAAGAACAAACAAATTAAAGTTACAATGAAACTAGATACTTCTAAATTTTAAAAATAAGATACAATTGGAAATTTAAAATGAAGTTACCTTGACACTCTCTATAGCTCTCTTGGCAAAGACATACAAAATTGTCTTTGCAAGCCTCTCTCCATAAGCTTTCTTTGAATATGTTGAGTCTAACCATGCTTGACTCATAAACATCTACTTCAAGGATGCCAATAAACTAGAAATACTTAGCAATGTTAGAAAATTAGTTGCGAACCTTGTGGCACCCAATTGCACAAGCTCTTTCCCCTTGGTGTGATCTCTTATCAAGTTAAGAACCCATGACTGATTATAAGTATATTTATTCCTTGTATCTGTTACAATGGGACTCACCCAATCAATTTTTCCAATGTCCTCCAAACGAAGAAGGCAATGGGCTGCACAAGGGGCTCAAAAAAGTGTCAGATGCCTCTCTTGAAGCAATTTTCCAATCGCCACGTATATCATTGCATTGATAGTGACAACTTGCACAACATTTTGCATGCCCACCTCTAAAATAACATCCTCCAACATTAAGCTAAAAGTATTTGTGTTCTTTATTTTGTTGGAGACATCAATTGACTTCAAAAAAACTTACCATTTGAAGCCACTAAAAAATTGATGGGGGTGCAGTTTCTTCCATCCATCTATCTATCTAAAAGAATTGTGCATCCAATTTTTTTCTATTGTTTCTTTTGATCTTTCACAATTATTTTTTGCATTTACAATAGCATCTTGGAGTAACTTGCCGCTTAACTCTTTTGCATAGGGCACCTTGTACCCTTCCATTGCAACTATCAATGTTGTACCAAATACTCCTAATATGGCTTGCTAGCCACTTACAACCAAAAAATTGCGCATGCCTTATTTGTTTCTCGATGTGTCCTTGTTTCACTCTATAGCTTCCAATGAATGTTGCGCTCAATGTACGTTTCTAGGCACAAAAAATTTATGTGAGTGAGCTTTACTCGAGTTAGATGAGACGGATGTGCCACGTATGCATGGACTGCGACTAGAGTCCACAATGCTTGTTGTATCTATATCAGATTTTTGTTGCCAAGTTAGGAGTAATGGCTACTTGTGCTTTGGTCCTCTCTAATTTCTTTTTATCTAGTGATGCAAGAAGTGCCATCATCTCTTGTGAGGCCACTACACATGGCTTGGAATTGTGATAAAGAATGCTTGTGAGGTGGTATTTGAGGTGACTGATGCATCCACTACGCCTCTTTGAGCAACAGGTACAAATTATAGTCCCCTCTACGGGCCCCATTATGACATATTTTGGAACAGGGTCATAGCTTCTAAGGGATTTAGTTTCAATGAGACAACTTCCACTTACTAAGGCTAAACTTGATGCAGAGCCAAATACCATTGTATATTAACTTATAATATTGATAAAAAAAAGTGTTTAAAACATACAATTTGAATATGATTTAATATTTAGAATGTAAAATTCAAATACATTTGAAAAATTGAATATAATACGGTAATATGGTAATTGAATTAATAAATTTGACAAAAATAACATTTTTTAACCCAAGAATATGTAAAACCCTATATAAAAAATGATTCAAATAAATTTGTGTAATTGTAAATTATTCAAATTATAATCAATAAACAAATTTACATAAATTGGATCAATTCAATGCAATAAAATATGTAAGTCTTACATGCTTTAAAAAATAGAAATGAGTATAAATTTATATGCTTGAGAAAAAAGGAAAATAATGAACTAACTTGGTGCAAATATGAAATTCCAGAAAATTGTTCTTCAAAACCCCTAAAAAATCCTTCCAATGTGTTTGAGAATGCTCTAATGTTGTTGTGTGTGTTCAACATGTGTGAATAGGGTTTTTAAAGGAAAAAAATGTGTCTTATCTACATCGTTTCCATGTTTTTGGTGTTGCAAGTCAAATAATTAGACTTGCCAAAAAACTTGGGCTGAGTTGATCAACTAGTAAGTGTGGAAAGAACTTGCCAAAGGAAAAAACTTGCAAAGTTGATGAACTATGTCTTAAAGTTAAACCATGGAACATTTGAATATTTTGCTTTGTCTAGTTTAGTTTGGGTTTTCTAATTCTCTCATGCCCTAGATGTTGAAACCTTACATTGCCCATCATTGATAACCAATTAGAGAATTCTCATTGGCCCCCTTAATCATTCTATGTATTGCCTCCCTTCATTGCTTTGTCACCTAAATTTCAAAAGTGAGGATTTTGATCATTTTCCAAGCTTGGTTGGGATTTTAGAGTTTCCTATCCTAGCATGCCATTCCTCCTAATTCCCTTTTTCCCATTTCCTTCCAAGTTCTCTTTTACCATTTCCCTCCATTTCAAGGTTTTGGAGTTTCCCATCTCAACATGCCATTTTAGAGCTTCCCATCTCAACATGTCATTCCTTCTAGCTCCTTTTTCCCATTTCCTTCCAAGTTATCTTTTTCCATTTCCCTCCATTTTGGGATTTTGGAGTTTCCCTTCTTGGCATGCCATTCTTTTAGAGTCCCCTTTTCCAATTTCCATCTAAGTTCCTTTTTCTCATTTCCCTCTCATACCCCAAATGCTAAACCCTTACTTTGCCCATCATTGATAATCGATCAAAGAATTCTTTAGTGAGCCCCCTTGGCTATTCTGCACTTTTCCTCCCTTCATTGCTTTTTTATGAATCTAAATTTAAAGACAAGCATTCTAAATGTGAGGGTTTTTTTATCATTTTTCAAGCTTGCTTGAGATTTTAGAGTTTCCCATCTCAACTTGCCATTTTTTAAACCCTTTTTCCCATTTCTCTCAAAATCCCCTTTTCCTATTTCTCTTCCTTTTTTGGATTTTGGACTTTTCCTTCTCAACATGCCATTCCTTCAAAGTCCCCTTTTCCCATTTCCCTCCAAGTTCCGTTTTTTCATTTCCCTCAATTTCGAGATTTTAGAGCTTCCCATCCTAGCATGCCATTTCGGAGTTTCCTTTCTTGGCATGCCATTCCTTCAAATTCCTCTTTTCCCATTTCCCTCCATTTCAGAATTTTGGGATTTTTTACTTTTTCTTGCCCCTTTGGCTTTGGCATGCATTTTCTCAAAACTCCACTATTCGAAGAGAAAATGTTACCCACCTCTCAGCATGACCTAGGATGCCATTAATGGTCTCAGATGGATACAATTATATAGAGGAAGACTTTCAAATGTCTCTTTGTATGTGTGGATCCCTTAAAGACATGATTTTAGTGCAAAGGGATATGGATGTTGATGCAAGCGACATGGTTTCAAGTGTGTGGTTGTGTGAAAATGGTTTAGGTAGGTATGGCTGGCTTGTGCACTTGTAGATGACCATGATTCTTTCCCCAAGATTGCTTGATCCTGTTGAAAGAAATATATATGCATTTTTCAATTAAAATGAAAGGGGGAAAAAGGTTGCAGAGAAAAACAAAAAGAAAAAGGGTTGTAGATCATTGGGGTGTTTTCCTGTAATGGGTTTAGGTCATTTTAATTGTAAGTTTTGGGTTTTTGCCTAGATGGTATAATATGACATTGTAATCCTTATGGAATGATTTAATGTGTAGCTTTGACATCTTTTGAATGTTTCCATGAGCATTGTGTGAATTTGTCATGTCCCCTTATCGAACATAGGCTGACATAAGACCCTTAGCTTATCTTTGATTCTTTTGTAGGCTATTTGGATGTTGTAAAAGGAAAACTTATTTAATAATTTAATTTAAATCGTCCAAAAGATAACTTTATGTTAATTTTAAATAAGGACAACTTAAATTCAAATTATTAAAATACAAGTCTCTAAAGTATTTTAAAAAGACACTTCAATTATTTTTGGAGGGAAAAGGTGTAAAAAAGTAAATAACATTGAAATCCATTAAAAAGTTATATAACATGAGTTTGGGCTATGAGAAAGGCATCTATGTTTGAAGAAAATAAAAATAAAAAATCTTCTAAGAATGAACAATGTTCATCTTTTCCCTCGAGGACATAAACTCTTGAGTTTCAAATCGAGGACGAAAACCCTCCAATCCCTTTATGGTGATTTCATATAGAGTTCACATTTTAGTAGCTAAGTATTGTTGTTTGAGTTGTTTGCTCAATTCCTAATTTTGGTTGAAGTTTTTGAAGGGCTAAGTATTGAAGTTGCAACAAATTAAGATAAAATATTTTGTCACTATTTGTTTGGGATTTCTCACTTATTGATAGATAAATCAAGCCATTCTAGAAGGGTGATTAATGGATAATAGTGGGACTCTTTGCTGCTAAACAGAACAGGGTTTATGGCTGCTGTAAGACAAGATTAATTGAGGAATTGAAGTCATTTTCAGTTGCTACAATGCTGCTATAGTGTTGCTATAGTCTCGCTAGTGTTAGAGGATTTGATTTTTATGTTTTTTAAAGGTAATTGCTGTTAGTGTTTGGTAGCTTCAGGAGATATTTTTCCTTAATTATATCTTGCTCAAGGCAGGTCGGCCTTCATCTTTAATAAATAAAATATATTTGCTCTAGGTCGGCCCTATAGAGAAGGCCACCTAGTTTGGTATTTATAGAAGATGGAGTCCTCTCATTTTGATCATCAATTCATTCACTCTCAAATTCACATCTTCAGCAGCAGCAGCAGTTCACCTCCTAGCAACAGATTCGATTCTAAGAAGAAGTGTCATCTTTTGTATTTTGCTTCAAGGAGAAGTGTCTCCATTCATTGTATTAGTCTCGGCCTTGTGTAGAGCTTGATTTTGTATGCAGTTTCTGCACTTATTATTCTGATATATAAGAGAATATTCTTTGCTGGGTTTTTCTCCCTCGAGTAGGAGGGTTTTCCTAGGGTAATCAATGTGTTCATTGTCTATGTGTTGCATTTTTTGCTTGGTTGTATTTCTTATCCATAAAACTAATATGGTATCAGAGCGGGTTTAGAGGAAATCTGATCAGATTTGACTAAGCAAAGTTTGCAGGGTATGAGGATGCTGAGATTGAGAAATTCCCGAGTTGATTATTATTCGGGGTTTGTGTTGCATATACCTGGGCGCCATTAATCTTAGCATAATCAGACCTGGGAACCCTGCATTTTGAAATTGTGAATGCCATATGCTGGTTAGAGAGGGCGTATGGACATAAGAAGCGTGGACATGAGCTTACAGCCTCGAAACTTCAAGTTTTTCAGACGTGATACTTCATTGGGTGGCTATGTGGGAGTGTATGCTCTCATTTGATTGGATAATAGTTGTTGAGTCGGAGTCATGAATTATTGTGAAGATTGCTAAGACAAACTTGCATCTTCAAGAGTTTCGAATGCCTACTAGACTAAACATGAACTTTATCAAAATGGACAAATGAACTATGCAAGAAATCTAAGAATAGTCATGAATTACCATACAAGCTTGGCACGAATTTCTGGGACTCACCATGACCTAGGCGATTGCTGGAACCTGAGTGCCATAGTTGGAAGAGCATGACCAATTAATGTTTGAGGCATTTCACCATTGCTAGCCGTGGGTATTGCACAAAGGACGTGAATCTCAGCAATAGTTGACTTCACTCTCCAGGCAATTACCCTGTTACTTCCTTATCTGTTGGTTGCAAGTTGTGGTATCATCTAATCTCCATTACTAAGAAAAGGAATCGATATCAAACCTGCTGGGTTATTGTTGGAAGCATTTAATTGAACTCTTGGTCGGCGAATCAAGATTTGTTGTTCTTTAATTATTGTGGTTGTTAAGCAATTTTATTGAACCCGTAAATGTGAAAGAAAGAATTCTTAATGTTGGGCAGTTATCAAGATGATATCCAAGTTATTGAAGCTCAATGGACATTCTGGAGATTGAATAAAATCTTGGGGCTGAGTCTTCATTATCAATTGGAATGTATATATAGGAAATTAAAGGAACAAAGGTCCGAAATGGTTCTGGCAAGATGTTGGTGACAATAGTTGGTATGAAAATAGGATGAGGGTAAATTGATGGCAACATTGAGTGAAGGTGGTGAAGATGAAACATGGCTATAGGTCTAGCTCAATGGTGTACCAATAGTAAAGAGAAGTATTTTATGTTTGTACCTTTGAATAATGATCATGGATTTAAATAATCATGTAGTTAATAAAAATTCATGCAATAACATTGGGAATAGTGAATCATTTATGCTACCAACATTGGTTTGTATATTCCTCTTCGGGGTAGTTTGATTTAATGAACCATTGTTAATCTCTTTAAAAAATGCAAGATGGATCAAGGAGCAAAAGGATGATGAGAGGTTGCATAAGGAATTCAAAGGGAGGAAGAGCTTGAGGCATCCTGTGAGGAAGTCATGTCGGCTGGAGAAATGAACAAACATGGAGACATAGCATGTAGCCTTGGGACTAAGTTGGTGGCGCATAGCTCTCATGATTCTTCATTAGAGACATCTCTCGAGGGTACAAGGTTGGGTCAGCCTTGGATGGAGAATTTGCATCAACAAAGAAGATTGAGAAAGATGAAGACACTAAACAACAAAGAACCTATATAGATTGTCATTGTGATCAACTACTTCAAAGAGGAGGAAATGACATTCAGAGGGAGTTAAATTCCGAGAACTCAGGGCACGAGTTGAGAGCATGTCCAGGAAGACGACTAAGATTCTTAGATCAGTCAATGGAGGGGAGTTCACTTCTAGAGGATTTCTTTGCAATTTCTGAGGTAGGGATCAAGAAGGAGTTCTATGACTCACTGAGAAGAAGTGAAGGTGTCAGCTAAGTGGGTTGCAGTGTTGCAAGGCGAGGTGCTCAAGTCCTTGGAAGACCTCTTCAGTTGTAGAGAACATAATTGCACAAGACAGTCAATCTGGATTTGACATTGGTAGCTCTGCAAACCTATTCATAATAGGGTGATCTGGGATGAGGTCAAGAAGGATAGTCCTGAACTCTCGCATGTCAGTAGTGCCGAAGGTGTGCATTGGAAACTATTCCTCTAAGGCAAGCATTGTAGGCAATCTTGGACGAGGAGGTCAGGAGGTTGATGTAAGTACTTGGAGCTTCAAAGGAGTCACATCATCATGAAGATTTGTTGTAATGTATATTTCTTTGAGACGGAGAAATATGAGGTGTAAGCCCTTGTAGTGTATATTTCTCTGAGATGGAGAAATATGACGACATCACGTTGTGAGACTCTGTGATGAACCCTTGTACATCTCTGAGACTAAGATGTGTTTCTTTCCACACATGGGAGTTGCCATTGTGGACGTTATGTTGAGAGACTCCATGATGACATCACGTTGAGAGACTCTGTGATGAACCCTTGTACATCTTTGAGATTGAGATGTGTTTCTTTCTACACATGGTAGTAGCCATTGTGGACGTCATGTTAAGAGACTCCATGACAACATCACATTGAGAGATTCCGTGATGAACCCTTGTACATCTCTAAGACTGAGATGTGTTTCCTTCCACACATGGGAGTAGCCATTGTGGACATCATGTTGAGAGACTCTGTGACAAAATCATGCTGAGAGACTCTGTGATGAACCCTTGTACATCTCTGAGAGTGAGATGTGTTTTCCACAAATGGATGTAGCCATCATGGACATCATGTTGAGAGACTCCATGATGAACTCTTGTACATCTCTAAGACTGAGATGTGGTTTTCCACAAATGGGTGAAGCCATTTTGGGTGTCATGTTGAGAGACTCCATGACGAAGATATCTGGAAAAATACCTCCCTAGCTAAGAGGGAGTGTTAGTGTTTGGTAGCTTCTAGAGATATTTTTCCTTAATTATATCTTGCTCAAGGCAGGTTGGCCTTCATCTTTTATAAATAAAATATATTTTCTCTAGGTCGGTCCTAGAGAGAAGGCCACCTAGTTTGGTATTTATAGAGGATGGAGTCCTCTCATTTTGATCATCAATTCATTCACTCTCCAATTTGCATCTTTAGCAGCAGCAGCAGCAGTTCGCCTCCTAGCAACAAATTCAATTCTAAGAAGAAGTGTCATCTTTTGTATTTCGCTTCAAGGAGAAGTGTCTCCATTCATTGTATTAGTCTCGGCCTTGTGTAGGGCCTAATTTTGTATGCAGTTTCTGCACTTATTATTCTAATATATAAGGGAATATTCTTTTCTGGGTTTTTCTCCCTCGAGTAGGAGGGTTTTCCCAAGGTAATCATTGTGTTCATTGTCTATGTGTTGCATTTTTGATCCATAAAACTAACAATTGCTGTTACAAAAATTTATAAATAGCTGGGTTGAGTTTTTTTATCAGCCGCTCCATCCTCAATTGGACCTTGGTTCATATTTCGGGTATTTATATTTATGTAATTTGCAGTTTACTTTCCAACTATTTGACAAAATGTACATTTTTGGGTTGTTAGGCAATTGTTCGTTATAGTTCTTGGAATCAAAATAGAAGAGCATTTCATTGCTTATTATTCATATTGTAGCATCTGTGTGGTTCATCACTAGTTTCCCTTGGAATATAAGTTTGGATGGGAATGTCGCCAAGACATGGTTAATAACTTAAATATTTTGTATTGCATTCATTTTACAATTCTGTGGTTTGCTGTTAGTAAGTTATTTTTCCGATCATTGTATGCTCTCACCTTGCCTACATTGGGATCTTGGTGATCAAAAAGTGTGAGGGTTGCATTTTGTTGATGTTATTAGCAGCTTCGGGCTGCTTCTTCCAGCTTACACAATTCGAGAATAGGCATAAATTAAATGATAGCCTTTCGGCTATTTAATTAATATGTGCATGATTTAATTCATGAGGGCCAACCTTCCTTATGTTCAAATAATTCATTTTATATTGAGGCCGACCTTTGGCATTTATTGTATTTATTTTATTCTCTCTAAGAGAGCCGACCTAATTGAGGAGATGCCTCATCTTGTATATATACAAGGCCGCATTTGTTCATTTATTATTCAAGTTCATCCATCATTCCTACAGCAGTTCACACTTAAGCAGCAGAGCATCATCTTGTAGCAGCAGTCCGATTTCAAGGAAGAACATATTCATTTGTATCTTTTGCATCTAGGAGAGGTGCGACTGTTATTGTATCAAATTCGGCCATTGCTGGGCCTGTGTTGTAAGCAGATTTCTGCTCTTATTCCTATATTATATAAGAGAATCATTGCTGGGTTTTTCTCCCTCAGGAGGAGGGTTTTCCCAGGGTATCTTGCTATGTTTATTGTCTTATGTGTTGCAATCTTATGAGTGCTTTCAGTTGTGTTATCTGATCTATAAAACACTAACACATTTCATTCTAACATTTGCAAAAAATAAAAATAAAAATATTAGTTGGGAATATTACAAAACTTCTGATGGTCTTATTGATCTTTTTGGTCACCTTTGCTGATTTGAGTGTTATCTTTGACTAGTTTGTCATCTGGAATGTAGTAAATTCTTTGCACGTTTTTTGCAAGGAACCTTATAAAAGTAACCCAAGAAGTTTGTAGGTTTGTTTATGGATAACTAAGGTATGTTCAATTAGAGGTTCTGGAACATCATTTACTTGCTAGTTTGCATGCATAGAGCCTAGTTTATGTGTGGGATTAAGAGGTATGGTCCTCATCGCTACCTTCATTAAGGTATCATAGAGTGGGTTATATTCATGTTCCCTTTTGGTTTAGAAAAATTAGACTCTACTGCCCTCATTTGATGAAGGCACCTGTATGCTTTGTGTTCAACCTCCCATTTCATCAACACATTCAAAATAACAAAAATCAGTCATTATTTTTATACCGTGTTGACTCTTCCACCAACATTGCTTAATCTCTTTGACCTACATGAGCTTTATCTTGAAAGGGAGGTATGCTTTTCTCTTTTTTTTGCAACCATGTCTAGATGTGTACTATATCATAGGGTTTGTTAAAGCAATGTGTTCAAATTCTTTATATGATTGCTTATCTGCTTTATGAAGGTGTAAAATCTTTGTATTGTAAAACCAGCATCGAGGTTCTTAGCAACAATCAAATGAGAGTTTCCTATGCAATTCTTACGGTTTTAAGGATTTATTTTCAGGTCATTCTCTATAATTCTCTTTAATATAACACTTCAGGGTATACCCCCCTTGGCCTAGAAAAACAAAAAAGTAGAAGGAATTACCTAGCCTTATCAAATTTGTGCATTGTTGTCCTTGTCTAATTATAAGTTGAAGGTCTTTGGTCTTGAGTTTGACACCTTCTGCACTCAAAAACAACTTCGCTTTAGGGATTTGGGAACCTACAATTTTGAGCACCAACAAAATGAATGACTATGACATATTCGCTTCAACTTCTTGTACTTTTCTCTAAAGTGGAGTGACATCTATAGACATTGTTTGGGAACTTGCTAAATAAGGGTCATGTTTTACTTGGCCAAGCCCTTAGGCACACTAATTCAAATATGATGGACCAAGATCAAATATAGTAGGCAATCAAATAGTATGCTTAGGATGATTGTCATGTCCCCTTCATCTAGGAGAAATAATAATATTATTTTAATTTAATAATAGTGTTTTTAAACACTGATAAATAATAATATTAACTATTTGAATAATAATAAATGTGTATTCGCTGGCCGACTTGATTTAAATTTTGAAAATAATAATAAAATAGGTGGGCTGATTTGGTATGTTCCTCTTCCTGGGCTGATCCATGTAATGACCCGTGCCCTGGATCAATAGATTTCCAATCTACTTCCTATTGGATTGACAAAGGTTGTCATCCAATATAGTCAAAGTTAACCAAATTTCCAAATTATAAAGAAATAAACTCTGATAATGAAGTCAGATTCAAAGATTAATTTGATAATAGAAATTTGATAAGTAAATGTAATAGCTGTCTCTAATTTAGACTTTTAAAATCATGCTTAACATAAGCAAGAGGCTTAGACCTCTATTAGTTCACTGCTTCTGATTTTTGTCTTCATATTCATGCGAATTTAGACATAGGTGCTGTATCTAAATATTTACTTATTATTCATGCAACCATAATGTGATGATCTTGGGCTCCTTTGAGCACTTCAGATCTTCTGTATAAAATATATATATTACTCAGAAATGTTCCATAATTATTTCATGATGCTGATCCCTAATGTTTCTTATCTTATTTATATGCTATATCTTCATGAAAGGAGACACCCTTTCACCTGATCGCTAGATAAGAGATGCATCCCTTTCTTTACAAGTCGCCACCTTTAGACACAACTCATTGCTTCATGAGACTTATTCTAATCTCTGATTTTATTGCTTAATTTAAAACTGTGATCGATGGTTATTAACCAATTGATGCCTCTTGGGGACTATCACTCCTGCATTATCAAACCTTGTTTAGGAATAATTAATTTATTAATATTATTCCTTAGATATTAACCGCATATCTCCTTAATGTATTCACTGCTACAGAGGATAGATATGAAAATGCATTCGATATTCTAATTGGTCCGGTGCCCAGCATGAGTACTCACACAGGTAGCACTCGATAGGCCAGTAACGATAAGTTGCTGACTTCTTTGACCAATCTCCACGTTAGGTAATTATCAGCCAATGATTGAGCTGCCGGGTGAGTGTCCTGAAGGTAGCGATGACTTCACATGAATGGCCCAATAATCCTTTTCCTTACGAATTCTTTGGCAAATAATGCCTTCACATGAATGGCCCGATAATCCTTTTCCTTACGAATTCTTTAGCAAATAATGCACACTAGAGTTGGCGGGTAGATTCTGTAAGGCCTCCCTTCGATATAGAGTTAAGAAATCTACGATAAGCTGCACCAATATAAGATGGTGGTCAAAGGTATTGATAAAACCATGTTTCATATGTTTGTCAAAGTGTGAATATAGCAGGGTCAATGCCGATCCCCTCCTAACCCATGATTAAAGTAAGGAAAGCCCGATGACATTCATGTAAGTCGCCTGTTGTATACTCGATAATGAAATAGGAGATTAATAACATGAATATATAGAGAGTCAGCCTTTGTTTGTGGACAACATAAATGTATTTGACTAAGCCTTTCAATACAGGAATATGATCCAGCAATATCCAAATGAATTTCCAACATCTATAATCCAAAAATGGGACATTACAATCCATTCCTTTCTAGTGCCTACAAACAGGTATAAATGTCATTTTGGAGGGACATTTTTGGGCATCTTTTGGACAGTTCTATGGATGAAAATCAACTTTGTAGCTATTAAGAATCACTGGGACGAAAACCCCTGTGATCATTGGCAGGTAGGCAAAAACCTATCTGTTTGTGTGAGCAATTTCCATCCTTTCTAGGAGTTTTCAAGAGTTTAACTAAAAAATTCTATTTCAGGTGTGGTGAATGTGATTGGTGTAGCAGGAAGACAAATCTCCTGAGCAACATTGTATTTGGGGAGCGTTGAAGCTCAAAGGCGAAACAATCACGCTTGCAACTAAGCTTGTAGGGTTTACCATTAGCAAATTGTGTTCAGATCCGACCCTACCTTGTTAATTTAGTTTCTAGCCATCCCTTGGTGGCATCAAGTATCCATAATTGAAGTAGTGGCTGTGAATCAACTGTTATAGAAGTAGCTGCCATTGGAATATCAGTTGAATTTTGAGATAGAAAAGTTTGCACTTGTAATGAAGCAATTTGAAAGACCAAACCTATATACAGATCCAACTTATCACCTACAGCGAGTAGTACCAAGAGTGGGACAGACATTCATCCTACAGCAGTGACACCTCTCATTGAAATCTATTCGCTGTCACCAAGTCTTAGGGCGATCAGTAGCTGTCACCTGACAGTTTCACACCTCAAATCTATAGATCCATTGACCTGAGGACTTCATTTCCTCATACATTGTAAATGTTGTAAGATTTATATCAATTTGGATTCCATAGTATTCCAATTAATTGGATAAGTAGTGCTTTGAGAATAATCTCTGTATGGTTTCATCAATTCATGAATAAATTTTGTGTTGGGTTATGTCTTGCCCCTGAGCAACTTGATATAATTCTGTGTTGAGTTGAGATATGGTGAATGTTTGGAAATTCTGATCTAAACAAGTGTCTATCAGAACTAACTAGAAACCTTAGGTCCTAGGGAAGGGACATTGCAATGATGATGCAAGCTAATGATGCAATTAGGATGCTCTATGATTCTACTATGATGCTCTTATGTGAATGTTTCTGGATGACTCGAATGTTCTTAAATACAACAACATAGTACACAAATTCATATAAACGTGTGCTAGGTCAGCTCACGATGACTAGTGAAAAGGTGTGCAAGGTTTAAATTTTGAATTTTAAAAGTTTGAGATTTAAATCTGTGTGCCACATAAATGACCTAGGTCAATTCCATACCTGTAGATTTGATCTAGGGTGATAAATAAAAGATTTAAAAATAAAAATAGGACACTGTCACGAATCAAATTTTACAGAAAAATATACTGCTTATAAACTTATTATTACGTAAAAAACACTTTTATTCAAGTGAGCCCAAAACATAAAAGACGGAGGCATAGGTATGGAATTTTTTCCATTACAATACTTAGGGGATATACCTCATTATTCATAAACTGTTATTTGTTATTCTCTTCTTTATAGCAAGTTTGGTACCACTGCCACCTTCATATGTTGGTATCTAATTTATTGTATACTGCTTGAGTGGAGCTTGTTCAATCTTTGTGGACCGTACATTATGTTCCTTCAACAAGTGCATATAGAGAAGAACTTGGTAAGTACATTAATTGACCACAACAATTTCTATGTAATCTTTACCACTACTATCATTAATTTAGAAATAAATGGAGGATTACAAGTACCTGAGATTCCACTAATTGACTTAAAACCCATGTGTTTGTGTACTTGCATATATTTATGACAATCTATGATACCAAAATCAGTCTCTATGGTACGGGCCCCAACAATATGTGGCTTGGGAAGTAATTACCTATTACATGATATATGGATATTTAAATAATTTTTTTATTAGGATATAGAAAATGCTACTTTCATTTGACCTTAAAATAATAACTACAATTTAAATTAATATGTATTGCCTCCAATGCATTGCTACTATTCTTGTGTATGATTTGACTTGGTGGTTGTTGTATATATCCCACATCCTTGCTTCTTTTGTTTCAGATGTTGAGGATTTGTAACTTTTAGCGTATGTTTCTCATCAACCTTTGAGTGTAATTATTGACTAAAACAATCTTTCTCCTTGCAGGGTGTGTTGATACGGGTAGTTGAACCAACATCCCCTGCAAATGAAGTCTTGAAAGCAGTGAGTGACTATCTTTGTTATTAACAGTCATTTTAATATTATCGTATTCTCAATTTCATAGATCTCAAAGAGTTCTAGCATTTGAATTCTTTTGAATATGAAGAAACTAGACATTACTCTTTCTATGTAGACCTGCCTATCGTTAAATAAAGAAAATAATAACTATAGATAGTATCATACATCACAAATTTTATATATCTTGCATGGGAAAAGGTAATTTCACAATGTTGAATAAAAATTAATTCTAACAAGTAACAACAATGAACTTTGATGAACTAATACTAGAAACAGACATTTGTTGAACATTGTTACTAGTTAGGTCTTGTCCTTTTAGGCCATGTTTACTGAGGTCTATATATTGCAAAATTCAAACAGCTTTTTTGTTAAGATGAAATTATCTTTGATCCTTTTGAGCTTAGAGTGGATGCTATTTGGATTGAAGACAGATCCTCCCTATTTTGGGAAATTTATGAGATCAATGCTTAAATGTGAAAATGGATTAAGATCATTGCTGATGCAAGAAATCTCACATAAATCTCACATTACGAACGAAAGGAGGCTGGGATTCACCATTGCTTAGATTGTATCAAGAAACCTCTATATATGAAAAGTTATGTAGTAAATATGCAGCCAATGATGTAGTTGTGGCAGACAGCTGTATATAGTTTTTGAAGAACATATTTCGGCATAGAGAAGTTTCATTGGTCGTTTGCATAGAGTTCGTTGGTATTGCTAATAGATGAGATGCAAGCGTGGATCTAAGGAAGCAAGGTAAAAGATGAGTATGATATATCCCTTAGATCAATGGATATTTCATACCATACCATTCTAAAAAGTAAAGTATTTTGTCATACATTTTCTTCTGATAATGGCATGTTTCTCAACTTGCACGAGGAGGTGGAGCACATTATTTTATTTACAATGTGAAGAGAAATAATTTGACATCAAAAAGTGCAGAGTTTCATTCACCTCTGTTTTTGGTTGATACCATGCAAAGATCCTTTCTATAGGAGAGGGGTGCTTTCTAGGTAGTGGTATGCATAGTTTGTATGCTTGGATTTGATTCATACTCAGAAGACCAAAAAATTCTGACTCAGCAAGAATTCGGCAAAACTTGACAACTTAAAAAAATATTAGATTTCTTTATAAAACATAAATTTTATAAAAAATGCAGTTACAAAATTCATTAAAAGAGTCCATGAAACGTTGGGAAAGTGATTTCTATTAAATTTGAATACAAATAGACTACAAAAGTGCATCACCATGTGAATATGACAGCTAGTTGATAACTAATATGAATTTATGATGATTGTCTTTAAAAATCATCATCAGAAATTGCATATCCAGTCAAGTTACAAATTACAAAATTTTACAATTTCCTCTTCCCAATTCTAATGAAAAATTGGTCTGTGCCTACACACTTCAAAACCTCAAGCTGAAATGAAGTTTCCATCTTCATTTCATTTTCCTCTTTCTTCTGTTTTTTGGGGATTAGAAATGCACATTTTGTCTGTCGCCATGTTTCCAGGACATCCCAGATGGCCCAAATACCTTGGGGTGCTAATAATGTAAGATTTTGATAGATTTGATTTATATTCTAATTTTCATGTTTCATAAATATTTTTTCAATGTTTTCATCATTCTCGATACCATCATTTTGTATGGCACACATGTGAATGTGTTTGTTCGTTGAGTACAAATCAATGAGCCACTTGTTATTTTTGGTTATATTCTATCACTAGTTCTTGGAAAAGACTAATCACCACATTTCAGAGGGCATATTCTGATCATTTTTGAAATTAGAGTCGCTAAAGGTAAGTGAAATATTAAGATTTATTTTAATATTTATTTTTCACTCTAGTAATTTTTTAACTTAGTTATGTTTTCTTCTTTGTTTTTTATATTTTAATTTTGATTTTCACATATGTTATTGAGACCCATTTTTTCTCCAAGACAATCTTCTTGTGACAACTTGTGAAGGTTCAGGAGGCACTTAATTGGTCTATATGGAGGCAATCCAACACTGAGAGGGCAATAAATATTAAGCATAGGGTCCTAGATGACATTTGGTGGTCTTGTGTTTATTATATCTTTAACATTGAGCCCATTTTTGTTACAATAGGGTGAAAAATACATTTTAAAATTATTGATAGTTAGTGTATTAAAATTAATTAACATTGATAGATCATGTAGGAAATAGGAATAATAAATAGAAAAATGCAAACCACAACAATTTGCAATGACACGAGATATAATGAAGAAACCCTTGTAGGGAAAAACTCCACCATTGAAAAGACCCAAGTTTGTTTTAATCTTCAAACAATCAAGTACATCAATACAATATTGTCATGTCCCCGAGATAGCAATACCATAAAGACCAAGTGTTAAAATACAAATAATTTAATAAATAAAATAAATAGCAATATTAAGATTAAATATAAAATAAATGTGTACCATATCAATATAAACATATATAAATAACAAATATAATAATAATATATAGGCAAATTATTGTTATTACATTCTAGTATTAAATAACTTAATATCAAAAATAATAATAATAAATAAATATAATAATCATTACACATCAAAGAATGTAATACATTAGAATAAAATAATAATAAGATATTAGCAAATTGGTTTTATTATTATACTTTAATGTTAAAATATGTTCAATAAAACATCAAAATAAAATAATAAAATAAGTATATAATATGAAATATCATAATTATTAGTAATAATATATTATTTTCAAAAATAGATATTATTGTGATAATAAGTCTTTAAAGGCAGCAATTAAATCTAACAAAGGGATATATTTTATGAAAAGTCACCTCTTTCACCAAACAATACATTCCCCCCATGAGTCACCTACCTTGAATGGTATAAATAGAAGGAAGGAAAATAAGGAAGAGGGAAAAACATGGAGAAACATAACAACAGCAACAATGATTGTTATGCATTGGAATATAGAACCATTTAATATATATATTATTTAATAAGCATACAAGTATATATGCATAGATATAGATAAGTTTTATAATGAATAATATCATTATCAATGAATAAAGAATATATATGAATAAAGAAATAATAATTATATAAACATATATATATATATATATAAGTAGATAAGGGAATCATTGGTGAATATACAATAATTATACATGCAGCAATTATTAAGCCTTATAAATAATGATGACTCTTTCATATAAACATAAGTAGATTATGCATATTTATAAATTGTCCTCATCCTATGATCAATCTAGTATAAGGTTGAAGGAAGACGATTAAAGAATAAAGAGTCATGGGAAGACATAGCCGATTAGGTGAGACTACTCACTTAGTTTTAATGTTTAGTTATCTTCAATCTAACATAACCATAATGCATGAACCATGTGTTAGTGTTTCATAGATCAGATAAACAACTGAAAGCACTTATAAAATTGCAAGACATAAGACAATAAACACAGCAAGATACCTTGGGAAAACCCTCCTCCTGAGGGAGAAAAACCTAGCAAATATTTCTCTTATATACTGTAGGAACAAGAGCAGAAATCTGCTTACAAAATAGGCCTAGCAATTGCCGAAATTAATACAATGAACAATCACACCTCTCCTAGATGCAAAGATACAAATGAATATGTTTCTCCTTGAATTCGGCCTGCTGCTACAAGATGATGCTCTGCTGCTTAAGTGGGAACTGCTGTAGGAATGATGAATGAGCTTGATGATAAAATGTACAAATGCGACCTTGTATATATACAAATGAGGCACCTCCTCAATTAGGTTGGCTCTCTTGGGAGAATAAATAAATGCAAGGTAGGTCGGCCCAAATAGGTAAAGATAATAATCTCAATGAACATAAATTAAATAGTCGATTAGGCTATCATTTAATTTATGTGTCTTCTAGGAATGCATTGGAAGAAGCAGCCCTAAGCTGCCTAGAAACATCAACACCATGTTGCCCAGCTGATCCGTGTACTATTAAATGTAACCAATAGACTCTATTCATGGAATGCACATAGTCACTTCTAATGTGTTAGAACCATGCCTTCTTGATATCGAATGTGGAAACAAGCTTCATAGACTGGAAATCAGCAGTGTATTTAAGCAGACTATGTAGTCTTTGACTGATCATAGGCCAAATGGTTTATCTTCTATAGATATGATTCTAATGATGATTAATATGCATTTATATTTGATTTTTGCAAATACTGGACTTGCAGGATGTATTGAATTGCAAAAGAACATAATGAACATGTAGATATGAATATTGCTTAATTTAGTTTTGTATTCTGATATACCTTCATATTAGGACTCAAGGAACTATTTGATCATATTAAATACTCTTATTGCATAATATGTGTAAATACAAATGAAGTACTAATGATTGCATAATTGGTGACTGCATATCAATTGTCTGAATTGTGATTGTAATCTCGCCAGGAGAGTTGAGTCATGACTTAAGTGGTTTGTCTAAAAACCTCACCTAGGTTCCGCCCCATAGGCCCAAAGCAAGGGTTGGGCAGTTTGCCCCATAGGGCCATAGCAAGGGTTGGGCAGTTTGCCCCACAGGCCCATTGCAAGGGTTGGGTCATGGAGGGGTGAGGGTTCCACCTAGGCTTACTGCCCCATAGGCCTGAGATAAGGGTTGGGCATTGAAAGGTGGTAGACCGTAGGCCCCTTAAAGGTTCCCCTCTCCTGATGGGTTGAGTGACTTTCTTTCTGTTTTCAATCTGCAAGTATGATTATGTTTGATTTTGGATATTTAGATATTAATGTTAACAGATATGTTGTTAATATGATGAATATAGATTCCAATCCAGGGTTATTGTATTAAAAGGACATTCCTTTGAAAAGAAGAAACCCTAAACCTAATCAACAAGCAAATTCTAGGGAAAACAAGTGGATCTTAGGGAAAGTCTAGGTAAGGGACATTACAAATATGGTCATCTTTCTAGTAATCCAACTGCATAAGTGTACTTGCAAATACATGATCATTTCTAATTTCAACCCAAGCACTCAATATATTATTATATAGGCATGAGTAAAACCACAAAACATGAATGGTTTCTAAAACCATGCGTTGGAAAACACTAGTTAATATGCATCCATATCCTTACACAAATCCCAACACCCAAATCAAATGTAGTTAACTGACAACAAATTAGAAATTGCCACTATCAAACATGGGTGCTCAAGTAGTCTTATCTTGCCTTCTCTATAACTACTCCATGATTTTCTCTAAGTCCATAATTAAATTCTCATCATGATCTTTCCATTTTTGGGTTCTCTTGCGTTGCAGTTGGCACTGACCTTCTAGGTTTGTGTTAGTGTTATCAAAGGAGTTATTTGATGTTTCTAGTGAGTTCAGGTGGTCTAGAGAATTCATATGCGATTTTTAGATATGATTTCCGACTTCTGGTGTGGTCTCCAAGATTCTTGGAGGGAGCGTCTATTTTTAATAAGTCACCTGGCCAGGTCCATTTATCATCTTTCATCATCGGGATTTCTCCAGCACAATTAGTTTTCGGTTTCGATGCATTTTGACCATTTTTGCTAATTGGGTGTCATATTGAGCTATATTTAATTAATTTTACTAAGGTTGCCATTTTAATTAAAATATTTAATTGAGCTCCTCAATATTATAGCTCATTGGAAAGAGAACAAAAAGATTTAAATGGTGTACACTTAAAAGTGATTTTGAGTGCTAGAAATGTTTTAAAAGTAAAATAAATTGCTTTTTGGAGTTAAAAGGCTTACTAAATTAATAAATTGTTTTTAAAAGGGAGTTTCTGGAAAGTTACCTAAAAAGCATATAAAAAAGGGGATTGAGAGCTCATTTGTGGATTACACAGTTTATTCTATTTCTCTGATTGAAACCCTTGTGGTTTTGGAGATCGAACTTGGTTCATCTCAGCCTTCTTGAGGACAAAAACCCTCTTGGAGATGATCAACTTGTTGAAAAGTTGGTGCTTTCTGAAGGTTGGTGCCTTCGTCCCCTTGGATAGGTTGCAACTTGTCCAGCCCGCCACAGATTCGTTACATGGCTTAATCGCCTCCCGTGGATCTTGTATAAATCTAGCATTTGTATCTGGCGTTAATAGGTTGATCTTTTGGTGCAACGACAACCATTGCAACAAATGGTATCAGAGCGAGGTCATGGGTTTGAATCTTGCGGTTGCATTGGGAGGGGGGGGGGGATTGTTGGAAAGTTGGTGCTTTCTGAAGGTTAGTGCCTTCATCCTTTTGGATAGGTTTGCCTATCTAGCCTACTACGAATTTGTGACATGGCTTAACTGCCTCCTGTGGATCTTGTATAAATCTAGCGTTTGTCTCAAGCGTTAATAGGTCGATCTTTTGGCGCAACGGCAAAGCCATTGCAACACAACTCTGGTGGGTGAAAGACCCTCCCATGTTGATTGCTAGTAAACTTATTTAGAGTTTATGTTTTGTGCTTCATTGCAGGATTTTGGCACTATGCAAAAGGGTTTAGCAAAGATCAAATTTATCGAAGATTTGAGACAAATGATAAATTTGTATATTTGGAGATTTTGAGGATAAGAAGCTTTGATGCTATTGGAATATTTTATTTCTGTGAGAATTTTTTGATGTTTGCTATGAGACCATCCTAGGCACCTTATACTTCTACAGTTGTGTGGGATCTTCTCATACTTGGCCACTAGGTTAATGAATCGCATGGCTCTTCTAGTGCATATCGCTGTTGTTTTGGGTTTCTAACTTTCTACATAAGGTGTACCCAACATACAAAGAGAGTTGTGGGGTTTCCAAGGGAAGTCGTCCTCTTGTGAATAGCTTAGCACTTATAATACTTGCATTGAGGGAGACACGGCTATCCTTCAGCTGGTACATGGAAGTCTAAAAGAGTTTATTTGATGCCAAACTTGTTCTTATTCAAATTTATCGAAGATTTGAGACAAATGATAAATTTGTTTATTTGGAGATTTTGAGGGTAAAAAGCTTTGATGCTATTGGAATATTTTATTGTTGTGAGAATTTTCTGATGTTTGCTATGAGACCATCCTAGGCACCTTATACTTCTACAGTTGCGTGGGATCTTCTCATACTTGGCCGCTAGGTTAATGAATCACGTGGCTCTTCTAGTGCATATCACTGTTGTTTTGGGCTTCTACATAAGGCGTACCCAGCATACAAAGATAGTTGTGGGGTTTCCAAGCGAAGCCGTCCTCTTGTGAATAGCTTAGCACTTTTAATACTTGCATTGAGGGAGATGCAGCTATCCTTCAGCTGGTACGTGGAAGTCTAAAAGAGTTTATTTGATGCTAAACTTGTTCTTATTCACTAAGTATGTGTGAGATTAAGCTACATCAGTGAGGGTTGTTGGGTAGAGTGAAGTCCTTGAAGTTTGTAAGCATTTTCCTTGTGAAACTCAGCTACAGCAGCAAGCTCTTTATGACAGCATTCTGATAAAGTTACAGCAGTATGTACGTTTGTTTTTGACAACAAAATATCATTGTGGGTTATGATCTTTGGCCTTGTAACTCTGTTGTTGAAGACTGATTTGTATAGCAGCAAGCTAACTCATTGAAAATCAATTACAATCTGTTGGAGTTAAGGTCAGAATGAGTTTTCATTGTTATTTCAATTTCATGCAGAGTGTTTGCTATATTGTCTATGAGATTTAATTGCATTGTCGAGTCAGTTCTTTAGCAATATAGTACAAAACTGCATATTGAATGATCTCATGCACAAACACATTGAAATGCATTGAAAATTACAACAAAACTTTGATGAAATGTCAGCTCACTAGAAGTCAGTAAACTTATTGGGTGTTTGAAAAAAAAGAAGTTCCAAACTAGGTTGGGGTTTTACAAGCAATAAAATTATGAAAAATGGCATGCGCTGCCCTAGACCCCCGCAAGGGGCACTACCCCTCGACCTCACTAGTGGTTGCGGCCCCTGAACCATTATTGTTATATCAACGCAACAATAAAACAAATACTTTGTGTTTGTGTGCCTTTCATTATGATTAAGCTAAATGATTTCTTGAGATGAGTTATATGAATTCCTTGAATTATTTAACTTGTTACTTTGTTACAAATGATGGATAGGGGTACCTGGACCAAAAAAGGGTAGCTATAACTTGTATTCATGCAAAAAGTCATATAATACATTGAATGCAACAACTTCCCCAACCACCTTATGGGGTTAACAAATAGATAATAACCATGTGTTTGGCAAATAGAAATGTATAAAACTTATGATTACATATATGTAACAATTGTATTTGTCAGTTTAATGAGGCAGTGAACATTTTCCAACTGTTGTGAAACTCCAAGTACATTCCACCTTGTTGTTCATATTGGGCTTTCATTACTTTTGATGCCTATGGTCATAAGTAGAGAGAATCGAGATTATCCAAGAGAGTTACCTTTCATGTAGTAAAAATTACCATGGGATAGCTCCAATATAATTTGAATATTCATTTATCTCTTTCATATGTGCCTATGTAATGTGATTGAGAAGACTATGGTAAATGTGTTTGTGCATCTCTCTTTCATTATGACCTTGGTGAAGTTTTGCTTGAGAATATTTTGTATAAATTTTAGTTCATTGGTTGCTAGTAGTGATGGCAAGAGTGTGCAAAGATTGTTGGGGATGTAATAAATCCATGCATGAGTCAAATCCCAAATTAGATCACCATTATGAATTGATAATGTGTTTAATTGAAGACAAATTTAGTCAATGCTTACAAATTATAAGATTTTACTATAAAAAAACTAAACAGGTCCTACACTAAACCTATGAGAGAAGCAATGCAAATAAGTTCAAGTCTACACAATAATTAGTAGAGAAGCAACATGTACCACAAAATATACCTTGGCAAAAGCCTTTTGGGAAAAAACTTATCCTCCAAAGCATAGTCATCATATTAATCAACAATAACATGATTACAATACACATAGATTGTAATGTCCCTTTTTGAGATAACCCTAAATCTTGTCCTAGAGTCACAAGCTTCATGTAGTTAGGGTTATAACTTACCACCTAGGTTCTTAAAGAGAGATAAACCTTGGTTTAGATCCTATGATCATGTTAGAGATCCATTACTCAAGTAGCCTGACATTTGGTACTCCATATTGAACATTGGAATTACGCACAAGTAAATCTACACTAGGCATCATAGCCAATATGTTCCATGATTGATCTCCCTCCCTCATGTTGCAACATGGTAGAGAGGTAAGATTACAATGGGGGATCTCATGCTTGAACTAGACCCAAAGGCAGTACCCTGATTAATCAGGCAAAGCCCCCTTGGCCCTCGTGGGCTCTTCATGTCCCATTCCTGGGTGGCGTATCTAGAGGAGACCGACCTAGACCCAAAGGCAGTACCCTGATTAATTAGGCAGTACCCCCTTGGCCCTCGTGGGCCCATAATGTCCCATTCTTGGGTGACATATCTAGGTGGCTCCGTTGCACGGTTTCCCCTTCATGTGATCCTACTTCCCTACCATGATGGAACATGGATAGCATGTTATAAGAAAATATACATATGCCGATATAAACAGATTGGTGATGTGCAAATAAATGTATATAATTTTTGAATCTATCCTAAATAGAAGTAAGCAAGGATGCACCATGATAAATAATAAATAACACTAATATATATATATATATATATATTTTAGACTGTAGGAATCGGGTAGCACGACCCCCTATAAACTGCAGTGCACTTGGTAAAATTTTTAATGTGACCAGTGGCGCTGGCGCAACACGCCCTCCAATACCATGGGGGTCGGGGAGACTAGACCTCGTGACCAACCTCCTGCAACAAGAAAGGTTTAGCCAATCGAGCTAGGGCCCCTGCCCCAACACTAATAGATATTAGTAAACAATAACAAATGATAAACAATAACAATATACCTATTGCTTCGATTTCTTTATTTTTCTGATTATATTACCAACACAGTACTCATTTTATTTATCTATCCTATAAATTCTGACCACTACATTTGGAAGAAACAATGCTGAAGACACTCTAAATCCTACTTTCCAAAATATAATTGAAAACACATAATAACTCTATGCTTACATCTCGTAGCTTTTGCAGCCCACTGATCGCAGCCTTTAATAACCTGGGATTCAGCCGAGTGCAGTATCTTATTCGAATCCTTATGATGACTCCTTTATTGACGCCTTTTAGATTGCTTATGACTTCTCTTTATATCCGATCCATGTCCTTGAGTCGTGTCTCTTTGACGAAGGGTTTTGTCTTATTTGTAAATTGGTATGATGTTTTATTTGAGCGCTCCATACCATTTGTTATCTTTATTTTATATATTGGTATTTTGTGTATTTTATTTTGTGTATTGTATACTTAATGGTATTGATAATACTCAGATTTATTATGTTTATTCTAATCCATGGTAATCATGATTTAGGTAATGGCTAGATTATTATTAATATTATATTTATAATTATAATATTATCAATGATAATTATAATTATATTTAAATCGTAATTACTCATGTTTGGATTTTGACATTTATTTGTATTTTATTTATTTATTTGTCGTTAGATGCTTTATAGCTTAGTGTTACAATTTGGGGGACATGACATAGATTATATGTACTCTCATAGGAGATGCAAGAGATCTTTAACCTTTGGCTTCTAGAGTCAATCTAGCAACATAACCATTGATGTAGGATCATCTTAGGAGTTGTAAAATCTTACATCACACAAAAATATGTTTGGCATGCAAGGCATTTGATTCAAGTTGTGTTTTCTCTAGTTGTTTGTTGTGTTATGTGTGCAAGGCTTCATGGTCACATGTGTGGTTTTCGTTTGTAGTAGCTTTTGGAATGAATTTTGTCCATACGCAAGTTTGCATTGCTTGCACAATGAATTTAGAGATCACACACAAGGTCTAAAGTTAATGCAAATGGCTTTATTCACACACACTCTTATGGAGGTACAATTTCATCTTGAGCTGACATGCATGATTTGGTTCCATGCAATGTATGTTCGCACACACACCTACTAATGTGTTGAAAATGTTATTCACTAAGAAAGTGTATCACGGTGTTGATGGTTGATGATTTGTTAAATCAAACAATTTATTAGAAGTTGAATTGCATGCATTGGAAGGAAAACCAAGTGAGTTTATGTTCTCTGCGGTCTACATATATGTGCTAGATTAGAAGACAAAGTGTTGGTACTAGAAGCTAGCATGTGGTTAGCATTGGAGATTGGCACTAACAATTTGTGTGGAAATAAAATGGTACATAAATACATTAGGTGTGTTAAATTTGCCATTGGAGAAAAAATGGGTTGAAGTTGATGAGCATCTTTTAGATGCAAGGTTGGTGAATCAGGGTGAAACATAAGTTGGGTCGGAAGCTCTCATGGCAAAAAATGTGGAATTAATAAAAATCCCATTTTGTATCTTTTAGGTGAGAAGACAATATGGTGAGTATTTGAATTAGGTTGCATGGTCGGACAATCCTTAATCAAATCCTTCATCTATGATTGCATCAATTGGTATGAAAACAAGTGTTTTGGGTCTTGAGAGAGGTGAGTTGTGCTCTACAATTTGTGCATGCCTTGTATTGTAGGTGGTCTAGAAGTGAAAATGTCCCACGAAGGTGGTAGGAGAAATGCCAAAAACCCAAGAGCATTGCTTGATAATGATTTGGCTGACACACTAAGAGCCATTTAGGCAACCTTGAAGCCATTGAGCCAATGTGAAGGTGAGGAATAATTGAGAATAGTGTGATGATGGCATGTCAAGATTTGAGGAGGAGCTCTTTGTTGAGGAGAGATGTGCCTTAGCATTGATGAAATCTAGGAAAAAAATGAGGTTTGATCTCCCAAACTACTCAACAAGTTTAAATTCATAGACAATTTGAAGTGTTTGAGGAACAAAATTGAAAGGTTATGTTGCCTTGTGGCAGGATTTGGTTCAAACTCAAAATATTTCTATGGAGAAATTTTTCTTAGAATGTTGCTTAAGCTTGTTGAGTAGCTTGGGAGATCAATATTTCTCTAGCTTAAATATTTTCAGTTTGAAGCTATAAACAATTTAAAGTGCATAAGGTATGCTGCCACAAAGTTGAAAGGGCATGTTACCTTGTGGGATTAGGTTTAGAAAGACCGCATATAGAGGGGGAAGTGTAAGATCTCCAAGTGGAATTGCTTGGTCACAAAGCTTAAGGGTAAGTTCATAGCCACGAGAGAATTTTAGAGTTTGCATCAATGGGAAATCTTTGTAATGGGTTCCATGGAGGAGCTCTAGTAATTCACTATTCACACTAGTCATGTAAATGGTTTGTGCACCTCCATACAAGATGTGATTTGTTTGTTGCAAGTTCATTCCCTAGAAGAAGCTTATTATCTCGAACTCCACACAAAGAAGTTGTCTCATAGACATTAGAGCATGTGCAACAAAGGTTAAGGTGGAAAGGGCAAATAGGGTGGTGGAAGATAGATCTATGCATAGAAGGAAAATGCTAAATCCAATGGTACCACACAAAGCTTAAGGATGAGCATACCTCCATGAAATATGGATGAAGAGGAAATTGAGGTCATTACAAAGATTGTTGATGTTTGAGCAGCTTCGGGCTCATACTTCCAGCCACAAGTGAAGATATAAATTCATGTAGCCTCTCGGCTATTCATTTATATGTATTAACTCAATGTGAAGGGGCGCTTCACATAAGGATTAACATAACTTCAGTTTGGGCCGACCTTCCTTGTTGTTTGTAAATTATTAAATATTAAGGATAGCCGACCTTCTTGTGGAGTCACCTCACTTTGTATAAATACAAGGCCGCCTTGTTCATTTGCAATAACAAGTTTACAAGCCTAATTCGATTACAAGCAGAAGTTCGCACTTAAGCAGCAGAGTATCATCTTGTAGCAGCAGACCGAAATCAAGGAGAAACATATTCGATTGTATTTTGCATCTAGGAGAGATTCTATTATTCATTTTATCAAATTCGCTTATGTGCTGGGCTTGAGTTGTAAGCAGATTTCTGCTATTATTCCTACATTACATAAGAGAAATATTTGCTGGGTTTTTCTCCCTCAGGAAGAGGGTTTTCCCAAGGTATCTATGGTGTTCATTGTCTCATGTGTTGCATTTTCTGAGTGTTTTTCCTTATGCATATCTGATCGTGATAACATTAACATGGTATCAAAGCAAGTTCAAGAAGAGATCCAATCAGATCTACTTCAGATAATGGGTAACTTTATTGATGCCCGTGAATTCAACCATGCATATGAAATGGCAAGCATCAAGGTAATGTTAAGGTTGTTCGATGTGAAAAGATCACCAGGTCTCCAGTTGAGGCGCGATTACTATCGACAACTCTCATTCGCCATAGTCGGGGACTTGGCTCATTCTGTATCGGGTATCATATTTTTGGTATGGTGGCCTAAAGATCTATCAACATTGGATTAAGGTAGTAGGTATCGCTCGTCCCTCCTTAGTCATTCGTGGGATTCCTCTATGAAGAAGACATGCATAAGCGTTGGTATTAAAATGTTGACTCTTGCCAATTCACGTTGAGCATGTTGTGCGATAGTTATGATGCCATTGGATGAGATAGTGTCCGAGGGTCAATATGGACGATGTTTCCTTGCCCTTACAATGGTGTCGGCATTCACCTGATAGTCTTCCACTGGGGATATTGACTGTGCCTCCCATAGGTGTTGCGACGACAATGTGTAGCAGCCTGTAAAATACAAATTATAATGCCAACAGTGAGGTATGCGAGAGGATGAGTTCCACAAGCTCAATGAATATCCTAGCAAAGGCATTCGCTAAGATAATAATTGAAGTGTAACACGAATTCACAAGTCTTCACCTCACGCCATTGACTTATTCAATCTGGTTTTCTGATCTTATTTCTTTGCCATCCTTGCGCTCAGCCAAGTTCGAGAGGAAGTCAAGTTTAGAGTCTTCATGACTTCTAAAGAGCACAACAACCTATTGCAATTACCGCACTTAATCAAGTCAGAGGAATTCTATCTTGGTCAAGGTCATGGGCACCAACTCTATCGCCTCGAGACTTTCAGATTCTGAAGTTTTCTCCGGACTATTAGTATTGCCCATTACAGGATCAAGTGAGCTCATGTATTAAACCGGCAAGTCTGTATTTGCTTTATCCACCTTTGTCTGGAAATGTCCTGTAAGTTGCATGGCACTGTTAACAGATGTAAGTGTTGTTGCATAATCGAGTAATATTATGATGCACCAAAGTTCATCCTTGCTGTTTTCTACATCCACACATCACAAAGTGTGTTGCAGCTGCATCATAATTTGGTGGGTTGCAGCTGGAAACAGAGTACATCGTAAATTTGAACGGTCAAAGACCATGTTCAAATTTAACTTTGTTAGGGACCTGTGTTCAAGCTGTGAAGGGTGCGGACTGATCTGAGCACAAGAGTAGCGTATCATACTATGTCCAACATTTGGATCCATCAGAATGTTTAAAGAGATAAGTATTCTTTGGTTGCTAAGTTATATCATTTATTTTTCTGGATCTTGTAATTAGTAAAGAGAGATAGTTGATTCTCTTGAATTGTGTTGTGTTCACTAGCATAAGATCCTTTGAAAATTTCATGTATTCATGATATAACTTGTATGATCCTAGCCTTGATATTTTTTTGGATAATTATAGACTGTTAGTAATCTCTATCTAAAATGCTTCCTGGACAGGTTTAGGGGCAAGAAGATGATGAGAGATTACGTAGTGATGAAAAGCTTTAGGCAGCTTGTGAGGAAGTCATGTCAATCAAAGAAATGATCAAGAGGGAGTGACCACTAGAGGGACTGAGTTGGTGGCTAGAGGGAGTGCACCTCCAGAAGTCTTCTTTGCAATCTTTGAAGCTGAGATCAAGAGGGAGTTCTATGACTCACTAAGAAGAAGTGAAGATTGCAGTGTTGCAAGGCCAAGTGTAAAATCCTTGAAAGACCTCTTCAGCTACTGAATTCAGAATTGCACAAGACAAACATTTGGATTTGATATTGGTAGCTCCGCAAACCTATTTAGAATAGTGTGATCTGAGATTGGGAAGGACAATCCTGAATTCTCTACAGAGGTGTGTGCTGGAAAACATTTATCTAAGGCAAGTGTTGCAGGCTATATTGGACGAAGAGGTCAGAAGGATAATGCAAGTACCTAAAGATTCAGAGGGAGTCTACTAAACCTAAAGCCTTTTGTCAATCTTGTGTTTCATGACAGAACAAAGCATGTTGAGATCAAATACCATTATATCAGAGATATGGTATTGAGGAAAGCTATACAGTTGAGGTATATCAGCACTGATGAGCAGACGACAAACATTCTCACCAAGCCCCTCTCCAGGTTAAAGTTTGTGTACTTTCGAGAAAAGCTTGGTATGGTGGAGAATGCAGTCTTGACTGAGGAGGAGTCTTAGTATCCTCTTTAATGAGTTCTTCTCTTAGGAGAAGTTCGAGGTGAAATCCCTTGTTAATGAGTTCTTCTCTTAGGAGAAGTTTGAGGTGAAATCCCTTGTTAATGAGTTCTTCTCTTAGGAGGAGTTCGACGTGAAATCCCTTGTTTCCACCCTTTGGGAGAGCCATGGTGGATGTCATGTGTGTGACTCCACGATAACATCACGTGAGGGAGTCCATGATGATTTTTCTTGTACTTGTGTTTCACCCTCTAGGAGAGCCATGGTGAAAGTCACGGTGAGGTGACAACATCACATTGAGTGATGAGCACTTGTACATACCATCTATGGAGGTAGCCATGATGGTTGATATCACAATGAGGTGATATCCGATATCACGATGAGGTGATATCTTATATGCTTTCACGATGAGATGATAAGCTCTTCCTTGTCCACACATGGGTGCAGCCATGGTGGTTGATATCATGATGAGTTGATATGCTATCACAATGAGGTAACATGTCTTATATAGCTGGAAGTAATTCTCCCTAGCTGAGAGGGAGTGTTGATGTTTGAGCAGCTTCGGGCTCATACTTCTAGCCACAAGTGAAGATATAAATTCATGTAGCCTCTCGGCTATTCATTTATATGTGTTAACTCAATGTGAAGGGGCTCTTCACATAAGGATTAACATAACTTCAGTTTGGACCGACCTTCCTTGTTTGTAAATTATTAATTATTAAGGATGGCTGACCTACTTGTGGAGTCACCTCACTTTGTATAAATACAAGGTCGCCTTGTTCATTTGCAATAACAAGTTTACAAGCCTAATTCGATTACAAGCAAAAGTTCGCACTTAAGCAGCAAAGTATCATCTTGTAGCAGCAGACCGAAATCAAGGAGAAACATATTCGATTGTATCTTGCATTTAGGAGAGATGCTATTATTCATTGTATCAAATTTGCTTATGTGCTGGGCCTGAGTTGTAAGCAGATTTCTGCTATTATTCCTACATTATATAAGAGAAATATTTGTTGGGTTTTTCTCCCTCAGGAGGAGGATTTTCCCAGGGTATCTATGGTGTTCATTGTCTCATGTGTTGCATTTTCTGAGTGTTTTTCCTTATGCATATCTGATCGCGATAACATTAACAAAGACTTCAATGGGACTTGCCTCAAATGCGAACAAGTAGGTATCTAAACGCCATGTGAGGACAAGGTTGCATAGAGAAATGCATAAACATTGCACAAGAAGGCACACCAAGAAGTGAAGTAGAAAGTGTTGCCTTGGAGGTTGGGGAGAATTTGAGGTTTTGTAAGGTTTTGCTAAACCCACACATGATAAAAAGGAGTCATAGTTGAGGTAGAGAATCTTCCACATTAAGTGCAATTTAGAAGGAAAGTTTTGTAACTTAGTCTCCATGGAAATGGTTTAGAAGTTGGGGTTGAAGACCATTGTGTACCCCACACCATACATAGTCTCTTGAATGCAAAGGGACAACTTATAGTGAATGAATATTGCTGAGTTGCATTTTACATTGGAGGATATGTAGGTGAAGTATAGTGATGCAATCTTGATGGATGCTTGCCATGTGTTGTTAGGCAAAACTTGATAGTATGACTGAAGCATGATCCATAATAGGAGGAAGAAAAGTCCACCATCATGAAGGATGCAAAGAAGTTCAAATTCTTTCTGATGAAGGTTGAAGAAGAATGCATAGAGGGTAAGGTGACAAAGATTTTAGTGAAGAAGTTTCTCAAGGCAATGGATAACTTGTAGGACTACTACGCCCTAGTAGTCAAGCCAAGGAAGGAGAAGAAAGGGAGTCATAGACCTTTGAGAAGCTAGAGATTGAAGCACTAGAGATTGAGGCACTACACCAAGAATCTTCTAATGTGATAGATGATGTAATGCTAGGGGAATTGTCACTAGTGTGCAGCATATCCCATTACATGAATCTAATCTTAGGTTCCAATTTACTAAACAAAGTGCCACACAGGATGAGCTTTGGTATGAATGCAAAGTTGAATAGCCAAGTGGAATTGCTAGATCAAGGTCTCTTTCAGGAAAGTATGAGTCTTTGTGCAATACCTATAGTACTTGCATTGATGAAGGGTGGAGAGCGGATGGAGAATGTGTGTAGACACCACAACATCAACAAGATAACTATCAACTATAGGTTTCCATTGCCCATTGCCATGTATGGATGATCTCATGGATTGTCTAAGTGGTGCAAATTTTTTTTTAAAGATTAATGTCAAGAGTGGAAACATTAGATTAGAGTCCAAGAAGGGGATGAATGGAAGATTACATTTAGAATAAAAAAGGGCTTGTATGAATCGTTGGTGATGTCATTTGGGTTGACAAACACATGGAGCACATTCATGAGGTTGCTTAATGAAGTTCTAAAGCTAGATTGGGGAAAATTTATGGTTGTATATTTTGATGATAGTTTGGTGTTCAACAAGGTCAGAGGAGTATCTTCCACTCCTGCAACAAGTCTTTGCACGCTGAAGTAGTGAAAAGATGCACATGAATTTGAAGAAGCATTTGTGCCCCCTTGATGCATTGCATGTGGAAACTTGGTTTTGAATGGACAATTGTTGCTACCAAGACTTTTGAACTCTTGAAAAAGGTAATAGAGGACTTTTGTAAATATTTTTTCAGGTTGATTGTGATGCTAGTGGAAAAGCAATTGGCCCAATCATGAACCAAAAGGGTAGATTGATTACATATTTCAACAAAAAATTGAATCAAACCAGGCATAAATACTCTATCTATGTGACCAAGAATTCTATGCCATTGTTTAACCTTTGCACAAGTGGAGACATTACTTCTTTGATGGAGTTCATGTAATACACCAACCACTTGGCATTGAAGCTTATTAATAGTAAAGCAAAGTTGAACTAGAGACATGAGATGGGTGGAATATCTATTGTGTCACCCTTTTGTGGTGAACCATAGAGTTGGTGCAACCAGCAACGTTGCAAACAACTTAAGCAAGAAGGTGTTTTTGTTCACAATGACATTAGAACTAGTGGGCATGAAGAATTTGTATTGTGCAAATTTGGATTTTGTGGATGCATGGCATGCATACATAGAGCCTTGGGCTAGAGATGGAGCCCATATGAAGATTTCTTTGTGCACAAGGGATACTTGTTCAAAAGACAACAAATATGCATTCCATTTAACTCAATAAGAGTGAATCTCATTTAGGAGTTACACCATGGTGGACTTAGAGATAATTTCAACACAAATAAGATATACGCCATGCTAGAGAAAAGGTACTATTTCCCAAGTTTGCATAGAGATGTGAAGAGATTTACCAAGAGATGTAGAATGTGCCAAGTTACAAAAGGAGTGTTGCAGAATACAAGATAGTATAAGCCAATATGTACACTAGATAAAGTTTAGGAGGAACTATCCATGGATTTTGTCCTTGGGTTACTACACATTCAAAAAATAGTAATTCTAACTTCTATCCTTTTTGTAGTTGTGGACAAATTTTCTAAAATGGAAGATTTCATTAATTGTCAAAAGTTGAACGATGCATCTACAATGCTGAGTTAGTTTTCAAGGAGACAGTCAAATTACATGGTTTGTTGTAAAATCTACAATAGCTGATTTATTTTTCAAGGAGACAATCAAATTACATAGGTTGCTGCAAACTATCACTCTTGATAGGGATACAGATTTTCTGTCACTTTTGGCACACATTTGAATTATAGTTTTACATCCTATCAATAGACTGATGATCAAATTGAGGTTGTCAATCGGAGTGGAATTCTATGTTGGTGCAGGCAGAGTTTGCGTATAACAGTTCAGTAAACAAATCCACTAAGAGGACACCATTCCAAGTGGTGTATGTGACATCTTTGAAGGATGTCACAAACTTGTTGAAGATCATGGATGAAAAGTGCATCTTTGAAATGAGCACAAGAAAATCTCATTCTTTGAAAGGGTAAGGGACCAAAAGAAGGCTTGTGGATTTTTGACGTTGAAGTAAGTTGACTTGGGTGACCTAATCAATCTTCTATGTAGTCTTAAATTTAAGCACGCATCACAAATTTCTTTTACTTGGAGTGTTTAATGCAAGAGCATCTCAAGGGTTGCAAAATTGTGCATCTACCAAAAATACTTTTGGTGATTAAGGTGATTGTGTGCATGTTTTGTTTTCTCTAGTTGTTTTTTAGTGTAGTGTAAATAGGGCCTTGTGGTTATGCATGTGCAGTTTTTGTCCACAAGAGCTTTTGGCGTTGATTCTATCCATGAACAAGTTTGCATTACTTGTGCATTGACTTTAGAAATCGTGCATGTCATGTTCCCTTTTTTGAATTAAAATAAAAAAATGTTATTTTAATTTGGCCGCAATAATTTCTAATTAAAAGGGGCAACTTATTAATAATATTATTAGTAAAAGTATTTTTCAACACTTAAAATTAAATATTTTTTTTCAACACAATATAGAAAATAAAATGAAAAGTATTTTTAAATACTAGGGCCCAATTTTTGAAAAGGAGGCAGCTATAAAAGGAGCACTTGGCTTGTCATTTGATCATCATTCAAGTTAAACCTTTTTGCATCCAATTTTCAGATTTGAGCACTTTGTTCAATCTAGGGCATCCAAGGATGAAGATCCTTGGTTTGTTTGGGGTTTGAGACGACAAAAACCCTCCTAGATTCCACATTTGGGATTGAAGATGAAAACCCTTGTTTCTCATTTTGGGTGATTCTGTTTGAGGATCACATTTGTGCTGATTGGTTATGGATTTGAAGACATTTGTCAGTTTGCTACACTGGCGCTACAGGGGTGCTATAGTATTTGTTGCTGATTTTTTGGAGATTTCATGCAAGATTCCAGTGATAGGGCAATTTGGATTTGCAAGCAAAATAATGTTTTCTTACCACATCATATTTAAGGGTTTCTACATCAATTTTTTCAGATTTTTCACTTTTGTCAATTTAAGCATTGGATCTGCTAACCTTAGCTGAGCACTATACTTGGAGGAATAAAATTAGTCATTTTAGCATTGAATCAGCCAACCCTAACTGAGCACCTCTCTCAGAGGAACAAAATCAGCATTGGATCTGTCATTTTCTGGTAACCTTAGCTGAGTGCCACCTTTGGAGGGAGAAAATCAGTCATTTGTGCATTCAATCATCCAAACCAGCTGCTGGTTTACCTTGTTTCTGTCATCATACATCAGCAAACAACAGTTAGAAGTCATTTCTAGGGTAGTTTAATCACATTTGGACATGTTGCATATGTTTCCAGGGAAGATAAGTAATAATTAGCAGCTGTAATTAGCAATTTATGGTGTTTCTAGCACGGCTGTACATCATTCCAGCCTTGGATCAGCCAAACAAACACACCATTGTTTCAGCCTTGTAACTGCTGCAAACATTTTTCCAGCTCCCATATGCTTTGCATCAACAGTCTGTACAGCTGTGGGGCCTTGTGAGTGACAATAAATTGTTTTAGAATATTCTGGAAATTAGTTTCCAGCCCTATTTGCATCAGTACTGTAATTTTCAGCAGTTGCAAATAAATTGAATGTCTTTTGGAGGATTTCGTGTTACAGAAACTGAGTATTTTTATCATCCTAGGGTTTATGATTTGCTGACATCAACAAATAATGGTTTGAAAGTTTTGATCAGATTGTGTACTTGGTGTTTGGTGTTTGGTGTTATTTCTTTTCAAGAAAAATCAGAAAATACAAATAAAATTGCCTGTTTCCTAGCGTTGTCAGACTGGGTACATTACTGTACACAAGGTTTTAAATGCTGATGGTTTTATCCATGTGCACACTCTTATGAAGGCATAATTTTATCATGAGCCTGTACACATGGTTTGGTCTTCTAATTTGTAGCAGGTACTTGTAGAAATTGAATCTATTTGTGGAGATTTTGATGTTTTAAATCCTAAGGAATTAAAATTAATTTCTTACACTCGAGAAATTTTAGGAAGAAAATTCATGTTTTAGCTGAAAATTATTTCTTAGAAAGAGAAACCCCATTTCTGTGAAGGAATTGGGGGCATGCTATAACCCTCTTCAAATCAATGTATTGTATTTCTTCAGGTTAATCACTATCAACAAAACCATTTTTTATGTGCTCTGATTAAAAACAATCCTTCCTTCCCACATTTTCTATATCTCCTTTTGTACTTTCTCTACAAACTTAGAATTAGTTTGATAAGGTTGACACTTCTAGGTATTAATTCCATTTATGTTCACAAATTTCCCTTGGAACCCTTCCATGTCTTAATATGATCAATCAAATGTATCTTTACACTCCATCTCATTCCATGATAGTATTTCTTGGGTCTGCTATTCCCACTTGCAGATTGATAGTTGGGATTTCAGACCTCACTTTGCAGAGTAAGAAATCCTCCAGTCAAACATTTGTTCCAGTATTATCCAAACATGTCAGAATCACAAAATCCTCAAATCCTTCTCTCCTCCTCCATGCTTCTGAAACGTACCAGTCACCACCAGACTTTTCCTTGCACCTAAAATACCAGGTAGTCATAGCATTAGCTCCAACCATTTAGCAGTGCTGATAGAGTTGAAAATACACGGTGAATGGCATTGACACATGCAAACACTGTGCATATGCATCATCGCACATATCAAACATCTAACCAAGCATGCAACAGTTTAACTTTTTATATTACTTAGGAAATGAATTACATGCTTGGATGCAACCACCAAATGAAATCGGTGGCACACACAGTTGAGACTCCTTGATAGGTTCTCTCAGAAGAGATCTCTCTCACTCTAAACAGAAATAACATAATTGAATTGGGGGGTTGATATAGAGGACATGACAACCCCTGCATGATGGTTCATAATTACTGGAAGCAACATATTACCAACCTAATCAACGAAAAGGTCCCAGGGGAGTCAACTAAGAGCTAACAAGTCAGATTTGAAATAGAAAGTGGTATCTGTGATATTATAGTTTTTAAACTAAAGCCTAAGAAGTCTCAAAAGTTGATTTCCTGTTCGATTTGTCATCTGTGAACAGGGAGATGTTATTGTAAGCTTTGATGGTGTACCTGTGGCAAATGAAGGAACTGTACCTTTTCGATTCTCAGAGCGTATTGCATTTGGATATCTCATCAGTGAAAAGTAATTTGTGTACTGATACCTCTCATCTTCAAGCAATTTGATATAATTATCAGAGAAGGAAGTAACTACTTTCATGAATATTTGGATAATTTCTAACTAGCTCTCTCATTCTTATGTGCAGTTGTGTTGTATTTCACTTCATTGGTCCAAATTTTAAAATAACCCTGATTTTTTAAACATCTAGATATACAGGTGACATGGCGCAAATTGGTATTATTCGAGAAGGAAAGAAAATGAATATTGTTACAACTTTGAAGCCTCGTGTACATCTTGTAAGTCTACTTTGTTTATTCTTCAGTGCAAGTTGTTAACTTTAAGTTGGTTAAAATTTGGAGGTTTTGGATATGTATTAGAGAGAGATTTATATGTATATGGCATTCTCTTGAGAGCAAAGGATAGCCCTTCAAGGATTATATATACCTTTGAGTGAATATTTTGTTGTTTTCTAGGTGCCTTATCATATTGAAGATGCACAACCTTCATATCTCATTGTTGCGGGACTGGTGTTTACACCTCTTTCCGAACCATTAATTGAGTGAGTGCCCATCCTCAAAAATTTTAGTCACAAATATTAGTTTTTATATCTTTTCAGACATTAATGAATCTTTGCAATGACTGGTGGGAGCTGAAATCTAGTTCTGATACACAGCTATTTATAGTATGATAACAGCCATTCTTGTGTATGAAATTCTTGATTTCTAGCTAACTTTATTCTTTGTTTTTTCCTTGTTTGCTTAATACAGCGACGAATGTGAGGAGTCTATGGGGGTAAGCTGGATACACTGATGCTTCTATGAGCTCTTTGAATGCATTATTTGAGATGTGATTTCTAACAGATTAACTCAATTATGCATGTCTTTGTGCTTCAGTTAAGACTATTAGCTAAGGCTCGATACTCTTTGCCACAATTTGAAGGGGAGCAAATAGTCATTTTATTACAGGTCTGTATTTCCTTTTTCCCAGGCAATTCTAAGTTAACATCAAACCGGTCTCCTGTTTGAGCCGTACTTTGTTGAAATCTCTTATTAACAGGCATTGTATAATTATGTTTTGAGAACAGATCTTGGCCAGTGAAGTTAATATTGGATATGAAAACATGAGCAATCAACAGGTAAGTTAGTATCCCTATCCCATATGGACGTACACCATCCCTTACCTTGCCAGCTAGATAATTTTTGTGAGGAGAGCATACAATTCATCAACAAATAATTTAGTTCTGAATGCTAGTGGCAGGTTTTGAAGTTCAACGGGGTCAGAGTTAAAAATATAAGGCATCTTGCTCATCTTGTGGATTGTAAGCACCTCTTATACAATTTTTTTCTCATTGCATCTGTATTATTACTAGCATCATATCGTATTAGATTCTATCACTGATTCTCTTTCTTCTTCATGTGTAGCATGCAACAATAAATATTTGATTTTTGAGTTTGAAGATAAGTTACTTGTAGTTCTGGAAAGGCAAGCAGCCTCTCTAAAAACGCCGCAGATCTTGAAAGACTATGGTATTGCATGTGAAAGATCCCCTGATTTAGCAGAGCCTTATGCAATTTCAGCAGAGCAAGCTCTTGTAGAAAATGAAGATTTGGGCAGGAGCCCTGTATTAAATTCACAAATTGATTTCAGTGGAATGCTCTGGGCATGAGCTGTATATTTATATGTAAAGTAATGAAATTTGTTCATGTCAAGTTGTTGCAATCATATCAGTTAGCATTCATGAAAGTCAGAAGTGGACGGACTACCTTGAGCAGGTAATCATGGTTTCAACAATTTGAAGTAATTCCCTTATTTAAATGTATGCAGAAATGTTCACTTTAGAGAGCTTTCTGGAGAAAATTTTCCCATTTTGACAACATAAAGATGGAAAGAAGAGGCTTGAGGTGAAATTCTGGGAATGTAACATTCTTTGGATAAAGGTTACAAATAAGTGTGTAGAGTCAACCTACATGGTGAGGCTAGAATTCACTCTTCAAATACCCTCTTTTAGCAGATTTGTTAAGAGAATGTCACAGAATTCTCTCTTATAGGATAAAGTTTGGGGTGCAACTGGGAAACATTGTCACTACAATTAATCAAAGAATCCTATATGTAAAAATAGCCATCGGATTGTCATTCACATTGTTTGTGTTTTCCGGTGAACTGCCCTTAACCTCTAAGTAGAGAATTGATAGGGAAGCATTCACCAAGCACCTCCATCAAGGATATGCTTGCTTTGACTTGACTTGAAAACAAATTACTTTTCCCTCATTTGTTTGTAATTTTTCACAGGATCACCTCAAGTATCTCTATAATTCAAAGGAAAATTTCAAATTATCATGGACTGCAGATGTACTAAATGCCCCTTCTAATTTTCATTTCTCAAAATGCTTTGAATAAATGTGGTCAAATATCATTTGTCTGATCATCCTGCAAAATATGGAAAATATGCCGGAATAGGTGAAGCTTGTTAATTGGTCTTTTTCATTTTTGTTTCATTGGCATAAAGTTGATACAAGATTTGGAATGCATTATAAGACATCATCATGTGGGCACTTTTTTCTCCTCATCCCTTACTTATTGTAAGGATTGTGACCCAACACAGTCTCACGAAACAATAATAATCCACTCATGATCTCATAAACATGGAATAAAAATGATACGACTTCATTAAGTAATAAAGATCATAACAAATCCTCATATGTGTAGTGCATAATCTAGGTAAAAGCACATAATATATTATAAACAATATTACAATTTTGGCTCTCATGCCATGAAATCAAATAATGATACAATCTGAAAGTACAAATATATTCAATGATATAATACTAATGTGAGGAACATACAATAGTCTTTGACCACCATCGACTCACAACAATCTGCAAGTCCAGAGATGAGAACATGGCTCAGACTATTTTTCGTCCAACCATGAAGCTTATGCTTCCCTAGAATTCTTCCTAACACGAAGAATATTCGACCATGCACAAAGCACCTAGCAACCTGGAAATAAAAAGTAGGAGGGAATCTTGGTGCAAGCTTGATGTATATATATGCATTTCTAACATGAACATATAAATAAATTTCACTAGGTAAATTTTATCTATTTCAATGAACACATGGCTTTGGCCAAAAAACTAAAAGTATCATGTGTAGATCCTAAAAAGAGGATCAACTTCTTTGTTTGCCCATATTCGGCACTCTATCTCGGAAGGTAAACCCAATAAGACATAGAAGACATTATCATGCATATCCAAAGATAATAAAATAAATACTATTTTCCTTTCATCCAATTGATTATATGTACATCTTTCATTATTTCATCTTTCATGTAAAATGTCGGTAAAATATACGATACATTCAATTTACTTATTTCATATGCAACTAGTTATAAACATGCAATTGATCTTTAATGATATTTCCCTACTTCATGCAATATTTAAAATACATGTATTACAATTCCTTTTCCCTACAGTATTTAATGTAAGGGTAATATTGTTTTCATCTCGTACTATAATTAAAGCATATGTATTAACAATCAAAGTACATACATTACCGTCACGTGATAAATAATTAAATAAAAAAAGTGTTGGAGAGTTCTAACTCTCGTGATATTATAAGTTATAGGTTTGTTTGATCTTGGCAGTTATATTGATCTGGGACTGTATGGAGAGCATTAGCAGCAAGAAGAATACTACATATCAATGCACATTAATGGGGAGGCAGTTATATAACTCATATAACATTTATATAGGAAAGGTTCATTGATCACTAAAATCTTTGCCTTGTGGATTTGGCAGATATCATGCTACGTCTAACAATGTATAGGATAATTTGATTTTTACATCTTTGTTTCGATATATGGTTCTGCTGGTTGTTTTTAGTGTGTGTATATGTCTTCTATGGATTTAACAATTCAGAAAAAGGAATCGGTGGATAAATTGTTCGAAAGCTACAATAGAAACTATCTGCTCAGCCTTCCAAATGATCCATTGGGAAATTAATGTTTGCTTTAGTTACCATCTTACAAAAGTGTAGAGATAGGCAGCCTTGGATGTTTAAGATAGGATACTCAAGTACTTCTAACCTCACCACTTCAATTGAACAAATCACAAAATATAGAGCTAACATCCATCAATTTGTTTGAGCTTTGGGAATTTCAAATAAGAACTACTTGACTTGCAGAAGATTTATTATATCTAAGCATTAAATCATGTCATATATGAAAACAGTCACAGATAATAATAAAAAAAACAGAGTTAATGCCTTCATTTAACAAATAACAACAGAATTGTTTTAGAAAGCAACGAACACAACACCCAGTGATCCAACCATGTATATATTCCCATCCTTTTTATTTAAAATTGAATTCATGGCAAGTGACTCGCCTCAAGATTGTCATATTTACCACGCTTAAGTGATATTTGCAGAATTGGGGTATTGCCCTGGACTGGCAAAGAAGCAAACCATAGAAACTCCTGCTTGTTTTCTCGCGAGAGGTTTGAGAACTAATTTGGCATAGATTCAACAGCTTATTCTCTCACATAGGTTTCCTCTACTGTACAAAGACTCATCATTCATTATTTTCACTATGAAATGGTAGTAATTCCTTCATTTTGCATGGTCCGCCAAAGCCAATGGCAGAGTAGAAAATTTCTAACATCTCAAATATCGATTCCTTTTGCTAGTTTATTTGAAATCTTTTCCTTAAAGTTCACGCCCTCCTGTCTTAAAAATGATCCTCTTGGATTAGTATTATTCTCCCAAAATATTCACCAGCTGCCGCCTCCTTAATTTTTCTTGGACGTTCCTAATTTTTCTTCCCAATTTCCTTCCATATTATTTCCACGCAGATAGACAAATAGCTGAACGAATAAATCTATTTAATGACTGGCTTGATGCTCCTTTTATTTTTAATACTTCTTCATGCAAAGGTTTTACATGGGAGTTCTAGAATCACTTTGATTTTATTTATTTCTTTTAAATAATCTTTTCAATGCATCTTCTTCATGCACTTTAATTTTTCAACTATAGTTCTTTTATATTTAGAATTGGATGATGGTTACATGCAATTCGTAAAAACAATATAACGAACTTTCCTTTATTTAAAGTTGTTTATTTATTTATTTTACTTTATTCTTAATAATATTTCAAGCAGACCAATATATATAATTTAATTGAAAGTAAGACTTTTTTAATTCTTTCTTTAATAATAATTACTATATATATATATATATATCTTTTAATAATAAACATTCAATTTAATTTACAATTATATATAAAATTAATAGAAAATCTTTTATTCTTCTAATCAATCATTGATTTTCAAAAACAACATACTCTAAGACAGATTTATTTTTCCCACTTAAGATGATTTTCACAAACATCTTATCCATAATATATAGTTATTAATTTAAATCACAACACATAAACATTTAATCTTTAGTCAAATCATAATGCACAAAGTAATGATGTAACCTTTATAACACCATGAAAATTATATCACACAATGCAATCATAAATGATACTATGGCATGTGTGAATGCCTCGAGATCTTGTCCTACCCTTCATTTATCAAATGGCTAGGATACCCCTACCTCAACCATGTTCTCGCCTTCGACAATTACCCGCTCTTATTCCTACACTTAGTTGCACTCAGTCACACATCAGTAGGTTAGTCCAAAAAAATCACAATCGAAGCATATACTAGAATTAAACTCATAATTTCAACATGATAATTATTTCTATTTCATTTCAATTCCAAATTCAAATTTAATTTTAATTTCAATTTCAATTTCAAGCATGTAAAATAACATTTAATTTAAAACACATGTATCCATATCCATAAGATGTTCATCCAACATTCACCACCAATTCATTTTACTTATCAATTAAATTTTGGCAAGAATGCGAGATGTGACAATTACCAGTAAATAAAACTCTTGGCTTGTAAATTTGGCCAACTCCTTTGATGTAGAGACCAAACACTACTTTTTCAAGATCTTTTAATGCTAGAATACAACAAAGTCAAACATATATGTTGTGGTTCTAGATCCCTCAAAATGGTTCTAGATCACATGTCACATTATTGAGGTGTCTTTGATGATGAAAACAATTAATATTCACACCCATGGATGGTAAAGAAGTGAAAAAGGTGTACAATTGCATGATTAGGTATCTCTCACCAAAAAACAACATAGAATTATGTGATTGAAGGTTTCTCATCTAGTAGCAATAGTAAAATTTGTTTAGTTGGGTATTAATCACTAATATGGAGGTGAAAATCAAAAAATTTCTAATCTAGAATGGCAAGGCCAATAAAATCGTATAATAAAGGACTTAAGAATTGGCAAACAACATATAATCATGTGACCAAAGAGCATAATGGTGGTAGTCATCAAATACACAATGGGAGCTTTATCTACCTAAAACAACATTGAATTGTGCCTTTTGAATTGCTCATTTGCACACAATGGAAACAAATCACAACTAAAATAGAATGTTGACCTATTTAAAATCACTCAAATAGTAGTATATACTCTCTACATAGTCTAGTTCCCAAGCCTTTAGTGGTGATATGATAGTCAACAAATAATGAAATGGGGTTCGTGATTTCAGCAATGAATATCAAGTTCTCATTGAAATTAAGGTTTATGTGTTTTCCAAACCATGTCACATACTTGTCTTAGCTATTGAGTTTTTTGAATGTCTTAGCTTGATGAAGTCTTGGGGTTGCAAAGGATATTTTAGAAAGAAATGAATGAAGTTTCAAACTTGTTTGTTAGTCATAAGGGTTCCATATTTGATTATTGTAATGTTTTCATATAAAGAATTAACTAATTTTTAACCTTGACAAAATTTAGGACAATGGTAATCATAGTTTTCTGATGTAAACAAACATTTAATGTTTCCTAAGATTTCTTGGTGTTTGACTTTTGTCTTAAAAAGGATAAATTGTTGGCACATGAAGGTTTGGGGTTTAGTACATTGAGGTTGTTTTATTTCATAGTGGTTGGCACAATGTTCTAGTCACCAAATGGATTGAAGTCTCATGGTTGATAGCATTTTAGTACTTTAGAAGATCCATTAGTTTTGGTATCACCTAGGTTATTCATTCATTATCGGACTACTAATTTTGATCCCTTCAATGCCAAAATTGGTTCCACTCTTGTATAGATCAAGATACACAACCCATCAACAAAATAGTGGAACCCTTATATGTTGAAGATTGGAAATTTTATTGGAAAATTCCAATTGAAAAATGATAATGCTTTGAAAGGCTATTTTGGGATACATATGAGAATCTATGCAAAGACAATTTATCGACTCCATGCCCTAACTATTTATTGCTCAAATCTAAACATGGAATATGGAAACAACTCAATCATATCGAAGATTTGTCTCCTATTAATGACAATGATTTGAGTTGGTTTTCTAGGTTATTTGTGGATATCTAGCTGACAAGGCTTGTTCTCTTGCTTGTGCTAAATGCTTAATGGTTTGCGCTAGCATATGAAGTTGTGATATGATAGATTTGGGTTTTGACCTATCTTGGTTGAAACCACATTGAGTTAATTCAATTGAAATTATATTTTTGGGCCAATTGGTAATGTGCTTCACATTTCATTTACACGTTTCCTTGTTGTCAACTTAGGTTGATGTGCGCTAGTGTGTGAATTGTTTTGGATCATATTAGAAGATGTAATAAAATTGTTTTTGGTCCTCTATCTTTTTGATAGGACTACAATATGTTTATTGTGGCTGACTTGATTGAGTTTATTGTTTATCTTCTTATGGTCGACTTAATTGAAGTTTTGAGGTATTGCGGTGGATATAAATGCAAGATCATTTTAGTTGCACTGGTATGGATGTCTGAATGAGTGTGAATAAGTGTGTGTGGAATGTATGGAATATCTAGAAGAGATAGAGTAAAGTGTGAAGAAGAAAGATCAAATGTGCCTTAATGCCTCGGTCAACAGAGTGAATTATTGACAAATATTGTAATTTTCTATAATCTTTTGTATCTCTCTAATATAGTGAATCTCATTAGGTCCTTGTATCTTGCCCCTGGAGTTGTGTGTGCTTCAATCCTACAAGTTATTTGTATCTTTCTCTAAGGTAGTGCACCTTAGTTTGCAAGTCATTTTTTGGAAGTGAGCCTTTATATTGTGAGTTAACTCTCACCATGGTTTTTACCTCATTGGGTTTTCCACATAAATCTAGTGTCATCTTGTGGGTATTTGTTTCTTGTTTCCTTTTCATTATTGTTGATCTGATTAAGGATAGAATTTCTATATCTTGTTGGACACTTTCAAAGACGAAGAGGGGGGTGAATCAATCTACACAAAACTTGACCCCTTCTGGAACTTGAAACTTTCTGCACAACTCAAACTCCTTTAGCAAATAAAGATATAACTTTAACTAGGGCATGGATAGGGAAGATTATAGAAATTAGAATCCTTAACACCTTTGACAACCTTAACCAATGAAATACATAGCAGTAATCAGATCAACAACAAAGAGATGTAGAATGAGAACACACTCATGCACAAGGAGACACCGGATTTATGTGAAAAACCCAATGAGAGTAAACTTGCAATATAAGGCTCACTGTCAAAAAGATTTGTCAGAAGACTCACTACCTAGGACAAGATAGAAATAGGACTTGTAGCACTGAAGTACCAACCAAATCCAGGAGCAAGATATAGGGACCTGATGAGATTCACTATTTTAGATCAAGATACACAAATGATTTAAAGAGAATTACAAAGATTACAAAAACAACACTCTATTGACTGAGGTGTTATAGAAAAATTGATCTTTCCTTTCACAATCTTTAGCACTATTTTTGCTATATATTCAACATGATTCACACATACACTTCTGCACTCATGTTGCAATTGAAATGATCTTGTATTTATATCCACTACAACACTTTAATTCTTCAATTAGGTTAACCAGGAAGAGAATAATCAATGAATTTAATTGATCAGCCACCAAAGCACAATGCAATCCTATCTCAAAGGTAGAGAGGACCAAAATAATCTTAACACTTCTTTCAATGTGATCCAAAAATAACTTACACCCAAGCGCACATCAAACTAAGTTGATATTAGGGAAACGCGTGGATGAAACATTTGAAGCACATAACTAGTCGGCCCATAAACTCTCTTTCAATTAAATTTACTTGATGCAGACCTAATCAAGATAGGTCAAGACCCAAAGGTATTATGAAACATCTTCCATTAATGGCGCAACCCTCAAACACACAACACAAGGAAAAGAATAAGCTTTGTCAACCATATATCCACAAATAACCCAGAAAGCCAACTCAAGACACAATGTGCACCAAAGAAGCTAATTAGAAACATGTGGATCACATAGGGATGTTACTTGAACATCCAACATCACTTCCATATACAATTTCATACTTTCATGTCATTAATTGCCACCACAGATCAAGCAAGTACAAAACACTCTGCTCAGGAAACACATGATACATGACTGGATGATGTAGCATTAGTAGAACAACTCGCAGACCATTTCAACATATGATATGGGAAACAATACATTGCATAGACATTGAGAGTACATTCACCAAGCCATAGGAGCAAGGACATCAATGCAGAGAAATGCAGAGCATTTCCTAGACCAATTCAGACAACTAGTAATATTGTCAACCTTCTACAATTCATAGATTTCTCCTCAAAAATATAGGTTACCTGATAAGATGAGTGTACAACGTACACATAAATTTTACATTGAATACCAAACCATAAGACTTGAATTGCAACATTGGAGGAATGCACAACATTCTCCCAAACAGACTTCAATACAACTTTCCAAACCAGAATCAATTTAGGAATATGCAGAGACTAGATCTTTCTTTCAGCAGTACATAAACTATCATAAACATCAAGATAGAGTAGGAGACATACTGTAGACTGTTGGGATATGGTTTTGTACACCATTGCATAAAATAATTTATTATAATCTAATTAAATAATTATTTAGTTGTGATGCACCTTGGTGGTGTGGTTAATCACACTAGGTAATTATTTGGGGGACCACTTGATGTTGTATTGTAATATGTATTATTATTTAATGTGTGGGAGACATGTGATAATAATTTTATATTGAGAAAATATTAAATAAAGTGAAGTCTTAGTACCCAATATTAAATAAGGGATAAGTGGTTTTGTATTCACATGGTTTTGTGGTACGTGATTTTACATTACCACTAGTTATATTTTGTGTGAGCTTATGTCTATAAAAGAAAACACATGTGTAGTAGTTTAGGTTGGCTGAGTGGGTTGCTTGTCATTATTGAGTCTTTCTAAGGAGTGTATTTGTGAAGCATGGCATGGGATGTGTGGATTCATGATTGGACACATGAGAGTGCATTGGAGGACTTGATGCTTCAAAGGTATTCATTATTACTCTTGTATTGCTTTATTGTTGAATAATATGATGGAGTATGGATGCTTTTGGAGGTTGAGTTTTTCCCTCTTGAGGGTTCTAGGGTATATCTTGTGTTATCTTATGGCTTGTTTATTTGATCTATGCATTGTGGTTACTTGTATGTGTGTTTATCTCTCATGGGTTATGTAGGAAATGGATTAAGATCATGGGTTAAATGCAATATTTCCTAACAAGTGGTATCAGAGTTTTTCATGGTTGAAGATTTTTTGTTATAACCCTAGTTTGAGAGTTTTTTGAAAAGTTGAAGCCATGGACATGCATGTAGGGTTTGAGGCATTACAAGATATGGAACACATGTTGCAGGTGTTTGTATGCAGATTTGTTGGGTTTATTGCAAATCTGAAGTTTTCCAAATTTGGGTGAAAGAGGGTTTCTTGGTTTGAGTTTTTATTTGAGGGTTTTGTAAGGGAAATTTCATAGATGACCTTTTGAGACAAAATGGACCTCATGATTGGATTTAGGTTGGCCAAGAGATGAAGATTGACATAAAATTCATCCTATTTTGAAAAATCCGAAGAAAAAGGAAAGTGTTTTTAGTCATATGACCTATTGGCTACCCAATTTTGCCATGTGCAAGAAATTTTTGAAAAAAAAAATGATAATATATTGTCCACATAAAATTTCGTCATACCTTGCAAAATAAAAATAAAATTATGTTAAAACTTGATTATAAAAATATATTATTTGAAAAGGGTTTTTGAAAGTTTAAAAAATAAAAAATATATATATAATAGTGGGGGGGTCCATAGACCCCCCGACCACCTTATGGCCCTATCGTAGCCAACTGACAAGTCGTATTGCGATGGTAGAGCCTGTCGGCTCCTGCCGCCAACAGTACAGTCGGTCGACTGACTGGCCTAGTGCCGTTAGGTAAAGCCCGGCCCGAGAAGTTAATATTTATGAAAAATTTCTTAAATTATTTTTTTTTAAATTAGAAAAACTTGCCATATAATATGAAACCCCCACGGAATTTCAAAGGGGCTAAAACTATTTTGGATAATGGGTGTTGGGTCCATGAGGGGACCGAAGTGCTTTTTTAAAATAAAATATTTAAGTGAATTTAATATCCATTTGGAATCCACCGTCGGGTGGCCCCAGCACCACCAGTGGGCCATTGACGGACCACCAGAGTGCCACTAGGGGGCCTAATTGTGCATTTTGTAGATTTTTTTTTCAAACACATGTAACTTTTTCCCACGCTGTTTGTTTTTCAATTACTTGTAGTTGTTGGAAAGATCTTTCTGTGCTCTTCACTGTGGAGTTGGTTTGGTTCCCTGATTTTGTCATTTTGATATGTTTTTGAACCTTGGAAGTTAGATGTTCTCGTTTTCACTATTTGGAGTATAGCTTTTGCATATGGAGTTTAATTATCAATTTCAAAGAGGTGTTGGAGAGAATTTTTAGTGTACTACAGAGTGATTCAGATTTTTTATCAGTTTGAGGAGAAAGATGAGTTTGGTACTTGTTTGATCGCTTGTAGGATCCTGAGATTCGAGGTGTGATTGTGTGAGCATCCAAACGAGTCAAGAGGAAAAAACTTGAGGGAGTACATCTTTTTATATGTTATTTATGATGCTACAACTGATTATTAGATTGTTGCTTCCCGGTACAATTTTACAAGCGATTTTTAGAGTTAAAATTTGATGGTGAAAGGTACATAGGTTGTCTTCAGTTTTGAAGACATGGTTGGACATGGTTTGAGACTTGGAGTCTTGTATGGGTGATAGTTGAGTGTAGGTACAGTGCTAGCTATGATTATGGTGTCATGGGTATGTAGGTACATTTATGCATTGGCACGACATGATCATGTATGTGGTTGTTTGGTGGTGATAAGGTTTGATGTTAGGAGATTGTTCTTATCTTCTTGATGCTTATTTGGTTCCTTGACTACATGATTAGTCATTTGTGGACATGGTTGGAAAATCAGATCTGTGGTTGATTTGGTATTTAAGTCTTGATGTCTACATGATTATCTTCTTTGATATCTTGGTTTATAGGTTACTAATGTGATGATGAGTTTGCATGTTTCAATTGTTTGGATCTACGAGTTATGCAACTTGTAGGTGTGTATAGCCTATTAGATTGCATTAGGATGACTCAGATGTGGACTGTCTATATCTGTAGACACTTCAAATGTCTTGCTGGATCACATTAGCTAACTAACATTATTTCGTCCTAAAACCCATCCTCTATTTGCTTAATTGATTAAATTAGCTTAGCTATTTAATTAATTGCCTCATTTTCATCTATTAATCTAATTGATCTAATTAGATTAATTCATCCCCTTTCATGCTAACACTTTGTCCTATTAAATTGAATTAATTTAATTATTTAATTTAATCCCTAATGTCCTCTTATTTAATTAAATAACCCTAAGTTATTTAATTAAATATCATATCACTTCCCCTTTTTTTTAAATTAATTAATTATTTAGTGAATATCCTAATTCCCCTAATTTAGATAATTAAAACTTTATTTAATTATCAAATTACTAATAAATCTAATCACCCCACTTGTAAGGGAATATTCCAAGTGAATATTCCTCCTTTGCACATTCCTCCAAAAAGAATATTCCCATGGAATATTCCTTCCCCCTTTTGCATAATTAAAATTTGTTTTAATTTGCTAAATTATCCTTTTTCCCTCACCCATGATAATATTCTAAAGAATATTCTCTCTCCTCATTTGAAAAAGGGAATATTCTTACTTAGCTTCATATGCAAGTTAGCTCAAAACTTCTTGTGCTTGATTTAACTTGTGACCTCTTGTGTAGGTCAAAAGTGTGTTTGTTTGAAGGAATATTAACCCCTGATTAAAATATCATCTTTCGTTCTCATTCATTCATAAACATCCTTTATGCAAAGATTAAAACATCAAACTTAAGTCAAAAGTGTTGTCCCAAAACATTTGCAAAGACCACTTCCCACATCATTCACCTTTTCATCTCCCACTGTCATCATTGCTCCCGAAATACTTAGAGCATCTCTTTTACCTAGATTTGAGTCAACTAGAGAGTTCAAACATTACAAATCTCAACATAACTCTCCCATAGGTGACCCAAAATTTATGGTAAAGACAAGATCACAACACAATAGAATCATGGAGAAAACAAAAATCACATTCACCTTAAGTGATTCCAATGCTTTAGAATTCGATCCAAGAAGTCAAGTTACCCCATCACAACAACCCTCATCTCCATCAGGGCCCTATGAGATTAAAAACATTACAAACAACCCATTTGGACTTACTAAGAAATAAATCATGGAGTTTAAATAGGAACATCAAGCCTTAGAAAAAATTACTCCAATTTCCCCATCGTTTGTTGTGCAACCTTTGACACAAGACTTAACAAATCCATCACTTGAGCTAAATCAAACATCCACTCCTAGTCTTTCCAAGGACTTTGGTCTAACTCTTCCATTCAAAAGCAACACACTTGTGGGTACTCTCAATACCAATCCACCTCAAAGCACTACTTAATGGACACCAACCTTTGGTACCTCAACTGTTCCCAAACACCCCTTGCATCAACATAAACCACTTACACTTCATGAATCCACGACAACATCAACATAAACCACTTACACTTCATGAATCCACGACAACATCAACATATTGAGGGTACCCATCTTCATCCATCCCCATAAGTATCACAATTATGCCCAACATCTCGTAAGGAAGTGTGGACCAAGTGTCTCAAATCGACCCAAAAGGGAATGCCAACACCATAATGCAAAATTAACCCTTAATGCAAATAGGGACATCTTTATCCAACCCCCCAACTGGTTCATTCACACCTTTGGTTTCACAAAACACATCCATCCCATCCATCATTAACCTGAATCAAAACAATCCCTTGGTTACAAATCCCGTTAACCCAGGTAATACTTTGTCCACATCTCTCACACAAGGAAATCCTCAAGACATCAGCCAAGGGAACATTTTTAATCAATGGAGTCAAGGGCCTAGTATGTCATTACCATCACAAAATTTAATGACACCATCCTCATCTTTCCCCACAGTCCCCTTCACCATGCAAAATTAAATGGGACCTCAAACTTACGTTCCTTCATCTCAATCCACTATCCTCCAAGGAATGTTGAATCAAGGGAACCCCCAACGTCTCATCAACAATCCGCTACCCACTCAAAACATCAACACCCAAAATCCATCACAAATATCCCAAAAACCAACTTATCCTACATTGCAAGCACATGCCTTAGCTTTAGCAAGCACAAGAGGCTTATCAGCAAGTCGTCCAACAACAACAACAAGCAATGCAACAACAACAACAACAAAAACAAGCAGCCTTAGTAGCTCAACAACATCAACAAGCCCGACAACAACAAGTAGCCTTACTAGAACACCAACAACAACAAGCCCAACAAGCAACCTTAGCAGCACAATAACAATAATAAGCCCAATATCAATCCCTAGTAGTCCAACAACAAAAAAAAGTACACCAAATAGCCTTAGTAGCCCAACAACATCAACAAGCCCAAAAACAAGCCCAACAATATACCCAACAACAACAACAAAAAATTTCCTACTATAATCCTCAACAAAAAATCATCAAGCCAAATGTGTTAGGAACATATACATCGACACCACAATCACCTTCACAAAATCCCACACCACCATACACACTATACAACACCTTATCATATCAGAATCCCGCATACAACCCATTTGCCATCCCAAAATACCCAACGTATGTTCCTTCACCAAACATGCAAGATGATAGAGCATCGCAACTTAAGGCGTTATCACAAGAAATGCAGGATCTCTGTATGGGCAAGACAAAGAAGCCTTATACACAAAACTTATGTCCATATCCATTCGATCAAAACATCGTAATGGTACCATTCCCTCCCAGTTTTTAAATCCCCAAATTCGATAAATACAAAGAGAGAGGAAATCATGTGGACTGTATCAAAGAGTTTAATGTCATGTGTATGGAGGTCACCTATAATGAGTCCCATTTGATGTGCCTTTTCTTGTGAAGTTTAACAAGTCCTGCCATGGATTGGTTTTCTCAGTTGCCTCCAAGCATCAAAACTTTCCAAGAAATTGTTGAAAAATTCATAGATCACTTCTCCTTCAATCTTGACATAGGCGTAAGCTTAGAAGAGTTGTATAGTCTCAAACAAAACAAAGGAGAATATTTTTCCAATTTCTTGCAATGATGGAGGCAAAGAGCTAGTTAAAGCAAGTGGCCCCTTCTTGATGAACAACAAGTGGGCATTATCATAGAAAATTTTGATCTAGATCTATCCTTCCACTTAAAAATGCAATGCATTACCTCTTATGATGATCTTGTCCCTAGAGCCCTTAACATCGAGAGAGTCCTAATCTCATAGGGAAACACACAAGTGTATAAAAATAACTGCCCATCCACTAGTTTTAATGACAAGCCCCACTATTGGGCCAAGAACAAGAATGTTACTAGTGATGGTGTTGTTGATGCAAAGGTGGTCTTAATTGCTCCTAGGAAAGCAAACACACAAACCATGAATATACAACAACCATACACCTCACCGTCAAACAATCAAACAACAATCAATGTTGCAAACACTTAGCATGGACAACAACGAACGAATAGTGCTCCTGAACAAAAAACTACTCCCTTAGGGGAACCTATGGAAGATGTGTTGAAGTAGTTGATATATTCTAACCTTATCACACTCCCAAATTTCTCGAACTATCAAGAGCCACAAGTCAAACCTCGTAGCTATCGAGATGATCATTTTTGTGAATTTCACTGATGCAAAGGTCATAACACAAAAAATGTTTTAGACTCAAACATATAATAGAAGATCTTATTGAACAAGGAAACATTGATGTCGATCAAAAAACTAGGAATGAAAATCTAAAAATTTACACAAACCCTATGCCTGATCATACAAAAGAAAAATATTTAGGAAAGGCTTCAACCTCAAAAAATGTGAACCATACACGTGATACCATGGTGGGACATATTTATTTACCACAACATGAGGAATCAGATACGCATCAAGATACAATTTTAAAACAAATTCCAAACCCATCAACAGTGTTTAACAATATTTTATACCATAATGACATCAAGTGGATATCAGATTGTGATATCTCTCCTAAATATGACTCAATGATTAGGCATGTTGAAGATGTTCCAAATGAACCAAAGAATCCTTTGTTGCACCCATACCCACAAAATGTTGTGAAGAGCCTTTTACCAATGATATATCATCCACCCAAGAATCATGTCAAGAGGAGGCTCTAGAGGATAATGAAAGACACTTTGTATCGAGTCAAGATCAGGAACCCCTATCCCTAGAGTTTCACCAAGATCTGAGGGACATCTTCCTAACTTTTTTAAACTCCAAAGATGTCCCCGATATCACCCCTAAGATGTTTCTTTCTGATGGACATATAGATTTTCTTCATCCAAAACAAGAGTCTCCCACTCTTGGTATTCCTACATAAGAGCAAGCAACGATCAAGATTCTTGATTCTTACAGTGATTATGTATCATCGACCTCTTTTGAGTCAGCATCAACATCTTTTGAAGCAGTATCAACATATAATGATGTTATAGAACTAGAGAAAATAGTTCATATTCCTGAACAACAAGAACCCATAGCAATATTATTTTTTCATGACAAGTCATATTCAATGGCTCTAGATCAGAGGATACATTATCAAGGAAAATAATTAGGTATGATAATACCTTCACAACGCCAATGGAAATCTTGTTTACAAAAAACATCAACATATGGGGCATGAATAATCCTTATGATGAAAATATTGTCAACACTACAACTAGTAATATCATGAGTTGGAATTCACCCATCATCTCATACACAAACTGGGACCAACATAAAAAGAATTCCTATCTAAGCAAGGGAAAGATCATCAAAGAAAATGAGGTAGTAAAGAAAAAAGGAAATGTCAAGTACAAATGGATACCAAAGCAAAATAAAGAAAATCATCCCTCCAAAACTCCACTAGTCAAAGAAACTATGGGGAAAAATAAAAAAGGGAAAGGTATCCATCAAAAGAGTCCTCAAATAAGAAAGCATGCTTCTCAAGAAAGGAACAAATTATATCTAATGGTTGGTCCTAATTCCATGAAAACCTTCATTCCCACCCATCATTGCTCACCATCCCAAGTTTGGAGAGTCAAAGGTTTCAAACCATCGACCAATCCATCTCATATTCCTTCATGCATGACACCGTCCACTCCATTCACAATATCTAATTCTCCCATTGACCATGTGTTGGAAGCAAGGATTCTGAAGGCACTTTATCACAATGTGCATACATAGACAAGGTTAATTTTGGTACCAACAAGGCAAGTCAAAGTTCTTCAAGGTTGCATTCAAGTGCTTGTATCTTAGCAAAGCAACTTCTTGAAGCAGAATATCATTGTCATGTTATGATAGTGGCCTCTACATCAATTCCACTAGGTGGTTCAACATGAGGGTAAATTTTTTTTTTTAAAAATCAAGAAAAGAGTAAAAATGAAAATCGTCCTCCAGTGAAAACTAGTACGGTGGTGCTTTGGGAAAGTACTATGATGAAAACATGGAAAACAGGCATCATGAGTAGAATCGAGCATCTATATGATCCTTCTCAGACAAAAGCTTCTCTTCCTTGTCATGATAAATCCAATGTTCCCTCCATCCATCCAATTCCACTTTATCCATATATTCTTATTTATCTTGATCTTGAAAAAGTTTTGATGTATACTTCAGCTCTAGTCATGACAAAATTTTGTCAGGCTCTTTACCATTCTATCTCCTAAAGTCCCATAGCCTATATCTAGCATGATAAAACTTTGTTGAACTCTTTGCATATACATTACCTATCTTGGTTTGTCCATTGAACTATGAATTATTGCTAGACACTAGGGGTAGATTATTGAATTCTTATTTTTTGAATAACTCTTGGTCCATGTCTTATATCTCACAATGTGACATCGACATTGTGATCTAGGTATTGTTTACCTCAAATCACAATCAAAAATCCCAAAAACATTTGTAAAATGTTCATTAGAAAATCCAAAAACATTTGTAAAATCCTATACAGCTAAAATCCAAAAATATTTGGAAAATTGTAAAGTAAAAATCCAAAACATCCAAAACACATCAAAAATCCCTAAAAAGGTTGAACATCGAAAATCCAAAAAATAGAACCTTGTCAAACTATGATTCTTTGAGCTTGAACTTAGGCAAGGCCATCATTGATGTGCCCCCAAGACACCCTAGGTCAGTCTTTAGGAGTTTTTCATAATAAAATTGCATTCCATCAACTGTTCATTTTCATCGTCAATAAGTCAAGTCGATCGAACTATGTGGTCTCTGTGTGTATAATGTAGGCAAGGTTAAGATTTGATCAGCCTCTGAGGCCCCTAGATAGATATTTTAGGTTAGGTTCTTGGTCACAACTCAGAAAATCCCTAAACATTCAAATATAAAAAAAAATCTTAAACATTTGCAAAATCTTGGAAAACTCCTAAACATTCAAATATCGGAAAAGCATTAAACATTCAAAAAACTTAAAAAAATCCAAAAACATTCAAAAATTGAAAACACAAAAACATTGGAAAATTGAAAACCCCCAAAACACTGGAAAACGTTGAAAAAATCTAAAAAGCCTCAAGTAATCGAAAACCAAAAAACATTCACATAAACTCTAAAAAAAAGCAAAAAAAAATAGTCTCAAAACATTTTCAAAATATCAAAAACATTGAAATATTCCAAATAACCCAAAACCATCCATCCCATTTTTCTTTCACCTGCAATAAACCTTCATCCATAATAAATCGATCATCCCCTTCAACCTTTGGCAAAACAAGTAGAAAGCAAGTATCACAAGTCATAAAGTGAAAACCTAAGTGTCAAAATCTAAAGTCTAGATCATAGGTAAACGAGCTAGTGGAGTTTGTATCAACGGCTTATCACACACTTCATCCTAATCAAAACATATGATCAACATTTCCTAGGATGTATCCTTCCTGTGATGGACATCAGCATCAAACATCACCTTAGCTATGTTAAACCTGACAAGAGATATAGATAACACTAACTATTTGCCTTTGATCTTTTCTTATGATTTATCTTATTTGACCCATTCTGAGGAGCTCTCGATGATGTCTATCAAAACGATTTAGAGAGAAAGTAATGGGGCATCAATCATTATCTTTTGTTTGTTGTGTTTGTGGGTATTCTTGTAAAATAATCTTGGTGCATACTTTCTTAGTTGTGTGTAGGAAATTTGTTTGGATTGCATTGTTGACTACTGCATATCCTTTGGTCCGATATATTCTAAACTCCTAACTTACATTCCAACGAGGTTTCTGTATGTCAAGGTGTGAACAAGAACTATCATATTTGTTTGTGGATTCAAAGTCATTACACTAGATACAACACCATCCTATTTATCAATACCTCGATGCATTGTGTCTATGTGTTATATCAAAAATAAGAAATGACAGAAAATCCCAATCCCACGATATGAGCAAATAATCATCCATCTCTCATCACCATATCTAATAGTCTCAACGAATCATAGGCTTGTTGGACTTCTAAATCAATCTCAAAATCAATGGTCAAATCATTCATTCTTATTTCTTCTATCTTTATCCTATTAACATTTATATCTGAGCATCAAATTTGTGTGATATATCAAAATATACATGAGGCTACCCATGGCTGATGAATGCCTATACATCATGAAACTTGTCTATATCAACATCTGAGCTTTCCAAGAATCATCTTTCATGCTCTTTACCAGCAATCCCTCTTCCGTTGGGGCATAGTGAGGCATCTATATCATCTTTAGCTCAAAAAACCTGAAAAAGGTTGAAGCTCCTTGATTCAAAAGCAACCTTAAATCTCAAGCATCTAAAACATAAGTTTGATTTTCACCTATTATGAGCCCAATCAAAACACTTTATTCTCTAAACAATCTTTCGAGGGGTCAACTAACCATCTTTCAATCATATAATGAATTTTGTTCCTAGCCTTGCTAGCAAATCTTGATCAATCAAATCAACCATCATTGGGATATATCTTTCCCTACTGATTCTTTTGTTATTCAACACTATCCTTGCATTGTTGTGAATCCTCAACAATTTTACCAATAAATCAATCAGATAAATCAACTTTAGCTTGGCTATCAACATCTCAAAGAGATCACCGATATCCATTTTTGCATCATCATCAGCATCAAAATCAACATCGAAATCAACATCAATATTTAAACCAATACAACGAGTACATTTCTTCAAAGAGGGGAAAAATGTAGACACTTGAAAATGTCTCGATGGATCACATTGTCTAACTAACATCATTTCATCCTAAAACTAGTCCTTTTTTTGCTTAATTGATTAAAGTAGCCTAGCTATTTAATTAATTACCTTATTCTCATCTATTAATCTAATTGACCTAATTAGGTTAATTCATCCCCTTTCATGCTAACATTTCATCCTATTTAATTTAATCCCTAAAGTCCTCTTATTTAATTAAATAACCCTAAGTTATTTAATTAAATATCATATCACTTACCCTTTCCATTAAATAAATAAATTATTTAATGAATATCTTAATTCCCCTAATTTGCATAATTGAAACTTTATTTAATTATCAAATTACTAATAAATCTAATCCCCCTCTTGCAAAGGAACAATCCAAGGGAATATTCCTCCTTTGCACATTCATCCAAAAAGAATATTCCCATGGAATATTCCTTCCCCCTTTTGCACAATTAAACTTTGTTTTAATTTGCTAAATTATCCTTTTCCCTCACCCATGAGAATATTCCATAGAATATTCTCTCTCCTCATTTGAAAAGGGGAATATTCTTACTTAGCTTCATATGCAAGTTAACTCAAAACTTCTTGTGCAAGTTAACTTGTGACCTCTTGTATAGGTCAAAAGTGTGTTTGTTTGAAGGAATATTAACCCTTGATTAAAATCTCATCTTTCATTCTCATCCATTGATGAGAATCCATGATCCATGCCTCCAAATTCCTTCATCCTTGACCATTGATTAGATTTTTTTATCTCAACCCTCCATTTCTCATTTGTCCTCTTATAAATAGGTCACTATTTGGAGACAAATGGATCCATCTTTTAACAACAAACTTATACTGTTAAAATCATTTGCACTTGCACTCACATTTAACATCATTTTAGCTTTATTTACTTGCATATTAGCTTAGCTTCCATTAATGGCTTCCATGATAACATAGATGCATACATTTAGCTTATTTGTTAATTAAGATTTTAATCTTTTGAAGCTTGCATACATTTAGAGTAGATTTGCATATACCTATATTGATCATCTTAGCATAAATCATGTTAAAATATCTTGTGTCATGTTCATTTAGCTTTAAATCATGTTTTCATACACATGTATCAATGGTTTCATTAGTTTTCTTCAATAAAATTGATTGAAACAAGCTCATTATTTAAGGGATTGGGAAAGGGTTGCCATTCCACATCAATGCCCCAATAGGATAAGTTTCAATTTCTTAGATTAGAGGTTTGTCAAGCTTTCATGATTTAGAATGTTAGTTTTAATGGCTTCTTTGTCTTTGTTTACAGTGAATGATATTATTGGGATCGATGCTTAGTGGGTTAAATATGCCTCAAATTCATATGGATTGGATGTAGCTAACCTATACTATGTCATCAATCACAATATTCACCAGGTTTGATTCATTGTTGTTACATATTTCATTAGTTGGCCTTGTCTATGGTCATTTGTGCATTGGTATGTAGTTTTGGGATTGAGAGGATGGATTATTTGAGTACTTGATTAGTTGGTTCATGGGAATTTTGATCACGATGTCATGATATCTTGGTACATTCATTGGTTATACACTTTCAGTGGGAGCTTTTAACAGTTATGATTTGGTAGCGTTGGATTGGTTTGTGATGTTTTTTTGTCAGTTGTATGTATCTTCTTGGCTTGGATATCTTGGTTTCACTAGTATGTTACCAATATTGCAGTTGAGTGTGTTAAAAATTGGATGATCTCCATGGAGGAGATTATTTTCATGATGCCATGTGTAGCTCGTATCACAGTTTAGTAGGAGTTGTTGGCAGTGATGTGGATGCATTGTTGGTGATCGTTATCTTCATGTGATTGGAGATATGATTTCTTGGTTTAGAGTATGTTTGTTATGATATCATGATATACTCTTGATTCTAGATTAGATTTTGGCATGCTACACATTCTCTTGATACCAGTATGTTTGCATTAGTGCATGTGATCTCCTAGGAGGAGATGGTTAGATCATGTTGTCATGATAGGTTCTTGATTCTGCAGTTGGAGCTTTGACATTGATTGTGGTAGTTCTCTTTGTATTGGGTATATTGATCATTTTCATTATTACTTCATTATGGTGCTATGTTTTATTTGGATTTTGGCATGTATTGATTGGTTACAAGTTCTTGTGGATACTTAGAGATGTAGGTGATGGTTGGGGTTCACTTGTGATTAGAGACATTTGCTTGGGATGGTTACTCTTTGGAGGTTTCAATAGGAAGACCAAGGAGCTTTCACCTAGGTATGGATGTGAGTTCATGATGGATCGATAGAGGAGATTATTCCTAGAGTGATTCATGATGACTTGGTTATCATGGAGGAGCATTCTCATTCCCCGCTCTTGGTCTACTCAGCAGTTTATCATTTGAGAGGTATTTCTCCATTATATCTTTCAGACGTGTTATGTCTCATGCTATAAGAGAGGGGACCAACCATGTCAAGGCCCCAGGTCACGGAGGGTCGAGAGTAGTAGGCTGCACTAACTTACCTCAGCTTAAGGGAGTGTTAGGAAATGTGAGAAGAGAATTATGAGGACTATAAGGTCCTTCGATCACTCTACATACCCGAGACTTGAAATGGGGCTAGGCGAGTCATTTTTCAGGGTCAACTCTGTGTCTCAAAGAGCTCTCTATCTGAGGATGAAAGCGCAACTCCAGGATGACAGCACGGTGTGTTGGCGTCTCTCAGGTCATTGGCATCTGTACGACCAAAGAACTAAAGAGACAAGGCTAGACTCGAGAAAATAGACAAATGACCTAGCTAGCTACATTCGAAAGACCAAAGTGACACTATTACATAGATAACGTATGCAAGAATGTGATAGAGAAAATAAACAAGGGTAAGAATAGAGAGGATGATCTCACAAATATGTTAGTTCGCCAGCTAGATCCAAGATACTTCCACCTACACAGAAGAGAGAGGAAATTTTTTGGGATGTGTAGGGGTCTACCTCAGTCAGACCCCCGTTTTGGTGTTCCCACCTCCATGGACAACCAAGATGATGATAATGGAGAAAAGTATGATAAAGTAAGAAATAGAGTAAAGAGCACTAAAGCACTACAAAATAGTGTTATGTTACTCAACCAAATTGTAGAGGAGAGGAGTAGAAAGCTTACCACTTCCACCAAGAGCTTACTAGCCAATGGGGGAGAAAATGAGAGGACTCAAGCCTCTTCTAAAATGGTGTTGGTTCCACACTTTCTCTATGGAGTTGATAGAGTGTTGATATTGCTGCTATGGAGCACAAAAATGTTGCTTGAGAGTGAATTCAATGCTTGGAGCTTGAAGAGATTATGAAGAAGCTACTTAGAGATTGTGGAAGAGGATGAAATGAAGGAATGAATAGTGAATTTGAAGGAGAGGATGAAGAAAATGGCCACATTTGGGTCGGTTCATCGAGGAGGGCATTATAATTCGACTTCCAATGGGAAGTATAACGCTTCTGCAGGCTCTAGATGCGGGAATCTGCCAAGGACATAAGCACGTTGCACAAACGTCTACACATTGCATGGGCGTCCTTGATAGTTATTCCTATGTCGACACAAAACAGACGCCATGTGGAACGAAGGCAGAGGGCTTATGTGGACTTTTGCCTTCAGATTTGGTTTCCTAAGGTGAGGATGTGTAAAATAGGAATTTGTGTAAGGGGTGCAAATTCACTCTTATGCATTTTTACCCCTTTAGTGAGCACGAATACTGATGAGTGCTTTGGTAAAGTAGATCGAAGAAGTAGTAGAGTTAGAAATGTATACCTGAACTATTGAGGAAGCAGACCGCAATTTGGCAAACCCGAGAGTGCAAGATAAGAAGAGGACTTCATAGGCCCGCAAAACTATGAAGCTGAATAAATAAAGTGTCTTACATGCCTGCGGACTTGCAAGGAAGGTGTATCCCAAGATCTCTCGCATGAAGGATACCCATGAAGTAAGCGCCTTATAGGCCCACAGACGTGCAAGGAAGGTGCATCCCAAGATCTCTCGCATGAAGGAGACCCAGGAAGTAAGTGCCTTACAGCCTGTAGACCTGCAAGGAAGGTGTATCCCAAGATATCTCACATGAAGGAGACCCAAGAAAGCGGAATCCACAGAGTCAAAAAGTGGCGTCATGGGAACACCCGTAAAGTGACATGTTTACCCATAGATAGAACATGTCAGGAAGCATCCATGCAGACAAGTAAGTGAATAGTCATGTAGATTGTCGACAAGTTGGAAAACTTTCAAAGGGGTTCCTTGGGAACCCTTCAAAAGGTAGAGGGGTCCACTCAAGGGATGCATTATTTGAAAAGTGAGGTCTAGTCAGGCTTCCCCCAAGCTAGACACAAAGACATGAAATAGGTCTAGTCGGGTTGCCCCCAAGCTAGATGCCACAAAATTCATTTGAGTTAAAAAATTTCAAAGGAGGTTCCTCAGGAACCCTTCAAGACAACAAGGGGTCCACTCAAGGGATGTGTTGTTTGAAATCTGGTGTTCTCTTTCTTGAATTGATTCGACATGATGGAATCCTTTTGAAAGATATTCACTTCATTAATGAATTTGAAAGGAAGAAAGTGTGCCCACGCGAGGGGAAGATCAAAGTTGTTCCCACTTTGGAGGAAGGTGCTCAAGTTCTTTCTTTATGAACCCATGATGAAGGAAACATGTTCCGTTAGGGTTTCAAGTTGAGAATGAAATTCTTATAAAGAAGCGTGAAGATTCTTGAGAAAAGATTTGTTGGCAACAAATGTTTTTTATGAAGATCAAAGTGATGTAGAGGTGGCATTGTCACACATGAGAGGGAAAACTCAAGCAAAGAAGAGAGAAAGATAAAGGAAAGAGAGCATGAACAAAGGGCACAAGGGTAGCTTGATATTTCGGGACCAGAACTACTCATAAATATATATAAGTATAATAATAGTATATAAGTGAACTATCATCAATCCCCTACTATATCAGGCCATGTGAAGAATAAATGAGAAGACAAAGTAAAAATAAAAAATTGGTTCAACATGGAAGGGAAGCCTAAATTCCCCCAATGCTTTGCATCGTCCCCAATTTATCGAAATTCAATCAAAAACATGGAAGAATGATGATACAAATAGAAGATGGTTTACAACAAAAAAACCATGCCTGTTTCCAAGCACCAACAGGGGTGAGGAGGGTCATCTAGGAACACATAGCATGATTACAGGGGAAACACATCACAACACAAACACACATCTAATATAAAGATAAAGAAGAGGCCTCCCCCTAACATTGATCAACCAAGAGGTCATCAACTTCCCACTCTAGATCATTGTAGGGGGAAGGAGGATGAACCTGCAGTGGTGGAATGTTAAGGGGAGGAGCTTCTGACCCTCTCGCAACAAGGGCTAAGGAAGAGGGACCCACAAGGTCTCCTTCACTCAGCTCTTGTGGGTCTAAGGTCAACTACTTCACGAAAATCGTTGACAAGGTCAAAACTTCATCTACCGAATTAAACATGCACTTCACAGGAGTGACATGTTTCACTTTGACAAATGGGGAAGGTTGTGCCTGAGGTTCACCACTAAGCTCATCGAGTGATTTGAGAACGGTGATGAACTTAGGGGAAGTCGAGACTAGTTCTATTACTAGGATAGAACAAGTCAGTGCAGGGCCACCTTTCAGAGAAGGTTGGATCCTCTTACGTCCTTCGTTGCTGGAAGGGCTACTCTCTACCTTCTTATTTTTTGGGGGAGGCAAGCTCCCCACAGATGAGACAAGAAGGGCAAAGGAAGAGGAGGAAAGAACCACAGTAGATATGATCAAGGTGTTAGTCAGATCTGTGGGTTTCAAGAAAGGTGAAACATCCAAAATGGATGTCAACAAGGGTGGCTCCATCGAAGGAGCGATGAACACCTACACCTTTCTGGGGGGTCAGGCGCATGTGCACTCACAACAGAAGCTGAAAGTGATACAAAGATGGTTTGAATGGAAACAAAGGGGAGCAGAGAGGAGGATGTGGTAGAAGACCCTGATATAGGGGCGATCATCTCCTCTTCCTTCCTCTAGAAGGCGGCCTACTCAACCAATAGAGCCTTTCATCGATGTTTGTGTTCACGCGCAAGGCAGTTTTTGTGACTCTTTGAACTAGAGGCCAGAGGTTGCAAAGGAACAACCAACTCTTGCTCAACCATGGGAGTGTCCTCCACATCTATTTTCGGTGAAGGGATAGACTCTTGAATGGGAGAAGGAGGAACAAGTTCAGGGAAAATGGGGGGAGTCGACTCTAATGCCTTGGCAGTAGGTCTTTTCCCGTTCATTGCTTTAGGATTATAAGCAGTAGGAAGACGTGGAGGCCAAGCCATAGAGGATTCCCCACGGGAGGCTTTCTGTCTACTGTGTTGAATGGGCCTAGGCTCCATGGGTAGGAAAGGAAGCTTGAACATAGGATGCTTGGACTTTCGCCAAGTGGGTACCATAGGATTCTCTCACAAACATGAGGTAGAAGTGGATGGCACCTCAGCAGAGCAAGAGGAATCATCCAATTGAACAACGAAAGAGGAAGACAGAGGATCTCGAGACTGCTTCTCTTCTTCTCTTTTATGTTCCTTGGCGACATCACTGTAAGGTTTCGAGCAAGCCCTATGTGAAACAGCATAAGGCGAAGGAGTGTATCTCACTTTCCGCTTGGAACACCCTTTCTTGTAATTTTGATATGTGCAATATAGGAGGTTCTTCCCGAGTGAGAGAGAACCAACAGGTGCAGGCAAAAAGTAGTCCAAGGAATAACTACCATGCGCAACCGACGGTCTATAGCTAGTATCGTGGATCACATGCATGGAACCCTCATGAGTGAATTTCAAACACCTATGCACAGCCGAAGGAATTGCATTCATAGCTACCAGCTAGGGGATACCTAGCTTCACTTTGAAGAGTTCAGACCTTGGGATAATGTCAAACATAAGGTTCACAAACTTAGGTCTGACGAGGACCGACAGGACAATACTACCTATAGGAGGTACCAAAAATTTGTCGTACATGTGGATGGTACTCATAAGTGCATCATATCCATCCTTATGCAGGAATTTTATTAACATGATCTCCTCATTTATAATGTTCACTTTAGATGTCAAATCAATGAGAACACCTGCTATAGTATTTCCATTTATCCTTGCAGGAATGTAGAAAGGAGATGTTTCTTTATTAGAGCCCATTAGCAGGTCCTGTGAAGTGAAGGTTATACCAATACCACTGCCCATAGGATGCATAGAGGGAATAGGTTGATGCAGGAAAGAATCCATCATGCATACTAAACGACACTTTCATAGAGCCTCCTAAAGGTTACAAGATAAGGTATTGACCCAATTAAGGTTTCGTTACATAATAATTTTGGAACCTTCCAACTACACTTACTAGGGGTTGTAGGTTGGGTTGCAAGGAAAAATCCTCATAACACTTGCACCTACAATGCTCCTAGAATACGAGGAAAGGAACTTTTAGTATCACAAAATGGAACCAAAATGGTTCACGTTGGGCTCACCAAAAATGTAAGAGGGGGACCAACCACATCAAGGCCCCAAGTCACGGAGGGCTGAGAGCATCAGGCTGCCCTAACTTACCTCAACTTAAGGGAGTGTTAGGAAATGTGGGACAAGAATGATGAGAACTATAAGGTCCTTCGATCACTCTGCAAACCTGAGACTTGAAATGGGGCTCAACGAGCCAGTTTTCAGGGTCAACTTTGTGTCTTAGAGAGCTCTCTATCTAAGGACAAAAGCATGGATCTGGGATGACATCACAATGTGTTGGCGTCTCTCAGCTGCATTGGCATCTGTATGACCAGAGAACTAAAGAGACAAGGCTAGACTCGAGAAAACAGACTAATGGCCTAGCTAGCTACATTTGAAAGGCCAAAGCGGCACTATGACATAGATAATGTATGCACGAATGTGATAGAGAAAATAAACAAGGGTAAGGATAAAGAGGATGATCTCACAAAGATGTTCATTCGCCAGCTAGCTCCAAGATACTTCCACCTGCACACAAGAGAGAGGAAAATTGTTGGGGGCCTGTGTAGAGGTCTACCTCAGTCAAACCCTCATTTTGGTGTTCCCACCTCCACAGACAATCAAGATGATGATAATGGATAAAATTATGATAAAACAAGAAATAGAGTAAAGAGTACTAAAGCACTACAAAATAGTGTTATGCTACTCAACCAAATCGTAGAGGAGAGGAGTAGAAAGCTTACCACTTCCAGCAAGAGCTCACTAGCTAATGGGGGATAAAATGAGAGGACTCAAGCCTCTGTTGCAATGGTGTTGGTTCCACACTTGCTCTACAGAGTTGACAGAGTGTTGATATTGCTTCTATGGAGCACAAAAATTCTTCTTGAGAGTGAATTCAATGCTTGGAGCTTGAAGAGATTGTGAAGAAGTTTCTTAGAGATTGTGGAAGAGGATGAAATGAAGAAATGAATAATGAATTTGAAGAAGAGGATGAAGAAAATGACCACATTTGGGTCGGTTCGCCGAGGAGGGTGTTACAATTCGACTTCCAATGGGAAGTGTAACGACTCTGCAGGCTCCAAATGCAAGAATCTGCCAAGGACGTAAGCACACCACATGGACATCTGCGCATCGTGCAGGAATCCTTGACAGTTATTCCTTTGCCAACACAAAATGGATGCCATGTGGAACGAAGGCAGCGGGCTTATGTGGACTTTTGCCTTCGAATTTGACTTTCTAAGGTGAGGATTTGTAAAAGGGGAATTTGCGTAAGGGGTGCAAATTCACTCCTATACACATGATTTGATTTCTCATGGGATTCGGTTGATTTATGGTGTTTGATTATGGAGACTCATTTCAGGAATTTTTAGCATGATTTTATATGATTTATCTTTCATAAATATGGATCTTGAGCTATGGATTGTTTGTTTTGGAGAATTCATTTTGAGGGATGTTATGGTATGGTTATCTCCTTGTGCATTTGAGTTTATGATATCATTCTTTGATGAGGATTGTTAGGAGATGGTTTATGGGCTGATTTCTATTATTGGGAATGGTTAACTTGAGTTTGATCTTCTTGATTAGAGAGGCTTACATCCATGTTGGCATTGTTACATTGATTCATATGTTGTACTTGATCTAAGAGAGTGAGTGTTATGGATGTTGTTGAGGCTTTTCATTTGGGGTTGTTCTCTTCATGGTTCCTTCTTGGATGTTCATGTTTATATGCTTTTGGGGAGGATGGTGGTAACATGTTGTGAGAGATTATACAACTCTTTGGGTTATATGTGTGGATCATTGTTATTGTTCTTGGTACTTCATGATTTTATTTACTTATCACACCTTGATATAGTTTTGATTGGTATACTTGATATGCCTTGACATTACCTATACAGTGGGAGTTCTTGGATATGTATGTTCTTCATTGACAGGTTTGATACAGGGAGCTTTTGATTGCAGTTTATGGGTTGCATATGTTCTTGGCATGAGTTTGTTGATGTATTGATACCTTGGATGTATGGATGGATGGATGTATTAGCATGTATTGTGGATGCTATTTACGATCATGTGGGTTTTTTACAGTTGATACCAACTTGGTTAGAGCCTTTGTTATCACTTGGATTTGATGCTTGTTCTCGTGGATTGGTGCATATTCACCTTGGCATGTTCCTTTTCTTCCATAGGTGGCACATTGGAGGATGAGAGGAGTTCTTGCTTGAGTTGGTGGTCACTTTGTTCTTATTGCAAGTATCTTGATGGAGCACGAGAGAATTTTGGAGATTCATGTGATTTCATGTATGGCTATGATGATGTATTTCATGTATTTATCCCTTATGCAATGTCTATAACAAGTGGGAGAATGTTTGGATATGGTGTTGTACACCATTGCATAAAATTATTTATTATAATGTTGTAATTAAATAATTATTTAGTTGTGATGCACCTTGGTGGTGTGGTTAATCACACTAGGTAATTATTTGGGGCAACTTGATGTTGTATTGTAACATTGTGTTATTATTTAATGTGTGGGAGATATATGATAATAATTTAATATTGGGGAAATATTAAATAAAGTGAAGTCTTAGTACCCAATATCAAATAAGGGGTTAGTGGTTTTGTATTCACATGGTTTTGTGGTACGTGGTTTTACCTTACCACTAGTTGTATTTTGTGTGGGCTTGTGTCTATAAAAGAAAACACATGTGTAGTGGTTTAGGTTGGTTGAGTGGGTTGGCTATCATTATCAAGTCTTTTTGAGGAGTGTATTTGTGAAGCATGGAATGGGATGTGTAGATTCATGCTTGGACACACGAGAGTGCATTGGAGGACTTGATGCTTTATAGGTATACATTATAACTCATGTATTGCTTTATTGTTGAATAACATGATGGAGTATGGATGCTTTTGGAGGCTAGGTTTTTTTCTCTTTAGGGTTTTCCCAAGGTATATCTTGTGTTATCTTATGGCTTGTCTATTTGATCTATGCATTGTGGTTACTTGTATGCATGTTCATCTCTCATGGGTTATGTAGGAAATGGATTAAGATCATGGGTTAAATGCAATATTTCCTAACATAAACCTCTAGCAACATATCTCCAACATTAATCATGCTTCTAATCCTCATCTTAATGCTTATAATCCTACTTCTGAATATATCATTGTGACAACTCTACTGATAGAAATAGTGCATTTTATGAAAATCAACAATAAAACTAATTTGGTAAGGCATGAAAACCAACCATGAACTTATTCAACTCTTCTCTTCTTTGATAAGACATGACATCCAATCATGACCTTCAATGCTTCAATCAATGTTAGCCCAAACTGAATGTAACAAAGACAACCAATGCTTAAGGACTAACAACATATTACTCACCTATACAAAAATTATTGACAAAAACATAGCCATCATTGTTGACATCAATGAAAAAAAATTCCAACATATATTTCATTACTGAAGATTGTTAAAATTGTTGAATGTTTAAACTGTAATATCTTTCATTGCTGAAGATTGTTGAAATTGTTGAATGTTTAAACTGCAATATCTTTGCTGCTAATTTATTTAAGGGTTTATATTTTCTTAAGAAGTATTGTACTAAAAAATTCAAGTATTGAATGGGTTTAAGTCTTTACAAATATTGATTCACCCCCCCTCTCAGTATCTGGTTTGTTCAATATTAGGTACTCGTAGCATAAGGTAATAGTTTACATTTATTTCTCTTGTTTTGTGAATTAGCAATTCATTTCACTTTCTACCTTTTGTAGTCTTTTGTACATTTGTAATTTCCTATACTCCATTTTCGTAGGATGTTTCTAGGATCTATGAATGCAACACTGTCTAAAGTTTATGAGTCCTTGGTTGATAATTAAATGCGACCTCTTGTGAAAGATAAAATGTTCAATTGGGAATTCATCCTTTGAGCTGTGTAGACCTAGTAAGTACCAAGTTGATTAGACATTAGAGAGGCTCTACACTTGTTGTAGACAATATGTTTGGTACTACCTTAGTTGTTGTCCCTTTTTGAGCTCGACCTCCTTCCCCTATGATCTAGATTGGGAGGAGGATAACTTGATGGGAATGACTGACTAGAACAATACCCTTCATGTCTTTAGATTATAATTTTCTTGCTTATTTGTATCCCCTTGTACTTTCTTGTATACATTTATGGTCTCTCCTGGAGGACCCAAGATACCCTCATAGGTACTTGGATATAGGGGAGGCAATATGTCGTACATTTCCTTTATTTTTATCATCATCCTTCTCTTGTTTGTACTTGGATTTTTGATATTATGGGATGATGCATAGCATTGGGGGAATTTAGGCCTTCTTCCATGTTGAACTTAATCTTTATTTTCATTTTATCTTTATATGCTCCCGCTTCATGATCTAAACTATTTGGGGATATGATGGTGATTTATGCATAGTTATATACATATTTCATTGATATATCCCACTGACCTAGAATACTAAGATCCCCTATCTCTCTTATGCATTTTTGTTTGATGTTGTGCGTTCCATATCCTATTTGTTGCCAAGTACTATTCTATGAATACATCTCCTTATTTTTTCATGACACATATCTATTTATTCACCTTAGAATAATGTGTGCTCCTTTGTGTAGCACAATCCATTCTAAGGGGTGGCTATCATGTTCATATTACAAATCTCTTATTTTATGATTGTTTTCAAAATGTGTCTACATCCAACCATCTTATCCATCGTCTAACATGGGGACAACCCACTAGAATTTATCTTTATGAATGTCTATGTCTCTTTTCTATGGTTTTCCTACAACTTAGTTTGTAGCAGTCATAGGCCAATTGGATTATCATATGGTCCCTGACATAGTACAACTTGCTACCCATACATATCGATGTTGTCTTGTGTCTATATAATTTTTGATGTCTAATTTTTATTTTTCACCTAACATGTTTGTCTACAACCAACATGTTTATGGTGATGTAGCACAACCATTTTATTTGGGATCAACTTGGGTCTCTTCCCTAGGGAAACTCTAAATGAATAGAGGACTCTACTTCCCCTTCGCATCTCGAGTAAAATACTCTCCTCTTTCTAATTTAGCCCACACTTTCTCTTGAACATATATGCTCGCTAAAGTGGGGGAAAATCTAATATCATAAATTGTATCCTATGAAATTTCACATCACATGTATCTTCCCCTTTAGTTACAATTAAGATAATTGTTCTCTTTAATCCCAATTTCAATCCAAACCATCCTTCAACACCTCACATGTCCAACTTGTTGATGGTTAAAGTCTAATTTTTACTTATACAAGTGTGCATCATGAAGACATTTGTTTATAAATTTTCGTGCTCATGTTCCATGAAAATCCATGACCGTGTTATTCATTGAGACATTACACTTATCGTGTTTTGGAAGTGTAATGCCTATGCCAACCTGCACTCTCATCAAGGACCGCTCGTGCATGCAATTTTGAACCAAGAATCCTCCTTCCTTCCATAGAATCTTGATATTTTAGAAGGGGACATAATTCTTGAGCATTCTACAACACTTTTTTTCTATTCTTGTCTAATTCACAACAATAGCCATCTCTCCCATACATATATCTTTCAAACAAATAATATCTCTCTCATTGATAGATTTCAGAGAAAACTTTATTGTTCCGCCATTGTTATATCTTGAAAATCTCCATGGCTATCATTCAAGGAATTATTTTTGTAGTGTAGAAAAATGTACACCTTTACATTTTCACACTATGTTTGCATCCCCTTAATTAATTGGATTTAATAATCCTTTAATTGGCCCAATTATGCATTCACAAGCCTAACTATTTTCATTTTCCAAAAGGAAAATCCATGTTTAAATAATTCCTATGTTGAACTTAACATCTTGGAAATTGCGTGTAGAATGGGCCCCCCTTAAGTCTCGGGACCCAAATTTTTTTTATTAGTGGCATTTTAATGATCTAAATTCAAATGGCAAAGGTCGACTTGTGGTGTTTAATTGTCGGGTAATTAAGGAAATACCTATAAATATAGTTATTTTATCAATTCAAAAAATCTATCATCAAAGAAACTTTTACAAGAGTAAATATTATTTTCAAGAGCATTGGAGAGCATATTTATCAGTCATCTATAGTAGCATTCAAGATACTATCATGATGCCAAGATTTATGTGTATTCATGCATGTTTTTGGAGCTAACATTGTGATGTAGGTTTCATGCATTCAAGCATCAAATCAAGTATCCAATCAAGCCATTTCATGTAAGATCCAATCCTTAGAGAGATTTTTTGGACCTCAATCCTTTAAGGGTGGCCATTGAGGGTTTAGTGAGTTGTGACATAACATTGTTTATTCATCATTCCTTACATTTTGTCATTATTTCATTATCAAGGTTTAATTACCAAATTAGGGTTTGACCAGGGGAAACCCCTTTTCACCCAAAAACAAACATGTTTCCCTCTCTTTGTATATGCAAATTTGTAGGTGAAGGACTAAAATTGGATCAAAAGAGCAATTTTACAAAGTTTTCAACTTGTTGTCAAGCCATGAAAACTCAGATCCTGAATTTATTTTTGAATTTTCGACAGTGAAACCTGGGGAAAACAAAAGCTTAGATATTGCACCAGAGGACCCTCGAAGCTGAGGAAAAGCCTTGTACAAAGACCCATTTTCCCTTGGGTGAATGAGTCCCAGCAAAACACTTTGCAACACTTTTGGTGATTAGTACACATCATTTTATCCTTCTCAAATCTACTTTCTGATGTTTCTATTAGTGTTATCCTTTAACTTTGGATTACAACTTTTACTTCACATAATTGAGTTCATCAAGCATTTTATTCTCATCTCCCAAAAGTACATTTCAGTCATATTTTACCATTTTGTTTCTTAAGGAAAACAACAAATCTCCGAATAGAATTGACTCACCTAAGGGTTGAAAGTCAATCCAACCTTTGGGAATCTCTTTTCCTAATGAAAATAGAGAAGGTGTAGGTGCATACATCCATTTAACCATTCCATTTTGGATCACATATTTACCTCATTTTTCTATGTTTCATTTTGGTGAACCTAACATTGTACATCATATATTTTGAGTTAGAGATCCTTAAAATACTAGATCTATGTTTTGTATTAGTTTGCATTGCATCTTGGTTAGGGTTTCAAAATTGCATTAGTGTGCTTTGGATTGCATTTAGGGTTTAGTTTTGCATGTTTTCGTAATTTAAATTCATAAAAATATAAAAAAATTGGCATTAATTTTGCATCCATCTTGAATTGTAGTTACATCAAGAGTGTTTTTCAGTCATTTAGATTCAAATTTTAGTTCAAATTTGTATTCCAAAATTTGTCACTTTGTTCACTATTTTTCATTAGTCAAACTTGCATTAGGACACCTAAAACTGGAAAAATTTGTCACAAAATTCACAGTTTGCAACTTGAAATAGAGAACACAAACAATAACTCAAATTTTGCATTGTTCATTTTTAAAACCTCTGTACAAGGACCCATTCACTCTTCGGAACCTGCCCTTGTACAAGTGTCCTACCTAAATTTTGGGAGACTTCTTTTCTCTATTTTGACTTCTTGTTTTTGTTGTTCAAAGTGTACTTTGAAATTCTAAGAAAATTTTATTGCATGTGCAAGAAAAAGTGTCATTTTATTTGATTTGTTACAAATTTGAAAAAAAATATTACATTTATGTATTGAAAATTAGTAGATTTGTAGGGAAATTATTTACATTTCTAAAGCATTGCATAAGTTGGATAGATTACTTTTCAATTTTGGCACACACTCAAAACTCTAAATGTTAGTGTCCTTTATTTTCAAGTATGTCGAGAAAAGCTCATTAACAAACGTGTTAGTCATTCTTTCGATATCTTTCCTAGTTATGAGAGTCTCTTAGTGCAAGAGAATGAAATTTTTGACACATTCCTTAATACCACATTTCCAATCTTTCACTCATTCCCCTAATATCTCTCCTATTTGTGAATATGTTTTGATACAATAGGATGAAAACATAGATAATCATGATAATCATAGTTTCTCTTCTCTTGATACCTCTCCTACTTTTGATGAAGGTATCTTCCAGTGTTATTAGATACAATCATCGAGCATCATGAAAATATTTTTTGTCCCTCTCCCCCTACCCCACCCACTTTGGAGGACATTATGATGCAAGAGGATGAGATCATTGATACACTTCTTAATATCACTTTTCCTATTCTTCATTCATCTCCCAGTATTTCTCCCATTTGTAAGCATGATTTGATAGAAAAAGATGCAAACATTGACAATCATGACAATTATAGTTGCTCTTCTCTCAATACCTATCCTACATCCGATGAAGGTGTCTTGGTGTTAGAATATACACTCATTGAGCATCATGACAATGTTGCTTGCTTCTCTCCTAAAATGTTTCCTATTCGTGAGGATATTGTTGGACATAAATATGAAAAGAAGGATTTCTTAGATGAACATGCTAAGGTCACCTTAGATTCCCTCTCATTAGAAAATCATCAACAAGAAGTCACATTCATTGAGGTTATGAATGCACAATTGGCCATTAGATATCTAAAACCTCCTCTTGGTCCTTTAGTTATTGGACCTCCTAAGTCACCTCCTAAGCCAATTCTCATTATAAGACCTCCTAAACCTCCAAGACATATCTTAAATTTTGCAAGGCAACATTGTAGTAACAATGTTTCACAAAAATTGAGTTATAATATCATTGCTCACATATATAACACTCAAAATAATCAGAAACCAAGACAAACTCCAACATTCATTCCATTGCCTCAACCATATCTCCCACCCACACCTGATATCTCGCAGTGTAGTGGTAAAGAATATGACCTTGTAGAACAACTTCACAACACTCTTGCTAATATATCCTTGTGGAATTTGATTCAAGTATCCCCTCTTTATCATGACACGCTCCAAAATTCCTTGCAACAAGTTTCTATCTCTCCTAGTGCACAACCAAATTATGTAGTAGCCCTAATTCAAGGTATGAAATTAGTCAACTTGGACATTACCTTTTTGTTGGGTGAAAATTATGTAATCATGTTTTCAATAGATTACACAACTTAGATTTCAACCACAACTATGTGAGATATAATCTCTCCTCTCAAAAATGGGAGGCACCCTTCTTACTGCTTACAGAAGCTAAATAAAACTAACTAAATATTCACAAATGTACACTACAACTACAAGATGGGGGGTGTGTGTTACATTCATGCTTCTCTCTTTTTTTAGAGAAGATGTTTTACAATGCTTCATAGTTGATAGCTCTGACTCAAAATAACTTTAAACTAAAAAAAAGCAGTAATGCCAATACCTCTATCTTGTCAAATCAAAGCATAGAGATACTAGGTATGATAATAATTATAATAAAATGGAAAAGGAAAGCTCACGAAGGCACAAATTCATTCCGTAGCTTTTTCACTGATGGATATGTGAAAGATGTGTTGTTTGTCATATTAGAAGCACAAATTCTTCTAGATATACCAATTCCACGAACAACATGAATAATTACAAGCACAAAGTCTTGTAGAGCATCCAACAATAATTAACCAAACATAAACATAAATTCAAATAAATAATGTAACACAAAGTTTACATAAATTTATTCGAAGCCCTTAAGATCTCATCTACTAATCACCACCAATATAATCAATCCACAATATTATCGATTCCAACACAAAGTCTGGTATGCAATTCTCTTCTTTATTGATCATATTTTCATTCACAAACATGAACACAAAGTTTCATAAATCTTCTTCAAAAAGGGCAACACTTTGTTGCAAAATACTAAAGGTAAAGATTACAATAGGAATCCATCTTGTTTATAAAGGAGAGGGAAGAGAAAATCTAGGAAAAAAGTCGAGTGAAATTAGGAAAGTTAGGTGAGCTAATTTAGGAAAATCTCACCTAACTTTGACTTATTCAAAATGTAATCCATCTTTGTGAAAATACATCTCATATTTTTAGTGTAATTACATTTTCCAAAAAGACATTTAAGATGTCAAAAAATATTTACAAGATGCATAAAGGGAAGCATCAAAAATTTCAACACTGGAGATCAAGAGTCTTCATGGTTCCTTACTTTGGGCACGAAAGTCTTCATACTTCTTCTTGGTCTCCTGTATGAAATTATCATCTGGGCCCACTGTGTAATCTACAAGGGTGTGAATTCTTGTGATTGACCTTCGAACAAATGAATGATTTTTCTTGCACCTGTGAAGATGCATGTTGAGATTATCAATGGTCAGTCGTATATCATAAATGACATGTATGGAGGCTTTGGGAAAATTGGCATCCTCCACTTGTTGCATAACGACTTCTTTGTAGATCTTGGAAAGTTCACTGGCTGGAAGGAAAATCCGGTTTTCTTCAAGAAGCTTTCCTGTCAACTCCTTGATTCCCTTCTCCAAGATAGCATGATGTCCTTCGATATCTTCTTAAACATGGTGAAGATCTTCAATAAGAGATTTGATCACATTGATGCGGTGCTTGAGTGTTTCTCTTACCTCTACATATTTTTCCTTGTTAGGAATTACCCCAACTTGCACCAATTTATTGAGCTTTGTTTGTTTCATTTGTGACCAAAATGATAGGCACTCTTCCATCTCTTTTTTCTCTTGAGTAAGAGCACTTTCCTCCTTATCAAGCTATGATTTGAGCTTAGCTATTTGTGTGGCCTTCTCATCTACAACAACTATTACTTATGATCAATCTTGTATTAATTCATCAATGAAATCATACAATGTTTTACCTTTGGAAGAAAATTTTTCTACCTTCTGTACTTTTGGTTCTTCCAGGTTTTCAATAGCCATGGGTTGGATATTTCTTGAAGAGTTTGCAAGTCTCCTCAAAATAACTGCATATCGTTCAACTTTTGTTTGTACATGTCTCAGGCTTCCTCCATTTTTTTAAGCCTTTCTACCAACGTCCAAGACTACTTGTGCATCTGCCTTTTCACTTTCATTTGTGACCTTGCCAAGCTGGACTCTTATTACAGTGTAATACTTCATATTTACATCTCCTTCCTCTTGAGGCGGTATGCCAATCTCTACATTATTTTGACTAGATTTTTCAACATGGAGTCTGGAATGTACCTTTATCTTTTTCTTCCCCTTGGCTTTTGGAGGGGCTATCTCTTCAAGATAAAGTTCCTCTGGAGAGATCATCTAATTTTTCCTCTTCGATACTTGAGATACCAACCAAGGGGGAAGATAGGAAGTATGAGCTTCTTGGCTGGCTGTCAACTCTTTTGTCACAACCGCTTATATTGAAATGACTAGTATGGTGACAATTGGAGTAGTGTTTGTCATGATTGCACTAGTAGATTACACACCAAGTTGACCATGCAAGGATTCATGCATGAACCTGTTGAATTCAGTCTTAGAAGTGATGTCATGGGAGGGAGATGACAAGCTGGGAATGGATGATGGAGAACTTGTCAAAATATCAACCGTTTGTGTATTTAAAGTTGATGGAGGAATATCAAGTACGATTGATGTTGCAAGAGGAATGGAGACATTCATTGTATGTATGGTAGATGTGGGAAGAGGTAATGTAGAAAAAGGTGGTGGAGCAGTGTTTGTATTAGGAGGTGTGGGAGGAACATTTGAAGTTATGGGTGATGACGTGTGGGGAAAGTCCTCAACAACATTCTCATGTGGAGATAGAGTTTGTTCTTGGTCATGCCTGAGTTCTTTTTTATCACCTTCTCATTCTTTAGACTCTTGTTCACCTTCTTGACCTTCAGATTCTTTTTCATGTGGGGAATCTTCTTCCTCATCAAAGTCTTCTTCTTAAGAATATTCTTCTTCAGCAGATTCATCACTTTAATTTTCTAGTTCTTTGGAATCTATCTCTTTAGAAATGGGCCCTTTTCCTTTTGAGTGAGATGTTTCAAATTATATGGCTTCTTCTTCTAGAACTGCTTGGGTATCCTTTTTTCCAATAGTGAACTTTATTCTAGGGCCTCTTTGGGAAGAAGAGGGAATAGCCACTTGCTTATCTTTCGTGTGGAGTTCATGTTGTTGGTTGACTTCTACTCTGGGTATTTCTCCTTCTGACTCCATCTTGAAGGCTTTCATTTGGAAACCATGTTTTTGTAACCACTCTGCAATGTTAGCCAATATGGGAGCAAGGCTCTCCCTGATGGAGACACATTCCTTCTTTGACCATTGTACTACTTGCAAAGGTTTCCTAGAAATATTTTCTTTATCATAAGCAACATTCATAATGTCACCAGGGTCTATGAAACCCTCTGGTAGATTAGCAACACCAAGATCCCTGATCTGTTGTACGGTTATCCTACAATAATCCATTTTGTGGATAGCCTCTTCATCTCTGCAATCAACCTAGATGTCCTCAAAGGGGTATTTGTGGTTGTGATCCTTTTTCAACTTCTTTTTTATGTTCCTGAAATCAAAGTTAGATATGGATTTATAAGTCATTGGCATGACCTACATTTCTACATAAATTGATTTGGCTTTTTGCACACTATTGATGGTATATCTACCAATCATCAGTGGAAACACAAATCTTGGCTTGTGGGTCCTCATTTGTTCTTTGTAAACTGAAATTAGTTGTCTGCATAACTCCATGAGTACCCACTTATTTGAGGGATATCTGGGCAACATGTAAGGGCACCCAGTGTAGCATCCTACCCTCATGTAAGTGAAAGTTGGAAATTGTCATAATATGCACCCGACCTTGCTCAACACTTTATAGGCCTCGTCTAACACTCTTTATTTTTGATAGTTGGATCAAAACTAAATAGCAGAGGTGCAAAGAAAGCATTGGTGACCCTTCTAAAATGGTGAAGACTCTCCTCCAACTCCAATTGATAGAAATACTTGTACATTGGTATAGAGTGTCGGTTCCCCTTTGTAGAAAGTCCTAGGAATTGCCTCATCACAACTGCGGCATAAAACAAATAAGAAGTCATATAGAACTTCAAAGTGATTGGTACATTGATCAGCTGCTCATGGATCTCATCACTAATTTGAGTTCCCCAGTCAATATGAGCCTTCTTTCTCCGTATGATCTGAATGTATTCATACATCTAGTCATGAAAATGAGGCAATTTAGGTAAGCCTTTGACCCTGCTCAGGAGAGTGATCATGTCTCTGATATCCTCTTTGAAGTCACTTTGTGGAAGCCCTCTCGGCCATCTTGAGATAGAATGCCTAGGTTCTTTCAACCATTGGCTATTTATAAAGTTCTTAGCCTTATTGGGATCTAAGTCATAGACTTAATGTGTTTGCTAAATAGAAAACTCTATGTGTTGTTCCATGTGTGGAACTCTGAAAACAATATCAAAGAACTCAGGATCAAGTCTCATAATCACCTATCCAGAGGAGTCTATCACACTTCTGCTTTCCCTGATGTAATGGGATGCAACTTGGAGGAAATTTTTTGTATTGCATGCAAAATTCGAGAATGTGGACACCAAATCTAGATTACTATATATAATGGCTCTCAGGGAGTCTTTAAGAGGCTTTTACTCAATCCTTTTCATGAAGTCTTCAAGGTCCTGATGACCAACTTCTGTGTCCTTTATTGTGTCTACCTTGGAGATCACCACTATAGGTGGGAAAACACCTTGATACTTATATTTCATCTTGCATTCTTTTTTGGAAGATGATGGAGGCTTCTTGGCTGTCATCTAGAAGCAACTAGATCAAAGATGTCACCTTGAGGATCACCTAACGATATCTGGAAAGAAACTGCAATGATGGTGAATCAATAGGCGTTAGCAAAAAAAGTAGCATTGGGAAGCGTGAAGTGAGAAAACGATGTTGAGCATGTGTGAAAAGAGAAACTAGGCACAAAAAATGATGCAAGAGTGAAGAAACAGGGTGCAAAGCGAAAATAGAACGATTTGAAAGCATTTAAGTCAAAAACTGCCAAAAGTGTAGGAGTGCTTAAAATCAATGCTCCTACACTTGGAGAGATGATTTTAGATGTAAGGGCACTAAAAATCAGTACCCTTACATGTCCTTTGTGAAGTTTTGCAAAAAGTGTCCTTTGTGAAGTTTTGCAAAAAGTGTCAAAGCGTTGAAAATCAACGCCCTAACACTTGGTCTCATACTTAGAGAAAAATGGGAAGTGTACAGGTGGATTTTTTAAGCGCTCATGCATATTGTGAAAAGTCACCAAATGTAGGAGCAGTGATTTTCATTGCTCCTATACTTAGAGTCTGGTGAAAGAATCCTCAATGTAACCATGAGAGAAAATAGCACCCTAACACTTGGTTAATGGAAGGCTTGGTGTTCGAGCAATGAAAATCACTGCTCAAACATTTCAAGTGATTTTTCACAAGGTCGATGTAGCTCGAGCCATTTTAGAACACATATACTCAAAAAAATTCACCGCTTGGTGAGTTCATAAAAATCATGAAGTGGTGGAATTAAAGACTTGGGGTGTCTTTAGAAAGAAAGCTAAAACCCATGAAAACGTAGGAAACAGGGCGCGATCTGAGACTAGGGCATAAGAATGTATGAAACAAGACAAAAGACTTAAGGAGACCTCAACCAAAACAAGAAATTGAAGTATTGAAAATTTTCTTGAAAACCTAAACATATAAGATTTAAAAAGAGATTTGAAATGCAATTTCCAGAGCTACAAAAAGGAATGAATGGAGAAAACATGGCAAATCAGAAAAACAACATACCTAGAGGAAAAGCGAAAACCCTAGCTCAAGCTTGAGAGAGATTCTTCAAAACATGAGTTTGGAGGATTCCTAACGCATGGAGAAATGAAGGAATGAGAGAAAACAAGTTACAATGAGTTTATTTTGGTCAATGATCACTTTTAAGTGATTTAAAAGTTCATAAATGCAACAATGAGTTCGTGCATTGATTATGGCACCTTAAGTGGCGAAATTGGGAAAAGTGCACTAGAGTTCAAAATTACTTCTTGGGCACTTATAAAAACTAAGTATAGGGAAAAAGTGCAAAAGTGCTAAAAATCTGCGCTTGTGCACCAAAAACTGACTTTGGGAAAAATGCACAAGCGTTGAGTTTTAGCGCTTGTGCACTTGACACTTAGAATTTTTTTCACCAATATGTAGGAGCATTGTTTTTTGGCACTCCTGCACTTTTCACAATTTTGACTAAGTATTGACAACTAGACCACGCGAAGATATTTGTTTCGAAGGTCTTCGATAGATGGACATAGATGAACACTCAAACAGACTATTTGAGCCTTTGGAATGCACTTCGAGGTGGATTAAAAATTGCCTCATTTTACATGCTTGAACATCACGAACCTATGAAATGAACAAGTTTTGTAGGGAGGTTATTTGTGGATTGAGTGCTACTAGATTCCATGATAACACTTTCATCAAGGGGTAAAAGCACAAAGTTGTGTCACACTTTTGGTCAACTAAATAGTTCTAAGTGAAATAGTTTCAACCTAAACCGTTTCGGTCGAACCAGTTTCACCCGAAACCACATGGCCTATACGTGGCACATAGAGTTTCGGGCGAAAGGTTTCGCTTGAAATCATAAAATTTTAATTTTTCACTTTTCCGCATTGAAATGTGGCTTATTTTATGTATGAGGTTTCGGTAGAAAGTGTTTTAGTTGAAACCCTTTCTATCAAAACTATCTATGTGGCATCCTAGTTGGTTGCCAACTCAGCTTTTTCCAGAATTTTCTGAAAATTTCAACTTCAACTAAGTATTTCTTCAGTCAAAATGATTTTAAAAAAAGAAAGAAAAATACCCTTTTGTAGAGCTTGGAGTGGTGAATCCAAATATGTAATTTTTTAAATATTTTGATTAGTTTTAATATATTTTATTTTTAAAATAATGCAAGTAGGTTGTTAAAGTTAAAAAAGACGTTGATTAGAAATTAAAAAAAATAGTAAAACATATTAAAAAAAATGAAAAATATATTGTGCACTAGAGGAGAGAGTCCTCTTCAAAAGGTTATAATTTGTTTTTTGAAAATGATTAAAAAATTAGACAATAGTTGACATCAAATGAAAACTCTCAAATTCTAACAAGTTTGACTTTAAAATGTTATTATAAGACAATATACATCAAAATTTCAAATTTTTTTCCATGCACTAGATATTGAAGTTACCTATTTGGAGAAAAAAAATTAGGGTAAAATGAAGCTTTTTTCTATTTGTTTCGTGAAATCAAGTGAACGTCATTTTTTCCTGAAATTTTTAGCATTCCAAAATATTCTCTTAAATTGATAAAAAATTAATCAATTTTTTTTTTTTTAAATCTAAAAATTACAGGAATAAACTTCATCAATATTTCTACATTTCATTAGTTTACATCATTCTGAAATTCAAAACATAAATACCACTTTTATGTGGTTGAAGTTCAAAAGTTTTTTGCTATTGGTCGATTCCTTTATAGAAGTGACACAAGTTTGTGATTTTACCCCAATATGAGTTACCTCCATTAGAAATACAAAAAAAAAATGATTCTTTGATGATAGTGGCTCATATTAACAATAATGGTACTAATTTTGGAATAAGGCATACTCTCATTGATAATGGTTCAACACTCAATGTTTGTAGTGTAAGCCTTCTAGACAAGCTTGGAGTGGATAAGGGTCAAATTCAACCTAATTCTTTATATATCTGTGGTTTTGATAATGTGGGAAAATAACCACTTGGTGTGATAACATTACCTGTTAAAGCTGGAAAGGTTTACATTGCAAAGTCCTATTCATGTTATGTCTCAGGAACTCTCATATAATCTTCTCTTAGGTAGACCTTGGATTCATGCAATGAATGTGGTAGCTTAAACATTACATCATCTAATAAAGTACACTTATCAAAAGAAATTCTACACAATCAATGTCAACCTAGAATCATATCACAATTGTTTGTAAATTGAAATAGGAATAGAAAATCCTCTTACAACATTGACATCAACTACAAAAGTGGAAATGATACAAGAAGAAGAGAAATCAATCACAAAACTATTGGATGATGAGAAGGGTTCATTGGATTTTACACCTACATTCATGGGATAATACAAGATTACACACAAATTAGGAAAAGAGAAATAAGTTTTCATAATATCCACACAAGTTGAGTCATCAAAAGCATGTGAGTCCATAATTTTTAACAAAGAAGACGAAAACACAAATTATACATCCAGATATGATGAATGTGATCATGAGAAACTACCAAATCCAAAAGAAATGGAATAACTTTATGGAAGAGGTTATGATCTTTTGAAACAACTTGGATATAATGGAAAAGGATGTGGTGTTAAAGAACAAGGTATTTGTGTCCCTATAGAGCCTACCTCGCAAGAACAAACAATAGGTCTTGGTTATTGTCCTCTGAAAGAAATGAAAGCATCAAAGAAAACTTCGCTTAATATCAATGTCATCACGCAAAACTCTCCTAGGAAAAATATTACTTCATCTTTAAATGCATGTATTAGTGATGATTGGGGTGCATTTGATTTTACACCCTTCTTTAAAGGAGAGTACAAAATCTCACAATCTAAAGAGTCTTGTATATGTATGACACCTTGTACTAAGCAAGAAATATCTTTGTCACAAAAGAAAGGACCATCTTCTACTATTCATCAAGAGGGTACCTTGTCGAGGCTTCTCCAATCCTGCTTGATATCTATCCCTCCAAGAGAATGAAAGATATTTTACAACAAAATCTCATTTTGTGCATGCATCGAGTGCATGGTCATTCAACCAACGAATGTAAGGCTTTGAGTAATAAAATTCAATATCTTAAGGATTGTGGTGCTCTTCCTTGTGTTGATGCACCTACTTCCTCTAATTGATAATGATTTTCATCATATCATGTTTCTCATCACTACGTGGCATTGGTAGCTTTATGTGTCTTGCTCATTGTCATTCATGGTGGTACAATCTTAAGTACAACTATATTTATCTTGGCAGCAACATGATAGTCCTTGGTGGTTGTCTTTGTCTCTACACTTGTGGGTAAGGATAAATAGGTTTTGGGAGGTGTGTATTCTTTTCAAGGATCCCCCTTCCTATCTTTCTACTTAAAATGACAACGTAGCAAGTATGTTGACATTTTAAGTGGGGGGTATATTTTCCCCCAATCATTTTCCACATGTTCGCTTCTTAGTGATGATAGCATTAATATCCTAGTAAGTGTGACCATTACATTGGCATCATTAGTATTATTTCATTTTGGCATTATTTATTTGCATCCCTTGAGGTGAGTTTTGTTTGAAATTTCTTGCTCCACTTTGTTCATGAAAGTTGAACTTAGTGTAGCATTGGCATAAAATATTCATCATGTGTGGCACGTTATCAAAGTTATCAGGGAATATAACTTTTGGAATGGTTGACATATGGGAGCATGTAGACATGGCATGACTTTCCCATCGCCACTTGTTTAGTGGGATCACACCTTATAGACCTAGTGTGTGTTTCTCATATTTGTCTTAGGGGCTCACCTAGTGTATATCGGACTACACTAGCCCTTGTGAGCGTAGTTTTCATGGCCACCTAGCATAACACAACTTTATTTCTTATGGATCCATGTGTTTCATAAGTCATTTTTATAGTTATTAGTATATACAACAACTTTTACAAGTTAATTGAGTTTGTTACTTGCAGATTTTTCCTTCAATTTTCTTATTGCAATCTAGTGTCAACCTTCTCACATTCAGGTGTTTTGTCTCTATTGATGATTTGGATGCAAATTTAATGAGTTTTAAATTTCAAAACCTTTAAATTTATGCCTCATTAATGGATGCATGTACAAAGAAGCAGGTTTAATTACAAGTCATAGATTGTGCTATAGATTTATCTTTTCCTTTAGGTTGTGAAAACATCATTTTTTCCTTCATAAAGGATAGATTATTAGGCCTTTTTGTGAAACATCTATGTGTTTAAACTGTTCAATTTGAGTTGTGAAAACATATTTCTATCAGAGATAGTTGTGAATCAAGTTGTTCATCTTTTCCATTTAGGTGCATCACCATAGTTTAAGTTTAAGCTTATCCATTTATTTCAAAGCCTTTCTTCCCTTTGCCTTCAAAATTACCAGTTATTCGTTAGTAGATCATAAGGGAGCCAACCCATAATTTGTAGATTCATCTTCACTAAGAGCATACCGACAAGCTCAAAGATGTTTCCATGTTTCATGAGATTGTTGAGCGTCTAACTTAGCACCCGGGTGCAATATCTGTGACAATAGTTACCAACTAATATTGGCTAACATATAGGAAATTTAATTTATTTTTATGATCTAGCCTTGAAATGAATACATTATCATTATAATTAATGTTGTAAGCAAAATAGGGTGTCAAGGTAGTGTGAAATTGTCAGGGGTAACAATTTACGATGCTATAACTTGCTTGGTGTTTTCTACACCTTGCATTCAAAGACACACTTATTGTTTCTCCTTGATACAATCTCAAGTTTCTTGGGTTCTTTATTGTAAATTTTAAAATATCATAAAAATTAACATTGTGATTTATTCTTATCTCTTTTTATAGTAAATTATTTATTTATCATATTAATCAGTTAATTATGCAATTTATTGGTTAATTACTTTCATTCCATTACTTGATTAGATGTTTAATACACTTAAATAACTATCAATCATATCTATATCATAATAAAAATATCATAAACATGTGCAACAAATACCAACATATCATAACACATCAATATGCTCAAAACCATCAAAATATTGATATATACTTTATCTCAAATTTTATCATGTACATTATGGATACAAAAATGTCCTTCACTATAATAAAATGTGATGTCTATACATCTATAAGACCCACATCATGGTGGAACATGGTTGTAGCTCCCCTCTAGCCTTGGTGGCTCACTGGGCTATGTTAGTGTGGTGATAGTGATGGTTGAGTTTTCCTCATAGATGCCACAAACATAGAATGACTCTGTGACATGCTACAAGCCTACATCCCCACACAACTCTTCCTAACTCTACTTCCTCTATAGTGAGCCATAAATTTCTCTACTAAAGCATCCCTATCTCACATACTATTTGGAAAAGAGTGTTTATACCCATAGGTGAACTAGATATATGGGCCCAACTGTCGAAGTAGGTCTTTTCCTATGCTCTTTCTTGATCGAGCTGAGATTGTATGATAACTTTCTCTCCTCTTAGACTTAATGCATCAATATTTTCCCTCTCTACCCTCACAATTTCCAAGTCTCTCTCTATTGTCAATATTGTGACTTGGGAAATTGGCTTGTCCCACTTTGTATTGATAGACGAGACAGATGCAACTATTTGGTTTCATCTAAAATATCACTCCTTATAAGCTACTCAAAGATCAACTATGGACTTAAATACATCTGTGTCACCCTATAGTCTATTGTGGCCTATAACTAGCCTACACCCCCTACTTCAACTATATAGTGGGGACCATTTTTTCAATGACAACCAATATAGTTGAGCCACTTTTGAAATTGCATAACAAAAAGAAAAAAACAAGATTTTGCTAGTGACCTATATCATGATATAGTTGAAATCAATTAATAATACATCTATTATTCTACATAATCAAAGCATTATGTAAAATAAATCACATCTTTACCTAGGTCCCTGAAGTACTTGTTGTTTTTCCATTAAGCCATGATATTTTTGATTCTTTCTATAGATGCACAATTGAACTCTTATCTCTCCATAGAGCTCTACACTCCTATCATGGCTACTAATTGTGCCACCCAGGGTTGATTGCTCACTCTCTCCCCCATAAAACACCTCTTACTCCTAATACTACCTCCTCACCACTAGTTTCACCTATGTAACATCATCCTCTTGCTACTCTTATCAATAGTTGCACCAATAGGAACAATGTTATCTTGATTGATATGTGGTAGGTGGTGTTATAAAAGGTCTCCCCAAAGTAGATCAACTTGATCCAAGTCTTATTCTAATCAACAATATAATTTATCAAATAACCTTTCATACATTGGTTCACAATCTCAATTTGGTCATTTTTTTTCAAGTGGTAGCCAATGCTAGGGTGAGCTTAATTCTCACCAAAAGGAAGAACTCTTTCAAAAAAAATCTCATGAAATGACGTATATCTCTATCACTCATGTTTCTCTTGGGTAGTCCATGGATATTCGTCACTTCCTTAAAGAATAGATCAAGCACTTGTGACACCTTAAAATTTGAAGAGATGGAAAATAAATGTTCATACTTCATTAGTCTATTGATAACAACATATATTCAATCCCCACCTTGGACTTTAGGAAGTTCTATGATGAAATCCATCGAGACACTTTCCCATTTTTGTTCTGAGATGGGTAAGGGCTACAAAATACCTACTGAAAATTTCTATTATATTTTTATTTTTGGAAAATGATTCATTTCTTGATATGGGTGAGGAAATCATCCTCGAATCCATTTCAAGTGAATATTTCCATAATATATTTGTAGGTTGTGAAATATCTATAGTAGCCTACTAAGGGAGTGCCATGAACTGCTCATAAAATATTTCACTTCATCCTTCATTTTGACACCAAAAAGACTATATCCTTATAGAGAATGAGTTTTTTTTAAATGGTATGACTAGATAATATAATAGTTTTCCTTCCAACACATCAGTTGGTAATGTTTTTTGGCATACTTTGTTATGATTTCATTCTTTCAATCCACAAATATTTGAAACATTGAACATAGATTCAACCTTCTAGACAAGGCATCAACATCAACATTCATCTTCCCTTTGATGTACTCAATATAAAAATTATATGCTTGGATTTTTATCACCCACTTTTTGTTTCCATGAACATTTAGATCCATCTAGCTAAGAAAATATATCAAACTATTGTGATCAATTTTGAACACGAATTGGCCATCCACCAAGTTTTGCCTAAATTTGATCAATGTATGCATGATGGCCAAAATTTTCTTATCATATATGGAGAACTTTATTTCCACCTTTGTGATCTTCCTACTCTCAAAACCAATTGGGTACTTGTTCTATAGGAGCACAACCCTAATTCCTTATCTTGATGCATCACTTTACAATGTGAAAGGAAGAGTGATATCAAAAGTATCTAAAACAAGAAATGAGATCATTAACTCTTTTAGTCTTTAAATAATCATTGTTCATATGTAGTCCATGTGAAATATCCCTTCTTTGTTAAGTTTAGCTAGTTGGGAAATCCCCTTAAAAATAACCTGTAGTACCTGCGAGGTCAAAGAATCCTCACAATAGAGTGAAGATCCTTATGGGTCCGCAAAAATAATAATGTTTTTAAATTTTTTGAAGTGTTTTTATGAGGTTTTTGAATATTTGTTGAAGATGCACGTGGGTCAACTTCATAAGTGAACTAGTCAAGAGTGGAGCCAAAAAACTATCTTCATTTATTTCATTTGTTCTATGAAATTCATATAAACGTTATAGTAGGAAGATATAAGAAATTAACATTTTTTTGTTATATAGAGCACAAAACCAAATAATAAACATCATGGTAGTTGTTTACTTTTAGCCTTAGAGAGAAATATTATATAGTTTTATGTTTAAAACAATTTAATGATTTGGATATTAAATTACGACTTTATCTTTTATTTTTGGCCCATTTAAAAACATCATAGTTACATGTCTTCATGAAATACATGGGAGGAAAACTAGAAAGATAAAATGGTCCACCACTCCACCATTGATGACTCTTTCTTTTTGGGCACATATGTGATTCCTATTCTCAACCCCTTGTCTAACTATGTGGAGTTGTTGAACCATGTTTATTGACACATCAAATGCATTAAAGCATCATGTTTGCATGGAGAAGGTTTATTACTATCTCGTCCTTACAAATCTCCTTATGATTTGTAGGTAGCATCTTCCTTTAGTGTTGATGGGGGTTGGCACACAAAATACTTGTTTACATACAATGATGATATATTGAAAATTCGAAACCTACCATTCTTTAGTCTTGGCCAGTGAATACATTGTCAATTATTAGCCTATTTTCTCCCACCATTAAATGCTCGGATAGATTGCCAATTGTGCTACAAAATTAGAGCACTATTCTAAGAGCTACTACCATATGTTGACTCACATCTCAATCAATGAACTCACACTAAAAAAATTAGTTCATTTCCTTTTCACATGTTCATAATTAAAACTATTGTGGATCACGTTATCAATACACAAGAGGGTATTCTCCCTTGTCTTGAAGAATGTGAATATAAAAAATTCCTTTCTCTCCCTTCATGTGATGATGATAACATTGAAACTTCAAGCCTCATTGACATGTATATAGTACAAAATGTATCTTTAGAATCATTGATAATAATTGAAGCTACAAGGAGCTTTACGTGTCAAATTGCACACAAACAACAAGTGAAAAAATGTGTCATTCGATGCTTTATTTGTGTCACACCCCACTAAAGAATGTTTCTTTTTTAAAAAAATAGATGTATTCGAGTCCTAATTGATTGCATTTCTCTTATGCAATCCTTTCCATGTCATTCCTACAAATGACGTCTCATCATGGAAGGATAATGGAGTGTATTAGAAGAGTATGGTTGGTTCTTACTTTAGATGGCATGCTTATCTCACGCTACTTGATTCTATCTTTAGTTCTAATATTTAATTAATTTTCGTGCAATCAATCATACTCATTGGAACCATTGATCTAACAAATGGTAGGTCGTGCACCACCTTAACAATAGCTACACTATGGTCTTAACCAACCTTGACATGTTTGGTTGTTGAGACTTGGAGATTATGAAAAGGACAAAGAATAACCATTGATTTTCATAGATGAACTATTTCAAATAATTTGGACTTATTGCTAGATTGAAAATAAACTAGGTGTTAAATTAAAATAAGTTGGAATCATCAAAAAAGTTGATCAATCCTATTATTTTACAAAATCTAAGAATTCTATTTTTTTCATATAGATTTTCACATCCATTTTAGCAATAAGCAAAAAGCCCACATTTTAGAGATGTGTGCACCCATTTGAAAAATGAATTACATTGATTTCAATTCAATAAAATGACATGGGACAATGTCCTTAAATAGACAACCCTACACATGTATATTCAAGGATCATTAATGCTGAATTTTTGTAAGAGCCACACACAATAACTAAATTTTCTCTATGTTGAGAAATGAATTCTTGAAAACCATGCTTGAATTGGTTTGATCCAGCTATAGTAGGATTATCTTTTGTTAGTTGGATTTTTTTTGAGTTTGATGTGTACACCTTTTGAAATCATTTGGCAGTTGTTAGAAGACATCATTTTTAATGGAGCATCATGCTATTAATTACCTAGTTTGTGGACGATCATTTGAAATCTTTTAGAAGGAAAATGTCCATTTTTAAAAACCTTTTTCACAACATACGATGGGGCTCTAAAATATTTTTAAGGTCCACAAACACATTTTTTATATTTGTTCAAGTATGCTTATGAGGTTTTGGAATCTTTGTTGGAGATGCAAGTTGGTTGACTTAATAAGCGATCTAGTCAAGAGTGTAGCCAAATAATGTGTGCAAACATAATAAATTTTATCTTTTTATTTGTTGAAGTACATTTATGAGGTTTTAGAATCTTTGTTGAAGATGCAAGTGGGTCGATTTCATAAGTGATCTAGTCAAGGGTGGAGCCAAAAAAATTATCTTCATTTATTTCATTTGTTCTATGAAATTCCTATAAACATTATAGGTGGGAAGAGATTAAAAATTAACACTTTTTTTTGTTATATAGGGTGCAATCCCAAATAATAAACATCATGGTAGTTGTTTAGTTTTAGCCTTAGAGAGGAATACTATATATCCTTATGCTTAAAACAATAATGATGTGGATATTAAATTAAGACTTTATCTTTTATTTCTCTTTTATTTTTGGCACATTATAAAACATCATAGTTACATATCATCATGAAATACATGGGAGGGAAACTAGAAAGATAAAGTGGTTCACCACTCCACCATTGATGACTCTTTTCTTTTTGGGCACATATGTGATTCCTATTCTCAACCCCTTGTCTAACCACATGGAGTTGTTGAAACATGTTTATTGACACACCAAATGCATTAAAGCATAATGTTTGCATGGTAAAGGTTTATTGCTAGCTTGTCCTTACAAATCTCCTTATGATTTGTAGGTAGCATCTTCCTTTAGTGTTGATGGGGGTTGGCACACAAAATAATTGTTGACATACAATGATGATATATTGAACATTTGAAAGCTACCATTCTTTAGTCTTGGCTAGTGAATACATTGTCAATTATTAGCCTATTTTCTCCCACCAGAAATGCTCGGATAGATTGCCAATCATGCTACAAAATTAGAGCACTATTCTAAGAGCTACTACCATATGTTGACTCACATCTCAATCAATGAACTCACACTAAAAAATTTAGTTCATTTCCTTTTCACATGTTCATAAATAAAACTATTGTGGATCATGATATCAATACACAAGAGGGTATTCTCCCTTGTCTTGAAGAATGTGAATATAAAAAATTCCTTTCTCTCCCTTCATGTGATGATGATAACATTGAAACTTCAAGCCTCATTGACATGTATATAGTACAAAATGTATCTTTAGAATCATTGATAATAATTGAAGCTACAAGGAGCTTTACGTGTCAAATTGCACACAAACAACAAGTGAAAAAATGTGTCATTCAATGCTTTATTTGTGTCGCACCCCACTAAAGAATGTTTCTTTTTTAAAAAAATAGATGTATTCGAGTCCTAATTGATTGCATTTCTCTTATGCAATCCTTTCCATGTCATTCCTACAAATGACATCTCATCACGGAAGGATAATGGAGTGTATTAGAAGAGTATGGTTGGTTCTTACTTTAGATGGCATGCTTATCTCACACTACTTGATTCTATCTTTAGTTCTAATATTTAATTAAATTCCGTGCAATCAATCATACTCATTGGAACCATTGATCTAACAAATGGTAGGTCGTGCACCACCTTAACAATAGCTACACTATGGTCTTAACCAACCTTGACATGTTTGGTTGTTGAGACTTGGAGATTATGAAAAGGACAAAGAATAACCATTGATTTTCATAGATGAACTATTTCAAATAATTTGGACTTATTGCTAGATTGAAAATAAACTAGGTGTTAAATTAAAATAAGTTGGAATCATCAAAAAAGTTGATCAATCCTATTATTTTACAAAATCTAAGAATTCTATTTTTTCATATAGATTTTCACATCCATTTTAGCAATAAGCAAAAAGCCCACATTTTAGAGATGTGTGCACCCATTTGAAAAATGAATTACATTGATTTCAATTCAATAAAATGACATGGGACAATGTCCTTAAATAGACAACCCTACACATGTATATTCAAGGATCATTAATGCTGAATTTTTGTAAGAGCCACACACAGTAACTAAATTTTCTCTATGTTGAGAAATGAATTCTTGAAAACCATGCTTGAATTGGTTTGATCCAGCTATAGTAGGATTATCTTTTGTTAGTTGGATTTTTTTTGAGTTTGATGTGTACACCTTTTGAAATCATTTGGCAGTTGTTAGAAGACATCATTTTTAATGGAGCATCATGCTATTAATTACCTAGTTTGTGGACGATCATTTGAAATCTTTTAGAAGGAAAATGTCCATTTTTAAAAACCTTTTTCACAACATACGATGGGGCTCTAAAATATTTTTAAGGTCCACAAACACATTTTTTATATTTGTTCAAGTATGCTTATGAGGTTTTGGAATCTTTGTTGGAGATGCAAGTTGGTTGACTTAATAAGCGATCTAGTCAAGAGTGTAGCCAAATAATGTGTGCAAACATAATAAATTTTATCTTTTTATTTGTTGAAGTACATTTATGAGGTTTTAGAATCTTTGTTGAAGATGCAAGTGGGTCGATTTCATAAGTGATCTAGTCAAGGGTGGAGCCAAAAAAATTATCTTCATTTATTTCATTTGTTCTATGAAATTCCTATAAACATTATAGGTGGGAAGAGATTAAAAATTAACACTTTTTTTTGTTATATAGGGTGCAATCCCAAATAATAAACATCATGGTAGTTGTTTAGTTTTAGCCTTAGAGAGGAATACTATATATCCTTATGCTTAAAACAATAATGATGTGGATATTAAATTAAGACTTTATCTTTTATTTCTCTTTTATTTTTGGCACATTAAAAAACATCATAGTTACATATCATCATGAAATACATGGGAGGGAAACTAGAAAGATAAAGTGGTTCACCACTCCACCATTGATGACTCTTTTCTTTTTGGGCACATATGTGATTCCTATTCTCAACCCCTTGTCTAACCACATGGAGTTGTTGAAACATGTTTATTGACACACCAAATGCATTAAAGCATAATGTTTGCATGGTAAAGGTTTATTGCTAGCTTGTCCTTACAAATCTCCTTATGATTTGTAGGTAGCATCTTCCTTTAGTGTTGATGGGGGTTGGCACACAAAATACTTGTTGACATACAATGATGATATATTGAACATTTGAAAGCTACCATTCTTTAGTCTTGGCCAGTGAATACATTGTCAATCATTAGCGTATTTTCTCCCACCAGAAATGCTCAGATAGATTGCCAATCGTGTTACAAAATTAGAGCACTATTCTAAGAGCTACTACCATATGTTGACTCACATCTCAATCAATGAACTCACACTAAAAAATTTAGTTCATTTCCTTTTCACCTGTTCATAAATAAAACTATTGTGGATCATGATATCAATACACAAGAGGGTATTCTCCCTTGTCTTGAAGAATGTGAATATAAAAAATTCCTTTCTCTCCCTTCATGTGATGATGATAACATTGAAACTTCAAGCCTCATTGACATGTATATAGTACAAAATGTATCTTTAGAATCATTGATAATAATTGAAGCTACAAGGAGCTTTACGTGTCAAATTGCACACAAACAACAAGTGAAAAAATGTGTCATTCAATGCTTTATTTGTGTTGCACCCCACTAAAGAATGTTTCTTTTAAAAAAAAATAGATGTATTCGAGTCCTAATTGATTGCATTTCTCTTATGCAATCCTTTCCATGTCATTCCTACAAATGACGTCTCATCATGGAAGGATAATGGAGTGTATTAGAAGAGTATGGTTGGTTCTTACTTTAGATGGCATGCTTATCTCACACTACTTGATTCTATCTTTAGTTCTAATATTTAATTAAATTCCGTGCAATCAATCATACTCATTGGAACCATTGATCTAACAAATGGTAGGTCGTGCACCACCTTAACAATAGCTACACTATGGTCTTAACCAACCTTGACATGTTTGGTTGTTGAGATTGGAGATTATGAAAAGGACAAAGAATAACCATTGATTTTCATAGATGAACTATTTCAAATAATTTGGACTTATTGCTAGATTGAAAATAAACTAGGTGTTAAATTAAAATAAGTTGGAATCATCAAAAAAGTTGATCAATCCTATTATTTTACAAAATCTAAGAGTTCTATTTTTTTCATATAGATTTTCACATTCATTTTAGCAATAAGCAAAAAGCCCACATTTTAGAGATGTGTGCACCCATTTGAAAAATGAATTACATTGATTTCAATTCAATAAAATGACATGGGACAATGTCCTTAAATAGACAACCCTACACATGTATATTCAAGGATCATTAATGCTGAATTTTTGTAAGAGCCACACACAGTAACTAAATTTTCTCTATGTTGAGAAATGAATTCTTGAAAACCATGCTTGAATTGGTTTGATCCAGCTATAGTAGGATTATCTTTTGTTAGTTGGATTTTTTTTGAGTTTGATGTGTACACCTTTTGAAATCATTTGGCAGTTGTTAGAAGACATCATTTTTAATGGAGCATCATGCTATTAATTACCTAGTTTGTGGACGATCATTTGAAATCTTTTAGAAGGAAAATGTCCATTTTTAAAAACCTTTTTCACAACATACGATGGGGCTCTAAAATATTTTTAAGGTCCACAAACACATTTTTTATATTTGTTCAAGTATGCTTGTGAGGTTTTGGAATCTTTGTTGGAGATGCAAGTTGGTTGACCTAATAAGCGATCTAGTCAAGAGTGTAGCCAAATAATGTGTGCAAACATAATAAATTTTATCTTTTTATCTGTTGAAGTACATTTATGAGGTTTTAGAATCTTTGTTGAAGATGCAAGTGGGTCGATTTCATAAGTGATCTAGTCAAGGGTGGAGCCAAAAAAATTATCTTCATTTATTTCATTTGTTCTATGAAATTCCTATAAACATTATAGGTGGGAAGAGATTAAAAATTAACACTTTTTTTTGTTATATAGGGTGCAATCCCAAATAATAAACATCATGGTAGTTGTTTAGTTTTAGCCTTAGAGAGGAATACTATATATCCTTATGCTTAAAACAATAATGATGTGGATATTAAATTAAGACTTTATCTTTTATTTCTCTTTTATTTTTGGCACATTAAAAAACATCATAGTTACATATCATCATGAAATACATGGGAGGGAAACTAGAAAGATAAAGTGGCTCACCACTCCACCATTGATGACTCTTTTCTTTTTGGGCACATATGTGATTCCTATTCTCAACCCCTTGTCTAACCACATGGAGTTGTTGAAACATGTTTATTGACACACCAAATGCATTAAAGCATAATGTTTGCATGGTAAAGGTTTATTGCTAGCTTGTCCTTACATATCTCCTTATGATTTGTAGGTAGCATCTTCCTTTAGTGTTGATGGGGGTTGGCACACAAAATACTTGTCAACGTATACTGATGATATATTGAACATCAAAAACCTATTATTCTTTCATCTTGGCTAGTGAATACATTGTCAATTATTAGCCTATTTTCTCCCACCATAGAATGCTCAGATACATTGCCAATTGTGCTACAAAAATAGAGAACGATTGTAAGAGCTACTACCATATGTTGACTCACATCTCAACAATGAACTAACTCCAAAAAAATTAGTCCATTTCCTTTTCACATGTTCATAAATAAAACTATTGTGGATCACAATATCAATACACAAGAGGGTCTTCTCCCTTGTCTTCAAGAATGCGAATATAAAAAATTCCTTTGTCTCCCTTCATGTGATGATAATAACATTGGAACTTTCAACCTCATTAGCATGTATGTAGTACAACCTTTATCTTTAGAATAATTGATTGTAATTGAAGCTACAAGGACTTGACATGTGCCAAATTGCACACAAACAAAAAGTGAAAAAATGTGTCATTCAATTCATTATTTGTGTCTCACCCTACTAACAATATTTATTTATTAAAAATAATAGATGTATTTGAGTCAGACTAATAGATTGAGACGCTCTTATACAAGCCTTTCCATGCCATTTCTACAAACATTGTCTCATCAAGGAAGGATAACGAAGTGTATTAGAAGAGTATGGTTGGTTCTTACTTTAGATGACATGCTTATCTACACTCCTTTATTCTATCTTTAGTTCTATTATTTAATTAAATTTTGTGCAATCAATCAGACTCATTGGAACCATTGATCTAACAAATGGTAGGTCGTGCACCACCTTCACGATATCTACACTATTGTCTTACCCAACCTTGACATGTTTGGTTGTTGAGACTTGGAGATTAGGAAAAGGACTAAGAATAACTATTGAGTTTCAAAGATGAACTACTTCAAATAATTTGGACTTATTACTAGATTAAAAATAAACTAGGTGTTAAAATTGACCAATCCTATTATTTTACAAAATCTATGAATTCTATTTGATTTCATATAGATTTTCAAATTCATTTTAGCAATAAGCAAAAAGCCCACATTTTAGAGATATGTGCGCCATTTGAAAAATCTATCGAGAGCAATGCTTTCAGAGGCCACATTGGGGGGCATGTGGCATTCAAGTGACCTATGTACTTGCATAGGTTCTTTGGCGATCGGGGGCACATCACCATTTTATTGTCCAAACTAGAAGTAGTGTTATTTTTCATCTTAATCACTTCCAACACGTGTGGTTGCTTGTAGTCATTGCTATGTGTGATTACAAAATTGGATGCCAGATATAGGTCTAGATTTGGTTCTCCCTCTTATGACAATTCCTCGTATGGCAATGTCCCTCTAAATTTAAAAACACAACAATCATTTTTCAAATAAATTCGTGAACAATTTGTTTCAGTCGCATATTTCATTGAATAATGGGTTTTATAAATGAGAAACAAAAACAGAAAAACTTCAAAGAATGGCGTTTAGCATTTTAAGCCCAGTTTGTGAAGGCGGCTAAGGGTATCGGAGTTGTTTTGTCAGCATGTTAATTTGAATGCTCTGCAATAAATTGTGTAGTGGCGAAGACAGAAATGAAGAAAACAACTAAGAACGGCTGCGTTGATAATCTAAAACAAAGCATAGAGAAGAGGTCTACAGAAAAATGAAACATCTGCGGGGATATATATCCCACACGTACTACACAATTAGTAAACTAGCATATAAATTCGCACAGAACAAGTGCTTTGGTTGTCGAGCTCGGTAGCGTGAGCTTGTAACCCAAGTGGGGACGCATAAGATGGGGGAACAGGCGAGTCAAGGCCGGTAGGAGGGAAGATGCGTGGCATATAGTGTGGCGCGCCCTGCTCCAAGTAGAGAGATGTTGTGAGGCCCTCCCTCGAAGGAAGGAGGTCTGTTCTCGCAGCGTAAGGCGGAGGGGAACGCGTGAGGCTGGTTTCACAGAGCAACGATAACCTCCCGCTCCTTACAGTGGAAGGACTACGAGTCGCTTGCCCCTCTTACCGCAATCCTCCCGGCCTGCTCATCCTCGGACCCTCATCTTTTACCAAAATTATTAATACAAGATGCTTATGATAATATATTAAGATTGTCTAGGGAGTGTTTCCGTATTGTATGTTCTACAAATTTTACTAATAGGGAGAGCGTTATATTATGTTAACACATTATTAAGAGGGAGAGCGTTAATATTTTATATATATAGTCAATCAAGTTAATAAGAGGGAGAGCTTTATATTATGTTTACACATTACTAAAGATGTCAAGTTTCAATATAGATAAATTTTAAATTTAAAAATGATCCTAATAAATGAAGGAGATGAATTGAGATAATGGATCAATAACTATGTAAAAATTGATTTTGGACGCTTGGAAACTTCAATCTAGTCACAAATTCACATTAAGTTAAAAAAATTATTCAAAAAGAGACTTTTTACATTTTAAACCTTCGAATGAAGGTAATTTTTGGTGTACCTTCAAATGAAGGTGTTTTTAACTTTCCCCCTCCATCCGAGTTTAAAAATGTGATGTTCCACTAGTGGGAATTACTATTGTGGGTTCACCTAGAACTATAAGTTAGCTATAACATTGCCTATTTACTAGACTTTTTAGATGTGGGATTGCAATGAAGACAAGTGGGAATGGGCAAGTATGAAATGATAAATATAAATAAGGTTATAATGGGAAAAATATTTTTCCTAGTACACACCTACTATAGATTAATAAAAAGTAGCATCATGTAGAGAGTTTTGTAAGGTCTTTGCTTGAAAGCAGGAGGATTGTCTTGCAACCTAGTGGAGAGGAGACTATGTGAGGGTGGTTTAAAAAAGAATCAATAACACCGCACTCTTTAAAACAAAAGGATAATGAGATTCTTTCCCCTTTTACCATCATTTTTAAGGATTGGCCATCCTTGGACATCCACCTTTTACAAAAAATTACTCATCTTCTTTCTTTCTCTAAAATATGTTACAAAATATTTAACATTATTACTTTATGTAATGTCGTAAAATTGCACCCCTTGCAATTTCACTTACATTTTTTGCATCCACTTTAGTGTTCGTTCCCCTAGTATTTGTATAGGCTCATTTTAGCCCTTGCATTAGCCTTTTCTCCTCTCAGGATGCTTATGAACCCTTTTTAGCAATTATTTTCACATGTCAACTTTGCGTCAAACCTTGTGTTTCCTCATTCCCACCATTTTATAGCATGATTTGTTTGGACACTAGCGCGTCACACAGACGTCTGCATGCCACACTAACATCCACCAATATTTTGACGTTCAAACGAATATTTTTGGGTTCCTTTCCACTTGTCACTTACCTTTGTTGGTGGTAACGACTTTGGACACCTTGTAACGGCTTGAGAACCTTGTTTTCCCTCCTATTTTCTCTTTTAAATCTATACCTTCAATTATATTTCTCTCTCTAGGTCCTTTTCTATCTCTCTTTCTCTCTCTCTCACTTGCACAACTCTCTACAAATTGCTACAACATTCTAAAGTTTTGACAATGCTCTCTACTACTCTCTTGGCTCTCGTAGTTTTCTCTCTCTCTCTCTCTCTTTGGCTTCCTCAAGCCTTGTAGGTGATATCTATCTCGTACCTTGTGACTTTGAGCATCTTGGGATTTCTCACATCCCTTGTCTATGCATTTATCTATCTCATCTATCTATCTATTTCAATTTCTATTACTTTCTCTATCTATCTATTTAGTTATCTGTGGAGGTGGGAGCACTGAAACAAGGGTTTGACAAAGACAAGCCCCCAAACAACCCCAAAAATTTTCCTCGGTCTTATGTGTGCAGGTATCGAAGATATTCATCTAGTGGAGGCTTCATTTTTTGGTCTATTGTGAGCCTTTTTTTATCTCGTATTCTCTCGCTTTATCATATTTATTTCACTTAGTTTGCTTTATTTTACTCTTTGTTACTTTCTCGCATTCCAAGAGTTTTTAGTAGTCAAAGTAGAAGTAGTCCCTTAAGTTGTTTTCTATGATAGTGTTTGTTTTGTATGCTAGTATTTGTATTACATAAAGACTAGGCTACAACCACACTTTTGTCTAGAGATACTTTATCTCCACATAGTATGGTCCTTTTCTAGTCTAATCCTTTATATCTTGTTGTTATCTTCAACACCTACATCTAAAATAAATTATTGAGCTGCAATGCATAGTGATATCTACTATGTCTAGAAGGATAATTTATGACATACATGATAATGATTCATTCTCCTTTTCCAATATTGAAGACACATCAAAAAATAGGTTTTGGAAAAATGAAGAAAATCAGAGGTATATTAATCTATCAACAAAGCCAAGAAAGCTTCTACCAAAGAGTCACAATGGAGAATTATTATATTGCCACTAGACAAATGAATTATAGTAATATAATACAATGAAATGGTCTTGTTATAAGTGCAAGGATAAAACAATAATACATATTAATATCAATCCATGTGTCTAAATCCCATGAAATGAGACAAAAAGGAAAAAAGACCTAAGTAATCTTAAGAGATAAGGTGTGAATAGGTCCTCAAATGTAACTAGCTAGGTAAAGTACCTTGTTCACACCAACAATCTCATTGAGTGCAACCTAGGAAAACACAAAAAATGCATGAAAGGTAAATGCGAGTCCTAGCAACTAGGATTGATGAGGTCCCCATGTACAAAACAATATATCACTCACAAACAAAGAAAAAGAGAAAAACCTTGTGGAAAAAAACTCCTCCCCAAAAGAGAGAAACAAGAATGAAAAATGTGAAGAAAGGAGGACTCAATAAGACCCTTCAAGGACAAATTTCTTCACTCAAATCATCAATCATGGATGAAGATAATAAAATGATGCCAAAGGAATTGGAAATGTATGCAACCTACTCCTTTGTAGGTAAATACTTCAAGATATAAAAACTAGCCTGGATGAGTTGCTATATAAAGTGCCTGTGGATCTCAATATGTTTATTCTAATAATGCCCCATTTGGTTGCAAGAAATATCTATGTAAATATGATTGTCACATCAAATAATGGGGGACTATTAGGAGGAAATCCAAATTATGTCAAGAACTATCAAAACCACAATACCTCTTGGCTAGCCAAAATTGTTTCTTGATATTTAGCCTTTGTCGCTATAAAATCTTAACTTTCAAGATTAGCATCCAAAGGAATTCATAATTAATGTGACACCTCAATAATGGAGTCATCTATCATCCATAAGTGTATGGATCTAGGTGAAGTAGAAGAATTATTGAATCAATATGGAACGAAAGCTAAATGGAAAAGTAGAAGACCTCACAAAGCTTAATTTGAGGTTGGATTTTGACACACTATACAATTTCATTACAAAGCATGATTTTGAAATGAATATGGAGGATGAAATGGAGAAGGATGAGGAATTATTTCTTGAGAATCTTAGAGATGAGCCAATTTTTTTGGGTTTTATCAAACCATTGATAACATTGAAAGTATGTTTGGATGATACATCAAAGAAAATAGCCGCTGTTTTGATGGGGCCCAGAACCGAGTACAAAGGAAAGCAAGCTACAAAAAGATAAACCAAGAACTAGGAGCAGCGCCACAACAACCTCTGAAAGATTAACATGACTACACACTACATCTTACAAATAAGCAAGGGCCTGAAACCCAAGAACAACCTGGTTTTAACCGAGAACAAAAACCCAATTAGCTACACAAAGAACCCACCTACATCTGTCAGGCATCAGAAAACCAGCTGCTCATGGTCAGCACCACAAATCCAAGATAGATAATCATCAAAATGGTGTAAGACACCAAGACCAAAAACCCTTTCGCCATTTGCATCAACTAGCCGCTCATGGGGGACACCATAGAGCCAATAAATATAATCTGCTTGATGGTGTGGGACACCATCAGGCACCTAATAAAAAAAGTCAACAACTCCAAAATCCCCACCTCAATAGGGGAGTTAGAGAGCACAAAAGACCACTAGCAACAAAGCCGCCAATCAAACCAAGAATCCATCTCCAAATCCACCTCAAAAGGAAGAAGCTCCCCTCTATAGGAGAGAGTGTCATGACCAATAGATCTACCATCGCCTGAAAACTCTAACTCCCTCAACCTCCACTTCTGTAGGAGAAGCGTCCACTTCAACAGGTTCAATCACTGAGGAAGCCAGAGGAAAGAACCTTCCATCTCCACCTCCATAGGATCCAAGTAGAAGGACAGCGCAACAACAGAACAAGCAACCATTCCACCCTTAGGCATCACCTGGTAAGAAACCAACACCCACACACTACAGGCCACAAAAATAAACCTCTGAGCCATAAGCTTAAACATTTGAGGGGGCTTAGCTTGTTGTGATAAGGAACCACCCAACCAACAACAAGAGAGAAGAAACTAGAGAGACCAAAGCATCCAAGGACACCTCCAACAACAAAACCTATGCTTCAGCATAAAGGAAGCAAGGACAAGCTCCATTTCCATGAAAACAAAAATAGAGGACAAACCCTCCAAACTCAACATGCCCCCTTACATTTAAATAGAATAATAAAGAAGAAGGGGTACCAAACAACCCAAACACAAAGGGCATAACTATTCCCTTCCATATAAGCACTACTAGCAAAACGCAAGGTTGCATCCAACCCAAAGGCCAACCCCCACAATAGCTTCCAACAAATTTTAACCATGATAAGAGGAAAAAGGTTGAAACCAGCACCCAAAGAACAAGAATCCCAACAGGGACCACAAAAATAAACCTCTGAGCCATAAGCTTAAACATTTGAGGGGGCTCAGCTTGTTGTGATAAGGAACCACCCAACCAACAACAAGAGAGAAGAAACTAGAGAGACCAAAGCATCCAAGGACACCTCCAACAACAAAACCTATGCTTCAGCACAAAGGAAGCAAGGAAAAGCTCCATTTCCATGAAAACAAAAATAGAGGACAAACCCTCCAAACTCAACATGCCCCCTTACATTTAAATAGCATAATAAAGAAGAAGGGGTACCAAACAACCCAAACACAAAGGGGATAACTATTCCCTTCCAAATAAGCACTACTAGTAGAACGCAAGGCTGCATCCAACCTAAAGGCCAACCCCCACAACAAATTCCAATAGATTTTAACCATGATAAGAGGAAAAAGGTCGAAACCAGCATCCAAAGCACCCAAAGAACAAGAATCCCAACAGGGACCACATAAAAAACATGAAGGATAAGGCACACAATAGCTTCCCAAGAGAAGAAGCACCCCTGCCAGGGAAAAACATCACTTACCCTAGCAACCTTCAAGGAACATCCTCCCAGAGAGATATCACCACTAAAGAAGAAACCGCAAAACCAACCCTCCACCGTCTCCATAGCCATATTTTCAGGAGTGCAAGGGGAACCAAACCCCATAGCCTCAAGCAAAGAGGAGAGCCATAACACCACCAAGGGAATAGAGACCCAACAAGCCTCAGCCATCACAACAACAAAGCCAACACAAATTTCCCAGAAAACACCCACGATCTGGGCAAAGAAGGAAATAGGAATGGGTAGAAAGACCACCCATCCTCCCCCAACAAATACGCCATCCTCAAGCCAAATGAGCCTAGATGCATCATCCCCAGTGGGCCTCGCAGCAACCAAAAGAAATCCATCAACGAAAACTTCGACAAAGGCTTCTGCAACATAATCACTTCCTAGACAACTCCCATTAGCCCCAACGGGCCTCGCAACACGCAAACACCTCCCATCAAGTAGACGATGGAAGGAGGCATACCATCTTTCTAGATCGTCCTTGTCGCAACCATCCTCTACAACTTTCAAACTGCAGTTTCCCGCCCTCACCGCTTCTGTCACTCTCGTCACAGCCATTGCTTTGGTTAAATTAGATATCAAACTTTTTGGAAAATAGCCATTGTTAGTTATGAATTGTTAACAAATTTATAAGTTTTTTATTATTAGTTACAACAAATTTCACTTCCGACAAATGAATAGTGGAACATTCTACACAAGGTGATATATCGACCACATAAAATATACAAAATAATTCAATGAACCATAGATTGTTTTTAAAAATTTGTTATAGTTTTCATGTTTTTAAGATATAATATTATAGTACTAAGTGTTGGGATGGTTTTATAGAGACATATACCAAATATTAATAATTTAATAAATTATATAAGAGGTTAGAAAGTGTATATATAAAAAGAGTATGGTAGTCCATTTTGAGATTCCAATAGAGCATTGTGTAGAGTTATTTTTTAGCAAGATATTGTTATACTTGTATGTATTTCACATATTATTTATTTTAATGAGGATGAGATAAAATTTAATAGTTTAAGAACAATATATAAAATCAAATATAGACATAATGTTTAAATTTTATATTTTATAATAGAACATTAGAAAATAATAATATGTTAAATTGTTAATTCTTTAATGGAAATTGAAACAAGGATAGAAAATTGCATAAAGGAAATAACAATACATTATATGCCAAGTCTACTAGCAATACGAACTAGATAAAGAATATTATTGGTGCTAATTGTCCTAGTGAGGAGAAATATGAAGAGTTGACAAAGACCCATGCTAAACATTACTAATTGTTTGGTTTCTAAATATTTATCCATTGATTAAATTTATTTTAAGATAATGTTTCTAATTCATAAAGTGGAATAAAAGTGCATGCCTATATTTGTAAAATTCATATGAGCATCAATAAAAGGTAGTTAAAAGTATATCAAAATGGAAAAATCTAACTAGAGGTGGAATTAATGAAATAATAATAAGGTTAAAATCAAGAAACACTACTAAGATGGGAAATCCAATGCACTAGATATTATTAGAGATATGCTTTTTTGTATGCTAATTTATGCAAATGAGAATCAAAAGGAATAGTGTTTGATTAACAAAGGGAGATTAATTTAATTGAAGCTATATAACAAACTAACAAGATAACTCAAGCTCTCATTTAGGATTACCATAAAGGATCCTAGTTGAGTAGCCCATAAAGTGATTATTTTAGTATTATTAAAATATTTGATCTATATAGAGAGCAAGAGACATGCTCATTTCTCAAAATTAATATTCATAAGATGAGTAATCTAGATTTTTTTTGTAGAGCCTCTCTAATGTCTAATCAACTTGGTGCTTACTGGGTCTACACACAACTTAGAGGATGAATTCCCAACTGAACATTGAATTTAATTATCAACCAAGGACTTGTAAACTTTAGATAGTGTTGGCACAATATATGCATTCATGGACTCTAGACACATCCTACATCAATGGAGTATACAAAATTACACATGTACAAAGGATTAGAAAAGATGGAAAGTGAAATGAATTACTAATTTACAAAACATGAGAAATAAAATATAAATTTTTACCTTATGCTATGAGTACATAACACTCAAGATTGTAACTGTTAACTGTTAAAAAATCATTCCTAGCTAATTCCTCTGAAGTATGAAACCGACATGAATCTACAGTACTCAATTCAAACTATAAAATGACATTCATATATTACAACACATGCATATAACTAGAAACTACTTAACTAATTTCAACAATGCATCAATTAATCTAATAACAAAAAATGAAGTGGATTAGTAGTACCTCAAGTGGCCCTTGCTTGAGTTGTTGCTTCCACAACAGTTGTCAATGCCTACTTACTTACTCAACAATTCATGATATCAAACTAATTCCCTTTATTGCATATAATCATTGAAATCTTACATACAATCCAACAAGAATCTATTGAAGATTTTTTATTCAATAACACATATCTATGGCTACAACTAATAACAAATAAAAACTAAATTATCATCTTGATCAACGAACAACTATAACAACTACTAGAAACTAGATTTACTCCTCAACAACAAATCCCACTATATAGGGTTTGTGAGGAATTTTATTCTTCTAAGACTAAAAACAAACTCATAAAGTAACCATCCACTCTTCCTCAAAGATAGGAAGAGGACTTAGTTTTAAATAAAAAATAATAATTATGAAATAGGAGTAGAGAAACCAATTTAGAACTCTATGTCTAACGATTAACTACTACAACAAATATGTGTTCCTAAGAACAATCGTGTCATAAATCAATCCCACTGAGAATAGACTATTTCTCATCTTGGTGGTCTTATTCACTGAGCAAGAGTATGATGTGGTGACTCAAGGTTGATCAATAAATTAATGATTACCTTCGTTCCCCTCTGAAAGTATTGCACCTTATTTGTTTTTACCTCTCCCCTGCAACCATCTACAATCCTTGTGGTGTGGGCTAGAAAACCTGTTGCTATGAGTTAATAGTCTTTCTTGCTAAAATATGTTAGTCTCATTCCTAGTCATCCACATACTTGAAACTGCTTAAAAGTGTATGAAAGGAATATAAAAGATATATAAGGTCCTGGTAATATCTTTGAAACTTAGCAGATGAAATAATAAAAACATAAAACACTGAAGGAAAAGTAGCTATTAATTGAGCCCATCATTTTCCCCCCAAATAAAGCTATTACTTGTCCTCACGAAAATTTAAGGATGAAGGTTATATTGTAGGGCCATATCTCTAAAATTTACCACACAGTCTACTCATTTTCCCTTATTCGAGTAGTATGCTTATTGATCCAAAAGCTTTGTCAACCTTTTATTTTTTGTTGCTGCCTCTTCCTCTCGATTCTTCCCTATCCAATGTGGTATAGGTAATGGGAGGATAGGAGGATGGAAGGTGAGTGAGAACCAATAAGTTCCATTTCTCATTGGGATTGAAATATATTTATGTGACATATGAATCATTGTTGCATAATTGTAAACAGAGTGTGGTTCCTTCCGCTTGAGTTTGAGAGTAAGCTCATTCCATCTGCTTTGAGCAAAGGGTAAATGCAAGAAGATGGTTCCATGAAATGTAGATATTTTTTCCTAAGCAAAAAACCCGAAATTTGATTTCAAGAAAACTAGATCCTGTTTTTAATAAATGAAATCTCATTTAGGTTTGAGGTCCTGAGCCTAAAATATAAACGGGATCCTAGTTTTTAAAAATCAAGATCTCGTTTAGTAATGGTGTCCCAAGCCGGCCTTTATGAAACAGGATCCCACTTTTTACAAAATAGGATTCTGATTTGTAAAAATCAAGATCCCATTTTCTAAAAAATGAGATCCTATTTTGTAGTGGTATTTATTTTTCAAAAAATGAAACTGACAGTCATTTTCATTTGCACATAGGATCTCGGTTGAAGAAGATAAAACAACGACCTCCAGGTAAGTGCCTGACCCCTAGTTTTTTCATTTCTCGCCTTTTTTTGAAATTTTTAATACAAACTTAGGTTTTAGTATGTATTTTTTCAATTTCTATGGAGTTTTTTGTATTTTTATTTACCTATAATAAAAGAAATGGTGATTTGTAAAAATAAAAAGAAAACATGAAATGAAACCCTCAAATATTGAAAAGAAACAAAAAAATCAACCTTAAATCGTAACGAAAGAAAAAAAATTGTCTTTTGAAACACTAAATTGTTCAATCAACAAAAAAAATTGCATTTGAAAACCCTAAATTGAAATTAAACAAAAAATTTGCATTTGAAAACTTTGATTGCTTTTTGAAACCCTAAATTGAAATCAAACAAAAAAATTACATTTGAAAACCCTAAATTGAAATCAAACAAAAAATTTTGCATTTGAAAACCTTGATTTCAAGCTTGAATATTTGAAAATGGAAAAAATTCATTTGCATCGCTTTATGTTTTAAATTTGTTTGCTTGAACATTTCAAAATTGAATTAAAAATTATATTTGCATTGTCAACATGTTTTAAATCTGTATGCTTGAATATTTCAATTTATGGAATTTATATTTCATTTGCATATTAACAAACAATAGTCTCTAAAATATTAACATACATATAGTTTTCTACCAGAGTAATCCTTGAACCTCAAGTTTATGATTTAGGTTTAAAAAACCTCAAGGTTCACCTAAAATTTGATCAAATCAATCAATAGAAGTTGAATTTAGACAAAAACCTCCTACCTTCTTAGCCAACAATTGAACCATTTTTTCTATTGGCATATGCAAGGAACATTTCAAAACGAAATCCAAATGGTGACATTAGTGATCTAGAGTCAATAAAAAATTCAAGAATGGTTTCCAATAACTTAAAATTAATCCATATCTACCATGAAATTGGGGTCAATTATTCTAAATAAATCCATGAGTTGAAGCTAATAGAAAACTAATGAGAAAGAAACCCTTTGGGAGAACGGAGATAGACCTGATTGAATTTGTTCTGTGAATAAAAAATGGTTTGCTAAATGATTCAATGTCATTGCACAGTACGACCATATAATTCAAAGGCTCTACACATCTTTTCCATTCCTTCATGAACTCTACCTTTTTCACTAGCTTTCAAGTCCATTATTCCAAGGGCCACCCAAGCTTCAACATTTTCAGGTTATATCAAGTCCATTATTTGGAAGGAACTAATGAGAAAAGTAATGAGAAAGAAACCATTTGGGAGAAGGGAGATAGATGATTGAATTATCTTAGGCTAGATTGATTTCATCCAAGTATTATCTTAAATAGATATAAAAGTAAAAATTAAATTAAAAAATGTAGAGAAAATAAAATTATTTTAAATAATTTAGTTATAAAATTTATATGTCCATGAGTGTGTGTAATAAATATTTAATATATCGAAAAAAATATTCAATCTATTTGAAATGGATTGTGTTGCACATCTTCATATGATTATATGGTGAGGTTAATTCAATCACTTTCTCCCCCATAAAGAAATACCTTTCTCCTTCTATAGGTGATTGCATTAGAAATACTCTTAAAATTTTAAGTGGTGCCTTATATCACTCTTGTAAACCATACACCTACATTGACTCACCTCTTAAGGGTTTTTCTGACCTTATTCCCAAGAATAATGTAGCTAGTTTAGGATCAATGAATCATTCTTCCCTACACTTAAATGCTTAACAATCCTCAAATTTACTATGGATGATTGCCTTGATGTATAGAAAATCAATCCAACTATGGTCATAGGTTATATTTCCACTCCTTTTATTCATATTGTAACGCCCCGCCATGCAACCCTAGAGGAAGTTGCATTTAACTACTTAAACAGAATAATTTTTTTTTCAAAAGTATAATTAATAAGCAAGTTCGCTAACTAATGCCAACAACCTCTAAGGTTACAAGACAAAGGTTATATAGAACCTCAACAAAAAACATGAATTAAACCATGACATTCAATTACTTAATAATTAAACACATACATTCCATTTAAGATGAACTACATCAAAGCATAAAGATAACTTTCCATTTCATTAATCACAATTAAACAATAAGATTACAACTCTCATTCCCCGAATGAGGCAAGTCCAATAAATAGGGTTACAGTTACAACTTACCCCTCGATAACAACTAAGGGGTAAAATAATACAAGGTCAATTGAAATACAATAAAGAAAGAACTAAAACAGAAACCACGAGCTCTCCAACTAGAAGTCTCATCCACACGAACAAGGAGGAAGAACCCAACGGATTTAGGTACACGCCACCCAACCAAGTGGAACCCAAAGGCCCACCCCCCGTGCTAGGAGATAGTAACCAGGAATCCTAGCCAAGACCATCTATCTCTAGACATAGGCTAACATAAACTGAACCAAACTGAAACAACCAATCTCAAGTACAACACAAGCACAATCCACAAGGTACAACTTAAACACCATGCAAGTACAACACAAGTACAACTCTACAAGGTCACATTGCTTCCAAAAATAAAGCAGAACAAGTATGTTAAGAGAATTATACACACATAATCAAACACCAACCATGGTCACATTAGGTATGTTATGGAAACCATACCCACAAGAAACAAGGACCAACTATGGTCACACAAAGTGCCATCACACGCTCATCATGAGTTACCCACTGCGGATCGTCAAGATGGTGACCTCAACCGATCCTCAACCCTCATACATACTAATAAAAAATCAAAAGCCAACTGTTGTCCTAGACAGAGTGTCATCGTACAACTTGTCATGAGTTACCCATGGCGGATCGTCGGATAGTGGCCTCAACCGATCCCCAACCTTCATACTTACTAATACGGAATCAAATACCTTTTGTACAGACAAGATAGATGACCTTGCCATTACCGGCCTTCCCACCCATCCCAAACCTAACCGAGCACTTGGGTCCATGAGTGAGGCATTAATATCTTTTTAGTGTGAAGTTAGTCCTAATCTTCTAAGTGTTGCATTTAATTATCACTTGATTAAACCACTTATAATGAGTTACCCTGGCACCACTTCGTGTGTCAACCCCCATTACAAGCCACTCTTCTACTCGACAACACACTCACACCAACCAAACATCAATGGTACCAAGGTGCAACAAACAAGATAACACGTCCACTCCTTTCTCAGGAGGCGACAAAGATAAAACCATCTCCAAACACTGGAGGTAACAACAATAACAAGACCGCTCCTGACAAGGAGGCACACATTACAAAACCCACTCCTTTCACAGGAGGCACAAACATCCCTGTTCGTGAAAACCGGGTACTAACATAGACACAACCTCATGCAGTATCCAAGAGAACTCACAACAGGTTGACAAACACAAAATGTCAACCCACATAATCAACAGACCATTTGGAAGACTTACCAATTTACAACACATTTAACCCACTTCCCTAACCCTGAGCATGAAAGACATATTCACTGAATGCAAATGAAAGAACTACATTTGGATATTTTAAATCCATTTTCCACATAATCATTCCATAATTTATTTCATTAAATACATTGAATTAAAGTACATCCTTTCCAGACAAGGGAGAAATTACAAACTTAATCCTTACTTCCTTTTTGGCATTTAAACAATAATAAAATAACTATTTATTCCCCTAAATCAAAATACGTTGATTTAAAATAAATGTTGTTTCCTCATTTCAATATAGCCATTTTAAACAACTGTTAAGCTTGACTTGAAAAACATATTATTTTAAAGTCAACTATTTTCCTTTTAAATAATGTTTTAAAAACAATAAAACAATAATTTAATCTATGATATTATATTCTCCATTTGCTCAACTTAATTTAAATCAGGATAATAATCAAATCCTTGGCTCAAAATTGATACCTTGCTAAATACATAATAAAATTATTCTTTTATTCTACTCCACAATAACAAAATATAATAATATTTTAACATTATAAAATATAATATCAAATATTATTTATTAATATTTAATATTATAAAATATAATATTAAAATATTATATATTATAATTTAAAAATAAAAAAGGTCAAAAGAAACGGCGCGGGTTTCCTCGGGCTGCACGCCCACATTTTAGGGCAGGGCGACCGCGACTTTCCTTTGGCCGCGGTTTACCCTAAGGCCGCGGTTTTCCACAGGGCTGGCCGCGGATTAGATGCAGGGGCGACGTTTTTACTGGGCGGCGGCCGAACCAGGTAGCGAGGTTTGATCCAGGGTGGGGCGAAGGTGGAGGAGGCGGCGGTGCTGTGTAACACAGTTGGTCGCCATTACTGGCGGCGGCGACTATGTAACACAGCTGGCCGCGGGGTGTGTGGGGAGTGCGCCGGGCGCGACTCCCTCCACCCGCCTCCATGCAAGGTGTGGTCAGGGTTGAGCCCCCGCCCCCCCACAAGAAACTTTATTATTATTTTTTTTTAAATTTTATTTATTTTTAATACTTTTCCTGCGGATTTTTACAAAATCCAAAAACCAATTTTTCATTTCAATTTTTTTTATTATTTAAAAAAAAAACCACCATTAGAACAATTCCAAACCCACATAATATATATATATATACACACACACACACATATATATATATACACACACACACACACATATATATATATATATATATATATATATATATATATATATGTATATATATATATATATACACACACACACATATATATATATATATATATATATATATATCTCATATATATATACATATATATAAACTTATATATGCAAATATTCACATACACACGTTAGAAATTTGCAATTTAATTGAGAAACAAAATTGAAAGAATAGTTTCCAGCCAAGAACATATATTTTCTTGAAGAAATTTATTTTCAAATGAGGATTTTGTTTCAATTTCCAAATAGCATAATAAATAGTAATTCCTTTCGAATTGAAACTATTAATTTAATGAACCTGATTTCTTGAGTTTGTGAGGAGATCCAAGCGGTGCTCAACTTCCTACTTCAGCTCCACCGAATTTCACAACTCCAAGCCAAAACCCACAAAATGAAAACCATTCTTCCTCTCCTCCATTTTCAATTTTCCAAAAACTTCATAATCCAAAATTGTGATGCAAAATCCAAACATAAGGATAAAACCCTAAAAATTCAACCACCACCCTCATAAATTCTTCAAAACAAAAAATTAGAAAATATCTCAATTTCCTTCAATTTTGAATTCAAACTTTCAAATTGACTTTCATGCATTTTTCAATTTTCAATTCCGAATTTCACAAATTGACTTTTAAATTCATTTTTCTAATTTTGAATTTCAACCAATATGCATTAATTTCCAAAATGAATAATTTAACTTATTTCAACATTATAAATTTAATTAATTAATAACATAGATTTAATCAACGATTAAATTATTTATTAATTAAATTAAATTAATAATAAAATAAATTACATTTCAACATAATTCTCAGATCAAATTAATCAACAACTAAAATACATTAAGCCATTTAAATCACCCAATTTAACTTGTAATTAAATAACGAGGAGAGGGAACGATAATCAAAACAACACAACCCAACAAACAACTGATGACATACAAAGACTAGGGTGATGACTTGGCATGGAAAACCTAGTTACTATCTCCCAATCGAATACCATTGGGTATTGAAAACGCTCCAACCTATGAAACCAGGTGAAGTCGATGTCCTGTACCTGTCAACCTACAATTCAAGTAAACAACAACATATAATAGATCCAACATAAAATACACACCATGAAGAGGTAATCACGGGATCGCAGGGCGCTCGCAAGCGAGTGATATGATACCGTCCTCTTCACCAATACACTGCAACTAACTGACAATTCTAACATGTTAGTATAATCCAAAGCATAATCATCTTTAATTCAAATAACTGCTATGCTAATCCAAAGCATGGAATCAAGATAACATCTGAATAACCAAAAACTCATCAAAGCAACATACCCACTCAAAGACACATAGTCCAACCAGAAGGAAAAACAGAGGGGTATTACACATATACTTCGAAGACGATTAGGGAAGGAATAGAAATTACTAATCAAGGATTCAATAGCCAAATTTTAAGATCTAGCTCCAACAACTTGTCAAGACACTTTTTGATTTTCTCTAAATATATGCATTTCTATAAATTCAAGGGTAGACCATAGAGACTATCCTAAATTGTCAAAAATGGGATAATTTATAGTTGTGTGCTTAATTCCTCAATCATAGAAGTAATCTAAGGAAATAGTCAATCTACTCATAAATTCAAAAATATTCATAAACTAATGTTCTTGCATATGTGATGAATAAAATATATTAACCCCCTTAATTGCCATCATATTACCCTAAACCCTAAACCAATGTCTTAAATGGTCCTAGTATGAAATTTCTTAAGGGGGTCAAAGAAGTTCTCAAAATTTGGTGAAGTTTCCCAAGGCAACCAAATTTAACAATAATATGCATTCAATATTTAGTGATTAAACTATAGACTAGAGCCTTCCCACCTTCCTCTTGTTAGGGGTGTTAAGGCCTCAAACATTTCAAGAGAGGCTTCTCATGGAAGGGGAGGATGAAGGCTTCTCAAGATAAGATCGTGCAAGATTATAATATGGATGAGATTTCATGAGAAGTTGGTCAATCGAAACAAGAGCTATCTCAATCAACTACCATAAGAAGATGTTGTTTTGTGAAGAAAAAATGGTTTGCTAAATGATTCAATGCCATTGCACAGTACGGGTATATAATTCAAAGGCTCTATGCATATTTTCCATTCCTTTATGAACACTACCTTTTTACTAACTTGCAAGTCTATTATTCCAAGGGCCACCCAAGCTTCAACATTTTCAAGTTCTATCAAGTCCATTATTTAGAAGGAACTCATTTTGGAAGCCTTTTATGTTTCAAAATGTAACTAACATTGTAGTTATATCATGAGTAGCTCAAACAATAATTTTTTTATAGAAAATTACAAGGTTTTTTGAAGAACCTTTAAAATATTAACTTATAGTAAACACATAGAGTTGAGAAAGATAGTGCTTCATGATTTACGGTTTATTTCTAGTTTGACATTGATGTAAAAAATATAGTTAAAGCTAGAAGAACTATCTTGAACTTCACCAAATTTTATCCCCTTAAGCCATCAAATGTTTTGTCCTAGGAACTCACTTCATAGATCCCCTTAAGCTATCATATTACCCTAAAACCTAAACCCTAAATCCATCATTTTTTCTTAGGACCTTAATTCATAGATCCCCTTAAGCCATCCTATTACCCTAAACCCTAAACCCTAAAATCTAAACCCAAAACCCTAAAGCCATCATTTTGTCCTAGGACCTTAATGAAATTTGGTTTCCTTGGGCAACTTCACCAAATTTTATTCCCTTAAGCCATGTCATTTTGTCCTAGGACCTTAATTCATAGTTCCCCTTAAGCCATCCTACGAGGACCCCTTAAGCCATCATAATTCCTCCTAATTTAATGTAATTTTTAATTAGATTTCACATCACATTAACAGTTAATTATTTTTTCATCTATAACATGCCTTAGACATAAATAAGGCTTACACATTTTTTCATTTGTATTCAATTAGGCCATTTATATTGAATGGTTTAAGAGGATTTTTAAACATGTATCCTACATTTTGAAATTAAAAATATAATGCAGTTTCACTTATATTGTAGAGATCATGGATCGATTCAATATTGATGATATTCGTAATCCACCTCCATGCCCTCCATCTCCACTCCCTTCACCTCCACCTCCACCCACTTCAACTCATAAGCGCCCACCTCCACCACCTGAATCTAATGGTGCTCGCTTGCGAGCACAAATCGATGTGAATGTTAGATCCATTTAGGATCAAATTAACACTGTTCAAAAATGAAGAATGTATTCCACCACCTTTGAGGCGTTTTGCATCTACAATGCAAAATATTGTTGATGTTGTTAGGTCCATGGATGTGGTATTAGATGAGCATCAACATTGGATAGAGGAGAGGAGAAAGTCTTGTTCTTAAAAGGAAAACACAAAGAAATGAAGAGATGCAGGAGAGAGTCGCAACACTTTATTAAGAAAATGATCTTATTTATGAATTTATGAATTTGGTTGGATGGATATTTTTAGTGATGAGTTTATGAATTTGGTTGGATGGATATTTTTAGTGATGAATTTATGAATTTGGTTGAATGGATATTTTTTAGTTTTGAATTTATGAATATAATAGTATAATGATGAATTTACAATAGTATAATTTATGACTACTATCATAATTTCTCCTATTGGAAAAATTTAATTTACATGCCTTAGACATAAATGAGCTTTTTGTGAATGTTTTAAGTTTATTTTTTAGTATATGTACATGTATTAAAATTACATAGTTCGAGATCTTAAATTTTGAAATTTGTATGTACACATGGTAAAGTTGAATGATGTATGCATGCATTATACGTCCTATTTTTTATTTTAAATGTATGTATCTTAAAATTTGAAATTTGTATGTACATGCTCAAGTTGAATCAATGTATGTATGTGTATGTATATGTATGTACATCCTATTTAAAAAAAATTGCATGTACATTTAAAATTTAACTATTTCTTGTAATTTTGTAAGTTTATTTGTTAATTTTGTATAATTTAATGCAGGTTCACTTATATATATATCATGGATCAATTCAATATTGATGATATCATTAATCCACCTCCACAATAACCTCCACCTCCACCCCCCTCCCCCTCTACCTCATAACATCTTACCTCCACCACCTGCAGGATCCGATGAGGCTTGCTTGTGAGCACGAATCAATGGAAATATTGCATCCATTCAAAATCAAATCAATGCTATGAAAAATCAAGAATTGATTACACCACATGTGAGGTATTTTGCATCGATGATGCAAAACGTTGTTGATGCCATCAGGTCTATTGATGTGGAATTAGATAGGCATCAATAATATAGGGAGGATATGAGATGATTTTATTCATATGGTCTCTCCTATAAACAAATTTTGGACCTAAAAATTAAAAAATCCCATCTAGCACCTTTTTTTGTTGACATTAACACTCACTAGCCCATTCCTACAAATAAATCTAGAATATCCATGAGGTGGTGCATACATCCACAAATGATTGCACATTTTTGGGAGTGATAGTGGATGGTATTTGACCATCCACCACATGCTAATCTGGAGGTCCCTTTATGCTTTTTGAGGAAACTATATGCAGAGTTTGTTTTGAGGAAAAAGCCCAATTATTTTGATTTTAAATAATTTCAAGGTGTTGGTGGCGGCATGCCATGATAGAGGTTAGGGGAACGCGTTGATCCCCAATGCCCCGTGCATGCACAACCTCTTGTTGCTCCTCTTGCTCCTGCCTTTCCTGCACATGTGCATCAACATGCAGTGATATCCATATTAGGATCTTTGAGTACACTCGCAAGAAACCTTGATCAAAATACTTCCGTGATGGCGGTTGGGGAGCCTAGAGACCACGATGATGGAGGAGTGTTCTATGGAGTTGGTTCTAGTACCAATCGACGAGTATCGACACCCCATGTATGTACTAGTTTCCATCAACTACGTTATGGACCTAATCATGTTACACCTAGTTTGGGTGGACATTTAGATTCTGGTGGATCATCCAGTCGCATCAGTTCATTCATAGAACTTATTACTGTAGAGCATCACCCTGTAGATAGTGTAACACAAGTATAAATATGCATCTACATGTTGAATTTATAAGAAATTTAATGAACATATATATCAAAAAAAAATTGTAATGTTTTAACAATCAAAATGTTTGTTGTAGATGACACTGAGCATAGGGGAATCATTTTCTCCTCGAGTACATATTTCGACACCAGTGCAAGATGACAACCCTTATAGGGTATTTTGATTTCAAAATTTTAAATTATATATGAAATAATTTTTTAACTTGACTTTAAATTTTTAATTCAATCATGAACATATGTTTTAAATATTTATGTTGGTTAAGGGGACTCAATCTACTTCCACATCAATTCCACCTGAGGGGTTGTCGAGCACTCATCCATTTTCGAGCATCTTGCATCAAGTGCAAGTACATTTATATTGTAAATTATTTAAAGTTACTATACTTACAATTATAAATTTTGAATTCACTATATATCAAATGTGCATGTACAAGTAAATATTACAAGCGTTATGTCTATATATATGTCTAGGTTGACACAACAATGAGAATGGGGATCAGACAAACATTTGATGTGGAAATAACTCAAGAGGAATCTAAATTTTAAGTTTTTTTAAAAGTTTCTACACAATGTATGCACACTTGAATATATATATATATATCTTAACCTAATTCAAGTATAAATGCTTTAAATTTGATCTTGTAGGACTTTGTTAGTGCCACTTTTCTCCTTGATGAGGTCACATCACCTCAACCAAGACATATAGAGAAACCAAATATCATGGTAATTTTTTAATTTATTATATTTAAAGTCAATTACAAATTATACATTATGAATAACTTAAAATTAAATTTAAAATTGAATATATAGATATATGCTCATACATGTTAAATTATTTTTCTTTTATAGCATGAGACACATCCTATAGATGAGCATGTAGAGATAGGTCTTGGAACATAGGGTGCACAACCTCTTACGGTATGATTTAAATATGATAAATTATAAATAAAAATTTAATTAAATAATTTTTAATCTTAGAATTACATCTAATTTCAACTCTCTTTCTCTTGTATATGCAGATTGATTCAGAGCATTTAGAGACAAGTACAGGTGCACTAGAACATGTAGAGACGGGTCCAAGTGCACCAAAGCATGAGCAACCTCACATGGTAATTTAATATAATGATGAATTATAAATTAAATTATCATTAAATCATTTTTAATCATCTTACATCTGATTTCATCTTTCTTTCTCTTGTATGGAGTGGTTCAAGTCATTCAGGTAGTCTGTGTGGTCTGAAGAGGTATCTTGATTATAGAGATGATATGAGTTAGATGATTTCATGGGTTGTATTTGATTATTTCATGGACTAGATATATTATTTCTCATGGACTTAATATATTTTTTCATGAACTTTATTTCATGGGTTGTATTTTGATGGACTTAATATATTGGTTTCATGGACTTTATTATTGTTTAATTTTAATTTACACGTGCATTTATGCATTTTATGTGAAATTTTAATATGTATTTGATAGGACATATTTGTACTTTACAAAAGATTCATATTCAAAACATGAATAGGACATTAATGTGAAATTAAATACAAATATGAAATTAAAGTTGAAATTAATAGGATAAATTTCAATATTTGTACTTTACAAATTTAGTGATTCATAGTCAAGGCATTAACTTATCAAATAATTATAAATGATATTATAAGTATAATTAAGTATAATTAAGGAGATAAAATATTTAAAAGTACATGTCTCATATTTAATTGCAATTGATATAATTAACTTAGAATTTAAGATGACTCATCATAACAATCACATTCTATACAATTTAAATAGTGCCAATGTTTATTTAATTCATGTCGTAATAGGATGTCTTAAGGGGTCCTAATAGGATGTATTAAGGGGTCCTTATATGATGTCTTAAGGGGATCAAAGAAGTTCTCAAAATTTGGTGAAGTTGCCCAAGGCAACCAAATTTAACAAGAATATACATGATGTTTAGTGATTATACAATCAAATTTAAAGTTTCAAAGTAGGGTGACTCATCATAACAAATGATATAATTAAGTATAAATATTTAGTGATATAAACAAGTATTATACTTTAGGGTGACCCATCATAACAAATGATATGATTAAGTATAAATATTTAGGATATTTCCTAACAGGACGTCTTAAGGGGATGAAATAATTCAGATTACATGTCTCATATTTAATTGAAATTGATATAATTAACTTATAATTTAGGATGAATCATCCCAACAATCACATTCTATACATTTTAAATAGTGTCAATGCTTATTTAATTCATGTCGTAATAGGATGCCTTAAGGGGTCCTAATAGGATGTCTTAAGGGGTCCTAATGTGACGTCTTAAGGGGATCAAATAAGTTCTCAAAATTTGGTGAAGTTTCCCAATGCAACCAAATTTAACAATAATATACAAGATATTTAGTGATTATACAATCAAATTTAAAGTTTCAAAGTAGGAAAACATGCACATTTAACAAACAAAATATATAGAATATTGATTTTGATACATAAAAGTGTAGAGTATAATTGTGTATGTACATGTATACAAATTTGTACAAAATGTGTAATTGTATAATTATGTATGTACATATATTTCAACTCAAAACAATGTTTACAAAATTTGGCTATGTCATCTCAAGAAAATCTAAAACTTATGCCTGTAATGTAGTATGTCCTCCCACCACCTAGTATCAAAATGATACAAGCAATATCAATGAAATCATCAAAATATGTATTTTAATTTATATAAAACTATCTAATGTACACAACTTGTACCTGTATTTAAAAGTATTCCACACATGTGTGTAGGTTGAATCTACATCCTCTCCTTTTTGTTTCAAAGTATGAAATCAATGTGATGAGGCTTAAGGATACAAAAAAGGATAATAAATCAATTTTAACTATTAATGTACAAACAATATCAATATATAATCAAAAAATGAATTAAATATAATTTAACTAATAATTACTTGTTTTTACCAAGTATTCCATGTTGTCTAGGTTGAATCTGCATGGACTCTCTTTTTTGTCTCAAAGTATGTGATGAATTTGTGATGATGGCTTAAGGATATAAAAGGGAAATTTAAATCAATTTCAACTAATAGCGCACAAGCAATATCAAAACATGTATTTAATATATTTAAAAGGAAAATATAAAACTAAAACTATATTTACCTGTATTTACTTATTCCATTGTACCATCTGCATCCTCTCTTTTTTGCAACGCATCTATGAATGTCTCATGCTCTTCCATAGAAACTGTCCATAGATTTTTATTTGTAGGTCTTCCACGATACCTCACTAGTTTTATATTTGTTGCCACCACCAAATGTGAGTAGTGTATAATCTTCTTATGTGTTTCATAATCTTTGAATGCAGGCATACCATTCTTCCTTATTAGGTATTTTTGTAGCCAAGTGACAACAACCACCATAAAACCTATTGGATAACATGATAGCCATCATTAAAGAAGTTCTCAAAATTTTCTTAAGAGGATGAAAGTGTTGGAATAATGGATGTTGAATCATCCAATGAAGCTGCGCACACTTCAAAGAGGACCTACCAAGAAGAAATTCAACCACATAGAAAGTGTTGCAACAAAGGGCATGCAAATAGAGATTATCTGATTGATATTCAAAATGTATTGAATGATCTATTTGATATAGATATTTTACAAAGAGTACATATGCCTGATTATATAGGCAAGAGCAAAACCTAAAATGCATAAGATGTTGCCAAGTTTTCAAATCACACTTCATGTGACAACAAGAAACCCTAACCTAGGGAATGATAACAAGATGGAGATAAGTTCTAGAAAAGACAACTCATCTTCTAGAAGGGAATCTTATCTCAACAACTTTATTAAATGATTAAAAGTAACCTAGGACTAATATGATTAATTAATACCTAAGTTAACTTATGCTAGTGTAATAATTAATTAATTAATTACACTAACAGAAAGAAGTTCTCAAAATTTTCTTAAGGGGATGCCTTAAGGGGATCATTGTACCTATTGGATAATGATATCCATCATCATCTTCTCGAGGTGATATTAACTTATGTTTAGTCTCCACACAAAAAGCCAACCAATATTTTGTTTCCTCTTCATTCCCCTCATATGCAACAACATCATACAAATTTCTTGCAATTTTTTTTTGATTTAATAACTTGCGCGTGTCCATATAATTTGACCAATCTACATACATCCATTCATATGTATATAAATAAATAAAAGTATTACAAAATAATCATTCCCATATTTTCACTTATAGCTCAATCAGACAGAGCTTGTAATTTTTAAACCGAGAGAACGGTTCATTTTATCTTTCCTTTATTACATTCAATTGCATAAATGAAATAATCCAAAAATATTACATTTTACAAATTACTGCATCCATACAAGTGCATGTAACAAAAGAAGGATTTACACAAATATTTTCTGAACAAGAGTAGTAATCTTTATTGAATGTAAAGATGTACATTATCTCACACAAGCCGCGAGATTGACTTTACTTTTTCAATGCAAATAAAGAAAAAAATATACATGAATAAGTGAATGAAAGTAATGTGCATGTAGGGAGGGAGACCAGTCATTGCCTGAGAATGACTGGTTCTTGTTGTGTAATCTTGTCATGTCGCTGCTTCGTGCTACTTTTGTCCTTTCCTAGCTCTATTTTTCTCCTAGTTCTTGCATCTGGCAATAGCAATGGTGTTAGAACAATGATCTAAACAATGAAAAGTCTCAAACCATACATGAACAAATACCTATTCATATATAAACTGATCTTCAAAATGCATTAAACAAGCAAGCATATTCATATATAAACTGATCTTCAAAATTCATTAAACAAGCAGGCATACTTTAGGTGTCCTAGAGAGCCATCAAAGTCATCTAACACACCTAAAACATGCACATGTTTTTCTAACTTGTTTGTTTCCTGTGCAGATTTAGGAAAAGTAATGTTGTTGTTTTAATTCATCTGGTTACAACACGTGGGATAAATGTGGCTCCACAAGGGTTGAGCCCGATGTGTTGCTTTGTGTGGTGTTCATCACATAACTTAGAAGGACAACTCATGAGATTGTTCATTACTTTTGATTTATACAAATAGGTGCACATCATTTGTGACAGTGAGTTCTTTGTCACTGTCATAAGTGACATATACTTGTTATGTAAAATCATAAAGAATGAAGTAATTTTTTGTGATAGGACAACTTACAGATGTATTGATGTGCTAATTTATGAAAGCGCAATTTAAGGAAACAGTAAAAAAAGAGCATTGTTTCTCAAGAGAGTAATTGTTCTATGTTAAGATATCTTTCAAGGATCATGTTTGTACAGATATATTTGAAATTGTTACCAAAGTTGCAAAGAAGCAAGTGAAGGAAAGATCGACAATAACTAACAACAACAGTAGCAAAAGCATAATTTTCACAGGAGAGAGCAGCTAACCAGGTTACTGGGTTACTGATGTCCATGGAGAATGGTGGATCAAAAGTATGCTTATGTTCTACCTTGATGATAGGAGAATAGTTTAGTTTATGCATATATGAGAAAAAGTTCTATGTTTTTCCAAAACAGAGAAAGGGAGTAACACAATGAAAATTAATTGCTTAGGTACACTCATATTCATCTTTGCCTCTTTTTCTATTAAAGCCATATGACATGCTGGAAAAATGTAAGTCACATGTCTGTAATACCATTTATCACTATTTCAATGGCAAGCTTCAAATCATGAAAACAGAGTCGAAAAACTTCAGAGATCAATATATGGTGCCTAATTAAATATAAACATAAAAGAGCTCAATAACTAAAAAGTAAGAAGGGCAGCCAATGGAATCAGCCAAAGAAAGGACTAATCAATGACTATGTAGGACATTCCTTTATGAAATATAGTTTAGTTATATGAATAAGTGGTAGTGGTGTTGAAGAATGGAAGTGTGTGTAGAGTCCTTGAATTATGCCTGTACTATGCAATGACACTGAATCATCTTTTTGGGAAAATCATTATTTCTTAATAGGGCCACATTTTTCTAAGACTTTGAAAGCATATGACAGACATATACAGATGATTTTAAGCACAAACTTGGAAGATAGAAAGTAATTTCCAATTTAAGCATGTCAATCACAAATGAAATTTCATGGTCATAGTGCACATCAGTGAAAGGAATGATAGTGAACTCTGATAGGGTAGATACAATGGTGACATAGTTTTGGTGAGTTTTATTATGGAGATATCAATAATTTAACCTTCCAAACTACAAAGGGCATAGCAAATAAATGATTTTAATGTTGCATCCTCTCCAGGTCATGTTGTGCGAGTTCAAAAGGGGATATACAATGAAGAGGATCTGAAAATAGAATTTGAAATAATCAAATCAATTTTTGGAGATATGTTTTCTTTTCATGAGCAATACAACATTGCAGCAAATTGGAGAATGCCAAGTAAATACAACATGCAAGCTCATGGCCATTGAAGGAGAGAAATCTGCAAAATGAAAGCCACAATCACCAGATTTTTAGATAAATACAAAGGAAACTTATAGAGAAACACAAGGCCATGGTTTGGGGTTTGAACCCTCGAGATTTTAATGAAATAGAAAAAACCCTTGAAGGGTTTTCTACAAAAATGAGAAAATACCCAGAATGGTAGCTCGAATTTTAGAATTCCATAAAAACCCCTTCAAGTGGAAAAGAATGAAAATGTGGCCATAGCCATAACAAATCAACAAAAAAATGGAGTGTACAGGTCATAGCAATTAAATAATGAAACATGCCCTCAAATTATTTACCAAGGACAGAGAAATCCTCGAGTTGAGGTTGTGAGTAGTGAAATTTGTTATCTATTAATGTGCAAAAACTAACTAAGGAATGCAAGATAAAAACTACACTAAACCACCTCAAGATTAGGCTACATTAACACAAACAAAGGAAAGATGAAATGATCAAAGTAGATATACCTTTCTTCGTGTTGATCCTTGGTTGGCCCTTTGATGATTGATAATGTGTGCTCCTTAGATGATAGCTTGCAAGTGATGGTGGTAGATGGACGAATGAAAGTAGGTGAATGCAACAATGGATTCTAGATGTAAATACTAAGAGATGGCAATAAATGACTATGATAGCTCAAATAACTTGGAAGCATAAGTTTGGTATGCATGCAATACTAACTTAGTTAATGAGAAGAGGGGGGTATTTATAAAAAATATTGAATTATCTAGAGAATTCAACGGTCCAGATTAAGCCACCATGGTCAAGATGGAGGGCTATGGTGAGTTTAAGACTCACAAGCCTTCACATCTTAACATGTGGCGGGCAAGTTGTTCAAAGCACAAGGTGAGATGGCAAAGGGTACACATGACATGGAAGAGGCCATGTGGTCTCAAGGTACATGCAAGTACCTTGGGATGGGAGAGGATTTCCCCAAAAAGTTATTCCTTGGCCCCATATGGGGCTGAAAGTGACAAGTGATAACTTTTAGAAAGTCATCCCTTGTCAACATGGGGAAGGGGGAAGGCCTTGGAGAAATAAAAGTGTTTTTTTAATTCACCTTTTGGGAGAGACCAAAGGATAAAACAAGATTCCTCTAAAAGAGGTCCTTGTCCTTTGGGTACGATGTGACACATGAAGTTTCATAGGGAAGACAGATGCATGGGGGGAATAAGTGTGAATTTTTAATTCACATGGGGAAGAGGTCAACCCAAAAAAGGTAAGTACCAAGAAGGTTGACTTAAGGACATGTTAAAAGGGGGAAGTGATTAGGATTAGGATTGTGCAAACAGGTGAATAGATTAATTAATGATGATTAGCAGCAATTGGCAAGTTATGGAGGATGTGACATTATTCCTAATTAAGGATATGCACACCTTAATGGAGGATTAATTAAATTAATCTAGTTTAGTGAAAGGGTTATGGAGGATGTGACAAGGAGAGATAAAGAATGAATAAAAAATGAAAAAGATAATTGACTAAATTAAATAAATTGATTGTATTTATTTAATTTAGAGATGAAGTGGGCTTATGTATAAAGTATTTAATTGATTAAATTAAATACCTTAAGAACGTTAGGGAAAGAGGGAATATTAATTAAATAAATAATTTAATTAATGTTTGATGAAGGGGATAAAGTGGATTGTTTGAACTTGTGTAAAGGGTCAAATTTAGGTGTCTATAGAGGTTACCCATAAAGATATTTATTAATAAATGAACTAATCCTTGAAGGATTTTTGTGCAAAATTGTGTGGCCGTGTTTTTCAAGAAAATTCCATACTTTTCATGAAAACCCAACAAGAAACAAGTTTTTTTGTTTCTTTTATGTCTGAAAGTTATAGAGAGAAGAAAGAAGATAAAAAGAGACTACCACGGTTTTATTAAAACCCAAAAATTGATAAGTATTAAATTGAAGGAAGAAAGTAAAATTAGCTAAGATAATGAGAGCTTACTGTGTAAGATCTGCAAAAATATTCCAGAAAATCCTTCATGAATGGTTGCGTCGTTGGAGGAAAACAAGGTAGGGTTTGTAGAAATGGAACACCAAAAAATGAAAAGGAGTCATAGGAAAAAGAAACAATAAGATGGGTGAGAAACCACATAAGGTCGTGGCCATGGAGGGCCTATATGGCAAAAATAAGATGGAAATAAAAGTTTTTGTCAAAACTAGTTCTAATAAAATGCTTATCGATGTATTTTATTAGAGGAGAACAAATAGAATATGTAGGTAGAGTGTCAAGTGGAGCTCAAAAAATCCATCAAAAAGCCTTTGAGTTCTCATAGAAACCCTCATGGTGTTGGCCGTGTTCGAGCTTCTTCTTGATGCTTCTATGCAAAATGATGCGAATGAAGTTTCTTTCCTTTTTCTTTTGCTTTAGGGTTGAAACCCTAAGCTTGGTGGCTGATTAAGGGTTAGGAAACTTGCCTTCTTTCTTAAAAATAAAATAAAATTTCCAACTATATCCCTACAGGCTTAACTTATGCCTTGTTTATATTTTATGCAAAATGTGACTTAGGCATTTTATCATATTTTGACTTAGCAAGATTTTGCTATTGTCATAGCCGAATACATGGAGGCATGTTTTTATTTTTGCATTATGTTAATTTACATTGTAAAATGCTTAAAATAAGTGATGGTGTTGGAAAAACAAGGATAAACAACTGAGAGGGGGGGTGAATCAGTTGTTACCAAAATCAAACTTATACAAAATTAATCAACCTTATATCACATATCTGATAATTAACAGTGCAAGAATTAAATCAACACCACATCAGAGACACATGAACACCAATATTTTATACGTGGAAACCTTGTTAGGGGAAAAACCATAGTGGATGTTAGTGTTGGTGTTTAAAATCCACATAGAGATTGCAGATCTCTAAGAGGTAGCCAACTCCTATCAAGGATAACTACAACCACTAGTGGCCAACTAATAGGAAATGGAATGGATACACATTTCCCCTACACTTCAGGGTCTATAAGACCTAGGGGGTAACCCTTTAGCAATATCAAACAATCTAGACATACAAGTAACAGGATATTGCTTAATAGATTATGTTCTCATAGAAATATGTTGAGAAACCTAAAATATCACTCAATATTGGCAAGATATTGAATGAATTTCACTAATCAGCATGGAGAACATGACAAACTCAACTCAACAAAATAGTTTTTAAATGGTTTTTTTGATTTAGAGAGTTGGGACCAAACTAAAAACAACAGAAACAAGATAATCGATCAGTGCCATAAAGATGGGCTACAGAGTCATATAACTAGTATTCCTCTTCCAGTGTTGAACATGCTCTGAAGGTCTTGCAAATGTTGTCAAATTATGACAACTAGACCACTGCAACTTTCTCTAATAATCCTTCTTATGAATCCACCTGAAGCATAACACTCCTGTCACATTTATCAAAGCAATTACATTGTCCCTGAACAATAGGCAGTAATACAAGCACCTTGTGCTTTATTAAAGCAATTACACCATTCATAGAATAGAAGGCAACAATAAATGTAACTCAAATGCAAAAAATGTGCATGAACAAATCCAGACAATCTTATTATTGAATCCAAAACAACATTACAATTCAGTCATGGAGACAATTATCAGCTAAAATAACATAATAGAATAATTCAGAACATACACTTTCAGATTAAAATGACTAATAGTCATATTTCCCCCTAGCTTTACAATCTACCCATAGATTCTGCCTACCTTGCAGAGCTTTCAAAAATTGGAACCCTGTACAATGAGAAGAGAAGAGAAGATATAGAAAATAGAAGAATGAAGGCAGCCCTAAAACTGATCCGAAAATGCCATCTGGAATCTTCATTCACCGTTGATCAACAAATTTGCAAAATATTTTCTCCTCTTCCTTCAACAAACTCCACCTCTCAAAACTGCCTTTGCCCATCATTGCTCAGCAACAAAAAATCAGCCCATGTGGAGAATCTCATTATTTCAACCAGCTGCTCAAAACTTCATTCCGTGCACAAACTGTTTCAGCTCTTTTATTTCTATTTTCCCCTTTGCAAAAATATGCTGCATACTTTATAATGCTATATTATTGTTTTATTATTTTATTCATCTTTAATGAATAAAATATTATATCTTCACTTAACTGCAGTTTCATTTAAAATATTTAAATACTTTACCCCATACCTCATTTAAATATTTCATTTTATGAAATATTTTACATTTTACACCCTCGGGTGAATTATTTACTTCTAAATGCAAATTGCCATTTACATATTCACCTTCTGCACTATTTGGGTAAATATTTAAATTTTATTCCCACATACCTTTGAAATTTCTCCCGGGACCCACCGCCGTTTTTAAAACTATGCAAAAATTTAAATTTTAAATTTTAATTTCGGGCTCCTCCCGTGATCGCATACTCGACAGACATTTTTCCCATGTCATTGGCATTCTCATGAGGTCCATGAGAATGCCCTAATCTTGCGTTTTGGGTATTCTCGTGCATTTTCATGGTCTCTCCTCCATTTTCTACGTAGGCTCCTTATTGCCATGCCTCCCTCACATCCTTCACTTGGCCGCATCTGGTCCTTTCCCTACGCGCGGGGGTCCTCCCACTTGCTTGGGCCAAGCCTTCCCATGCTGCTCTCGAGCTTTCATCCTCCACAGGCCACGAGCTCCTTCTACAATGCACGCAGGATTCTGTTGTTGGCTTCTGCCCATTGGCCGTGCCTGGTTTCCTTCACCTGCTCTTTGGCTGCGAGCTCCCTTCAACTGGTGTGGGATCCATCCCTCATTCTGCATGAGCTCCTCCTCCATGCGCTGGTCTCCACACACTCCTCTGACGCGTTCTTCACATACTGCGGGCTTCACACACTGCGTGGGTTCTCCATTTATCTCCTCCCATGGGTTTCTATGTGCTAGTCTCCATTGGGTCTCCCATCCTCTGTGGCGGTCTTCACTTGTTTTGGGTGGGCCTCCTCCATTTATTATGCATGGGCTTCACACTCAACTAGGTCGCAGCTCCTCCCTATCAGGTCGAACCTTCCCTCTCTGCACACGGGTGTCTACTGCTATGTGTGGTGGTCTTTATAAATGCTTGCCCACGTCATTGGCATTCTTGCGAGGTTTGCGAGAATGCCCTAATCTTGCATTTTTGGTATTCTCATGCATTTTCATGGTCTCTCCTCCGTTTTCTGTGTAGGCTCATTACTACCATGCCTCCCTCACATCCTTTACTTGGCCGCATCTGGTCCTTTCCCTATGCGCAAGGGTCCTCCCACTTGCTTGGGCCGAGCCTTCCCATGCTGCTCACGGGCTTTCATCCTCCACAGGCCACGAGCTCCTTCTATAATGCGCGTAGGCTTTTTTTGTTGGCTTATGCCCATTGGCCGTGCCTAGTTTCCTTCACCTGCTCTTTGGCTACGAGCTCCCTTCAATTGGTGCGGGCTCCTTCCCTCATTCCACATGATCTCCTCCTCCATGCACTAGTCTCCACACACTAATCTGGCACGTTCTTCACATTCTGCGGGCTTCACACACCGCGCGGGTTCTCCATTTATCTCCTCCCGCGGGTTTCTATGCGCTTGTCTCCATTGGGTCTCCCGTCCTCTGTGGGGGTCTTCACTTGTTCTGGGCGGGCCTCCTCCATTTATTATGTGCGGGCTTCACACTCAACTAGGCTGCAGCTCCTCCCTGTTAGGTCGCACCTTCCCTCTCTACACACGGGTGTCTACTGCTATGTGTGGTGGTCTCCATCTACTAGCAAGCATCTGAGAGAATATATCCCTTGCAACTTCATATAGCCATTTCAATTCATTTGTAATTTCCTAAAGGTTTTCAACGCCTCTGCATACAAAGTTCATTTCACAGATTTGTTTGCTTCTCTCATAAATGCGTGGCAACATAATCATACAGCCTCTACCAAGTGCCTCTCCACAATTCACTTGCATTTGCTATTAGTTTCTAACACCAGTTTAACATTCATCTATGACAGACCAAAATGGTTGCTTTCAACCAATATAGAGGCACCCCCGATACTCTTGAATTCACTTGGTTATTTCATTTACTCATAAGTTGCTGAGGATTCCTCAATATATTCACTTGTGCTTTTAATTTTCTCAATGGCGTATCTTTCTCCTCTAGCCTCATGGCTGCATGAACAAAGATCACATTGGTGAAGATCTTCTATTCACCAGGCCGCGTACCCTCCATTCGCTTTGATGGATGCCTAAACTATTGCTCCCGATTGATCCCTTATTCAATAATTTTATTTCATTTGACCAGGCTCACAAATCATCTCCCTTGGTTGTGCAAAGGATCCCTTGTTTATAGAAAGGTCATAAAACAATATTCTATTCAAGATGTGCTTCAAGATATTCATGCGCTTTGGAGTCACTGCAAGTGAAATGCTATCCTCTTTCGCAATACTGCAACATTTACGGTGTCATAACAATGCAAAGCATGTCGGGCCCCAAGTGGCTTGACTAAAAAAAATTTCATTTTCAAACAATTTTTATGCTCAACATGACCTGACATTGTGTTTTGAATACTCGTGAAGTGAAAACATGAACTGGGTCGGCATTAAAAGCTGCTTTTTGCTCCTTTTGCAAAATGGTCAGAGCAGGTCAGGTTGACTTAGGAATCAATTAGGGAAACCACTCAAACGACCTTGTGAAACCATAAAAACTTGCAAGCATATAGTCATTTGATCCATCAATACAGTGCAAAAGATGGATCAGAGAAATGTATCACGAGGTGGAAAATATTAATCCGCCAATTTGCTGAGTTGAACCTTTCTGAAATAGCAGTTGTTCTGAACCAATTAGAACACACCCGACTGTTAATTTGTAACATAGCAAATCAACCCCTGACGAGTTGCCATCAAACACACTAAATCATTAAGGTACCCTGAGCACGTGTGCAGAAGGAATTACTTTGAAACATCACCGATCGAAAGATATTAACGGTCAAAGTTGGCCTCTCAGAAAGGCTGTCAGGAAAGCAGCTGCAAAATAGAACAAACTGCATTTGGTTTCGATCTGCTAAAAATAGCAAATCAAATCATGAAGTTTTGCAAACTGGCACCCAAGATCATTTAGATATGGAGAATATGGAACAACATTCATTCTGACATGACAGTGAACTGGTTGCGAAAACCAAGCTCAAACAGGAAGCTGTTTCATAAACTGACAATCTCCAAACAGCAGAATAGGGCAAAAACCCTCCAACTTCACTTTTTGAAACGCTGTCAAAACTTATCGTGAGAATCTAAAATTTGATATGCATGCTCACATAGGTCAACTTAGTATGTCTACAAATGGGTTTTTCACGACAACCAACAGGCTTTAAAATAAAAGCCTCCAAAGCGGGTCAGTCGGGACTGATTCATTAGGTGCACTTCTGAAAGTGCAGAAGAATTTTTTTGAAATAGGCATCTCAAATTTGCAAAATTTGAGAGTGCCAACAATTAGTCCACAAGATTATACCCTGTTAGAAGTATAATGAAGAATAAAAAGGGAATGCACTTGCATTCAGGTGCACTGTATAGAGCACACTGCTCAAAGGGAAGGCTCACTACCTTACATATAGTAATCAAATAAAGAATAAATTACAACTGTCGCCCTCAATACATGAATGAATTTCAATGTGCACCAACACAAGTTGGTCACAACATAGCGAGGACACAAAAAAACACCTCCAAACATGCCAAACAATAAAATATTAATCCTCATGTATCCGCAACACGCTAACACCATCATGTCGACCAAGAACATAAAAATTCAAGCACACATCAGAAAAATCTTGGATCACGAACACTCCAATCAATGCAGACGTACAACAAGGATAGAGCATGATCTAGACTCATCCATGAATGTCACAAGTACATGCAAAAGACATGAAATTACCAAAATTTCATCCACTTCAACCAAGAACACCATCTACATAAACTAAATAACTGTAGGCACACAGATTTTCATAGCTTCCACAAAACTTGATGCGAACCTCTAAAACTTTCAGACAACATACTAGAAAGCTTCATCAACAAAACCTTTGAAGCATACCTTCAAATCTTCAACGTATAGAGCTTTCCAAAATTCTGACCTTCTCATCTCCACTGGATGCCTGCAATATTATTTTTATAATTTTCTCAATATCCTCGACATATATAGCCTTAAGCATCATTAATGCTAATAGTGTTGACATCAAAGAAAACTACATTTCAGCAACACAACCACAACATCCAACAATCTCCCCCTTTGGAATTGATGGCAACACATGATGTGAAAAATAATACCATCAACCCAACTAACTCTTCTCTAACAATCTCCCCCTGAGATTGTGCACTCTTTCCTGTTTCTTTCATTGCTCTTCTTTCCCACATTTTTCACATTGTTTCTCTCCCCCTTTGACATCAATGGAAAAGGTACACATGCTCTGATCACAAATTTGAATCATCTGATTACTCCCCCTGTGTAGCAGCCACCACAACATCAATTTGAAATAAGATATGGCTATGAATTCACGGACTAATGCAAATACCTGCATCTTAGTTCTGATCAGGAGGAGAAATCACCCCTAACTTTCCTCTAAGGTACTCAAAAGTATCCTTAGGCAGCAACTTGGTAAATATATCTGCAATTTTCTCTTTGGTAGGTATGTACTCCAATCTAACTTATTTGTCACTTACTTTGTCTCTCAAGAAGTGATACTTGATGAATATATGCTTTGTCTTTGAATGCAACACTAGATTCTTAGAAATGTTAATGGCACTTGAATGGTCACAGAATATGGCAATGGGTTCTTCATACTCAATTCTGACATCTCTCAATATTTGCTTCATCCACAATACTTGGGTACAACTATTTGCTGCAACAATGTATTCTACCTCAATAGTAGATAATGAATCTGATAACTACTTTTTGCTTAGCCAAGATACCAACTTCTTTTTAAAGAAGAATGCACCATAACTGGTACTCTTCCTGTCATCTACATCTCCTGCCCAATCAGCATCAGTAAAATAACTTAGGATAAGATCATCATCCTTAGGATACCAAAGACTAAGATCAATTGTCCCTTTCATATATCTAAAAATTATTTTCAAAATAGTCACATGAGACTCTTTAGGATCAGCTTGAAATCTAGCAACCATGCACACAACATTCATTATATCTGGCCTGGTCTGAGTCAAGTAGAGTAATCCACCAATCATTGACCTATATATTGTTTGATTTTCTTTAGGAGAATCATCTTTATGTGTTTAGATTTCATCCGGTCACCATAGGTGTATCAACTAGCTTTGAATCTTCCATGCCAAAAAATTTCAGTAACTCTTTCACATACTTTGACTGAGATAAAAAAATTCCATCATCTAACTGAGTGATATGCAATCCTAAAAATAATTTCAGCTCTCCTATCATTGACATTTCAAATTCACTTTTAATTTCATTGGCAAACTTCATACATAAATCATCATCACCTTAAAAAATAATATCATCAACAAAGACTTCAATGATCAATTCTTTGTTCTAATCCAACTTGAAATACAAATTGTTGTCAACAGTACCTTTATTGAATCCAAGTTTCAAAAACTATTTATCCAATCTAGCATACCAAGCTCTAGGAGATTTCTTAAGTCCATATAGAGCTTTCTTCAATCGGCATACCATGTCCTTTTCATCAGTCAACTGAAATCCATCCAGTTATTCAACATAAACTTCTTCTTCTAGTTCACCATTCAGAAATGTTGACTTTACATCCATCTGATAAACTTTATAATTCTTGAAAGTAGAATAAGCAAGAAATAATCTTACAACTTCAATTCTAGCAACAAGAGCAAATTTTTTTTCAAAATCAATACCTTCCATCTGTGAGTATCCTTTGCAAACCAATCTTGCTTTGTTTTTGACCACATCACCTTGTTCATTCAAATTATTCCAGAACACCCACTTGGTTCCAATCACATTTTTGTTCTGAGGTCTAGGAACAAGATCCCATGTATCATTTTTCCATATTTGCATTAGTTCTTCTTTCATGGCTTCCATCCAATGTTCATGTTTGCATGCCTCACTGATATTTCTAGGCTCAACTTTAGAGATTAGACAATACTCTTCTAGAATTCGTCTTCTAGTTTGCACACCTTTGCTTTTGTCGCCTATGATCTGACTATCAGAATGATTGCGCCTTACATACTTAGGAGTTTTGAGATTTTCTCTTACCTCTTGTTCTTGTGTTATTTCTTTTGCACTTCTGCTAGCTTCTGCTTCTTGATTTCCTTGGTTCACCAAAACAACTTGAAGTTGATTCTGTGCCTAAACATTACTTCCATTGTTAGCACTATCATGTTGATCATCTGTATCATAACCGCTAGATCTGGATGGTTTACCAATATCTTCATCAACTTTGAAATTTCCACTTTCAACCATTTTCTTAAACCTTTTATTAAAGCACCAGTAAGCTTTGTTTTTAGTAGAGTATCCTAGAAAGATTCCTTCATCACTTCTAGCAACAAACTTACCTATATCATCATCTCTCTTGATGTAGCATTTGCTTCCAATTTTTTTGAAATACTTGACAGTAGGCTTATAACCATACCATAGCTCAAAAGGCATCTTACCAAAATTAATGTTGACATTCACCTTGTTAATGGTGTACAGAGCAATAATTACAACTTCTCTTTAGTAGAAATGAGGAACATTTGCTTCCAGCATCATGGTTCTAGCAGTGTCTAGAACGGTTTTGTTCTTTCTTTCAACAACTCCATTTTGCTGAGGGGTTAGGGGAGCAGATAGCTGTCTTTGGATTCCATGCTCTTCACAAAAAGAAATGAATTCCCGTGAAGTGAATTCACCACCTTTGTCTAACCTTAGACATTTGATCCTTTGACCTATCTCATTCTCTGCCATAGCTTTGAAACTTTTGAACTTTTCTAATATTTCATGTTTTTCTCTTAAGTAAGCAACCCATATCATTCTAGAATAATCATCAATGAGCAACATAAAATACCTTTCACCTTGTAGGTTTCTGATTCTAGATGGACCACATAGATCAGTATGTATCAAATCCAGTACTCCATTAGAGCTATAGTGTTTTCTCCGGAAAGAATTGCTTGTTTGCTTTCCCATCTACATTCCTTGCACATAGTGTTTGTAGGCTTCACTAACTTAGGTGTATCTCTAACTGCTTGAGTAGAGCTTATCTTGACAATTTTATCAAAGTTCACATAACATAACCTCTTATGCCATAACCAACTTACATCAATTTGAGCAATCAAACAACTTTCATTAGCAACACTCAAATGAAATATATTAACTTTTGTCTTTGTACCTGAAGCAATCATATTTCTTGAACTTCCACTTATTCTACAATTACCATCCTTGAATTACATATTATAACCTTTGTCTACCATCTGTCCAACACTCAACAAGTTATGCTTTAAGCCTTATACATAAAGAACATCATCAACATTGTGCTTACCACCAAAAGAAATATGCCTCTTCCACGAATCACACTAGAAGTGTTGTCTCTGAATCTGACAACACCACCATCATAGTTTTCCAAGCTTACAAACTTGATTTTGTCATGAGTCATATGATATAAGCATTCACTGTCAATTACCTGTTGATGGTGAAAATGACACAAACAACGTTAAAACAGAATATTTCTACTCTATTTCTGCTAAAAAAAAAAGACAACATATAGTGGCCTAACTCCCAAGGTCTTGGTAGCTGGTTCTCAACTGTCTGGTGTCACTCAATCAATCCATGCAACTGTAATGTTCAAGGGGCCTATGTTGGTAATAAAGAATACAAGCAATGACTTATTCATTGAGCTATTTTAATAAAGAAAGGGGTTTTTAAACAAAAGAAAAAGATGGATCAGAGGGTAAATCAGTAAACATGAATCAAACTTATCTATCATCCGGACATATATCTTCAACAATGAATGTTTTTTCAACAGATCAAGAAAAACAAAGCATGACACAATTTACAGAATAATCCATACCATTGCATGCATCTAAGGTGCTTATTTTAACATCACAATTCACATATCACAACTATTTCAAAGATTCCAAAAAGAACACATATTCATTCATTGCCAAGATCATAGATCAACAAACTTCAATATATTCAATTCACTGATAATCTAACGAGATAATCCTTAAATTCGGCTTCTTCTAATGACTTCCATCACATAAGAAACAATCATGCTTCAACACAATCACTGGCATACATATAGATTATAACTCATCAACCTTATCAAGTAAAACTTAATTCTAACACCATATTGCATAAACCTGTAATTTTATTTAACTATAAAAAAAATGAAGTAACAATGTATCTCTGTAACAACTATGAAAAATTCTATCTCCTAATATCAGGTGGCCAATTCTATTCTCTATCAGCCGACCTTACAATATGATACCCCAAGGGTATTTATAGATATAAAAAATCTGAAGTCCTCTTCTATTTTAAGTCAACCCACCCTTTTAGGGATTACAATTATCTTTGGAAACTTAGTTAAACTGTAAGAAAAAGAGAATAGAAGAGAAGAAAGCCATGCGCTTCAAAAACTGCCAGTCCTGCATGCAACATGCAAAGAAGAAGAAAGCCATGCATGCATGAGATTTATGCATGCAACGTTTGTTCCATAATATATTCATCATAGCTGGAGAAGACTTGTTGTAGAATGTCTAATTCCGGCCCATCCACCCAACTAGCTTCAAATTTAATTCTTTTTAACTCCGCTGCAGCAAACCCTCTCATATCTTTCAGCTTTGTCAACTCTCTCTTAGCTGCCCTTATCTCTTCCTTGATGTCCATCAATCGATCTATCAACATATCTTCACCAACATCTCCTCTCTGAATAACCTATTTAAACCTTTCAGTCCACTTCTCCTTTATTTGGTTTAAAGGTAGGCCTTCTTTTACAGGTACATCAACGTTTACTATAATAGCAATGATGGCCTCCAAATCCTCAAATTGTTCATTTTGCTCCTTAATAGAATCTTACACCTCATTTCTATGTTTGTATAGAAAATCTGTTCTAAATTGGAGTATAAAAAAAGTCTTTTCCAGAAAATCTTTATTATCTTCTTCTAGTATCGATTGTTCTAGAAGAGTAGTCTTAGGAAATTTGTTAACTTCTTTCAATTTTTGGCTATATCCTTTGTACTCCTCCTCTTGTGCTTCCAATGTTTTAACATATTGATTCATCTCTTCTATCAATCCCTCAGTCACTTTGTAAACCCCAAAACTGTCTTCTAGTACCTCATCTATTTCTTGATTCAATTTACTAACCCACTGATCCAACATTTCTGCCTTGCCCCTCACCTGTTCGAAATCATCTACTTCCTTCTTACTCAGCAAAATTGGGGTCTCAATGGTAGCAACCTGTTGTGATCTTGGAGCAGAAATATTCTTAAGGAAAACATGCAACTAATCTAATTGAGCCTTAAGCTCATCCTTCCTTTGTTTATCCTTCAACATCCTTGACTTGGTTGAGGATGCTACCACATCAATTAAATTCATTTGCTGATCCCTGGTAGGTCTCCCCAAATTCACAGTGCCTAGCTGATAATCTATTAATTGCATGTCTCCTGTCTCCTTGTCTATCATAGGTATAGCACACTCAGCCATAATTTCTCCTTTGTCAGTTAGCCTAGTAGAATGCAGGATCTTGGCCTTCTTTTAAGGCCTTTCTTTTTCAATTTCCTTCATCATATCCTCCCAATTGAGAGGTTGAGAAGGTGTCGATGCTCTCTTTTGAAGATCTAATTTCAACCAAGTAGGAGCACCTGGAGTAACAGTCATCATGGTTGAAGAAGAGGAGGCAGTAGGTAAGGGAGGTTGCACATTTATTTGAGTTTGAGAATAAACCCTCTGTTTCTGTTGCTGCTCTTGTTCCACACTTGTTTGTGCCAGATTTTCAGCTTCCTCCTTATCCTTTTGTTCTTGTACTCTCTTATCTTCTTCCTCCTTCTTCAACCTTTCTTCTTCTAATCTTTCCTTCTCCAATTCCCTTTTTCTTTCTTCCTCTAAAGCTTTAAGATTTTCTGCATCTTGTTTTTCTTCTTGTTGCTTTTTGATCAGTTCTTCAACCTCTTTCTCCTTTTGCAATCGTTCTTCTTCCTCTTTCTTTTTGTGAGCTTCTTCAACAAGCTTTAACTTAGCCATCAGAACTTCTCTCTCCCTTCGGTGTCTTTCCTTTTCTTCCTCAAGGTCATGAATTTTCTGTATCAATTCTAATTTATCATTCTCCTCCTTAACCTTGAGCTCATGCTCTTTTTGCCTCTGTTGCTTCTCTATTTCATCATCTTTTGATTTAGCTTCTATGTGTTGTTGCTGTAGTATGGCATCAACTTGTGTCTTGGCATCAATTAACTTTTGTTTCTCTATTGTTGCAGCTTGATCATCAGCAACCTTCTTGACTTCTTCAAATAACACCCACTGATCCTCCTTTGTCATCACCTGTTCAGTATCCTCCTCTAGAGGCATATTTTCTTGTATACCCTTCTCTGACAGAGTCTCATCAGAATTTGCTCCAACATCATGAATTTCTACCTCTACTTCTTTTCCCTTCATAGTTTCAACAATATTATGAAGAGTCCCTTTTTGCACTTCTTCACTTTGTTGTTTTGCAAGTGGGACTTGAGTAGAAGACTCACCTAATGTAGGTGTTGAAACAACCGGTCCTATTTGGGCATTTCCCTCTTGTGTCTTTGGTTCATCTTGAACTACTACTTCAAGCTCAATTTCTTCAATATCTGGAGGAAGGAACTCCAAAGGCTCCTTGGGAGGTGTCTTTCTTTTGATCCTTTTATATCCTTTCCCCTTTTTAGGAGCTAGTCCTTGAGGATTTTTGGTTCTTAGAACCACCCATTGAATGCTCCTATCCAAGAATACTCGCCCTATCTGCTTAATGTCAATGGTTTCCTCACTGTCCCAGTCAATCGAATCCAGGATTTTAGTTCCAATGTTTAAAGCTTCATATGATGGATCCAATACAACTCCATCATCCACCAATGTGTCAGGAATGTCATTTCTGATCCCAAGCTTTGCCATGAGTGAGACGGGTAACCTCTCATAATTATTCTTCCTGAGGTCATACTCATCCTGCCAGTCACTCCAAAAATCTTCCAACAAATTGAAATGTTTATCAAACACAGAAGGCGGCAAGGCATTCATTTTACTCTTCGGGTCAAAGTACTTCCGATCTGTATACAAACCTAGCTTTAAATGTATCAACTCACTGCACACTACCTTTGCTCCCACTAGATGTTGACAACTATATCCACCCAACTTCATGGGGAACTTATGACATCCTATTTTATGTTTCAATCCAAACTAGGCATTAACCTTGAGAGCTTGATAAAAAAATTCCATCAACACTATCCTATTATTGCAACATCTTGGCAACAAATGTGGATGACCTTCAAATCCAGCTAGCCTGAAGTATGTGAACCTAGGGTGTTGAATGTACCAACATCCCCATTCATTGATAAATTCCATAGCTTCTTGGCTCAGTCTGTACCCTGCATCTTCGTTGAGTTGGTTAATGATCACATATAGGAATGCATCATTAACCCTTTTGAATTGAGTCTCAGCAACCTGTAGGGACAGTTGGTTATAATGATCCCACACCTTCTTTTGTCCATCAGCCTCTCCTATTATCCCCACTCTGTTCAGACCTGGGAAGATACCTACTCTTGATGCTGCATACACAATATAAGAAGTCATGAAAAAGCACTTAGTTTCCCTAATCTTGGTCAATTGATCATGAATAACATCTGAAACAATCATTGGCCAATCAAATTGTTGGGTGCCATTTAAGATTATCTAGATAAAGGGAAACATCCATTCCTTGAAATGAAAGGCATCTCTCTTCCCAAAGGCCCTAGACAACATCATTATTAAATCCAATACTTCTTTATAAAAATCTGCCCTCTTTGGTTGGTCTGCGAGCTTGGTTAGAGACTTCTTCTCTGTTTTTAACCACCTTTTGTTCAAGTGAGCCTTGTTGGATTCCTTGTATTTTCTATATTTCTCTAAGGCATCTGCCTCAGTTAACTACACCAAGTTCTTTGGATCTGGGACACTAAACATAATTTGAAACATTTGAGGAGTGAGATCAATGATTACATTATCTTGTGAATTCATGCATTGTTGGGTAGTTGGATTGTAAGCTCCTGCAACTGTCATGATTAACTCTGGGCATTGGATTGATAGAGGAAACAAGGTGATGTGAGCCAAACTAGAATCCACTATTCTTTTAGTTCTAGGTGTCACATCCTCATTGAATGTGTCAACATATGATTCCTCAAAGTTGTATTACCCAGATTGGTATCAGTTATGTCAGACCAATCTGATTCTACTTTTCTTGCAATGGCAACAGGACTCCTGTGGTTATACCTTAAAGTATAAGGTAAATGCTCTGGCTTGATCTTCTTGGGCTTAGCTGCTACTTTTGATGTACCTACAAGCTGGTTCCTTTGGACAACTTCTCCTGATGTTCCCGACATTCTTTTGTTTTCCTTCAACAAAACCTCTAGTTAGATCCTTGAATAAACATCTCAAAATATGTCTTAAAATCATACCTTTCATACATACATCGGAGGCGGAACCAGGCACAAAACATCCTAAACAATCCCCTTTTAACATATTATTGGGCTGAGAGCCAAAACTGTTATTGATATTTCACTAACAAGAAACGGGCTCAGAGTCAGAACTGGAATGGTAACCGGAACTAGAACCGGAATGGAAACAGATTTGGTTTCTTTCAGATTTTCCATTTTCACATTCCGTTTCGGATCCGCTTCCGCTTCCGCCAATGGTTACCATTATTTTGAAATAAAGCTTCTCACTATAAGCGGAGTCAGAGACAGGATGGAAAATGGAATTGACACTAATTATAAAACATTCCCAAAAATCTAAATCAATTACGATCCCGCTTCCGCCTAGGTTGACCATGACGTCATAAATGATTTTAACAGTTTAATGCGTAACTTCATGATTAAGGACTAAGGTCATATTAAAATGAAATGAGGCTTAAATATAACATGAAAAGACCATGCCCATATGACCGTGGGGGTGAGTGTACTTTTAGGGCATCATATTTAACATTAAACACAAACAAAAAAATGCATTAAGAAACCCTAAACTAAAAACCCTCGATATAAAAACTAGGGCACAAATTTAACCCTTCCCAATTTGACCAGATGAATGCGCAACAAAAACCCTACGTAAAAAAAAGATTTAACCAACCCTAACTCACTGTAAAACCTGAATTTAATCTATCTCACTGTAAAACCCTAATTTAATCCACGCAATTAAAATCCAAAGTAGCATGACGCGATCACAACAAAAAACATGAAAACGACCGTGCCCTAAAATCTAGAAAACTAGATACAAAAGCAAAAAACGAAGACAAGAACAACCAAACAAAAAAAAAAAAGAAAAAATTAATCACACAAACCCACTGAGAAACATGAACCTTCCCAAAGCAAAATGATCTAACAGAAACAAGAAAACACGAAAGTAAAATAAAAGAAGAACGAGAACAGGAACCCTACCTCGAACGCAAAATAGGAAAACCTTTTGAAGAAATCCGCAAGCAACTGTCTCCTCTTCTTTAAATCGATTCACTCCAGAAAAACTCCACTGTTGCTCTACTTCACTCTTCGATTTCTTAACAATAATAATGATAACCACTTGTTTAATCCCTAATCAAGGTAAAAATCAGAGTTTCTACCTACGCATGGCAACTGCCATTAATGCATTAAATGCAGTAAAGCAGAGTTGGAACTGGAGAAGAACCAACACATCACAGCAGTGTGACTTCAGTAAAAAGTCAACGACCAAGAAACGGTGGGAGCGAAATCAGAATGAAAACGGATTTGGAAACTTGAGTAATTTCCCAAGTTCATTCCCATTCCGGGTTTGGTTCTGCCAACAAAGCAAAAAAAAAAACCAAACACAAAAACAAAAACAAAACAAAAAGACCGAAATAAGAAAACTTAGTCTAAAACAAAAGTCCAAAAAGCGGAGGCGGAGATGGAATGAATTTTTATTTTGAAACTTGAAATAAATACCGATTTAACGTCCATTTCGGCTCCTGCTCTGACAAAGACAAAACAAAAGGTCAAAAAGAAAGACTGTCAGGATGGGGATCAAAACGAGTTTTGAAAGAATTTTTAGAACCCGATTCAGTTCCGGTTCCGGTTCTGACAGACTAAACCAAAGAAAAACAAAGTGTTGGAAACAAAAGACTCCAAACTTTGTTTGAAAAAAAACAAAAGATAAAAACATAAAGGGGGACCCATTTTGACCAAGGCAAAAGATGGGGTGGTTATGCAAGGCATAACATTACCCACTCATATTTTTCTTCAAATTTTGTTGCAAGAGCTTTCTCAACATTCACATTACTAGCAGATTCAGTGGACACCTGACCATTTTCTTTGATAGCAATAAATACCCATTCATCTTCATTTTCAGTTTCTTTATCAGATTCTTCATTAGTTACACCTTCTTCAACATAATAGCACTTCCTTTGAAATCTAGTGTTCTCAGGTTTGTACTTTGAAATTATTTCAACACATCTAGATGCAAAATGACCTATCTTACTACAAGAAAAACATTTAATAGGTAACTTTCCTTTGTACTTACCATGACCTCTTGATTCTCTTTTCACAATCAATGCTTCTAGTTCTTCCAATTCCTTTTCTTCATCTTCAATCTGCTTCATCTCATCTTCATACCTGAATGTTCTATTGGAACTCTCTCCTGAATCATATCCATGCTTGCTTTTCCCAGATACAGTAGCCTTGAAAGAAAATTCAGTCTTAGGAGCAGACTCACCGAACTCACTCAATTCAAATGCAACAAGTTTTCCAATCAGCATGTCTTTTGTAATATTTGTCAGTATCCTGAGTTCATCAATAGCATGAGCTTTTGTCTTGTAGGAAGGGGGCACATATCTAAGTATCTTAGCCATAATTTCATTATCATCCAAAGTTCCACCAGCATATCTAATGTCCATCACTAATTGATTTATCTTTTGTGAGAAGGAAAAGATGTTTTCATCTTCACTAATATTTAGGCTCTCCCATTTGCCTTTTAGACTTTGTAGCTTAGCACTTTTCACTAATGGATCTCCTTCATACAATGTTTCTAGCTTTTTCCAAATTTGGTATGCATTCTTCAATCTTATCACATTTGTAATCTATGATTCTTTCAAAGCACTCACCAATGTTTCTACTGCCCTGGTATTAATTTTTGCTTGCTTGATCTCATCTTCAGAGGAAGGACCATTATGAGGAATAGTATATGCAGTGTGTCATTTTCCAGAAAGGTTCACCAATGCACTTCAAATGACAATCCATTCCGACTTTCCATAGAGAGTAGTTTGTACCATTGAATCTAGGACTATCCTTCTTGAATGATGCCATTTCGGATCACCTCAAGCTGTTAAGCTTCTTCAGAGGAACTAGCTCTAATACCAATTGTTGGAAAAACAAGGATAGACAACTGAGAGGGGGGGTGAATCAATTGTTACCAAAATCAAACTTATACAACATTAATAAACCTTATATCATAGATCTGATAATTAACAGTGCAAGCGTTAAATCAACAACACATCAGAGACACATGAACACCAAGATTTTATACATGGAAACCCTGTTAGGGGCAAAACAATGGTGGATGTTAGTCCACAATATTATACCCTGTTAGAAGTATAATGAAGAATAAAAAGGGAATGCACTGCCTTAAATACAGTAATCAGATTAAATCCATCTGATGAAGTTGAACTGAGAAATTAGCTTCTACAAATGCCCGATTATAGTTCCGGTTAGGCACATAAAAACTTCCACAAACTCGTCTACCCTCTGCTCAATCTCTTCCACATTCTACTATGAATGATCTGACTTTTATTCGCACATGTACATCACTTGTACGCTTGAGCCCTTCCCTCTAAATGAGGAAAACAATCTCATATATATATCCACTACACGGATTTACATCCACTATTTAGTCGGCCACAAATAAAGAATAAATTACAATTGTCAGCCTCGATACATGAATAAATTTCAATGCACACCAACACAAGTCAGTCACAGCATAGTGAGGACCCAAACAAACACCTCCAAACATGCCAAACAATAAAATATTAATCCTCATGGATCCGGAACACGCTAACACCATCATGTCGACCAAGAACATGAAAACTCAGACACGCATCAAAAAAATATTTGATCACGAACACTCCAATCAATGCGGACTTACAAAAAGGATAGTGCATGAGCTAGACTCATCCATGAACGTCACAAGTACATGTGCAACACATGAAATTACCATAATTTGATCCACTTCAACCAAGAACACCATCTATAGAAACTAAATAACTATAGGCACACAGATCTTCATAACTTCCACAAAAATTGATGTGAAGCTCTGAAAATTTCAGACAACATACTAGAAATATTCAACAACAAATCCTTTGAAGCGCATCTTCATATTTTCAATGTATAGAGCTTTACAACATTCTGACCTTCTCAGCTCCACTGGTTGCCTGCAATATTATTTTTACAATTTTCTCAATATCCTCGACATATACAGCCTTAAGCATCATTAATGCTAATAGTATTGACATCAATGACAACCACATATCAGCAACACAACCACAACATCCAATAGATGCTTTATAAATCACTTGTTTTAATTCATTATTTTTCTTTAAATGCCAAAGATATAGGGAGGTTGATTTTAGTTCACCAACATGTGGAGAGAATCTAGGAGTCTCTATTTTTTCTTTTTTGGAGCATTTGGAGCAATTTTAGGCACGTTGACTCAGCTTGGAACATATTTGGGATGCTTTTATGGTTTGAAAAAGTCAGGCTTGAATTTTTCACCCATTTGGATCTCTTTTGGATTAGATCTAGGGGCTTGATTTATGGGTTTATGGTTGCATCCAACCCAAGATGCTTCTAGTTCCTTTTTTGGTGGAGCATCTTGAAGCTTTGTACTTTGTCACTTTTGTTACTCATTATTGAGTTAGTTCTGATTATGCAACTTTGGACATAGTGGCTTTTACAGTCCTTTGGCACAATTTTTTCAATCTTTTTGTAACTCTTGGAGATATTGAATACAGTTTACCTTGCTCATTTTTGGATTTGATTCCTTACCATCTTTTTCTTATAGTTTAGTGTATACTTGTGATTGATCAAACTATCTTGTAAATGTACTTAGTTTCATGTTAGTTTTGTCTCATGCCTTATATCTTTTTCTGTAATTAGCATGTTCATTCAGGTTACTGATTGTGTCAGTTAAATATAGTCACTTGCTTACTGTGAAGTTTTCTTCCTTCTACAAGTTAAAGTATTTGATCTTCCAATGAAACATTTATGCATGAACATTATAGTAACAAGTTGTGTAAATTAAATCTATGCTAGGTTAGAACCAATTGTAAAGATGAGTTTCATTGTCTCCCTTTAGGTTCGGTGTATCACTTAATTTTATACTTACAATTTTATTCATTTTTCAGTTATCCTTCTCCCTTTTCCTTAAAAAGATCAGTAGACTAGGTGATATAGCCAACTAGGAATTCGACCTTCCCTGGAGGTTATTTTCCATTACAGGTGACCCACAAACTAGAAAAGTCCCCATGTTCCTCTAGAATGCTAAGTTCTACAACTTAGCTAGGGTGTAATTCTAAGAGATAACAATTTTTGGGCCCAGTGGGACACATTCTTCAACATATTTTGCTTGTTTGGTATACAACCAACAGTTTCAGGCCTTTTTAGAGGTTTTATTTGCATATATAGCGACTCCACGAGGTAAAGGAGAAAAAATAATTACTGTTACAACTTATGAGAAAACTTTAGACAAGGAGTTCAAGATATTTTGAGTTTTTGCAGCTGTCACCACCCAGAAGACAATGCAGAACAAAAAAGAGAACTCCTCCATTGAAGAGAGTTTAGTTGACACCACCTGGTGTAAGACCGAAGTCTCTTTTCTCACCACCAAGAAGGAGAGGTAGACCATACAAGAGGTAGAGTGAGACACGTTCTGCTTTACTAAGCTTCATAACAAAAAAATCCCATCAAGCAGCCCAAAGAAAGTTTCTTTTACTTCTTCCTCAAGTTCTACAGTATTTACATTTTTCAAGTTCTGCTACTTCAACAAGTTCTTTAGATGTTGTTCAAAATCAAGCTAATCCACCTCAGCCACCTCCAATGGCAAGAAACCAACCCTTTGTGTCATTTAATGGAGGAAATCCATTAAATTTGGCACACCATAATGACATACCAGTGGCTTGCCTCAAGAGTTTACCAATTTTCACAGGGGAGGACTAGGCTACCCCTATAGAACACATAAGGGATGTAGCCTCATTGTGTGGTGTTCATCACATAAATCAAGAGGATGTAGCTATTAGATTACTTGTTGCATATTTCAAAGGCAAGGCATTGCAGTGGTTTATAGGCCTAGCAGTTGGTACTATTACAAATTGGGATGGGTTAGGAGATAAGTTGCACAAGTAGTTCCACAACAAGTCTAATCACTTGTCACTGGTTGAGCAACTTACAACCATTAAAAGGGATCATTAGGAGAAAATGACGGACTTCAACTTCCATTTTCAGAGGACTTGGTTCAGGATACCTGAAACAATAAGGCCTTCTCCTAAGTATACCTTCTTATACTATCTAAGAGCCTTAAATAGTGATATATCAATCATGATACAATCAATGGGAGGATTATCTTTACCAGATGCATATGAAGTAGCAATCAGAGATAAAAATAGTTTAATACAAGGTGGTAAGATTGCTCGTAGGCCTCCAATACCTATCTTTCTAGATATTCAGCCTAACATGATGCCTTTGGAGATACCACCTTTTGCACCTTTGCCAGCTATACCAATAGTTCTAGCTACTATTCAAACTATTGTAACTCAAGAAGTTGTTGTTCCAAGCTCATCCCAGGAGCTACAAGAGATCAAAAGTCTACTTCAGACTTTTGGTAACAAGTTGGTGAGCTTAGAGAAGCAACAATCTTATAGAAGACCTTATCAATAATAGAACCAAGGAGGAAATCGGCCTTATCAAGGTCAACACCAACAGTATCAAGGCAATAGGCAACAATACCAAGGTAACTATCAAGTTCCAAGATAGAATGTGAATACAAGGCCTTTTCAGGCATATGCACTAGCACCTGTTAGTGCAGCTAGGGACCTTATCCTTGTTCAAAACAACTTGGCAGTAGATTACGAGTGGTGCTATCCTTGTAACCAACCTCACAATCAAGCCACATGCTCTAATGGACTCATTAAACAATAATTAATGGTGTAGAGTGCTTCAAGTTCACAAAAAAATGTACCTAATGATGGAACTCCATAGTAGTAGGAGTAGCCTCCAAGTGATGCTACTCTGGTAAATTGGCAAGGAGAAGAATTATGTGGAGTCAAAACAAATGATTCTCTAGTCCCAGAAAACACACAAGAAAAGAAAAGATCTCTTGATCTTGAGCAAACAACTAATAAAGGGAAAGTAGTAGCTACATAATCATCTACCTCACAAGTGCCTCACATTTTGTAGAGGAATTCTCAAGGAGCTGCCAAGGAGTAGCCACACTTGCAAGCAAATCATGTTGGTGTAAAGACCCATCAGAAGGTAAATCCAATTGTGCCTTTTAATATTATTGATAATATGAAAAATATGAGTGTAACAATGCCAATGTGGGATTCATTAGCTATCCCAAGTCAAAATAACATGTTATAGTTAGCTTTATCAAATTTAAAGGTAACTGATGAGCCATCAATAGGTCAGGTTAGGGTTGTTTTAACAAACACTTATTAGGACAACAAACAACAACCCAACAAAGAAATGGGTAAAGATGTAAAACCACCTCTTTTTTATGTTTCTTTGATCATAGGTGATAGATTAGTCCATAATTGTATGGTAGATAGTGGGGCTAGTAGCTCTATGATGGAAAAATAGATTGTTGATAGGCTAGGACTAAAATATCAGCCTTTAGAGAAAGGAGTTGTCGAGTTAGATGGAACCTCAATTAATACCATAGGTGTCATCAAGGGTCCAAGCCTTACACTTCATGCTTGCCCAAATTTTTTAGTTTCCCAAGATATATGTGTCATAGACCTACCGCCTTCTTTGCCTTATGTATGTCAAGAGACTTTATAGCCAAGATAGGAGGTTATGTTTCTGCTGACTAGTCACATATGTTGTTTCAAACGAGATATGGAACTAAGGTTACCATTAAGTCTAAAATATTGGCCAAGGATCATATAGAACCTTATAATCCAAGTGTGATTAATGTTATTCCTAGTGTTGCAGACACAAATTGTGTCATTTTTGATGAAAGTGAGCTTGTTGCTGCTCAAGAGTTGCAAGAAGTTTTTCTTGACGTGTTGTTACATGAGTGGGCATAAAAGAATGTGGTGGACAACCCAGATGATCATATTCATGATGTAGGTATGGGTGTCTATGTGTTGCATGAACTTGATGCAAAGTTTTTGAACCTTGAAAAGAGTATAGATCAGCTGTTGAAGCAACAAGATGAGATTTGGGAGATGTTTTTTGATGGTTCCAAAAGTAAGAATGGAGCTGGTGGAGGTGCAATGCTTGTGTCCCCATAAGGTGATAAGTATTTTTCTACATTTCGTTTTGCCTTTGCATGCTCTAACAACACTACTGAATATGAAGGAATTATTCAAGGTCTTGAATGGACAAGGAAAAGAGAGTGAACTATCTGAAGGTTTATGGAGATAGTGATTTGATTGTTAATCAGGTCAGAGGCCTGAGTGTTGCTAAGACTGATGCCTTGAAGTCATAAAGAAATAGAGTGTGGGATCTGATTGAAGAGTTTAGTGCATTTAATTTGGTTTTTGTTCCCAAAAATTAGAACAAACATGCAGATAGGCTTGTAGATGTCGGAGCATAGTTTGACATCCCTAATGATATCAAGAAAGATAAAATACAATAGTATGTGAAGGTTGTAGTCAGGTCATCGATTCCTGATAACAACGTTCATTGACAAGTATTTGATAGTGATGAGCAGATTCTATCTTTTCTACTTGAAGAGGATCAATTTTCTGTGGTGAATCAAGAGAAGCTCAAACAATAGTATGATGATCAGGTCGTACAGCTGAAGACAAATAAGTTACCCAAGGGTTTTGTTACCTTGGAGTCAATTTTCAGCATTGATGATCAACTTAAAAAGGGTAAAGTTGGTTTGGAGATCAAAGAAGAACACTACAAAGAGCTAGAGTTTTTCAAAGGTAAGCTTCTTAAGATAGGTAAAGTCTGCTCAACCAAAGATAAATAGGCTTTTGTTGCTTTATGTCAAGAATTTCATGATGTATTTGTGTGGGAATATTTTGATTTAAAAGGGTTTGATCCCCATATTTCCCAACATACCATTGAGTTAGAACCTGATGCTAAGCCTATTAGGCAGAAACAAAGGCCTTTGAACCCAATGTTGGAGCCTCTCATGATCAAAGAGCTAACCAATCTAGTTGATGGGGGTATTATCTTTCCCATTAAACATACCTCATAGGTATCTAACCTTGTACCGGTTAGATAAAAAAAACAAAGAGATTAGACTCTATGTAGACTTTAGGGATCTTAACAGAGCATATTTGAAAGATCATTACCCATTGCCTTCCATGGAGCAGATCTTGCAAGTAGTTGCTGGTTCAGAGAGATTTTCCTTATTAAATGGTTATTTTGGTTATAACCAAGTGCTAGTGAAAGAGGAAGACCAGTTTAAAACTGCTTTTACAACCAAGTGGGGCACTATGGCCTATAAGAGAATGCCTTTTGGCTTATCTAATGTTGGTGCCACTTTTCAGAGGGCTATGGACATGGCTTTCCAAAGTTTAATTGATAGAATTATCCTCATTTATCTTGATGATGTCACATTATTATCTAAGAATGTTGATGAGCATCTATCTCATTTAAAACAAGTGTTTGAAAATGTAGGGTTTGGTATATCCCTAAATCCGAAATAGAGTATCTTTATTGTCCATGAAGGCAAGCTTCTTGGACACATAGTGTCAAAACAAGGGATCACCATTGATCCGAAGAGAGTTAAATCTATATTGGAGTTGCAATAACCCAATCATAAGAAAAGATTGCAGAGTTTCTTAGGCTGAATTAATTTTCTGAGAAGGTTTATACCTAATGTTGCAAATCTTTTACAACCTTTGACAACCATGTTAAAGAAGAATGCAGTTTTCAGTTGGACTAGAGAAGCCAGGTATAGTTTTGAAGCAATCAAGGAGGCTTTAACATCAGCTCCCACTCTGGTAAGTCCATATTTTTCAAAATATTTCACTCTATATGAATTTGGTAGCTTAAGTTCAATTTTTTCTATGCTGGTTCAAAAAAATAATGATGATTTAGAGCAGCCTTTAGCTTTTTTCAGTCAAGATTTAGCTGATTATGAACAAAGATATAATTTTTTGAGAAACATGTTCTTGTTGTGATCAGAATATTAAAGAAATTTAAGCCTCTACTCTCTAACAACTAGGTTCATGTTATGGTTGCACACCCTAGTGTGAAGGAGATTCTGATGAGCAAAGATTTGAATGAGAAAAGAGCAGGGTGGATCACAAGAGTTATGGAATTTGATGTTGACATCAAAATCACAAAACTTGTCAGAGGTAGAGGACCATGTGAATAGTTGGCCTCAAGTCCTGAAAATGAACAGAAATCAAAATCAGAGACTGTTCTAGTCAATGATAATGAGATTCAGGATTTTGTACCTGTGTTAGATGCAAGTTGGGTTCAAGATATGACCCATTTTCTATAGACTGGTGAATGTCCAATAGGCTTGGATAGAGCGAAGAGAAGATATTTCAGGTTGCAATCTATTCCATATGTGTTGATTGATAATATTATTTTCAAGAAAGATCTTAATGGTGTTTTGTTAAAATGTATAGACAATGATCAGATTGACAAAGTGCTTCATGAGTTCCATGATGGAACTACATGAGGGCATTTTTCCCCAAGAACAACTGCATGGAAGATTATGAGTGTTGGTTATTACTGGCCAAGCTTGTTTAAGGATGCTCATGCTTGGGCAAGAAAGTGTGTTAAATGTTCTCTTTTTGTAGGAAAAGAGATGTTGCCAGCTTTGCCTTTGCAACCTATTCAAGTTGAGCAGCCCTTCATGAGATGGGGAATTGATTTTATTGGACCAATAAATCCACCTTCCAATGTTGGTCATAGGTGGGTACAACTAACTACTTTACATGGTGGATAGAAGCAGTATCTTTGAAAGAAGCTAATAAATCTTCTATTCTGAGCTTTTATGAAGATATAGTCACTAGGTTTGGGGTACCTAACTCAATTATTTTAGATAATGCCTTAACATTTTTTGGGTTAAAAGTGAGTGATTGGGATGTTAAGAATGAAATTCATTTGAATACCTCTTCAAATTATTACCCACAAGGTAATAGTTTGGTTGAGAGCACTAACAAGAATCTGATCAGGATTGTTAAAAGGACCTTGGAGGAGAATCAAAGATTTTGGCACACCAAGTTGAAGTCTGCTCTATGGGCAGATAGAATAACTCCTAAGATATTTGTTGGAAATTCTCCATATGTATTGGTTTAAGGAAAGGAGGCAAGGTTTCCTTTATCTGTAGAGCTACCAACTCTCGATATTGTACATCAATTGGAGATGTTTGAATATTAGGACCCAATGTCTGTTAGATATGTTGAGCTCATGGAGCTAGAAGAGACAAGAGATAAGGCAATGAAGTCTTTGGAATATCATCAACTCCAAACAAAGAGAGTCTTTGATAAGAAAGAAATACTTGGAGTTTTCAGAGAAGGTGATGTTGTGCTCAAGTGGGATGAATTAAAGAGTAGGCCAGGTAAGCACACGAAGTTTGACAACTTCTGGAGTAACCCATTTGTTATTATTGAATGCAAGGAGCACAATGCATTCCAATTATCAAAGATGGATGGAGAAATCTTGCCAATCCCAGTTAATGGGATTCACCTCAAATGCTATTTTGAGGTATGATCTACCTTTGTACATATTAGGTTAGGTTTTATGCTTTCAATAAAGTGTTGTTGCATTGTAGTTTAGATGCAAGTTTCATTCCCTAAGCATTGTTTTTGCACAACTAGTTAGTTTATTTCCTACTGTTTTGTTTTCAATAAGTGCCAAGGTGCCATTCATATGATCAATTTTGAGTTATAGAAGTTCAAAGTTTTCTTTCCTAAGTTATGAGCCTAGTTTTAGAGTGACTCCATACCCAAGGATAGGTATAGGCAACTGGTCAAGATGTTTAATAGGAAAACATGCAACATATGTCACCAAAAATGTTACCAGATTTTCATTTATAGCTCAATCAGGCAGAGCTTGTTGTTTTTAAACCGAGAGGAGGGTTCATTTTTATCTTTCCTTTATTACATTCAATTGCATAAATAAAATTAATCCAAAAAGATTACATTTTTACAAATTACTGTATCCATACAAGTGCATGTAACAGAAGAAGGATTTACACAAATCTTTCCTGAACAAGAGTAGTAATCTTTATTGAATGTAACGATGTACATTATCTCACACAAGCCGTGAGATTGACTTTATTTTTTCAATGAAAATAAAGAAAAGCATATACATGAATAAGTGAATGAAAGTAATGTGCATGTAGGGAGGGAGACCAATCATTTCTTGAGAATGACTGGTTCTTGTTGTGTCATCTTGTCTTTCCGCTGCTTCGTGTTGCTTGTGTCCTTTCCTAGCTCCGTTTTGCTCCTAGTTCCTACATCTGGCAATAGCAATGGTGTTAGAGAAATGATCTAAGCAATGAAAAGTCTCAAACCATACATGAACAAATACCTAACAAATACCTATTCATATATAAACTGATCTTCAAAATGCATTAAAAAAGCATGCATACTTTAGGGGTCCTGGAGAACGATCAAAGTCATCTAACACACCTAAAACATGCACATGTTTTTCTAACTTGTTTGTTTCCTGTGCAGATTTAGGAAAAGTAATGTGGGATAAATGTGGCTCCCACAAGGGTTGAGCCCAACGTGTTTTTTTGTGTGGTGTTCATCACATAGCTTAGAAGGACAATTCATGAGATGGTTCATTAATTTTGTTTAAAAAAATAGGTGCACATCATTTGTGATAGTGAGTTGTTTGTCACTGTCATAAGTGACATACTTGTTATGGAAAATCATAAAGAATGAAGTAATTTTTTGTGACAAGACAACTTACAGATGCATTGATGTGCTAATTTATGAAAGCACAATTTAAGGCAACAATAAAAAAAGAGCATTGTTTCTCAAGAGAGTAATTGTTCTATGTTAAGAGATCTTTCAAAGATCATGTTTGTACAACTATATTTGAAATTGTTACTGAAGCTGCAAAGAAGCAAGTGAAGGAAAGATCGACAGTAACCAACAATAGCAGTAGGAAAAGCATGATTTTCATAGGAGAAAGCAGCTAACTAGGTTACTGATGTCCATGGAGGATGGTGGATCAAAAGGATGATTATGTTCTACCTTGATGACAGGAAAAAAATTTAGTTTATGCATATATGAGCAAAAGGTCTATGTTTTTCCAAAATAGAGAAAGGGAGTAACACAATGCAAATTAATTTCTTAGGTACACTCATATTCATCTTTTCCTCTTTTTCTATTAAATCCATATGACATGACGGAAAAATTTAAATCACATGTTTGTACTATCATTTATCACTATTTCAATGGCAAGCTTCAAATCATGAAAATAGAGGGGCGAAACTTCAGAGATCAATATATGGTGCCCAATTAAATATAAGCATAAAAGAGCTCAATAACTAAAAATTAAGAAGGGCAGCCAATGGAAGCAACCAAATAAAGGACTAATCAATGGTTGTGCAGGGTATTCCTTTATGAAATATAGTTCAGTTATATGAATAAGTGACAGTGGTGTCGAAGAATGGAAGTGTGTGTAGAGTCCTTGAATTATGCTTGTACTATGCAATGGTATTGAATCATATTTTTTAGACAACCATTCTTTCTTAATAGGGCCACATTTTTATAAGACTTTGACAGCATATGACAAACATATACAGATGATTTTAAGCACAAACTTGGAAGATAGATAGTAATTTCCAGTTTAAGCATGTCAGTCACAAATGACATTTCATGGTCATAGTACACATCACTAAAAGGAATGATAGTGAACTCCAATAGGGAAGATACAGTGTTGACATAGTTTTGGTGAGCGTTATTACAGAGCTATCAATAATTTTACCTTCCAGACTACATAGGGCATACCAAAGAAATTATTTTAATGTTGCATCCTCTCTAGATCATGTTGTGTGAGTTTAGAAGGGGACAAAGAATGAAGAGGACCTGAAAATAGAATTTGAAATAATCAAATCAAGTTTTGGAGATATATTTGCTTTTCATGAGCAATACAACATTGCAGCAAAGTGGAGAATGCCAAGTAAATACAACATGAGAGCTCACAACCATTGAAGGAGAGAAATCTGCAAGATGAAAGCTATAGTCACCAAATTTATAGATAAATACAAAGGAAACTTACAGAGAAACACAAGGCCGTGGTTTGGGGTTTGAACCCTCAGGATTTTAATGAAACAAAACATACCCTTGAAGGGGTTTTCTACCAAAATGAGAAAATACCCAAAATGGTAGCTCGAATTTCAGAATTCCATAAAACCCCCTTTGAGTGGAAAAGCATGAAAATATGGCCGCAACCATAACACATCAACAAAAAAATGGAGTGTACAGGCCATAGCAATTAAATAATGAAACGGGCCCTTAAATTAATTACCAAGGATAGAGAAATCCTCGAGTTGAGGTTACCCATAAAGGTATTTATTAAAAAATGAACTAATCCTTGAAGGATTTCTATGCAAAATTGTGTGGTCGTGTTTTTCAAGAAAATTCCATACTTTTCATGAAAACCCAACAAGAAACAAGTTTTTTCGTTTCTTTTATGTCTAAAAGTTATAGAGAGAAGAAAGAATATAAAAAGAGACTACCATAGTTTTATTAAAACCCAGAAATTGGTAAGTATTAAATTGAAGGAAGAAAGTAAATTTTGTTGAGATAATGAGAGCTTACTGTGTAAGATCTGGAGAAATATTCCAGAATATGATTCATGAATGGTTGTGCCGCTGGAGGAAAACAAGGCAGGGTTTTTAGAAATGGAACACCAGAAAATGAAAAGGAGTCACAAGAAAAAGAAACAATAAGATGGGTGAGAAACCACATAAGGCCACGACCATGGAGGGCTTGTACGGAAAAAATTAGATGGAAATAAAAGTTTTTGTCAAAACTACTTCTAAAAACACGCTTACCGATGTATTTTTTTGGAGGAGAACAAATAGAATATGTAGGTAGAGTGTCAAGTGGAGCTCAAAAAATCCATCAAAAAGCCTTTGAGTTCTCACAAAAACCCTCATGGTGTCGGAGGTGTTCGAGCTTATTCTTGAAGCTTCTATGTAAAATGATGTGAATGAAGTTTCTTTCCTTTTCCTTTTACTTTAGGGTTTAAACCCTAAGATTGGTGGCCGATTAAGGGTTAGGCATTTTTTCCTTCTTTCTTAAAAAACAAAAAAATTGCCAACTATATCCCTGCAGGCTTAACTTATGCCTTGTTTATATTTTATGCAAAATGTGACTTAGGCATTTTATCATATTTTGACTTAGCAAGCTTTTGCTATTGTCATAGCTGAATACATGGAGGTAAGTTTTTATTTTTGCACTATGTTACTTTACATTGTAAAATGCTTAAAATAAGTGATGCTTTATAAATCACTTGTTTTAATTCATTATTTTTCTTTAAATGCAAAAATAGAAACATGTTTTATATGACCAAGTCATGAGTGGATGGAGGATATATTTGTATTTATTGCCATGCCAAAGATATAGGGAGGTTGATTTCAGTTCACCAACATGTGGAGAGCATCTAGGAGTCTCTATTTTTTCTTTTTGGAGCATTTGGAGCAATTTTAGGCATGTTGACTTAGCTTGGAGCATTTTTTGGATGCTTTTATGGTTTGACAAAGTCAAGCTTGACTTTTTCACCCATTTGGAGCTCTTTTGGATGAGATCTAGGGGCTTGATTTATGGGTTTATGGTTGCATCCAACCCAAGATGCTTCTAGTTCCTTTTTTGGTGGAACAACTTGAAGCTTTGTACTTAGTCACTTTTGTTACTCATTATTGAGTTAGTTCTGATTATGCAGCTTTGGACATAGTGACTTTTACAGTTCTTTGGCATAGTTTTTTGCATCTTTTTGTAACTCTTGGAGATATTGAATACAGTTTACCTTGCTCATTTTTGGATTTGATTCCTTACCATCTTATTCTTACAATTTAGTGTATACTTGTGATTGATAAAACTATCTTGTAAGCGTACTTAGTTTCATGTTAGTTTCGTCTCATGCCTTATACCTTTTTCTATAATTAGAATGTTCATTTAGGTTGCTGATTGTGTCAGTTAAATACAATAACTTGCTTAATGTGAAGTTTTCTTCCTTCAGAAAGTTAAAGTATTTGATCTTCCAGTGAAACATTTATGCATGAACATTGCAGTAACAGGTTGTGTAAACTGAATCTATGCCAGGTTAGAACCAAGTGTAAAGTTGAGTTTCATTGTCTCCCTTTAGGTTCAGTGTATCACTTCATTTTATACTTACAGTTTTATTCATTTTTTAGTTATCCTTCTCCCTATTCCTTAAAAATATCAATAGACTAGGTGATATAGCCAGCTAGGAAGCCAACCTTCTCCGGAGGTTCTTTTCCATTACAGGTGACCCACAGCCTGGAAAACTCCCCATGTTCCTCTAGAATGCTAAGTTCTACAACTTAGAAAGGGTGTGATTCTAAGAGATAATAATAGTAATAAAGTGAAATAAATTGAATTAAATTACCTTCTTGTACAAGGTCTGAAACATGGTCATAGTCGTATGATGCAAACACTTGATCATTGTCTTCAATTGTTGTTTCATATTGATCGTTTGCTTGTGTAGGTGTCAACGATATTTTCTTCCACTCTTCAACCCATTTTATATTTTCACATGCTTTCCAATCTTTTGAAATATAAAACTAACAAAAAATGCAAGCTCTCTTATCTAGATAGTTCATGTGCTTGCATTTGAACTCTTAAATGAATGTCATTTAGTAGATCCATTGATTGTATCGCAATCAAGTCTAAGTAGAATGTTCTCTTCTTCAACCAACCAAAAGAATCGGTGAACTATAGAGTACTTGATTGAACCAGATGTAGATAATCTTGTATTGCAATGTTACACCAATCCACAATCCCACGTGCATCTTTAAATTTTACTGCATCCTCAAATTTCAATTGTTCTTTAGCAAGAATTATTTTAACACACACACCAACTCCATCATGTTCTCCTTTACCATGTCCAACTTCAAAATAACTCCACATATGTTGGACATTATGTTCCTTGTGAACCCTACTTAACCAATAGAACATTCAAGAATTCTTGAATTATCTCGTACAATTATCTAACCATATGAGATGTTCTCTCATCTAGATTCCACTTTCTCTTAAATTTGTATAAAAGATATTGAAACGCTATCGAACAAAATCTGACTAGTGTAACCAATTGTCACACAAAGAGAAATGATACTCCTTCAAATATTTTCTATCATCCTTTATGTTATCATCTACATGTCTATAAACAATATGAACAAACATAGCCACTTGCACTCAATTGTAATATTGTGATTGGATTTCCTCTTGGAGAGCTAGAGTAAAATTTTCCACAAAATCAACCACTGATAGTATAGTACCAACTGGAAATTTGTTTCTACCTGCACAAAATTGGCCATCAAGTCATCAAGCATGTTGAGAGTGCTTGACATATTTTGGTACAATCTTACTCTTAAATTCTGATATGAATGCATGTACACTAACTTTTTTTGTAATTAAATCACAACTCTTTCCATTTTTTTCATATTTTAAAGAATAGTCAACATTCTTAAATATTTTAACATCCACTAATTGTTGTCCAAAATCATTATCAACACTTTCATGCATACAAACTCTTAAGAATGAAAGATTGCCACAACTAGTGCATTGTTCAGAAATACATGAACTTAAATAAAATAATTTCCGTTTAGATCTTTCACAAAACAAACTTGATATAAACTCCCTTATTGTTTCAAGTGGCATTTTAATACCACATTCCTTCATAATCATGTTAGTATGTAAAGTACAATGTATATATCGAAAAACATCATAAAAATAACAAAATTGAACATGCATTTTACAACAACAAGATATTTGTTGCTTATTAATTTTTACATACCAAGGTTTACATTTTTCAAAGACCTTTGAATTATTTTAATATTACCAGGTAACACTAAATTGCAACAAAATTTTCTATAAAATTCAGTTTGTTTTGTATCTAATAGGTGTTTTAGATGAGGATCGCAAACTTTGGACCCCAATCTTAATTTTAAAACATCTCTAGCATTAGATGATACCCTAGTACTATCATGCCAATATTTTTCAATCAAAGATTTGATTTCAACATTCAATTTCATGTCAGACCTTGAGAATTGACCACTAAGACTCCAACATTAGTTGATTGGATCATTTTCTATACTTTCTCTTCTTTTTGTCGCTCTTAGCAATGTTTTAGGATGTATTTCTAGAATTTCACTAATATTGCTTACCATTCTTTTATTCAAAGTTGCTTTATTAACTATAACAATTGTTATAGCTCTTCTTATTGCATTCTTTTCTTTAGATCTACTATTTTTTCCAATAGACTCAATGACACTAGAAATAGTTGACATAACATGTTTTAGTGATTGATCTTTTCTTCTCAGTTTAACAAAAATACCTAACTTTTTCATTACTTTTCTCATTTTCCACATTCTCATCAATTGCATAATTAGTTGACATTAAAATAAAAATTTTTTACAATAAAATAATTATTTGTATAATCTATTGGCATGCGTTCTTATTTGTCTCCAAGAAATATTACCAAGAAGATTATCCAAAACATCACTTTCAATTTTTTATTTAAAAAAAAAAAATCATTTTCAACATCACATCTTGGATTTTCATTTTCAACTTGAAAATGATTTTCATTTTCATTAATGAAACAATTTTCATTTTCATTTTCAACAAAAAGATTCTCATTTTCATTTTCAACAATTTGTATAAAATCTTCTTCACTACGAATATTATCAATGTCAACATCCTTAAATCCAACATCTTGTAAAAATTCTACAAAAAATCTTCCATTTCACTAAAATGTGGATTTGAAGACGTACCTAGATTTGTGCCTATTGAAACATTCTACATAGCATTGAAAAGGGGATTTGAAGACATACCAGGAATAGTTTGTATAATCATATTATTTTCCAAATTGACCTCTTACAAATTAGCATCGTCTACAACCATGGTCTCCTCAGTGTTTTTATCTTCAATAGTCATGGAATTGGATGCTTCAACATTATTCATTGATCGAATCCTCATTATTCTATCTCTTTTCCTTTTTACCTCTTTCTCTCTCTTCGCTTCAATTTATTCAAGGGTCAATACCTTCCTATATTTCCTCTTATTACAAGCTTGTGAACCCATGATTTTAAAAGTCTCAAGCACAAATGAATGTCAATAGTGAAAGCATTCCTCTTTTGTTTCTCTAAATGAGTAGAAAACGAACACAATTCCACTCAAAAAATTATTCCAATGATGCCTCTTTTCAAAAATTCAATTCAAATTGCAAGTTGAAAATCTGCAAAGACAAAACTTGATAGAAACTAGGTGAAATTATCGCAGTCGGCCATACAAGTCAACTTGTAGAATTGACAGTAACATTTTGCTAGTAAATTTTTTTTTAAAAGGGTAAAAAAGAAACATGATCATGTTTTGTTTTCAACGGTCTGAATAATAAATAAAAAGAAATGAGATCTCGATTTACAAAACAAAATCATGTTTTGTAAATGGGATCCCTTTTCTTAAAATTTGAATTTTTGGCTTATTTTTTGGTTCGAAAAAAGGCTTGGGGACCCAAACCTACGCTTTGGACCTAGTTTGACCTACAAGTTGAAGGTCTTGACAATGTCACTGGAAAATAGTGACTTTGGACATATGTCTAAAGAACTTTTTTACAAATTTTTTTGACAAAATTAAAACTTATTATGGATGAGACAGTGTAGATTCCAAATATGTAATTTTTTTTGTACAATTGGATTATTTTTGCTATTTTTCAATTATTTTTTGATGAAATTGGTCCATAAACTTGAAATATCAGGATTTTTTAGTATTTTAATTTAACTTTTTATTAAAATATTTTTTGTAAAACGAATTGCACAAAAATGTACTTCAAAGAATTATTTTCAATTTGAAAAATAAAAATTAAAAAATAATAAGTTTAGGTCATTGTATGCATGACGTACATGACAATTTTTCAAAATGACAAATATGGCCAGTAAAAATTTAACAAAAAAATTATTCAATTAAAAATTATAAAAAATATCGAAAACATGCTTCAGTGAGTTAAAAATATTTTTCCAAAAGGATTTATAAAAATACAATTATTTAGGTCAAAATATGGATGATGTTCATGTGCATGGTATGGTAAAACAAAGTGACTTTTAAATAGTGGTTTTTATAAACGCCTATTGAAAATCAATTTGTATCATCTAGGTATTGAAATAAATTACATATTTGGAAACTAGAATCCAAGTACTACATTTTATGATTAGTAACCTTTTCCAAGATTCCATCTCTATGTGCTTCAAATTTTAAGGTCAAAATGTGTCAAATTTTAAAAATCAAGGAAAACATACACTTTTTAGCCAAAAAGTGGACTCAACTTCTTGCCAGCACCCCAAAGTTGAAGGATTCTATGATGGTGCCTGCTACTAGCTCCTTTATTCTCTTATAATCTCTTTTTCTATATTTCATAATCTTTGATTTGACTCCCCTATGTTGTATAAGCTCTAACTGTTGGTCCACTACTGCATTAGGGTCTTTTGACTCCTCTCTTAGCTATAGGGGGAGATATTTCTCTCTCGTGATATTCCTGTAGAAGCTTCCCCCTTTGATGTCAATTCTTCAATTTTTACTTTCAATTTCTTCACCTTTGTTTCTTGCTTCTCGAATGTCCTAGCATGATTGGACATCATTTAAATTTTCTCTTATTCCCATTATTTTTTCTTTTTGGGAAAATTCTTGTGTTTTCTTCTACAATCCAATGCCTAATAACACAACAGTAGGTGCAATGGGGGTCTTTATACATTCAATTTAGCTCTTTGGAAATGGATTTTTTCTATCTGTTTGCACCATGGGAAACTATTCCAATATTTCCAATTTTATCCATGCTCAAATTTGTGGAGTCTTTCTTCCATCTCCCTAATTCTTGTATCCCTCACATTGTCCTTTTGCTGGTATGTTTTCAATAAATCTTCTAATTGTTTAATTCTCTGCAAGGCTTCTTGCAGTTCTTTATGTGTATTCCTTTCTTCCAAGAAAAAATATCTTCTTTCTCCAAAAAAATTTCTTACCCTACCCCCTCTATATACCTAAAGGTTGTATAATTGGTGGTTTTACATCATCACTAGGGGAATTCCCCTCTGAGTCTATGTCTATTTATATCATTAAAACATCTTATGTTCTCTTCTTATCTCTTCCCTTCATGGGCCCCTTCTTTATTAAGTGATGTGATCACCTTCTTGATGGTGTGGCCTTCCTCTGGCCCTTTAGAAGTGTAGAGGTAGAAGCCCTACTTTTTATTTTATTTTCTTTCAATGGTCTCTTATGGAAGATGGCATTTCTAGATTGTCTCCAGCTACGGGATGTACGTTGTGTTTCTTGTAGACCCTACTCTTTTGGTTCCTCTATGTTATAGGTAGGTGTTGCAATAGGGGAACCAAAGGATATTTTCCCTCAAGAGCAACCACAACAGGTTCTACTACTTCTTGTTCCTAACCCCTTTCCCCTTCATTGTGCATTTGAAGAATGTTATTGCAATTCAAAAAACCCTCCCAAGACACATTAAGAACTTGAACCCTAAGGATTATTTTAACCAATAAAGTGACTAGACAAAAATGTGACAAAGCGGATTGATTTCTTTTCCTCTTATATTTTAAGGATATTCTCTTCAATAACTTGTAAAGAAAAATTTGGAACATTTACTTGCCTCCCATGGTGTAAATGACTAAGCAATTGAAATGTATTATGTATAACATTGATTGTATACCATCACAAGTCAAATACCTAATGATATATGAGGACATAGAGGCCCAAATCTAGGGTAAAGATAAGTATTTATACCTTGAGAAGAGGAATCCAAGTTCTCACCCAGCAAGGAGAACTCATTTCTAGTTGTTATGGCATCTGCCCTTATTAGAAAATCTTCCTCATTTTTTGGAAGCCCTAATACTTCTGTAATAGAAGCTTCTCATGCATCCACTCTCAAGCCCCTAAAAATTTCCTCATCATTCTACAAAGTGCTAGCAAAATATTGGTCCATTAGTTCATTAAATTTTGTAAGTCTAAGGAAGTATCCAACCAACCAACCTGTTGGAAGATTGACATACATAATTTTTCCTACAACAACAAATTATGGGTTGTTAGTTCTCTCCTCACTACGTCTCCTCCCATCCTTAACTGAAGTTAGTTTTTTTGGCTTTGTTATGTTATGTCACCTGATTAACCCAATTCTATACTCGATACCTCTGCATACTTCTAAACTTATGAACTCTTTGTTTCCTCTTTGAGAATGGAAAAAAATTGGAAATAACTAAAGATTATGGCCTTTGAATACCTCTCCCCCTAACTAAATGTGCTAAGTGTCCTCAATTAGCAAGAATAGAATAGCAAAGGGATAATTAATAAGTAGTGGAAATTTAAATGTGAAGTTGATACGCATGCACGAATGATAAATATATACAAAATTAGTAAGCTTCATTATTTTATTATGATAATTAATACAAAGAGTAATTGTTAATATGTTGTAAAATGAATTATGGTGCATGTGAAATCATTGAATGCCACCATGTAACATGATTTGAAATGACATAAATTCATAACTATGAACTATAGGTAGGCATGGTGTGAAGTGTAATTTGATATGAGGTGAACATGTGGAAAATGAACTCGAAGTGATGGATGAAAGGTTGCAAAAGTACATGATGAGAAAGGTGAAAGTTAATGCATGGTACGAATGATGCAAAAAAGGTGATTTTATTGCTACGTGTGATGAAAAAGTGAAGCTATATGTAAAGAAATTGAATGATGGATGCTATGGGAAAGGCTAAAAAATAAATGTACAAGTGCTACGGGTTGATGAATGAAACATGTCCCTTATGAATAGTGTGCCTCAAGGCACGTGGCCATAGGTACCTTAAGAAAAAATATCTATCAAAAATTGAATATTCCAAGTTCCACTTATGCATGTGTGTGCACATCATTTATGTGTTGAATATTATACCTGTGAAATAGCAAGAGGCGAGTTGTGTAGCTCGTCTATTGATATCTCTGATGAACTGCTTGTTACCTTTAATGAAGTTTGTATTGTTGGTTCAAATTGATGTTGTAAGGACAATAAGAAATCATCTTTCTACATTTTCCTCTTATAGAGTTTCAACTGATGGCCATTAACTAATAATGAAAATCTGACATCATCAATAGTCTGCAACTAAACCGCTCCATTGGGGAAAACTGTTAGTATTGCATAGGCCCAAGCCATATGGTTTGTAGTTTTCCTTTATAATCCTTATACCTTGAATCATAAAGTAGTTCCCAATCACCTGTATTAAACTACTTTCTCTTGATTAAACTGATCATGCCACAACATCCTCTATTTCTATGTAATTTTAATGTGGTGTAATACTTCTATACGAATCTCATCTAGTGCATTGTGGTTATCTAACCTCTCTTTTTGTGCCTCAGATATATCCATGCCTAATTTGATTTTCGTCCTCAAAGTTTTATACTCAATGTCTACTAGAAGGGCTACCTTTTTTCCATACACCAATTCATATGGTGTAAAGCCTATTATTGTTTTTTGCGTTATCCTATAAGCCCAAACTGCTTCAAGTAATCTTCCTGCCTAATCCTTCTTGTGTATTTGCACTATTTTTTCATAATGTTTTACATTTCCCTATTAGTCACTTCCACTTGGCCATTTTCTTGAGGGTGATAAGGTGTAGCATTTCTATGCTTATCTCGCATTATTGCACTAAATTGGTAATCATGTCTAAGGTAAATTGTGTTATAATTATGAAACAAGTGCAAAACCATGAGCCATGGGATCAAACAACAAACAAATACACCTTCCACGCAAGAGATCTGAAAATAATATATGTAATATTCCTCAACAAGAAAAATCTATAGAAGCAAGAGACTCTCAAGAAGATATGAAAGCTCGAGATTCATTATAATGAGGGTTGAGTGCTTATATGAGAAAAACCCTAAATGAGAAAGGGATCAGATCATGACAAGTGTCAACATCACATGAGATGAGACATACTAATCTAATATTATCTCAACTAATAAAGAATAAAAGAACTCCTAAGTTTAGCTTAGGTGCATGAGAGTAAACTAGACTAATAATCAATTAAAGATTAATTAATTATTAGCTAGTGCATGATAACTCTAACACCCCCCCTTAACATGAACTTAAGGAGTAGATGAAAACCCTAAAAAAGAATGCATGATGGGTCCCGACAAACAAGGCCATGTAAGGTACCCATGTACAAACAAAAGATCTCTATAATGCAGAGAAATAGAGAAAGCCTCATGGGAAAAAATCTACTCCAAAAAGAGATGAAAACCAAGTGAAGGACTGAGGAAGCCTCCAAACAAGGCAATGTCTTGAAAAATAGGAACATGTAGAACAACCAGAAGCACAAAGTTGTACATTGTTGTCGAAAGATGACTGATAGAGTGATGAAATAAAGAACCTCCAAAAATAGGAATGCAAGAGTGTCCATATTGTAAATGATCCATCTCACTGAAATGCATGTAACCAAACACTAATGTACGCTGCACTACAAATTACATATGAACAAGAACTCAAAATGTAGATCAATCCAAACCACAAAACCAAAGAAGCATTAGCACCAACAATAGAAACCCCCCCATAATGTTGAAAGCCATGACAGGAACACTGAAACTGTGTGAATCCAAGAAGTGTATGTAGGAGAAACAACCTACACATAAAAGGGTATGCAAACTAATGCACACATGCATGAGGAAAGAATCATTGAGATTCACTGTTGTTGTGGAAGGGACACTCACTTCACAAAGGTGTGATGGTAAACCAAAGGAAAAAATCAACCCCCCATGGCACTTTATATCATAGTGTGAATACAAAAGACACAACAAGATGTGCAAAATCCCTAAAAAACTATACACTAGAATGGCACTTTATCTCAATGTGTCTGCATAATAAGAAGTGCATACAATGGGAGCCCATAATGCCCAAAAAAGGAAAACATGCTAAAAATACAATTCTCTTACAAAAAAAAGGGGAAACTAGTAGTACCATGATGGAGTACGCAAGGAAATATGCACTTTCATAAAAAAATGACACCCAAAAATGTGTCTGGATGCAGAAGATATGGCCCATCAAAGTTTCCAAAACAAGAACTAGACAACAACACTAAGAAAACTGAATTCTAGAAAAAAAGAAGCCAAAACTGGAAAACACTTGCATTGAAAAATATCATCATATGACCAAGGTATGGCCTCAGGAAGATAGGGTGCAAATTTGAAAAGCCCAACAGAGAGGGGCTGAGTAGGGCAAAAGATATCTCCTCCAAATTTGTCAAAATCACCTCCAAAAATAGAGGCCCACCAAATATGGTGGTGATGTAAAAAAATTCTCCAACTAGGCTACATGTGACATTTATTTGCAAAAAAAATTGCAAAAAACTAATTGTCTTTTTATTTTTTTTAAAGAAATAAAGGACAAAAAAAATACTTTATATATTTTTTTAAAAATATTAAATTAAAAAAAAAAGGAAGGGGCCAAGGTGGGGCCGTACCTACCACTATGTGGCAGAGGCAGTACCACCTCGTACCCCCTAGTAGAGGCGGGGCCCAAGGGGTTGCCGACTTGCCACTATGGCAAACAGCGGTACCCCTTTGCGTACCCCACCCCCCATGTGTTGAATTCTTTTTTAATAAAATATAATTAAAACTTAAACAAAAAACCCTGAGTGCATTTTTAAAAAAGATTTTCAATATATTTTTTGATTTTGTTTGAAAAATGTTTTTTCGTGCATGAAAAAACAATATATTTATAAAAAAAATCACCTCGACCTACATGTTGGGGAGGTTGTACAACCTTCTCGGAATTTTTTTTTTCCTTAAAAACTCCTGACACGGATTTGGCGATTTGATAGGAAATCTTAAGGTTTTTGGGCCTTCTAAGCAAGATGGTGACATTTGTTTCACACCAAAATGCACCAAAATTGTAGCTACCCTCTGAATCTGGAAACAAAGCAACCACTTCAAACCTTCATAGATCTGATGTTAGGAACTCAAATCAGGTGAAACAAAAGCCAAATCCAACTTTCTTGATAGCTTTGAATCCAATGACAAGGTCCTTTTTGCACCAAAATGCACCAAAATATTCCCACCTCCAAAATTTTCAAAAAATGTAAAGGGGATTCAGATCTAAGCCTGTAACCCTTGTTGAAGAAAGAAAAATCTCATAAATCAAGAAGGGGTTCATTGAATCCACACTCATACCATGTTAGAATTGTGAAACAAGCACAAAACCACAAGCCACAAGATCATATAACAAACAAATACACCTTCCACGCAAGAGATTTGCAAACAATATACACAATATTCTTCAACAAGAAAAAGCTACAAAAGCACGAGACTCTCAAGAAGATATGAAAGCTCAAGATTCATTACAATGAGGGTTTAGTGCTTATAAGAGGAAAACCCTAAATGAGAAAGGGATCAGATCATGACAAGTGTCAACATCACATGAGATGAGACATAATGATCTAATATTAGCTCAACTAATAAAGCATAAAAGAACTCCTAAGTTTAGCTTAGTGTATGAGAATAAATTAGACTAATACTCAATTAAAGATTAATGAATTATTAACTAATACATGATAAATCTAACAAATTGCAGCCCTTGGTCTATCATTATTTCTCTAGGAACACCATATCTTGTAAATATATCCTCATAGAGAAATTTTGCAACATTTCCATCCCTTGCAAATTGCAAGGCTTTGACCTCCACCCATTTTATAAGATAGTCAATACAAACTAGTGTATATTCCTTGTTGTTGGATGTTGGATATATAGGACCAATAAAATCTAACCCACTTTTATCAAATGATGTTGTGACTAGCTATGGTTGTAATGGAATTTCATCTATTTTTGTAGGTTGTCCCATCCTTTGATATCTATCACAGCTCCTTGCATGTTTGACTACATCTTTATGAAGTGTTGGCCAATAATAGCCAAATAGTTAAAATATTAAGAGTTGTCATATTTGGTGCAAAATGTCCTCCACAAGGTTCATCATGAAATGCCTTGAGAATATCATGCACTTCATCTTATTTGATGCACCTTCTCCTTATGTTATTAGGCCCTATGTAAAATAAATATCCAACTACCTATGAATAAGGAATTTTTTTTGAATTAAATGTCTTTTCTCTCTTGGTGAGAGATGTGGTCGTGTTTTCCCTATAACTAGATAATTGGCTATGTATACATACCAAGATGTATGCAGAGATAGGGAAAATAAGTTCTCATCTAGAAATTAATCATCTACAATATCCTCTTCTAACTTTGTTGGCAACTTGGAGAGAGTTTCAACTACCACATTTGCTTTTCCTAATTTGTCTACTATGGTGATATCAAATTCTTGAATTAGCAACAACCATCTCACAAGTCTACCCCCAACTACTAGTTTTTTCAATAAGTACATGATTGATGTATGGTCTGTGTGGATGAATACATAATAGCTTGTAATTTGAGTAGTGTTTGAATTTATTGATTGCATGGAATACTGCTAACATCTCCTTTTTAGTCACTATGTAGTTGAGCTTTGCCCCTTGAAGGTTCTTACTGATATAATATATAGCATACTCTAGATTCCCTTCTATCCTAACACAAATCCATTTGAAAAATCAAAAGCACAAGTATGGATATGAAAAGGAAATGCCCAATTTAGCCCTCTTAAGATTGGGGTCTTTGTAAGTGTTTCCTTAAGGGCTTCAAAGGCATGTTGACAAGGTGTCCAATCAAATTCTACATCCTTAAACAATAAAATAAATCATAGTGTTGTAATCTTACTGAAATATTGTATAAATATTTTTTAGTATCCAATATGACCAAGAAAGCTTTTAAAATCCTTCTTTTTTTGAGGTACAAACAGTGCTGATATTATCTCTATTTTATTTGGGTCTACTTGGATTCACTTATTGGACACAAAGTGTCCCAAGACTACTCCTTTAATCATCATCATGAAGCATTTCTCATGACTTAGGAACAAATAATGATCTTGAAATCTATGTAGTACCTTCTCCAAATTGACAAGTACTTCTTCATAGGTATTCCCATAAGTTGTAAAATCATCCATGTAAAATTTCATGGAATCATGAGAAAAATCTAAGAATATGCTCAGTACTGCCCTATGAAAAGGTGGCAAGTGCATTGCATATCCCAAATGGAAATAAGTAGTAAGCATATGTTCCCCAAGGTAATGTAAAGGTTGTCTTGTCTTAGTCTTCTGGGGCTATCTTAATCTGGTTGTATCCACTTAACCCATCCAAGAAGAAAAATTATTACTTTCCTACTAATGAATCTAGTACTTGATCAATGAATGGAAGGGAAAAGTGGTATTTTATAATTTTTGTATTCAACTCATAGTAATAAAAAAAAATATCCATTTCCCTCCTTTATTAGGTACAATTACTAAGGGAGACACCTACTGACTTTCAAAGATTGGATAGATGAATCTTGCATCCATTTTTTTTGTAATTCTTCCTTGACTATGTCACAAAATATTGGGTTCATTCTCCTTTGAGGTTGTCTAACTGATTTATATCCATCGTTGATGTAAATTTGGTGCATGCATAGTTTTGGATTTATTCCTTTCATATTATGGTAATCCCATGCAAATGTAGCTACGTGTGCTCACAACACATTCAACTACGAAGACTGTTGTGCAATAGTCAACTGGTTGTTTATATTTAATATCTTTCCCAATGCAATATCCAAAGTCAAGCATGATGATTTAATAGATGCTATGTCAAGACCTGCTATATTGGGGCTACAGTTATGCAGTAATAAGGTATAAAAAATTTAAGAGATAAAATCATATGTATTGGTAGGGATTATGTTCTACAAAGGATCTTGTAAGCATGTTAAATAGTCATATTATTGCCGGTCCCTACCATAATTGTGTTGCATGAATTTTGTAAGGATTTTATGTTCATCTTGGATTTCTAACATATGACTTCTTTCAATAGTTATTAATGTCTATAATGAGTATTGATCATCCTCATGTAGGGTAGGCCATATAGTTTACTCCAAGTATGCATGTGGCTAGGTAGGTGAATAAAGGACTAGTTTCTTGGTCACATTTCTATTGGAAAAGATCATGTTTCCAAACCTATAACCTATGAAGACATCTACAGTATCCAACCAAGGTCCCCCTAAGATGAGGGGATATTTTTCAATATTTTCTTTAGGTTGTAACACCATAAAGTCTGCAAGACATTCTCATGAGTCTAATATTATAACCAATTCTTTTATGATTCCCTCGGGTTTTAATGTAGACCTATTTGCTAACTATAACATAGTAGGTGTAGGTATGAGCTCCATTAGTTGTAATAAATTCATGGTTTCCTTGGTCATTACATTAATAACTACTCCAAGGTTAATTAAGGTATTCTTGATGAGAGTGCCATTCATCTTGAAATACACAACAAGGCTCTCAGGGTCTGCATACTTGGGGACAACTATGTTTCCCAACATAATATTTGCAAGTTATCCTAAGACATGTATAGTCTGAGGGTCTTTACATTCCTATCTATCTTTTTAAGGTATAATTTTCTCACTATTTTGGTATAAATTGGCATTTCCTTGATTGCCTAAACGAGGGGTATCTTAATGTAAACATATTTGAGTTTTCCTAATAGATTAGTTTCATCTCATGAATGATGTTTTCAGATTGTTAATCTTAGGGAATGAGGGTTTTGGACTTATGTTTCCTGGGTTGACCTGATTTGATTTAGGTTCCCTATGGTATTTTTCCATGGGTTATGCTAGGAGTTCCTAATTAGTTAACTCTATGATGTGAGTAGATGAAGGACCAACTAGCATTTTCCCTGATCTGAGGTGGAAATCACTCACCTCAACTCTATAGGTGGGGTATTGTATGGTGTCATTAGTATAAGCTTGTTATACAATATTATTATTTGGGTTAGGTGTTGGTTGTGTTGGAAATTGAGGTGCTCTTGGGGGTTTTGGTGTAACTATTGTTGGATTTTGAATTATGGCTTGTTGTTGTGGTTGTAAGGGTTGGTGTGGCTACTGGCAATTTAGATTCTAGTTTTTCCACTGCTAGTCTCTTTGTGACTGTGGTGCCCATTGGTTTTGTTGGGGTGGTCATTGGGGATTATAATTTGGTCCTTGAGAATTCTATGGTGGCCAAATTCCTTTTTTTTGTTGATTTCAATCAGAGTCTTAGGGCATTATCTATTATGAGTTTTGCATATTGGTACAAGATTGAGGGTTTTAATTTGGAAAGTTGGGATTATTACCTAGAAATGACATATTATTGGTCAAGGGATCTTGGGGAATACCTTATCTTGGTTTCCATGGTTTGAATTGATCTATGTAAAACACTTGACCTTCATCATCTTCCAGGGCATGGAATTCTAGCTTCCCTTGCTTATCCTCAAAAATACTAGCCAACATCTTGCACTTGAAATTAATCTTCTTCTATCAGTGGTGTGGTAAATATTTTGTGAGGGATGCATTTTCTTCTTCTTGATTCTTCTTGATATGGAGGGTATTCAGTTGGGTAGCCAAGCGGCTAATGATTTCCTCCTTCATGTTTGATAGAATATTGATTAGCTTTATCCTTGAGACTCCATTGGATGATTTGTTGAGAGAGGAGGTCTTGTATCCTACGGTCTTCTTGATGAAATACCTTTAATAGTTTCTACACACTTTACAAATCTCTTCAAAGGGTAAGTGTGAGATTTCCCCTGCTCAAATGAGATTGAGAATATTCATACAATCTTTATGAACTCCCTTTAAAATTACTAGTTTCAAGGATTCATCAAAAAATTTATTTTGATGGGATTTCTTGAGGAAAAATTGAAACCTCTCAACATAATCTTCCAATGATTCATCTTCTTTTTGTGACATCCTAAAGATGTCATTCCTCTTTCCATCTATTCCTCTGCAATAATCTTGGTATTTCACCAATAATTTTTTATTCATTGTATTCCAACTAGGAACAACATATCTTTCCAACCCCATGAACCATCATAGAGCAACATCTTTCAATGTTGTTGGAAACAATTTGAGTTACTGAGAATTTTTGGTGTTGTTGGAAACTCGAAAAGAAAGGTGTTTGAATACTTTGTGACCAACCCATAGAATACAAGTAGTGCTAAAGGAGGTATGTTCTTTAAAACAACAACCCTTTCTTGGTTGGTTATAGGGCATTCAAACATTACATGCTCTGGTGGATCTTCTACTATTGCATCACCCATGGTGACTATATGTATACGGTAAGTCTCCTCTATGGTTGGTGTAGGTATTGGTGTTAGGGATGATTCTTCTTCAGGGTTTCCCTTATTCTGCTCTATTTTTTTGCCAATATCTTCTAATACGCCATGTGTTGAGGGGATAAATATTCCAAAAGAGTCTTGCTACCTCCACATGAAACTATTGTGACTCTTTAGATCAGTAGTTCCTACACATTGTTAGTAACTCATGTTGTTGTTGATGGATACAACCTATTTACCCTAATGCTAATAATTTTTTGCTAAACTATGAAAGCTTGAAAGGAATTAAAAATACATAGGAGAATCTTGAACTTAGCACCATCCCTAGAAACAATTCCAAAAATGTAGAGCCTCTCCAATGTCTAATAAACATGGTACTTACTGTGTCCACACACAACTCAGAGGATGAATTCCTAACTTAACAAATTTCATCTTTCACAAGAGGTTACATTTAATTATCAACCAGGGACTCGTAAAATTTAAATAGTGCTAGCATAATATATTTATGCATGGTCTCTAGACACATACTACATTAATAGATTGTAGGTAATTACGCATTTACAAAATACTGTAAAAGCTAGAAAGTGAAATAAATTGATAATTCAAAAAATAGGGGAAATAAATATAAATTGTTACCTTATGCTACTGGTACCTAACACTCAAGATTGTAACTATCAACTATTAAAAACTAATTCCTTGCTAATTCCTATGGAGTATGAAACCAACATGAAGCTACTTAATTCAATTCAAACTTTAGAATGGCATTCATAAATTATAACACATGCATATAACTAGAAACTACTTAGCTAATTTGAACAATGCATCATTTAATCTAATAACAAAAAATGAAGTGGATTAGCAATACCTCAAGTGGCCCTTTGTTGAGTTTTTGCTTCCACACAAGTTTTCAACACCTACTTACTTACTCAACAATTCATGATATTTAACTAATTCCCTTTATTACATATAATCACCACACTCTTACATATAATCCAACAAGAATTTGTTGAAGATACACATATCTATTGTTGCAACTAATAACAGATAAAAACTAGAACAACTACTAGCAACTATATTTACTCCACGACAACAAGTCCCACTATATAGGCGTAACATTCCCATTGTTCTACAAGGTAAATTTCCTATGTTTTAACCATAAGTAAAAGTTTCAAGCATCTAACCATTATGAGATAATTTTTTTCCTTTAATAAAAGATAACATGCACATTTGAAATATGCATCTTTCTTAACTTTCCCCATTGCATTATATCAAAGTGTTACAACTTTCGAATATATTGATAACATAGTAGATAATTCATGATAACATTTCTCTTTTACAATCTTTTCATAGACATGGATACAAAATACACATACAAGGCTCCATTGAGCTTACTGGAAAAAGATGTAAAAATGTCCAGGTAATCCTCTTTCTAATCTTGCTCATCAACTAATGAGGAGAAGCATCACTCAAGTGTTTTTTCGCCAACCTTGGACTAACTGCGGTCCCCTGCACATCTATATAACTGATGTATGGCCATACCCTTCGATGAAGAGATTGGTTTGGTAGCCTCATAATAACAGACCTTTTTTTAGCTTGGTGGTGTGTTCTAAATGTTTCTAGATCTGTCATACAATGGCTACAACCTACACATATAACATTCCCTATCTAGTATGTAAATTTGGAAACACAATGAACTGATAGTGTAAACAGTGGAAACTTACACTACTTTGACCAAAGTATTCACCACCTGAGATTATGGAGTGGACATCACATGCTCACCCACCTTCCTAGCTCAATTTATATATGACTATTCATAAATTATGCATAGGCTATCCCCTTCATTGGATTATCCTAACCCCATGAATAACCTATTACCTCTATGTTTAACTAACACATCTACAAAGTAACCATAGTAACTCTAAGAATAAACTAGTTTAAACATTAGCTATGTAAGCTATATCCCTAATATAGTATTTATCCTCACTATATACACCCAGTCCTTAATATGGAATATGCACAAACACTTCAAAAAAAATAGATCTTTATACTAAATATAACAAGCTTCCTTTCACTTTCACAAAATAATAGAATAATATTTCCCTAATAAGCAATATAACTAACTTCCCAAACAAAATAAACAATGTCACACAATCTTTTTTAAAACATAAAACAAAGTATAAAAGAGTAGGAATCAACATGCCTATTTATGCAATGCTCCAATTGATCGATTTGGTTTCCCAACATAGCCTTCCTAAAATAGTAAGCAACTCCCGATTGACTCACTCCCACTTTACCAATGACTCCCTCTCAAAATCCTCTCTCAATTCTCTCAAAAAATCTCTCACAACTCAATAAATCATAATATAATAACTCAAAAAATCACAGAAAGAATGCATATATGCATCCAAATGTGGTAGATAGATCCTCTATTTATACACACAAATCATCAAATAAAGGCTAGAAATAGGGTATTATGAATGATACTTCTTAGCTCAAATGATTTGACTCGGCAAGGTAAAGAAAAGGTGGGAGCTAAAATTGATACATAGCAAACACATACACATCCATGGTGAATGACTCACACTTCTCAAATGAACAAAAAGTAAGATAATCAGAAATGCAAGGTAATTGTCTTCTACAGGTCGACTTACATAGAAAGTTGCACACTTGACCAATTCCACATATTTCAAATGCTTCACATTTTGGAAATTCATATTGAAAAATAGACTTCTAATTGATTCATATCATTCTTAGTTGCTATCACATTATGCCATTCGTGCCATATAACATGGGTCATTGTTTGTTGTTTGACTTAGTCGACTTACTTCTTGTACATGAGCATTTTTTGTTGTTTTGTTTTGAAATAGTCTTGGAAGAAATGTTTACACATTGAAAGTTATTGTATACTAAGTGCTTTATATGGCACTATCCATATTTCATATTACTTTGCACTTTAAATGTTTTAAGCATTATTCAAATATATATGTGTTGTTCACAACGTTATTTCCATTGTTAATATGTTACACACTATACTTAGCATAAGTCATGTTTACAATGATATGTGCTATATTGATAATTCAATGTTACAAAAAATATTACTATTTATATATACAATATATATAACATATATATATACATCATGAATTAACATTTATACAAGTATATATATGTGTGTGTATATATATACATAATTCACAAGTTAATAGAGTTGTATTATTCGATATACAAATACACATATGTATCATTATATTTCATATATAATAATGTATACCTATATATACACATATATATTTATATATATTAATATACTTGTATGGATGTTTCCATTACGTCGATACATACACATATATCAATATATATGTGTATACTCATATACTATATATATATATATCATACTTTGATATTTAAACATATATTAACACAATCAAATCGATCAACATATATATGTGTGTGTGTGTGTATATATATGTCACCTTGTCTGATCGATATTCCCATGCATATGGTTAATTCGTCCATGAGCATGCATGTAGATACATCTATCTACATATACTCATGCACGTAATTACTCATGTGTATGAGTTTATTGTTGACACATACATATATACATATATACACTTTTATGTATGTATATCCTATCGATTAAATAGAAACATATAAAGAACTCACTCATCACAAAGAGACTCAACATTGTAAACCCCTAAACAAGAACATTCACAGATAAACCACAAGAAATACTAAAGGTAACTTACTTTTTCCCAACTATTATCTCGACTTGACCAAACTAGAAGTGTGTGTGTGAAAGGTCAGTTTAGCTCTTTATCAAATGTTATCAGACCAAGTTCTTCTCCCTGAGTGATACTTCCCCTCTCTTCAGGAAGCTTGATTCAATTCCTGCATCCAACTTAGTATATTGCAATAGTAGTCAGCTGAAAACAATACATTCATTTGCATTAAATATTTCACAATCAAAATCATTTCATAACATCAAAATTAAATCAACATTTATTCTTCATATTTTCAAAACACATAAAACATAAATACACTCATTTTAAGCATTTCACCCAACTAGGTAAAATTAAATAAGTAGTAACACAATGGGGTGTAACCTATCCCCCCTTGTGAATCATCATCCTGATGATTTTAAATAGTATACATAGACATAAACTATAAGAAAAACATACCAGAATTATTTTTTAATGACTCTCAAAAGCATGTAAGACATGAGGAAATTTCCACTTCATCTCAGCATAGTCTTCCCAAGTGGCATAATCTTCTGCATATTGGTCCCATTAGACTTTGCATTGCATGACCTCTCTGTTATGCAAGTGAAGCTTACGTGTTCTGAGCACTTTGAGAGGCTCGATTGTTACCACTCCTGGGTCCTATACCTGTAAAGAATTCTAATCAATAACATGGTTATCCCATGGTATATACTTTTTAAGGTATGAGACATGAAATACATTATGCATCCTAGCAAGAGCTAGTGGCAATTTGATAAGCAATTGGGTTTATTTCCTCTAGAACCTCAAAGGACCTACATAGCACGAAGCTAGTTTGGATGACTTTCTAAAATTGATGGTACTCTTATGAGGTTTCACTCTTAACAACACCTTTACCCCTACTACAAAATTTTTGGGTACCCGCTCAACATCTGAATGACTTTTCTTCCTATCATTGGCTTCAACTAGCCTTTGCTTAATAATTCCTACTTTTTCCTCTATTTTTGATAACATATTTAGCCCAAGACTTATCCTATCCTCTATCTTATTCCAACTTATAGGATTTTGATAATTTTTTCCATACAATGCTTCGAATGCAGTCATCTTGATTGTAGAATGATAAGAGTTGTTGTATGCAAACTCAACTAACGGCAGGTAATCTTCCCACTTGTATTTATGATCCATGCAATACATTCTTAATAGATATTCAAGCACTTGTTTTACTCTTTCCATTTTTCCATCAATTTTTGGATGATAAGCTGAACTTATATTCAACTTAGTTCCAAGTGAGGAGAACAAGGTAAATGTCAAAACCTATATGTCACACGAGCATCCCTATCTGAAATAATCTTCTCAGGAATCCCATGCAATCTAAACACTTCTTGAATAAATTTTCGAGCTATGAAAGGAGCTCCATTAGTAAAATTACCCGAAATAAAATGTGCCACCTTAGTTAACTTATCCAAAACCACTAGAATGACATTGTTCTTATTCCTTGACATAGGTATACCTTGCACAAAGTCCATACTAATGAATTTCCACTTACTTTCGGGTATATCATGTGGATACAAAAGACTGGCAAAGTGATGATGTTATAATTTTACTCTTTAACACTCTAAGAATCTTGCAAAAAATATTGCAACATCTCCCTTCATACCCTTCCAGAAATATAACGACTTCACATCCACCAAAATCTTCATCACACTAGGACGTCCAAAGTATGGTGCACTGTGAACTTATTTCCACACTAGGCTCCTTAGCTCCTCTAAATTAGGTACATATACTCTTCCTTTAGACCTTAATAATCTATTTTGGACAAAGTGAAAACCTTTGTACCTTGCATCTTGTGGATTATCTGTGAGTGCTTGCTTAACTTGCTTGTAGAATTCAGCACCCAAGGATTCTTGCAATACTTGTCCCTTAAAGTCGATTTGAATTGCTACCATAGAGGTGATATGCCTTCTTTGACTTAGGGCATCAGAAACTCAATACTCCTTTCCCTTGATGAAGTTGATGTTGAAGTCATAGTCTGCTATCAACTCCAACCACCTTCTTTGGAATGTATGTGTTCGCTATGTATTAGTTTTAGCTCCCACATTTTCTTTACCTTGTCGAGTCAAATCATTTGAGCTAAGAAGTATCATTCATAATACCCTATTTCTAGCCTTTATTTGGTGATTTGTGTGTATAAATAGAGGATCTATCTACCTCATTTGGATGCATATATGCATTCTTTCTATGATTTTTTGAGTTATTATATTATGATTTCTTGAGTTGTGAGAGAGTTTTTGAGAGAATTGAGAGAGGATTTTGAGAGGGAGTCATTGGTAAAGTGGGAGTGAGTCAATTGGGAGTTGCTTACTATTTTAGGAAGGCTATGTTGGGAAACCAAATCAATCAATTGGAGCATTGCATAAATAGGCATGTTGATTCCTACTCTTTTATACTTTGTTTTATGTTTTAAAAAATATTGTGTGACATTGTTTATTTTGTTTGGGAAGTTAGTTATGTTTTAAAAAAGATTCCTACTCTTTTATACGTATATATATTTATATATATTAATATACTTATATGGATGTTTCCATTACGTCGATACATACACGTATATTAATATATATGTGTATACTCATATACTATATATATATCATAATTTGATATTTAAACATATATTAACACAATCAAATCGATCAACATATATACATGGAATGTATATGTGTGTGTGTGTGTATGTATATATATGTCACCTTGTCTGATCGATATTCCCATGCATATGGTTAATTCATCCATGAGCACGCATGTAGATACATCTATCTACGTATACTCATGTACATAATTGCTCATGTGTATGAGTTTATCGTTGACACATACATATATACATATATACACTTTTATGTATGTATATCCTATCGATTAAATAGAAACATATAAAGAACTCACTCATCACAAAGAGACTCAACATTGTAAACCCCTAAACAAGAACATTCACAGATAAACCATAAGAAATACTAAAGGTAACTTACTATTTCCCAACTATTATCTCGACTTGACCAAACTAGAAGTGTGTGTGTGAAAGGTCAGTTTAGCTCTTTATCAAATGTTATCAGACCAAGTTCTTCTCCCTGAGTGATACTTCCCCTCTCTTCAGGAAGCTTGATTCAATTCCTGCATCCAACTTAGTATATTGCAATAGTAGTCAGCTGAAAACAATACATTCATTTGCATTAAATATTTCACAATCAAAATCATTTCATAACATCAAAATTAAATCAACATTTATTCTTCATATTTTCAAAACACATAAAACATAAATACACTCATTTTAAGCATTTCACCCAACTAGGTAAAATTAAATAAGTAGTAACACAATGGGGTGTAACCTATTCCCCCCTTGTGAATCATCATCCTGATCATTTTAAATAGTATACATAGACATAAACTATAAGAAAAACATATCAGAATTATTTTTTAATGACTCTCAAAAGCATGTAAGACATGAGGAAATTTCCACTTCATCTCAGCATAGTCTTCCCAAGTGGCATAATCTTCTGCATATTGGTCCCATTAGACTTTGCATTGCATGACCTCTCTGTTATGCAAGTGAAGCTTACGTGTTTTGAGCACTTTGAGAGGCTCGATTGTTACCACTCCTGGGTCCTATACCTGTAAAGAATTCTAATCAATAACATGGTTATCCCATGGTATATACTTTTTAAGGTATGAGACATGAAATACATTATGCATCCTGGCAAGATCTAGTGGCAATTTGATAAGAAATTGGGTTTATTTCCTCTAGAACCTCAAAGGACCTACATAGCACGAAGCTAGTTTGGATGAATTTCTAAAATTGATGGTACTCTTATGAGGTTTCACTCTTAACAACACCTTTTCCCCTACTACAAAATTTTTGGGTACTTGCTCAACATCTAAATAAATTTTCTGCCTATCATAGGCTTCAACTAGGCTTTGCTAAATAATTTCTACTTGTTCCTCTATTTTTTATAACATATTTAGCCCAAGACTTATCCTATCCTCTATCTTATCCCAACTTATAGGATTTTGATAAATTTTTCCATACAATGCTTCGAATGCAGTCATCTTGATTGTAGAATGATAAGAATTGTTGTATGCAAACTCAACTAATCGCAGGTAATCTTCCCACTTGTATTTATGATCCATGCAATACATTATTAATAGATATTCAAGCACTTGTTTTACTCTTTCCATTTTTCCATCAATTTTTGGATGATAAGCTGAACTTATATTCAACTTAGTTCCAAGTGAGGAGAACAAGGTAAATGTCAAAACCTATATGTCACACGAGCATCCCTATCTGAAATAATCTTCTCAGGAATCCCATGCAATCTAAACACTTCTTGAATAAATTTGTAAGCTATGATAGGAGCTCCATTAGTAAAATTACCCAAAATAAAATGTGCCACCTTAGTTAACTTATCCAACACCACTAGAATGACATTGTTCTTATTCCTTGACATAGGTATACCTTGCACAAAGTCCATACTAATGAATTTCCAATTACTTTTGGGTATATCATGTGGATACAAAAGACCGGCAAGGTGATGATGTTCTACTTTTACTCTTTAACACTCTAAGAATCTTGCAAAAAATATTGCAACATCTCCCTCCATACCCTTCCAGAAATATAACGACTTCACATCCACCAACATCTTCGTCACACTAGGATGGCCAAAGTATGGTGCATTATGAACTTCTTTCCACACTAGGCTCCTTAACTCCTCTAAATTAGGTACATATACTCTTCCTTTAAACCTTAATAATCCATTTTGGTCAAAGTGAAAACCTTTGTACCTTGCATCTTGTGGATTATCTGTGAGTGCTCGCTTAACTTGCTTGTAGAATTCAGCACCCAAGGATTCTTGCAATACTTGTCCCTTAAAGTCGATTTGAATTGCTACCATAGAGGCGATATGCCTTCTTTGACTTAGGGCATCAGAAACTCAATACTCCTTTCCCTTGATGAAGTTGATGTTGAAGTCATAGTCTGCTATCAACTACAACCACCTTCTATGGAACGTATGTGTTTGCTATGTATCAATTTTAGCTCCCACCTTTTCTTTACCTTGCCGAGTCAAATCATTTGAGCTAAGAAGTATCATTCATAATACCCTATTTCTATCCTTTAGTTGGTGATTTGTGTGTATAAATAGAGGATCTATCTACCTCATTTGGATGCATATATGCATTCTTTTTGTGATTTTTTGAGTTATTATATTATGATTTCTTGAGTTGTGAGAGAGTTTTTGAGAGAATTGAGAGAGGATTTTGAGAGGGAGTCATTGGTAAAGTGGGAGTGAGTCAATTGGGAGTTGCTTAATATTTTAGGAAGGCTGTGTTGGGAAACCAAATCGATCAATTGGAGCATTGCATAAATAGGCATGTTGATTCCTGCTCTTTTATACTTTGTTTTATGTTTTAAAAAAGATTCCTACTCTTTTATACGTATATATATTTATATATATTAATATACTTGTATGGATGTTTCCATTGCGTCGATACATACACATATATTAATATATATGTGTATACTCATATACTATATGTATATCATACTTTGATATTTAAACATATATTAACACAATCAAATCGATCAACATATATACATGGAATGTATATATATATGTGTGTGTGTGTATGTATATATGTCACCTTGTCTGATCGATATTCCCATGCATATGGTTAATTCGTCCATGAGCATGCATGTAGATACATCTATCTAAGTATACTCATGCACATAATTACTCATGTGTATGAGTTTATCATTGACACATACATATATACATATATACATATATACACTTTTATGTATGTATATCCTATCGATTAAATATAAACATATAAAGAACTCACTCATCACAAAGAGACTCAACATTGTAAACCCCTAAACAAGAACATTCACAGATAAACCACAAGAAATACTAAAGGTAACTTACTTTTTCCCAACTATTATCTCGACTTGACCAAACTAGAAGTGTGTGTGTGAAAGGTCAGTTTAGCTCTTTATCAAATGTTATCAGACCAAGTTCTTCTCCCTGAGTGATACTTCCCCTCTCTTCAGGAAGCTTGATTCAATTCCTGCATCCAACTTAGTATATTGCAATAGTAGTCAGCTGAAAACAATACATTCATTTGCATTAAATATTTCACAATCAAAATCATTTCATAACATCAAAATTAAATCAACATTTATTCTTCATATTTTCAAAACACATAAAACATAAATACACTCATTTTAAGCATTTCACCCAACTAGGTAAAATTAAATAAGTAGTAACACAATGGGGTGTAACCTATCCCCCCTTGTGAATCATCATCCTGATGATTTTAAATAGTAAACATAGACATAAAATATAAGAAAAATATATCAGAATTATTTTTTAATGACTCTCAAAAGCATGTAAGACATGAGGAAATTTCCACTTCATCTCGGCATAGTCTTCCCAAGTGGCATAATCTTCTGCATATTGGTCCCATTAGAATTTGCATTGCATGATCTCTCTGTTATGCAAGTGAAGCTTACGTGTTTTGAGCACTTTGAGAGGCTCGATTGTTACCACTCCTGGGTCCTATACCTGTAAAGAATTCTAATCAATAACATGGTTATCCCATAGTATATACTTTTTAAGGTATGAGACATGAAATACATTATGCATCCTAGCAAGAGCTAGTGGCAATTTGATAAGAAATTGGGTTTATTTTCTCTAGAGCCTCAAAGGACCTACATAGCACGAAGCTAGTTTGGATGACTTTCTAAAATTGATGGCACTCTTATGAGGTTTCACTCTTAACAACACCTTTTCTGATGCAGGAGCATCCAGTGGTGTAAGGGCAATCCTACATCACCCAAAAATATATTTACTTTCATTTAGATTTTTGTAGTTTTTGCATTTCTGGATACCCTTTTCGTCAAAGAAGAATTCACAACTTTCAGAACTGTTTTTCTGTTTTTTCTGCTCAACTGCTATTTTTAGCAGGTATGAATTTGAAGGCGTGAGGAGACAGAAATTTAAGCGAAGCTTCGGGATATAATAATAAACACTCTGGTGAAAGAATCAGGCGAAGATCCTTCTCGGTTCAAAAGTTATTCAAGTTTCAGTTTCTGCTTTTTGCCCTACAAAATTTTCGGAGCTAATTTTGAGGGACTTAAAGGCTCCGGATGGGCCCGAAAATTGGCGGAAAACATAAATGGTTAGCCTTTAGGCTCCACTTTTTGGCACTTCATTTTCGCAAGACCTTTCCGAAAAGGTATTATCATTGAAGATTTGACGGTTAGATCTTGAGTTAGGGCTTCCGGAAGTTTGTGCATAATTAGAATGTTGTTTTTGGCTCCAAACGGAGAATTGGGCTATTTATGGGGTAGTTTCTGACTTTTGTGGGCAGTTTTTGGGAAAGAAGATCGCATGTTGCGAATAGGGGAATTTCTATAATTTCTTTCTGCAATTTGCATGTATTGCAGAACTCGAGGATTGGAGATCCTCTGCATGTAAGAATTTCATACTTTGAAAATAATAAGATTTGTTAGTTTTTCTGTGTGATTTTTTGTGTCTCAGGTTGCACCCTCATCAAGTGGTATCAGAGCAGGTTTTCTTGAGTGTGTGGACAGATCGCCGATCGTGAGGCAGTTCGCACCAGGACTGTGGTTGTGGTTTCAAGATATTCAAGATGCCTCCAAGACTGGCACGTGGTAGGGGAGGTGGTGCCGGAGGTGCCAGAAATGCTGGTGGACGAGATCCATTAGCGGTCGAAGGTTTCAGAGCCCTCTAGAGACAAATTAATGCATTACAAAGAGAGTTAAGAAGAGGGGTAAACCCGAGAAGGGGAGAAGAAAGTGAGGATGAAGAAGAGGTAGAAGATTCAGATGTAGAAGAGGAAGAAGAAGCTATTGATCAAGATCAAATGCGGCTAATAAGGTCCATTTTGAAGATTGGAAAAAGACCTAGAGTAGAAGTTCCTAGTTTTTTCGGAAGTCTAAACTCGGAAGAGTTGATTGACTGGATCAACGAGTTGGAAGAGTATTTCGAGTATGAAGAAGTAGAGGACCCAGATCGGGTTAAGTTTGCAAAAATGAAGCTGAAGGGCCACACCAATATCTAGTGGAAAGAGGTCCAACTAAAAAGAAATAAGAGAGAAAAGGGAAAGATCACTAGATGGGATTGCATGGTGGAGAAACTGAAGAAGCAGTTCATGCCAATGGACTATGAGTTAGATCTATTGAAGAAATTGCAAGGGTTGAAGCAAGGAAGTAGATCTGTGAAGGAATACACAGAAGATTTTCACAAGATGATCATTAGAACAGGACATGCAGAGGCCAACAAGGAGAAGGTAGTCCATTATCTTAATGGGTTACGGTCGAGCATTCAAGAGGAGTTAAGCCTAGTCAGAATGGCCACCATTGAGGATGCTTCCCAATTTTCGCTGAGAGTTGAAGAGAAGTTGAACAAAAGATTTGATAGTAAGCAAAAAGGACGAGGAGATCAAAGCGGAAGGGGTAGCGGAAGATCTTTTGGAAGCCGAAATGAGGATGAGAAGAAAAATGAAGATGTGGGTACCAGTCAAAGCCAGAGGAATGATAATTTCTACCGCCCACATGATCAAAATGGTGGTGATCAAAGAGGTAGAGGACGAGGAAGATTTGGGCAAGGACCCAGAAGGGGTGGTTTCAAAGGAACTTGTTTCCGATGTGGTGAAGAGCCTATGAATGTCCACAATACCAAGGAAGGGTAGACAAAAGGCCAGAAGGTCATGCAAAGGTTGCGCATGTAGATGAGGAGGCTCAATCTGAGCATTCAGATGATGCTGAAAGGGGAGAAGCCCTAGTGGTTAGAAGAGCCCTGGTGACTGAAGAGAAGGAGCTAGAACAGAGGAAGAATCTGTTTCGCACAAGGTGCAAGTGTGAAGACAAATGTTGTGATGTCATTATTGATGGTGGGAGCATTGATAATCCAGTGTCGAAAGAAATGGTTACAAAGTTGAAGCTGAAGAGGGAAAGGCATCCACATCCATATCGGATTGCCTGGTTGCAAAAACACCACAAAGTTCTAGTCAATGAGTAGTGCCTGGTGAAGTTCAAGATAGGAAGCTATCGTGATGAGGTACTCTGTGGTATCATCCCCATGGATGCATGTCACATGTTGATGGGGAGGCCGTGGCAGTTTGATAGGCGAGCTGTACATGATGGCCATGCAAACACTTATTCCCTGATGAAGGCCGAAGAAAAGGTATGCAGTAGTGCTATAATTTGTTATGTTGATGGAAGGAAATTTTTAGAAGGCATGAAACATGAGCGTGTGTGTTATGCATTGATTCCTAAAATGGATAAGGAGGGTAGTGAGAAGGTTCCAGTAGAAGTTTCTGGGTTATTGAATGAGTTTCAGGATATTGTTTCTGATAATGTACCTGAGGGTTTACCACCAATGAGGAAGATCAGTCATTAGATTGACTTGATCCCAGGAGCCAGTTTGCCAAATAAGGCAGCTCATAGAATGACTCCTACAGAAAATGAGGAGTTGAACAGACAAGTTGAGGAGTTGTTGAGAAAGGGTTTGATTCGAGAGAGTTTGAGTCCATGTGCAGTACCTGCAATACTAGCACCAAAGAAGGATGGGGAGTGGAAGATGTGTACAGACTCTCGGGCCATAAACAAGATAAGGTGAAGGCTATTCTGGAATGGCCTACCCCAAGAACTGCTACTGAGGTGAGATCTTTCCATGGTTTGGCCAATTTTTACAGAAATTTTATTAGAAACTTCAATAGTATTTGTGCACCTCTAACTGAAACAATGAGAGGGGATAGAAAAGAGTTCAAGTGGAGCACTAGAGCAGCAAGGAGTTTTGATCTATTGAAGCAAAAGGTGAAAGAACAACCTATTTTGGCTCTCCCGGATTTCAATAAGGTGTTTCAGGTGGATTGTGATGCCAGTGGTTGTGTCATTGGAGCAGTGTTAAGCCAGGAAGGTAAGCCCATTGCCTATTTCAGTGAAAAGTTAAATGATGCAAAGAGAAAGTACTTTGTATATGATCAGGAATTTTATGCAATAGTTCAAGCATTAAAGAAATGGAGGCATTATTTGTTGCCGAAGGAATTTGTTATGTATACTGATCATCAAGCATTGCAGTACCTGAGTAGTCAGGGAAAATTAAATCAAAGGCATATGAAATGGGTAGAATTTTTGCAGAGTTATACATTTGTTTTAAAACATAGGAGTGGGAAGTCAAATAGGGTTGTAGATGCCTTAAGTAGGAGGCATACATTGTTGATAGAAATGCAAATTGAGGTGGTTGGGTTCAGTGAACTCAAGACATTGTATCCGAATGATCTTGATTTTGTAGAGGCTTGGAAAGCTTGCAAGGAACCTGTTATAGTTGATAGGACAAAGTGGTTGGATTTCATAATTCAAGAAGGCATGTTGTTTAAGGGAAGTCAATTGTGTATTCCAAGGAGTTCCATGAGAGAGAACCTGATAAAGGAGAAGCACAGTGGAGGAATGGCAGGACATTTTGGTTGGGATAAGACCATTTCCATTATTAGTGAGCATTATTATTGGCCTCAGTTGTCACAAGATGTGAAGAAGTTTGTGCAGAGTTGCAGGGTATGTCAAATGGCTAAAGGAGTGAGTTAGAATACAGGGTTGTATCAGCCCTTACCTATACTAGAGAGGTCGTGGGAGGATATAAGTATGGAATTTGTTCTTGGTTTGCCAAGGACACAGAAAGGGAATGATTCAGTATTTGTGGTAGTTGACAGGTTTTCGAAGATGGCACATTTCATCCCATGCCAGAAGACCCATGATGCAGTCCACATTGCTGACTTGTTCTTCAGAGAGGTGGTGAGGCTACATGGTTTGCCAAAGAGTATAGTCTCAGATCGTGACACAAAATTTGTTGGATACTTTTGGAGGACCTTGTGGAAGAAGTTGAAAACAGAGTTGAAGTTTAGTTCTGCACACCATCCCCAGACTGATGGGCAGACTGAAGTTGTGAACAAGAGTTTGGGTAACCTACTGAGATGCTTGGTAGGAGATAAACCAAAGGGATGGGATTTGATCTTACCCCAGGCAGAATTCGCTTACAACAATTTTGTCAATAGAAGCACTAGTAGATCACCATTCCAGATTGTGTATGGAAGTAGTCCTAGGACTGCTCCAGAATTGAGAAAGATGGACCAAGAGAAGAAGACAAGTGCTGAAGCTGAAGACTTTGCAGAACACATCAAAAATATGCATGAGAAGGTAAAAGAACACATTAACAAGATGAATATGCAGTATAAGGCTAAGGCAGATCAAAAGAGGAGGTATAAGGAGTTTTAGATTGGTGATGAAGTGATGGTCCACTTGAGGAAAGAAAGGTTTCCAGTAGGAACCTATAACAAACTGAAGATGAAGAAGTTCGGTCCTTGTAAAATTTTGAAGAGGCATGATTCAGGGAACGCATATGAGGTAGAGTTGTCGGATGGATTCAACATTTCCCCTATGTTCAACATTGCAGATTTGACAGAATATCATGAGAGTGGCGCAGAGGAAGTACCAGCAATGGAACAGTGTGGTATTCCAGCACCTACTTCAGAAAAGGGGGAGATCGAAGAAATCTTGGATAGCCGTGTGGGAAGGAGTACCAGAAACAGGCGGTATGAAGAATATTTGGTGAAGTGGAGAGGAAGGCCTGTGGAAGATTCATCCTAGTTGTTTAAGGCAAAGGTTGACCGTTTAGGTTTTCCTCAACCACCTGAGAAGTGACGGGGTCACTTTTCAAATTACCCTGGGTGTCTGATGCATGAGCATCTAGTGGTGTAAGGGCAATCCTACATCACCCAAAAATATATTTACTTTCATTTATATTTTTGTAGATTTTTTTGCATTTCTGGATACCCTTTTCGTCAAAGAAGAATTCACAACTTTCAGAACTGTTTTTCTGCTTTTTTTGCTCAACTGCTATTTTTAGCAGGTACGAATTTGAAGGCGTGAGGAGACAGAAATTTAAGGGAAGCTTTTGGATATAATAATAAACACTCTGGTGAAAGAATTAGGCAAAGATCATTCCCGGTTCAAAAGTTATTCAAGTTTTAGTTTCTGCTTTTTGCCCTACAAAATCTTTGGAGCTAATTTTGAGGGACTTAAAGGCTCCGGATGGGCCCGAAAATTGGCAAAAAACAAAAGTGGCTAGCCTTTAGGTCCCACTTTTCGGCACTTCATTTTCGCAAGACCTTTCCAAAAAGGTATTATCATTGAAGATCTGACAGTTAGATCTTGAGTTAGGGCTTCCAAAAGTTTGTGCATAATTAGAATGTTGTTTTTGGCTCCAAACGGAGAATTGGGCTATTTATGGGGTAGTTTCTGACTTTTGTGGGCATTTTTTGGGAAAGAAGATCGCATGTTGCGAATAGGGGAATTTCTATAATTTCTTTCTGTAATTTGCATGTATTGCAGAACTCGAGGATTGGAGATCCTCTGCATGTAAGAATTTCATACTTTGAAAATAATAAGATTTGTTAGTTTTTTTGTGTGATTTTCTGTGTCTCAGGTTGCACCCACATCATTTTTCCCTACTGCAAAATTTTTGGGTACCCGCTTAGCATCTGAATAACTTTTCTTCCTATCATTGGCTTCAACTAGCCTTTGCTTAGTAATTCCTACTTGTCCCTCTATTTTTTATAACATATTTAGCCCAAGACTTATCCTATCCTCTATCTTATCCCAACTTATAGGATTTCGACAATTTTTTCCATACAATGCTTCGAATGGAGTCATCTTGATTGTAGAATGATAAGAATTGTTTTATGAAAACTCAACTAATGGCAGGTAATCTTCCCACTTGTATTTATGATCCATGCAATACATTCTTAATAGATATTCAAGCACTTGGTTTACTCTTTCCATTTTTCCATCAATTTTTGGATGATAAGCTGAACTTATATTCAACTTAGTTCCAAGTGAGGAGAACAAGGTAAATGTCAAAACCTATATGTCACACGAGCATCCCTATTTGAAATAATCTTCTCAGGAATCCCATGCAATCTAAACACTTCTTGAATAAATTTATGAGCTATGACAAGAGCTCCATTAGTAAAATTACCCACAATAAAATGTGCCACCTTAGTTAACTTATCCAACACCACTAGAATGACATTGTTCTTATTCCTTGACATAGGTATACCTTGCACAAAGTCCATATTAATGAATTTCCACTTACTTTCGGGTATATCATGTGGATACAAAAGACCGGCAAGGTGATGATGTTCTACTTTTACTCTTTAACACTCTAAGAATCTTGCAAAAAATATTGCAACATCTCCCTTCATACCCTTCCAGAAATATAACGACTTCACATCCACTAACATCTTCGTCACACTAGGATTTCCAAAATATGGTGCATTATGAACTTCTTTCCACACTAGGATCCTTAACTCCTCTAAATTAGGTACATATACTCTTCAATAATCCATTTTGGTCAAAGTGAAAACCTTTGTACCTTGCATCTTGTGGATTATCTGTGAGTGCTTGCTTAACTTGCTTGTAGAATTCAGCACCCAAGGATTCTTGCAATACTTTTCCCTTAAAGTCGATTTGAATTGCTACCATAGAGGCGATATGCCTTCTTTGACTTAGGGCATCAGAAACTGAATACTCCTTTCCCTTGATGAAGTTGATGTTGAAGTCATAGTCTGTTATCAACTCCAACCACCTTCTTTGGAATACATTTAGATTGGGTTGGGTAAATAAATACTTTAAACCGTGGTGATCAATCTTTAGTTCAAAAGGCTTTCCCATTAGATAATATCTGCACATCTGCAATGCATGAACACCTATCGCTAACTCTAAATCATGCGATGCATAATTTTTTCGGTAGGGCTTTAGTTTTCTTGATTCATAAGCAATGACTTTCCCTTCTTGCATCAAAACTCCTCCTAAACCTTCACTTGATGCATTTGTTATGATAATAAATTTTTCTTTTATATTAGATACCTTCAATATTGGTCAGTGGTCAACTTCTCCTTAAGTAGGTCAAAAGTTGTTTGACACTTTTCTGACTACTCAAAATTCTTACCATTCCTTTGTAATGAGGTCATTGGAAAAGCTATTCTAGAAAATTTTGCAACAAACTTCCTATAGTAACCAACCAAACCCATAAAAATTCTAACCTCTGGTACACTTTTAGGAACTGGCCACTCAAGTACCGCCTTTGTCTTAGTTGGATCAACTGCAATCCCTTTCTCCAAAATTACATGACCTAGGTACTTCACTTCCTTCTGAAATAATGTACACTTAGATATTTTTCCATATAGCTTGTGCTCTCTTAACCATTGGAGAACTATCTGTAAATTTTTACAATGCTCCTCCTCATTCTTGGAATAGATTAGGATATCATCTAGGAATACTAATACAAACCTATCCAAGCAACCTCTAAATACATTGTTCATTAGGTTCATGAATGCTACAGGTGCATTCATAAGTCCAAAGGGTAGGATTGTGAACTCGTAATGTTTGTATCTAGTCTTGAAAGCAATTTTGAAACTATCTTTGTCTTTGATCCTTAGTTAACGATAATAGGATCACAAATCAATTCTTGAAAACACTATCGCTCCTTGCATCTGATAAAAAATATCATCAATACATGGCAACGTGTACTTATTATTTATCGTATCTTTGTGAAGCATTCGATAATCTATACATAAGCATAGGGTACGATCCTTCTTCTTTACGAAGATCACTAGCACTCCCTAGGGTGAAACATTGGGCCTTATCAATCCCTTGGACAATAATTCTTTCAAATGTTCCTTAATCTCCATTAATTTCATTGTATTCATCCTATAGGGTACTTTGGATATAGGTTCTGACCTTGGTACTTAGTCAATGGAGAAATCAAATACTCTCTTAGGATGCAATCCAGGTAGTTCTTCTGGAAAAACATCCACAAATTTCTATAAGATGGGATATTTCTCCATATTCATTTCTCTAGATTCTACCACTTCTCCTTCTTCAACCTCTCGAGAAACTTATGATTCATGATACATGACATTATCTTGAGGAGTGGCTTCCTTAAATTCCTCTAGTTTATCCATTTTGCTTGCAAAGAGTTGGCATCCTTTCCTTTTCACCCTATGCATTTGCACAGTTGAAATCTATCACGATTTCACTTATTTAAGTGTTCCTTGAAAAGACACTGGATTTCCTAGATCACAAGGCATTCTATAGTTTTAGCATGGAAATCCTTTTTAGCTATATGCTTCCATAGCCATTTCATACCTAAGATGACATCGTAAGAACCTAAGGGTGCTACGTACAAGTTTACTTCCATAGAGAAACTTGGAAGTTCAACCCTTGCCTCAAATAAATATTGGTTCATTGTTTATCTTGTCCTGTTTGCATATTCTACAACCTAAGATTTTTCAATAAAACCAACCTTCCTACAAATATGATTAGCTACTCTAGGTGAAGCAAAATTTTATGTGGCTCTAGTATCAACAAGTATGGAAATAGGTAAACCAAACAAAGCACTTGGAGTTTCCACCGGGGTGATTTGGTATTCATCTTATTGATTGTCCACTACTTCATGGATCCTTTATCGAAACACAACTCGTTGAGGAGGAAGTGAATTACCATGTGGTTGTGAACTAGATGGTTTGTTGGGACATTGACTAGCATAATGCTCCCCACCACATGTAAAGCATCCTTTTACTGGTCCTCTCCTTTTTACTGGGCTTTCAAAATTACCACCATTCCCTCCAACTTTTCTATAGTTACCACTGTTATAGTTGTTGAATTTGTTTCCCTGAAAAATCCTTCCTCAACTCATAACAATTATTGTGGGATCCTTTATCCCCTTGCCTCTGAAATTATTGCCCTTCATCAAACTTCTTCGAAGCTTGATTGAATTGAGACCCTCCAATATTCTTTCGATTCCTCTCTTGGTAACTCGAGATGGCTTTGAGCTTCTGCTCTTGCTTGATTGCCTTCTCATTTACTAGGTCCATAGTGGTCAGACCATGTACATCCACTTCTCTACCTATTTGGCTATGTAGACCCATAATGAACTTCCTAATACTAAATCACTCATCTTTTTGGTACATTGGTACATACCTCAAGAGACAAGTGAACTTCTCCCAATATTCATTCACTGAAATATCTCCTTACTTAAGATTATGGAAATCTATGAGCTTTTGATCAAAAAAGAGTTGGGGTAACCACCTCTTTCAAAAAATCTCAAAAAACTCATTACAAGTCTATGAGCTCCATTCATACTTTTGTTAGTCCCATAGAGTCCTGAATGGTTTTCAAAATTTTAACATTTTGTTGAGGGAATAATGATAGGAAACAAGATTCATAAGGATGTTGATACCAAATGGATCTCCTTGCATGGGCTAATGCATTTTTTAACAAAATATCACTCTTTGGTTGGGGTAATATAAAAACATTACTAATAGTAGACAAAGCTCTAGACCTCTTATTTAGGTTAAGTAATCTAGAGACACTTCTAACTTTATTTTGTATTCTTATCATGCTAGAGGAAATTAGCATTCTTGTACAAAAATCCCAAGAAAGAAGTATGCATATTTTAAAATATAGAAAACTATATAAAATGATATACCTACCCCTTGATAATATATTTATCAAATAAATAATTGATGTCCAAAATATAATAGTTAAATTATGGACAATATTGTTATTTTTTACAATTTGACATAAGAAAAGAGTTATATGTATTTATATGGAGATATGTGATACCAATGCACTATTTTTTATGGATGGATGCACCACCAAATGAGAATCTATTACAAGGGAATATTTTAAAAATATTGTTAAATTTGTAGGAAATTTAAAGTATTTTTGAGATCTCTTCCTCAAAGATTAGAGAGTGAATCCCTCGAGATGTACTACTTGAAGTTGTGTTTATTTTGTATCCTCAATAATGAAAATATTGACAACCATCTAAATTTCACAACAAGATAAATATCTTGACCAAAAGAATCTCCAAAAGTTTAGAATTTAATGGATAAAATATAGAAGAAATTATAGATAAAATATTCCCTTATTCAATATTGAAATGTTTCAAACTTGTTGATCTATGTCAAACCATGATATTGAGGCAAACAGAGGATTAGCGAGTTTTCTATGCATTGGGATTCTTATAGTCAAAGATAAGAAATACCGTTGGCAAAAATTTATTAAATTTCTTAAGGATGTATACAACTAAATATGATATCTAAATTTATCCTTTTCAAATGGCATTGGGATTTGGAGTTACACATATGAAATAAGAGGTTTATGTAACACTTTAAACAATACTAGCACATTCAACACAATGCACATCAACCCATCTAGTGATACTGATGAGATGCAATTAAGTGGAAGTGAGAAGATTGATGAAAATAAATATTGAGATTAGGATGGATATAGTAGTCAAAGTGACTGCATGATTTGGAAAATAGAAGAGATATAATAGATTGGAACTTGTCATCCAGTGCTCAAATATTTAAAATTATTCAAATTTACTTCTTTTTTTCTTATCTATTGGTGAGGGACATAGTTAATCCCATTGGTGCCAAAGAGAAGAGGATCAAAACCTATTAAAGTAACTCCACATGATAAGGTGAGTGTCTATAAATGTAGGTTTAACAAAGTAAGATGAAACCTATAGTAATGGAGTCATTTTCACACTAGAAGGGGGACCCTCTTGACCATAACCACACACCTCTGGACAAAAATTGGGGTGATCTAGATCAAGCCAAGCCTTTAACCCAATAAATTTGATTGTCTAGGTAACACTTATAATTGCAAAATTGAAATATTTGGAGAATAAAATCTGAATATATACACGCTAACTTCCATATAAAAGGTTCAAACTACCAAGCCTAGAAAGAACATAATACTCTTGATTCACTCTCATCTCCCTATTATTAACAACACTAATGGGCTCAACTAATGGCTAGTTTTCCTTTACTATTTTACGCTTTTATCATTTCATCTACTAAGTTCCAAAGACATTACCAAGACCTTATATATATTTTATATGCCTTTCATAAAATTTTAAGCAGTTTAAAGTATATGAAAATGGAAATGTGTTGTGTTGATATATGTCTATATGAATGCATGAATGTCTATGGAATTTAGTATGATTTTATGTTTACATTATGATTGTTAATAATGTGGATGCCTTAGGTATGAGACTAACTTATTGCAACAAGAATTGAGACTAACTTATTGCAACAAGAAATTCTATTAACCCACAATAATAGGTTTTACAACCTATAACATAAGGACTGTGGATGGTTGCAAGGAGATATAGGCATGACACTTTCAGAGGGGAGCGAATTTGATCATTTATTGATCATTCGTGAGTCACTACATCATACTCTGGCTCACCGAATAAGAGAAATTGGAGGAGAAGGAGTCTATTGGATTGACTTATGGTGTGACTATTCTCAAGAACATGTCTCTATCATAGAAGTTAACCGTTAGGCACACAGTTATAAATTATTTTCTCTACTCCCTTTTCATCATTATTATTTTGTGTTTCAAACTAATTCCTCTTATTATATTTGAAGAAGAGTGGATGGTTACTTTATGAGTTTTTTTTCAATCCTAGAAGAATAAAACTCCTCACAGAACCTATATAGTGGGATTTATTTTTGAGGAGTAAATCTAGTTGCTAGTAGTTGTTCTAGTTGTTAGTTAATCAAGTTGAAAAGTTAGTTTTTATATGTTATTATTTGAAACAATAGATATGTGTTATTGAATAAGAAATATTCAACAAATTCTTGTTGAATTATATGTAAGAGTCTGGTGATTATATGCAATAAAGGGAATTAGTTAGATATCATGAATTATTGAGTAAGTAAGCAAGTTTTGACAACTTGTGTGGAAGCAACAATTCAAGCAAGGACCAGTTGAGGTACTTCTAATCCACTTCATTTTATGTTATTAGATTAATGGATGCATTGTTGAAATTAGCTAAGTAGTTTCTAGTTATATGCATATGTTGTAATTTATGAATGTCATTCTGAAGTTTGAATTGAATTATGTAGCTTCATGTTGGTTTCATACTCCAAAGGAATTAACTAGGAATTAGTTTTTAATATTTGATAGTTACAGTCTTGAGTGTTAGGTACCCGTAGCATAAGGTAACAGTTTATATTTATTTCCCCTGTTTTATGAATTAGCAATTGATTTCACTTTCTAGCTTTTATAGTCTTTTGTACATGTGTAATTACCTCTACCCCATTGATGTAATATGTTTCTAGAGTCCATGAATAAATATATTGCGATGGCACTATCTAAATTTTAAGAGTCCCTGGTTGATAATTAAATGTAGCTTCTTGAGAAAGATGAAATTTGTTCAATTAGGAATTCATCCTATGAGGTGTGTGTAGACATAGTAAGAACTATGTTGATTAGACATTGTGAGAGGCTCTAAATTTTTTGCATTGTTGTCAGGGATGGTGCTAAGTTTAGGATTCTCCTATGTATTTTCAATTCCTTTCAAGCTTTCATAGTTTAGCAAAAAAAATTAGCATTAGGGTAAATAGGTTGTAGCCATCAACAACAACATGAGTTACTAACAATGTGCAGGAACCGTTGATCTAAGGAGTCACAATAATTGCATGTGGAGGCAGTGAGACACTTTGGGAAGATTTCTCCCCTCAATACATAAATCATTAGAAGATATTACTGAACAAAGAAAGCAAAATAAGGGAAATCCTAAAGAAGAATAATCCCTAACACCAGTACCTACACCAACCATAGTGGAGACTTATCATATACATATAGTCACCATGGGTGATGCAGCAATAGAAGATCCACCGGATCATGTAACATTTGAATTCCCTATAACCAACCAGGAAAGAGTTGTTTCTTTAAAGAACATGCCTCCTTTAGCATTACTGTAGAAGTTGTCAAAACCAACTTCAGACTCTAAGATCACCTGCATGCAAATGGATACCTGTCACAAAGAAGAGAATGGATGGAGAAAATAAACAAGTGTTTGAAGAAATATTCAACCACAAAGAAAGTATTGATTGATTGATAGATGGATTGATGGGCAATTACAAAGACTACATATGCTTGATTATATAGGCAAGTGCTAAACTTAAAATGCAAAGGATGTTGCCAAGTGTTCAAATCACACTTCATGTGACAACAAGAAACTCTAACCAACTACCTAGGGAATGATAACAAGATGGAGATAAGTTCTAGAAAAGACAACTCATCTTCTAGAAGGGAATCTTATCTCAACAACTTTATTAAATGATTAAATGCAACTTAGGACTAATATAATTAATTAAAACCTAAGTTAACTTATGCTAGTGTAATAATTAATTAATTGATTACACTAACAATTACTTGTCTTCTATGGGTTGGTCAAAGAAGATCCAAACACCTTTCTTTTCGAGTTTGATGTGTTATATCAAAGCTATGACTACACCACAAATGCTTAGTAACTCAAATTGTTTCCAACAACATTGAAAGATGTTGCTCTACAATGATTCATGGGGTTGGGAAGAGATGTTCCCAATTGGAATACAATGAAGAAAAAATTCTTGGAGAAATACTAGGATTATTGTAGAGGCATAGATAGAAAGAGGAATGATATCTTCAAGATGTCATAGAAAGAAGATGAATCATTGGAAGATTATGTTGAGAGGTTTCAATTTTACCTCAATAAATCTCATCAAAATAAATTTTTTCATGAATCCCTGAAACTTGTATTCTTAAGGGGAGTTCATGACTATATGGATACTCTCAATCTCATTAGAGCAAGGGAAATCTCATACTTACCCTTTGAAGAGATTTATAAAGTGTGTAGAAACTATTCTAGGTCTTTCATTAAGAATACCAGAGGATAAAAGACCTCCTCTCTCAACAAATCATCCAATGGAGTCTCAAGGGTAGAGTTAATCAATCTTCTATCAAACATTAAGGGGGACATCATTATCACTTGGCTACCCAACTAAATACCCTCCATGTCAAGAAGAAGAAAGAATAAGAAGAGGCATCCCTCAAAAAATACTACACACACTATTGGTAGAAGAAGATTAATTGCAAGTGCAAGAAGCTGGCTACTATTTTTTAAGATAAGCAAGGGAAGCTAGAATTCCATGCCTTGGAAGATGAGGAAGGTCAAGTTTTTTACATAGCTCAATGCAAACCATGGCATCCAAGACAAGGTATGCCCCAAAATCCCTTGACCTATAATTTGACATTTCTAGGTAATAATCCCAACTTTCCAAATTAGAACCCTCAATCTTGGACCAATATGCAAAACTCATAATGGATAATGCCCCAAGACTCCAATTGGAATCAACAAAAAAAAGGTATGTGGCCACCACATAATTACCAAGGACCATATTATAATCCCCAATGGCCAACCCAACAAAACCAATGGGAACCATAGTGGAAAAGAGGTTAGCAGTTGCAAAACCAAAATCTTAATTATCAGCATCCACAACAACAAGCCATAATGCCAAATCCATCAATATTTGCACCAACACCCCCAATAGCACCTTAATTTCCAGCACAACCTGCACCTAACCCAAAAAATAAGCTTGTATAATAGGATTCTTCTAATGACACTATACAATATACCACTTATGGGGTTGAGATGAGTGATGTCCACCTCAGATCAAGGAAAATGCTAGCTAGGCCTTCATCTCCTCACATCATAGAGTTAAATAATGAGGAACTACTAGCAAAACCCATGGAAAAACAACATAGGTAACCTAAACCAAATTAGGTCAACCCAAGAAACATAAGCCCAAAACATGATCATTTCAAATAGAAATGTGACCAATAAACTAGTCCTTTATCCACCTGCCCAGCCACATGCATACTTGCAGCAAACTGTATGGCCTGTCCTAGATGAGGATGATCAATACTCATTAGATAAATTAATAACTATTAAAATAATTCATATATTAGAAATCCAAGATTAAGATAAACTATTTACAAAATTCATGCAAAACAGTTATGGTAGGGACCCACAATAATATTTCTATTTAACATGCTTACAAGACCCTCTGCAAAACATAATCCTAGCCAATACATCTGATTTTATCTCAAATTTTCTATACCTTATTACCACATAACTACAACCCCAATATAGAAGGTCTTGACATAGCATCTATTAAATCATCATGCTTGACTTTGGAGATTGCATTGGGAAAGATATTAAATGTAAACAACCAATTGACTGCTAGACAATAGTATTGACTATTGAATGTGTTGCAAGCACACGTAGGTGAATTTTCATGGGATTAGCATGATATGAAAGGAATAAATCCAAACCTATGCATACACCAAATTTATATCAATGATGGCTATAAATTAGTTAGCAAACCTCAAAGGAGAATTTACCCAACAGTCTGTGACATAGTTAAGGCAAAATTACAAAATTTATTGGATGCAGGATTCATCTATCCAATCTTTGATAGTCATTAGGTGTCTCCCTTAGTAATTGTACCTAATAAAGGATGGAAATGGATTTTTTATTATTATTGTGATTTGAATACAACAAGTAGAAAAGACCACTTTTCCCTTCCATTCATTGATCAAGTACTAGATTCATTAGCAAGAAAGCAATACTTTTCCTTATTGGATGGGTTCAATAGATACAACCATATTAAGATAACCCCAGAAGACCAAGACAAGAAAACCTTTACATTCCCTTGGGGAAAATATGCTTACTTTGTCTTACCATTTGGGCTATACAATGCACTTGCCACCTTTTGATAGGGTAGTGTTGAGCATATTCTCATATTTTTCTCATGATTCCATGGAAGTTTACATGGATGATTTTACAACTTATGGGAATACCTATGAAGAAGAACTTTCCAATTTGGAGAAGGTACTAAACAGATGTCAAGATAATCATTTGTTCCCAATTCATGAGAAATGCTTCATCATAATGATTGAGGGATTAGTCTTGGGAAACTTTGTGTCCAATAAGGGAATCCATGTAGACCCAAATAAAATAGAGATAATATCAACACTGTTTGTACCTCAAAAACATAAGGATGTTACAAGATTCCTTGGCCATGCTAGCTACTATAGAAGATTTATACAATATTTTAGTAAGATTGCAAGACCACAATTTATTTTATTATTTAAGGATGCAAAGTTTGATTGGACACCTTCTTGTCAACATGCCTTTGAATATCTTAAGTCAACACTTACAAAGACCCCAATCTTAAGAGGGCCAAATTGGGCATTGCCTTTTCATATCCATACTGATGATTTTGATTTTAAAAATGGAGTTGTGTTAGGATAGAAGGAAGGGAATCTACATTATGCTATATATTATATCAGTAAGAAACTTCAAGGGGTATAGTTCAACTACATAGTGACTAAAAAAGAGATGTTAGCAGTAATCCATGCATTCAAAAAATTTAGACACTACATCATAAGGTATTATGTATTCATCCACTTAGTCCATACATTAATTAGGTACTTAATGAAAAAATTGGTAGTTGGGGGAAGACTAGTGAGATGGTTGTTGCTAATTCAAGAATTTGATATCACCATAGTAGAAAAACCAAGAAAAGAAAATTTGGTAGTCGACTTTCTCTATGTTTCCAACAAAGTTAGAAGAGGATATTGTAGATGATTAATTTCTAGATGAGCACTTATTTTCCCTATCTCTACATACACCTTGGTATGCAGACATAGCCAATTCTCTAGTTGCAGGGAAAACACCACCACATCTCTCACCAAAAGAGATAAGATCATAAGACATTTAATTCAAAAATAAATTCCTTATTCATAGGTAGTTGGATATTTATTTTACATAGGGCTTGATAACATAATGAGAAGGTGCATCAACAAAGATGAAGTTCATGATATTTTCAAGGCATGTCATGATGAGCCTTGTGGAGGACATTTTGCAACAAAGATGACAACTCTTAATATTTTGACTCTTGGCTATTATTGGACAACACTTATAAAGATTTAGTCAAATATACAAGGAGATGTGATAGATGTCAAAGGATGGGATGACCTACAAAAAAAGAGGAAATTCTATTACAACCACAACTAGTAGCAATAAAATCACCTTTTTTGCATCATTCATACCATGCATTAACTTTCACCTTTCTCGTCACATACTTTGTGTAGCCTTTCATCCATCATGTCAAGTTCATTTTCTACATGTTCACCTCATCTCGAATTACACTTCACACCATGCCTAGTTGTAGTCCATAGCTATCACTTTAGATAATTTCAAATCATGTTACATGGAAGCATTCAGTGATTTCACACATTCCATACTTCATTTTATAAAATATTAATAGGAACTCTTCATATTAATTGTCATAATTAAACAATGAATTTTTCTAATTTTATATATATTTATCATTTGTGCATGCATATCTACTTCACATTTAAATTTCCACTACTTATTAATTATCCCTCTACTATTATGTACTTGCTAATTGAGGACACTTAGCACCTTTAGTTAGGGGGAGGGGTATTCAAAGGCTATTATCTTTAGTTTTTTTATTTTTTTCCCATTCTCAATGAGGAAACAAAGAGTTTTGAAGTTCAAAAGTATGCAGAGGTATCTAGTATGGAATCGGGTGAATCGAGTGATATAGAAGAATAAATCCAGAAAAAATTAACTTCAACTAAGGCATTACAATGGGAGGAGACATGGTCAGGGGAGAACTTGCAACCCATAATTTGTTGTTGGAGGATAAATTATGTATGGAAATCTTCCAACAAGTTGACTGGTTGGATTACTTCCTCAGACTTACAAAATTTAATGAACTAATGAACCAATAATTTGTTAGCACTTTGGAGAATGATGAGGAAATTTTCAAGGTCTTGAGAGTGGATGCATGAGAAGATTCCATTACGAAAGTATCAGGGCTTCGAAAAAATGGGGAAGAGTTTCCAGTAAGGGAAGATTCCATCACAGCTTGAAATGAGTTCTCCTTCTTGGTTGAGAACTTGGATTCCTCTTCTCAAGGTACAAAACACTTATCTTTACCCTAGATTTGGACCTCTATAGCCTCACATATCATTAGGTATTTGACTTGTGATGGTAGACAATCACTATTTTACATAATACATTTCAAATTTCTTAGTCATTTATGCCATGGGAAACAAATAAATGTTCCAAATTTTCTTCACAACTTATTGATGAGAATGTCCTCGAAATATAAGAGGAAAATAAATCAATCCTCTTTGTTGCATTTTTGTCTAGTCACTTTATTGGTTAAAAGAAGCCTTAGGGTTCAATTTCTTAATATGTCTTAAGAGGATTTTATGAATTGCAACAACATCAACAACATTCTTCAAATGCACAATGAAGGGGAAAGGGGTCAAGAACAAGAAGTAGTAGAGCCTATCATGGATACTCCTAAGGGAGAAATATCATTTGGTTCACCTATTACAACACCTACTTGTAACATCAGGAACCAAAAGATTAGGGTCTGCAAGAAACACAACCTGCATCCCGTAGCTGGAGACAATCTGGAAACCCTATCTTCCATTAAAAGACCTGATGAGTCTAGTTTATGGTTTAATTATTGATGGGGTTGTTGTCCATTTCCTGCAATAACTTAAGACTTTAGTGCTTGGGAGTTGATCTTTTTCATAATATTTCCTTAAACCATAGACCTTGGACATAAATCTATTTTCATAAGCTTTCAAATGATATCGATATGCTATGTGGATTGTTAGTGTTAATTTTGCATGTGATTAATGAATTAAGATGATTATGGATATGTAGTTGTTGTGCATGCTAACATTGTCATGTAGATAATTTGAGGCCTGCAATCAGGAAGATTCTACCAGCTCGACCTGTGTTATATTGGTCAACAAGGTGGTCATTGAAGACTCTTGGTGGTTGGAGATTCCTCATGCATTGGATTGTAACCACCTTGTAGTGGTCTTAAATGTTGTTGAGCATGCGCAGGCATTACTATTGTGCCAGATCCAAGTTAAGGCAATCGTGCTTGACATGTTTTGTGCATGTGTGGCCACCCATGCTCTCTTTCGTGCTTTCCCTAATGTGGCATCCTCCGTGTTTGTTGGAGTTGACCACCTTGCTAGGTGGTTGGATAAGAAGGCTTTGATTTTATTTCGAGCTCTCTCTCTCTTTTTCCAGTCGAAGAATGTTGATTTGATGTACTCCCACTTTTAAGCTTTTCAACAATACAATCATGTTGATCATTTGTACTCATGTTTTTCCATAAATGAAATGAAGTTGTGAGTTCATGCATCTGATTTTACCTCAGTCTTAGGGAATACTTATCCAAGGGGGCCCACTTGGTGAGTATTCCTTCCTTTAGCTTAGTTAGTATTTTTTTGTTCAGTAAATAGTTAAGAATTTGGCACTAACTATTCCTATAGCCACTAGAATTCTATTATGTGACTGTTCCTGCAGCCACTAGAATTCTATTATTTGACTGTTCCTGCAACCATTAGAATTCTATTATGTGACTATTTCTACAGCCAAAACAGACAGAGTAGTTTCCTTTTTGTTGCTCAGATTTTCATTTTTGTCATGCATTTCAGTTTGGTCTAGTTATTGGTGGATGTTCAACATTTATGTTATTTCCTCCAAGTAATTTACTTTCAGCATTATGTTTTTCTTAGTTGTGGGATAGATATGGCTACTTTGGATTCCTAGTGCACATATAGTGCTGACCCATTTCAAGTTTACATCCCTGGGTTAACAATTTAAATCTACCTTCATGATGACTGAGATAGCTATTCAGGTTAGATGTCCAATATCTGAATTGCAGCTATAAAGGTTTAATTGTTGAATCATTGTAGGAGGCCAACATTTTTGGTGTCGTTGTTGGGGATGGTGTCAAACTAGGTAGTTCTTTGGAGTCATTGATAGTTTTCTTGATGTAGTATTCCTGGAAGTTGTTCTTAGTATACCCCTCATTAGAAGAGTTATGACCCCCCTATTCTTTTACCAATTTTTTGTGTGAGCTGGTTGATGGTGAGTTGATACCATATGCATAGAGAAAGAAGAAGAGATGATCATGGGGGATTCCTTCCTAACAATCCTAATCTATTCCAAATAGTCGAATACCAGAACCTACCAAGAAACCGAGAAGAAGAGCCGCACCCTTTTGCTGATATATTCCCTAATCTAACCAGCTCTGAAGTTTCCCTTGAAGATCAAACTCGGTTGAAGCACCCTTTTCTTTAGAATTCCATCAAGCAAGCATGGGTGATGAAAATGGAGACAGGCCTAACAAAGCTAACCAACCAGCTTTTCCTTTCCTCATTGCTCATCAAAATAAAGTGGACAATCTCAAAAATATCCCTGCTTCAGTTCTTCCTAAGTTCTATGGACTTGTCACAAAAGAACCTGATACATTCTTGTTTGATTTTGATATCCTCTACAAAAGTTATGATTATACCACTGATGCTCATAGGCTTAAGCTATTCCTTTCCACCTTGAAAGAAGTTGCATTAAGATGGTTCATGAGCCTAAGCAAGGATACTATGGAGACTTGGGAGTACATGAAGAAAAAATTCCTTTAGAAATACAAAGAGTATTGCAGGGGCAGTGACATGAGAGGAGATGACATTTTTAGAATGTAGCAAAAGGAAGATGAGAGCCTAGAGGATTTCATTTCAAGGTTTTTGTTTTGTCTGCAGAAATATTCACACCATACACTCAATGAAGAATCATAGAAGCTACTTTTCTTGAGAGGAATTAATGACAGTTGTACTAATGCCTTGGACTTGATGGGAGGAGGAGATATCACCCAGGTTCCTTGGGAGGATATCAAGAAAATATGTTAGAATTATTCTAGGGTAGCCTCAAAGAAGGGGAGAGCTTCCCAATCTTCTATGGGTAAGTCATCCACCAGTGGAGTTTCAAGGATGGATATTACTCACTTACTGGTAGATTTCAAGCAGGACATCATAAACAGTCTTGCTACTCAGTTGAATTCACTTCAGGCCAAGAAGAAACAAGAGGAGGCAAAGGCAATGTTGGCAGAATATTGACCTCATTACAGACAAAAGAAGAAGGAATGCAGATGTAAGACGATAACTAATATTGATAACAAGCAGATGGAACCCAAGTTCAAACCAATTTAGGGTGAGGATGATCAAGTTTACTATTTTGCACAAAGGAGGCCATGGGCTCCAAGATAGGGTATACCACTAGATCCACTATCTTTTATCGGGCCATATTTCAATTCTTATTCATCTAGTAATAAATGGAAACACCCATATCCATCCAATTATGGAGGATATCCACCACAACCTTGGAGTAACCCTGCAAATTCTTGGCCCAATAACCAAAAATCTCCACCCTAGTGGTAGCAACTTTAGGGGAATTGGCAGCAGTTTCAAGGAAATTGGCATCCACCTCCAAGAAACTAGTAGAAAATATTTCAATGGAGGGGAGGACAACAATGGCCAAACCAGTCAACCAATTACATGAAACCACCTTCTCAATCCCAAAAACCTAGTATAATGCATCCTCTTGCTAATCCAAGTTTAAACGTGCCTAAACCTACTTAGCTACCAGCCCAGCTTGCACTGAACCCAAATAATAAACCACAACAATAGCTAGTATACTCTGTTGATCCACATCAATTCCCTGTAGTGTAAGTGGCATCCATTTGCGTTCAAGAACCACTTTGCGAGCTTCTTCCACACCTATTATCACTAAGCTTCATGTGGAAGAGGAGGAGCCTCTGAATGTCCCTGTTCAGCCTAAAAATCCTGAACCAGTCCCAGCTAAGCAGACTGATCCTAAACCACTATTTCCCCAGAGGTTGGAAACTGTGAAACAAAAGGAAGAAAAGGAGGACACAAGTTTTGACATTCTAGATCAGTTGAAGCATATATGTGTCCAAATACCTCTATTTCAGGCCATCAAAGATGTTCCCATACATGGCAAAGCAATCAAGGAAGCATGCCTTAAGAAGCTAGGCCGGAAGAAGAAAGACCTCACTATAGTTCATGTGGTGGGACAACTTGTTGACATCATGCTTGGGAAAGTGACTGTTCCCAACTACAATGACCTAGGGAGTCATGTGGTAGGAGTTATAAATTTTAAGCAAATAAAGAATGCTCTAATTGATTTGGGAGCAACAATAAATGTTATGACCAAGGACATCCTACAACAACTAAATATTGTAAGCATGAGACCCACTCCTAATGTCCTGTAGCTTGATGATAGTTCTATTGTTAAGCCTGATGGTATAGTGGAATATCTACTGGTAGCTCTAGACTCTTGGGAGTACCCAATAGATTTTATGATTCTTTCTCCTAAAGCCACACTAGGCGGGTACCCCATCATTCTTGGAAGACCATGGTTAGCAACAACAAATACTTATATTGGATGCCAAACAGGAGACATGACCATTTCTGATGGAAAGAGCACCAAAAATCTTGTTATCTACCCACCTACTCAGCCATCCCATGATAAGGATGATCTAGTATGGCCACATGTTGGTGAAGAGGCCGAAGAAGTTAATTATGTGGTGCAACTTATGATGTTAAGAAGAAGTCCCTTCCTACAGCTTCAGGATGAAGATGAAGTATCATCCCACATAATTCAAAACTGTTATGAGGTAGAGGAAGCATCACCCTCTCAAGTATTTGATTTTTTTGCTACAGTATAAACACTCTTGGAGTCGCTCTTCCTGCAGTTGCTCTTCTTGTAGCCGCTCTTCTTCCAGATGCCTTTCCTATAGCCAAATTTCCTACAACAACATATATGTTCCATGAATTACTACCACATGAGTTTAAAGTACGAAGCATTAGTGAAGTAGATATGGTTGAGTTAACTACACAAGTGCAAGTGTTAGAAGGAAAGTATATAAATATCGACAGTAAATTGAGTGAAGAACAACAGTTGTCATTGGAAAAATTGTTGAGGGCCCACCAAAATGCATTTGCATGGGACTATCATGATATGAAGGGATTGGATCCTAAACTTTGCACTCATAGGATATATATAAGAGATGATTATACACCAGTAAGGTAGTTGCAAAGAAGAATTAACCCTGTATTGAGAGAAATAGTAAAAGGAGAACTACAAAAATTGCTTGATGTCAGATTTATCTACCCTATTTTAGATAGTCAATGGGTGTCCCCATTGGTGATTGTACAAAAAAATAAGGGAAGTGGTGAGTTTGTATTGATTACAGGGAACTTAACTTTACCACCAAAAAAGACCATTTTCCCTTACCATTCATAGATCAAGTCTTGGACTCACTTCCAGGAAAGTAGTACTTTTCTTTTATTGATGGATTTAGTGGCTATAATCAAATTCAAATTGCACTAGAGGTCCAGGAGAATACCACATTTACCTATCCATGGGGAACCTATGCCTACTCAGTACTTCCATTTGGCTTATGCAATGCACCTGCAACTTTTTAGAGAGTAGTCATTAGCATATTTTCAGATATCTCTCATCATTGCATGGAAATTTATATGGATGATTTCACTACTTATGGTGTTGATTTCAATGACGCATTGGAGAATCTTAGGAGAGTCCTACAAATATGTGAAGACCACAATCTATCTTTAAATAGTGAGAAGTGCTTCATGATGATGCAGGAAGGTGTAGCTCTTGGCCACTACATCTCTCACAAAGGAATTCAAGTAGAACCTGCAAAGATTGAGGTAATTACCAATCTACCTATTCCTACAAAACAAAAAGATGTTAGGAGATTCTTGGGACATGTAGGTTATTACATGAGGTTCATCAAAGATTTCAGCAAAATGGCAGCACCATTGTATAATCTCCTCACTAAAGATGTTGAATTCCAATGGATAGAAGACTGTGGCAAGGCATTTTTTGACTTGAAAGCAACTTTAATTCATACTCATGTACTCAATGGACCTAATTGGGAGATTCATTTTCACATCCATACAAATGCATCAGATTATGCTATAGGCATAGTCCTAGGACAGAAAGAAGGAGCTAGAAAACACCATTTACTTTGTCAGCAAAAATTTGCAAGGAGTTCAATTAAACTATATAGTGACAGAAAAAGAAATGTTAGCAGTGTTCTATGCCTTAAACAAATTCAGACATTACATAACCGACTACCAAATCTTTGTGCACACTAATCATGCAGCCATTAGATACCTTATAAACAAACCTCTAATTTTCAAGAAGGCTAGCAAGATGGTTACTATTGATGCAGGAGTTTGATATAACCATTGTGGATAAACCATGGAAAGCCAATGTTGTTGCAGATTTTCTTTCAAGGTTGACCACATCAAAAGACAATCAAATCATACATGATTCTTTCCCTAATGAACACTTATTTTCCATTAGTGTGCAGACACCCTGGTATGCTGACATAGCTAATTTTATGGTCACAGGGAGAGTCCCTCCTTACTTCTCTCCAAAAGAGAGGAGAGTGCTCATTGTGAAATATTTCCCTTTCTCATGGATTGTTGGATGTTTGTTCCATACTAGACCCGACCAGGTCATGAGGAGATGTGTGAGGGAAGATGAGACATTTGATATTCTACATGCATGCCACAATGAACCATGTGGAGGACATTTTGCAGCCAAGAGGACAACAATGAATATTTTGAACACGGGATATTACTGGCCAACACTTCACAAGGATGCAGGGAGATATACAAGGAAGTGTGATAGATGCCAAAGGATGGACTAGCCAACAAAATCTGATGAGATCCCACTTTTTCCTTAAGTAGTAATCAATCCATTTGATAAGTGGGGGCTGGATTTTGTAGGACCCATTGATCCTCCATCAAAAGGTAAATCCTATATTTTAGTATGCACTGATTATGTAACTAAATGGGTAGAAGTTAAGGCCATGAAGCATGCAAGAGATACTAAGGTTGCAGAATTTTTGTATGAGGAAAATTTCACACGGTATGGGATTCCAAGAGAGATTGTGATTGATCAAGGGACTCAATTCACTTCAACCCTTGTTACAACACTGGTTAATGAGTACAATATTAGGCATAAGAAGTCTACTCCTTATCACCCCCAGGCCAATGGCCAAGTTGAGGTGACTAACAGAGAAATTGAGGCCATTCTCACCAAAACAATAGCTATCCATAAAAAGGATTGGGCAAGCTGGCTACCAGAAGTTGTTTGGGCTTACAGAACCACTAGGAAAACCACTATAGGATTCACTCCATTTGAATTGTTGTATGGAAAGTCAGCCATGATGCCCATTGAATTTGAACATAAGACCCTCAGGACTATAGTAGAATTGGGAATGGATATTTTTGAAGCACAAAGAGATAGAATCATGCAGCTGGATGCTTTGGATGAGATGAGGAAGGCAACCTTGCATCACACAGAGGTAGTGCAGATTCAACGAATAAGATGGCATGATAAATTTATCAAGGATAAGAATTTTTAGCCTGGAGATTGGGCACTGCTCTATGACTCAAGATATCAAGATAATGTAGGAAAATTGTAGACAAGGTGGCTTGGACCTTATGAGGTGGATGAAGTATTTTCTAATGGCATTGTTCAACTTACTACCATTGATCCTACCAGATTTAAGTTGCTGGTGAATGGTCATTGCTTGCGATTGTATCACAAGCCAACTTCTAAGGAGGAGTTCCTACAACAATTCACTCAGCATGCAACACTTGAACTTCTTGCAGCCAAAGGAAGTGGACCTAGTATCCCTTCTTCTAGATAATTAAGGTACGTAACTTGTCATAATAAAGATTCCCACTTTGTGGGGGTCCACTTCCTCACCCATCCGCCCATTCATTCCACCTTTCTCTCTCTTCTACCTCACCACCATCATTCCACAATCATTTCACTTCGCATCACTCCACTCCATCTCATCCCACTCTTCTTTCATTAATTGCTCAACTGATTTCTTGGAAATTAACAGTACTTTCTCCATGATCTTTGCAATATATCTTCCATGAAATCAGGTATGAAACCAGGTACATGTGCATTAATTTTTATATCTTAATTATCTTCTAATGCATTTACTTAATTGTTGTAAATTAATATCGACATTCGTCATAGCATGTCACCATTTCTTGCCCCTGTCAAATCATCCTTTCACCTCACATGTGAGGACACATGTCCAAATCTAGGTTGGGGGGAACGTGTCAAGGCCATGTTTGCATGTCTATCTGTACTGACTCACATCAGAAAAATTTAAGTAATTGAGCCAATTTGAATTATGAGGTGACAACTCATATGTGTGAAATGCAAATCCTCTACCACTATTTTCCTTAATCACAACCTGCATTTATTACTCTTTTATTGCCTTAATTGTTCTTGTCTTAATCAAAAGGTAAAATTCAAACGACTCCAACATTGGAATTTAGTAGAGTTGTAGGAAGAGAAGTTCGGTTTCCAGACAAGAATTGCAAGAGGAAATTTTTGTAGAGTAATTGTTTGATTGCAGACAATGGGTGGTGGGTTGGTTCGAAATGAACCCATAGTTCATAATGTTTTATTACAGGACGCGCCTTGCCTAGCTGAGTTTAGGAACTGTGGATGGATAGACTATTTCTTAAAGATGGATGGCTTCGACAAACATGTTGCATTAGAATTTTCCCAGACATTGTTCGAAGGGAAATCCACAGTAATGTCGGGAATATGGATTCGGATTGTCGTCAAGATAGGAATCTAAGACAGTAGTGCCTTAGTGATTTCAATTTGAAATCACAACAAAGACACAACCAACTATGCTATAAAGCAGAAACAAGCACAGTTGATCCCCCATTGATCCTCTGAGAGAAGTGAATGCAACAAGAAACAGATTCAACATAAATAGATACCATAAAATACTAAAAGAAGACACAAAGATATACATGGGGAAAACCCTTTCAGGTAAAAACCCCACACTCCAAAAGTTCGAGCCGTTGTATTATTCAGCAACAAAAAACCAGTTACAATACAATATCAGGCTCAAAGCCAATACATGAGTTGCATCTTGTTCTACTAGAGAAATAACAGGTAACCGCAATATTCCTTTCAGCTCCTTAGACGACTATCATAGCCAGCCTAGTCATTTGGCCTCCAATGATTCTCATGCCCAGATCCGAGAGATAGAGTGTTCACAGTTACAATGCCTAAGTAAACTGCTCGAACACCCTCTCCATCTCTCTACAAATCTCTACACACCTTCGGCTCTCCAACCTGCAAGTCCAACTTTTGCAATCTCGCATCATGCATCATGCATTATTCTTGCATCCCCATGCTCACGCATTCACATGCCCATGCATCCTGCTCGCAGCCTCATGGTCACGCATTCAGCTCGCACATCTCGCACTTGCTCTGTAATTTATGACTCTTTTCGACTTGTCTAACTTCCGAGAAATAGCATATCTCTCATACATATGTAACTGACTCAGAAGAGTCGTACACAACATTGAAGTCCATCCTTAAATCATGCATCTGGTCGGATCTGACAGATCTCCTACAGGAAGTCGTCATTGCATTCAAAGCCATTGCTCAAAACGGTTGAGCTCGCCACCCTTCGTTGACCAATGCAACTGCCACAATAACTATCTTGGTATCCGTCCAATCACTATTCAACCAGGTGCCATGCATCCAAGACCCATCAGCAATCGCACCTGACAAAGCAACCAAAATGGTCAAACAGACATCGGGCGCGACCAAGACTTCAAGTCATTTCTAACACTTCCGGAGTCAGAGTTGAAACAGGACTCCACCGAAAATACACACTGTCGGAGTCAGAGTCGAAGACGGAACTCGAGTCAAAACATGAATCCACTGAAATTACAGGTTCAGGAACCAATTTGGTTCCGCGTCCTCCCATGGCAAAGGGGAACTCATCAGAAATAGTTCTGACCAGGGTAAGTCAACCCGGGGTCAAACCAAGACGGGAACACAATAGACCGGAGTCAGAGTCGGGGACGGAACAGGAACAAAAATAGGACTTTACCAAAAGTCCAAGATTAGGAACCAATCCAGTTTCGGTTCCGCCTCCGCCAACTGCAAGAAACAACAATCCAGAACTAGGACAAGGCAGAGGAAAACACCCCGAGGAGAATCCAAACATCCAAAAGAGCTAGATCACAAAAGCAGGAGTCGGGCTCGAAGTCGGAACAGAAACTGAAATAGGAACCTGGCAAACGGACATTGCCAACTTCCAAAACTGGTTCCGCCTCCGCCAAAACTTGCGAAGCGAGAAACAACAGACTGTCGGAGCCGGAGTCGGATCTAGAGCCAAACCCAGAACATGACAAAAGGAACAATGCCAAGTTCCAATTCAGTTCTGCCTCCACAAGAACAAAACTCGAAGATCCTAGAAAGCGGGGAGCAGAGCCAGAGATGAAACAGGAACAAACTCGAAACAAGGGAAACGAAACAATGCCAAGTTCCATCCCGGTTCTGCCTCCGCCAGAACAAAAGACTTTGCCAAGGCAAACAAGAGAATTCACCTGAGTCTTCAAAGGGGGTCAAATAGAAAGTTGAGGTAGAATTCCCAACAAGTAAAAGGGTTGGAAGTCATAGCTATGGAGGAAAGAATTACAGAAGTTACAGGGTTTCTCGCTGATGGCAAAAATTACCCTGCTACCAAGGACGCCAGGTCAGCTAGGGCTGAATTTATAGAGCCTAATGATCCTCCATTGAGCATAGACAAACAAGGAGCAAAGAGGACTTCTCTGCTCAAGCTATGGAAGCAAGCAGTTGTTTATGTTGTCAAGTATATCACTTACGGAGGTTGCCAGACAAATCTGCGTTTTATGCATTTTAAGCTTCTAAACCACATGAGGCACGTAAGGAGAATGAAAGTGCCCAACGTGTTGTACAACCTTCTTTCAATCATGTCAGTAGAAATGCAGAAAGGTAGGGACAATTTTTTTTCCCACCATTTCCTAATTAAATTATTAGTTGAAAAATCTCTACATGATGTGACCAATATTTCTTGGGAAGAATTTTTGAGAATTGATCAAATTAGACCAGAGCATTTACAACCTAGGGTTTTGCCTCAACCTCGTAGGGTTGGGAGGAGAAGGAGCAATGTTGGGGCAACTGTTGGTACCTCAACTTCTGATGCAAGCCCTAGTGGAAATCCTCTTGTAGCACACAAGCTATTGAAATTGGTTCTTCTGAGATAGAGCATTCTGATAAAGAGGGTTCCTCTCCTAATTTTGAAGATTAGGTTCCTCTGGGCACCTTGCTGAAAACTAGGGCTCAAAAGAAGAAGGCGGAGCTAAAGGAAGGAAAAGCTAAAAAGAAAATGGTAGAAAAGGAAGTACCAATCTCCAGGAAATAAAAATATGATACTATTCCTCCTACAACAAAGGAAAAATGAAGAAACCCTCCTAGAATATCAAAATCAGTTGGGCCGATCATTGGGGTATCTCCTGAGGGAAGCCCTAAACTTGAAAAATCGCCACAAGAGGATACAGAAGTTCCAATGGAGTAGGAGAATATGAAGGAGAAGGATATATTTAAGGAAGCAACAAGCATGACATTGGCAGACCTTGCGAATATTATTGAGAAAGTTGAAAACCAGACATGGGAGGAAATTGTAAACTTCCTACAGCAAGAGGCCTTGCAACATGAACAAGAACAAGAGCAAGAGTTCCTGCAGCATAAGCAAGAATAAGAAGAGGACCTATAGATCAAAATAGGAGAGCGAGGATTGGAGCCCCTGCAACCATAATTTTCTGAGCAAGAAGAAGCCCTGTAGATGGTACTCTACCAAGGACAACCACAAGTTCTAGGTAAAATAATAGTAGGAGTGCATAGGACCTCTGATTTTTCAATGAGCATAGTAGTCCTGAACTTGTGGAAGGAAATACAAAGAAGAGAAGAAGAATGGAAAGCAAAAAAATGCAAGTTAAAGAAGGAAATTGAACAAAAAGATGAGGATATTGAGGATAAGAATAAATAAATTGTTGTTTTAAAGAAGAAGGTGGATGGCATGACAACATTAGTGTCACAAATATTGGAATGCAGTGCTCCTCTGAGGGTTTATGCCCTGCATTTAAAAGAGAAGCATCTTTCTTTCAAGTTTGCAAAAATTGTTTCAGGTTTGAACCCCTCAATTGAAACCCCTACTAAATTTTTCAATGCTTTTTGGATTGCTCCCCCTAAGATGAAAATTTTTTTATGTGAATTTTATTTACATAATTATGTTGTGACCAAAGATAAAGATTGGAACCCATTGGTATATGTTGGGGATGTCCAATTATGAGCATTCATGTCCTAGATAAAAAATGAAGTGAGTTGGGGAAAGCAATACATGAATTACAAGAAAGTTCAATCCAACATTCCCCTACCCATTAGGACTGAATCTAGGCATCCAAGAGATATTTTTAATGATTGACACAAAATTTAATACCGGCCAAGCTATAGCTACAGATTCTTGCCTGAGAGAGAGGCAGTGTACAAAGCATATGAGGAGATGGAAAAAACCACAGGAGACTATGTGATGGGATACCTCTCACAGAGATGGAATACCCTATCTAATGATTTGAAGCAAGTTGAGCCTCATTCCATGAACAAATATGTTGCAGCACTCAAAAATAATTGATAGGTATATTCAGCTTGGAAGAACAAAAAGGCAATTCTAGCTTCCACTAATTTTTCAACCTCCTATCCTATTATGGCCAATGCCAAACTACAGGTTTTACATGTATGAAATTGTGGATGAAAGATAGAGATGGAGCAAGCTAGAAAGGTAGCAAGCGTTCTATTGGGATCCTAATTTACATACATCAGAAATAGATGTGGGACATCTTGCAGTTGCCAACTTCAGGGCATTGACCAAACAAAAACAAAACTCTTCCCCTGTTGGAGGACCAACAAGACATTAGGTTGGGGGGAAAATGATGAGTCTAGTTTATGGTTTAATTATTGATGGGTTTTTTTTCTATTTCTTGCAATAACTTAAGACTTTGGTTCTTGGGAGTTGATATTTTTCATAATATTTCCTTAAACCATAGACCTTGGATATAAATCTATTTTCATAAGATTTCAAATGATATTGATATGCTATGTGGATTGTTTGTGTTAATTTTTCATGTGGTTAATGAATGTCACTTTAAGATGATTATGGATATGTAGTTGTTGTGCATGCTAACATTGTCATACGGATAATTTGAGGCCTACAGTCAGGAAGATTCTGCCAGTTGGAGGTGTGTTATACCGATCAACAAGGTGGTCATTGAAGACTCTTAGCGGTTGGAGATTCCTCATGCACTGGATTGTAACCACCTTGTAGTGGTCTTAAATGTTGTTGAGCATGTGCAAGCGCTATTGCTATACCAAATCCGAGTTAAGGCAATCATGCCTGACAGGTTTTGTGCATGTAGCCGCCCGTGCTCTCTTTTGTGCTTTCCCTAATGTGGTGTTCTCTGCATTTACTGGAGTTGACCACCTTGCTAGGTGGTTGGATAAGAAGGCTTTGATGTTCTTTCGAGCTCTCTCTCTCTTTTTCTAGTTGAAGAATGTTGATTTGATGTACTCACACTTTTAAGATTTTCAGCAATACAGTAATGTTGATCATTTGTACTCATGTTTTTCCATAAATTAAATGAAGTTGTGAGTTCATGCATCTGATTTTACCTCAGTCTTAGGGAATACTTATCCAAGGGGCCCACTTGGTGAGTATTCTATCCTTTAGCTTAGTTAGTGTTTTTTTGTTCAGTAAATAGTTAAGAATCTAGCACTGACTGTTCCTGCAACCACTAAATTATATTTTGTAACTGTTCCTACAGCCAAAGCAGACAGAGTAGTTTCTTGTTTGTTGATCATATTTTCATTTTTATCATGCATTTCAGTTTGGTCTAGTTATTGGTGGATGTTCAACATTTATGTTATTTCCTTCCAAGCAATTTACTTTCATCATTATGTTTTTCTTAGTTTTAGGATAGATATGGCTACTTTGGATTCCTAGTGCACATAAAGTGCTGACCCATTTCAAGTTTACATCCCTGGGTTGAGAATTTAAATGCACCTTCATGATGAATGAGATAGCTATTTAGGTTAGATGTCCAATCTTTGAATCGCAACTGTAAAGGCTTAATTCTTGAATCATTGTAGGAGGCCAACAAGACCACTAAAAGAAAAGAAAATAAAAATCGGGGCTTCTACCTCTACACTTTCAAAGGGGCAGAGGAAGGCCAAACCATCAAGAAGATGATCACATCGCTTACGAAAGAAGGGACCCATGAAGGGAAGAGATAAGAAGCAAAAATAAGATGTTGTAATGATATAAATAGACATGGACTCGGAGGAGAATGCCCCTAGTGATAATATAAAACCACCAATTGTACATCCTTTGTGTTTTACCAACACTTTTGACTTTGATTTAGAAGACATTTTTGTTGCTAAAAAGATGATAAGATCTTCTAAGAGTCTTGTCACGGAAGGGTTTATGTATATAGAGGGGGTAGGATAAAAATAATTTTTGGAGAAAGAAAATATTTTTTTCTTGGAAGAAAGGAATACAAATAAAGAACTGCAAGAAGCCTTGCATAGAATTAAAAAATCAAAATATTTATTAAAAATATACTAGCAAAAGGACAGTGAGATGGATGCAATAATTAGGGAGATGGAAGAAAGACTCCACAAATTTGAGCATGGATCAAAATTGGAAATATTGGAATAGTTTTTCATGGTGCAAATAGATGGAAAAGATCTAGTTCAAAAGAGCTCAATTGGGCCTATAAAGACCCCCACTGTACCTACTGCTGTGTTATTAGGTATTGAATTGTGGAAGAAAACACAAGAATTTTCCCAAAAAGAAAACAATGGGAAAAGGAGAAAATAGAAATGATGTCCAATCATGCTAGGATATTCGAGAAGCAAGAAACAAAGGTGAAGAAATTGAAAGTAAAAATTGAAGAATTGGCAGATAAAATCATGCAGCTAGTGAAATAAAGACCACCTGCTCGGGTTTATGCATTGTTTTTGCAAGAAAATTTTGTATGTTTTCAATTTAGTAAGATAATTGGTGACTTACCTATTGAAATGAATTTAAGAATTTAATTTTTATAAACTTTATAGAAGTCCACATTTGAAATTCAAGATCAATTGTGTCATTTTTATTTTAGCAATTTTGTTCTTTCATACGACACTACATGGAACCCATTAATGTTTGTGGGGGATCTCCAAATAAGGGCCTTGGCTTCTTATGTTAGAAATGAGCATCAAAGGGGGAAGCTTCTATAGGAATATCATGAGAGAGAGAAATCTCTCCACCTATAGCTAAGAGAGGAGTCAAAATACCCTAATGTAGTAGTGGACCAATGGTTAGAGCTTATACAACATAGGGGAGTCAAAGAAAATATTATGGAATACAGAGAAATAAATTATAAGAGAATAAAGGAGCTAGTAGCAGGCACCATCATAGAATCCTTCAAATTTTTTCAAAGAAGATGGAGTGAGCTTACTCCAGAACTCAAGTGGAAGGAACCACACTTTGTTTACAAGTATGAAACAATGACTCATAGGTCACATAAATATATTTCAATCACAATGAGAAATGGAACTACTTCGTTCCTGCTCACCTTCTATCCTCGTATCCTCTTGTTCCCTATACCACATTAGATAGGGAAGAATCGAGAGGAAGAGGCAACAACAAAAAATAAAAGGCTCACAAATCTTTTGGATCAATAAGGATACTACTTGAATAAGGGAAAAGGAGTAGACTGTGTGGAAGATTTTAGAGAGATGGCCCTATGATATAACCTTCAACCTTAACAATATAACCTTCAACCCTAAATTTTCTTGATTACAAGTAATAGCTTTGGTTGGGGAGGGGATGATGGGCTCAATTAATGGCTACTTTTCCTTTACTATTTTATTCTTTGATCATTTCATTTGCTAAGTTTCAAAGACATTACCAGGACCTTATATATCTTTTATATGTCTTTTATACACTTTTAAGTAGTTTCAAGTATGTGGATAAATTAGGAATGATACTAATATATTTTAGAAAGAAAGACTATTAACTCACGACAACAGGTTTTCTAGCCTACAACACAAGGATTGTAGATGGTTGCAGGGGAGAGGTCAAAATAGATAAGGTGCAACACTTTCATAGGGGAACAAAGGTGATCATTTATTGACCAGCCTTGAGTCACCACATCATAATCTTGCTCAGTGTCGGCCTCCTACAATGATTTTAATAAATAAGCCCTTATAGCCATGATTTAGAGATTGGAAATATGACCTGAATAGCTATCTTAACCATCATGAAGGTACATTTAAATTGTCAACCCAAGGACGTGAACTTGAAATGGGTCAGCCTAGTATGTGCACTAGGAACTTCAAAGTAGTCATCTCCATCCTATAACTAAGAAAGGCTTAATGTTGAAAGGAAATTGCATGAAAGGAAACAAAGAAAATGTTGAACATCACTCAATAAAATCTAAAATAATTATGCATAATAGGAAGGAAAATTTTGCATCAAACATAAAACTACTCTGCCCGCTTTGGCTTCAGGAAAAGTCACATAATGGAATTCTAGTGGCTGCAGGAACAATCCATGCCAAAATATTAACTAAGTACTAAACAAAAACTAACACTAATCTAACTAAACTAAAGGAACAAATTACTCACCAAGTGCGCCCCCTTGGATGAGTATCCTCTAAACTAATACAAACTTAGATACTCAACTCAGAATCTTATTTCATTCATCAGAAAATGTAATTACAAAAGTATGGTTGATTATCAGCTTGTACAAGAACTTGGTGATTGACTCACTAACGCGCTAGCTTGAGGAAGGAGGATTCGAGCCTTATTTATCAACTAAATAGGGCCATCAACTCTCACTGACGGAGAGGATTCCATTTAGGGAAAATGAGAAGAAAGTGGAAAGAGCGGTTATGCATGCAGGGGAATCCGTTCAGACATGCATGCCCAAATGTGGAATTGACCACTGCAATAACGCCTGTGATGCTCAATTTCATTAAAGATCGATGCAAGGCAGTTACATGCGGCTGACACGAGAATCTTTCACCATCGTCCTTAGTTGACCTTCGCACGACTCCTCAACCTAACCAGCTGGCAGCTGCATTTCTCAACTTAGCATTTCAATCGTGTATGCAGAGTGATGTAAGTACACATAATAATTGCATAATCATAACCACCTTAAAGAACATTCATCAATCAAATGCAAAATAAATATAGATGGTCCACATAATAGGTAAATATCATTAAAACCAGCAAAAATGAAATTAGTCCCAAGTGTCTTATGACTAAGAGAAATTATATAAAAGTGCCAGCATAGAATATCAAAGTTTGTGGTAATTTTAGCAAATAACAAGAGATTATATCCCCCTAGCTAGGCTAAAATCTAGACTCATCACTTAGTAAATAATACCACCAAGATGAGAAGTATTTTATTCTCAATGGGATTGATTTATGACATGACTGTTCTCAGGAACACATCTTTGTCGTAGCAGTTAACTGTTATACATAGCGTTCTAAATTGTTTTATCTACTCCTATTTCATAATTATTATTTTCTATTTCAAACTAAGTCATCTTCCTATCTTTGAGGAAGAGTGGATGGTTACTTTATGAGTTTGTTTTCAGTCTTCAAAGAATAAAATTCCTCACAAACCCTATATAGTGGGATTTGTTGTCGAGGAGTAAATCTAGTTGCTAGTAGTTGTTATAGTTGTTAGTTGATCAAGATGATAAGTTATTTTTTATTTGTTATTAGTTGTATCCATAGATATGTGTTATTGAATAAAAAATCTTCAACAAATTCTTGTTGGATTGTATGTAAGAGTTGAATGATTATATACAATAAAGGGAACTAGTTTGATATCATGAATTGTTGAGTAAGTAAGTAGGCATTGACAACTTGTGTGGAAGCAACAACTCAAGCAAGGGCCACTTGAGGTACTACTAATCCACTTCATTTTGTGTTATTAGATTCAACCTCGATGGATAGGGGAATACTGGATTCCTTCTTCTTGTAAGCATGGTATTGTTCACCCCAACTAATTTCATTATGTACCTAGGACATAAATTCTCTCAATTGTATGTCTCCAACATAAGGCAGTGGGTTCCAGTCTCGGTCTTTTGGGACAACAAAGTTTTGTAAATAAAATTCACATAACAAATTTTTCATTTCAAAGGAAGCAATTATGTAGGCATTGAAAAATTCGGCAGGAGTTTCAATGGATGAGTTCAAACCTAAGACGATTCTTGACATTCTAAAGGAAAGGTATTCCTCCTTCAAGTGTAAAGCATAAACCCTTGGAGGGGTTTTTCATTCCAAAAGTTTTGGAAAAAGAGTTGCAATGCCTCTTACCCTTTCTTTTAGGAAGACAATTTCCTCATTCTTTTCTTTGATCATCTCATCCCTCACTTGGATTTCCTTTTCCAACCGTTTCTTGTCCTCCGTCCATTCCTCCTCTCTTCTTTGTATTTCTTTCCATAAATTTAAAATAGTTGTATGTATTGAAAAATCAAGAGGGTTATGGCTTCCTACGAGGATTTTCGTAGATGGTTGCTTCCCATAGAGAACTATCTGCATAGATTCAGGATTTCCCACCGATTCAGGCTGTTGAGGTATGATTCTTGTTTCCTCGTTCTGTTGTAGGGCCTCTTGTTCTTCTTCTGGTGGTGGCTATAGGAACTCTTGATCTATTTCCTGACTTTGCTAAAGGAACTCCTAACTTTCTTCCTGTTCTTAAGTCTCAACTTCTTCTGCAATGGAAGCAAGATCCACCAGGGTCATTTTTTATGCTTTTTCGAACACATCTTCTTCTTGTTCATTCTCCTGCTCCATTTGAGTGTCTGTGCTTTCACACGATGTTCCACCAAGCTCAGGATCGGTCGGCTTCAATTTCTTGAGAGGGCTTTTTCATTTCCCTTTGGCTACAGGATGAACAGTGCTAGCCTTCCTTTTCTTAGGGCTTGGTGCCTCTTTTTGTGCAGGTTGTGTTTTTCTTTTCCTTGCTTTTGCCTCCCTCTTTTGTGCTCTTTTTTTTATTGCAGTTTTCAGGGGAACATCATCATCATCAGAATCTGATGAAGAATTTTATTTTTCATTCTCATTATCAAAGGAACTAACATTTATAGTTTTTTCTTCAATGGGGAGATCCACACCAGCGCCAGAGGTCGAAGCACCAGGGGTGCCTTCGGTCGTGCTCAATTTTCTACTAGTCCTTTGTGGTTGAGGTGAAACCCTAGGCTGAGATGGTTTAGGTTTATATTGCTCAGTGTTCACAAAATCATCCTAGGCCATTCTAGGTGTTGTATCAAACAAAGATCTTATAACCAACAATTTAATTAGACAATGGTGGGATATAAATTTTTCCCTACCTTTTTGAGTTTTTGCTGCCATAATGGAGAGAAGGTTGTACAGGAAATTGGGCATGTTCATCTTTCTCCCATGCCTTAGATGACTCAGCAATGTGATGTGCATTGAATGCAGGTTCGACAGTCGACCTTCGCAGTTGATATATCTGATGATGTGTATAGTTGCCTGCTTCTATGGCTCTGGTAGAGAGAGTCTCTTAGTACCCTACTTGTCAACTATGAGTGGAGGGCCACCATGTATTGTGAATATAGCCCTGGTTGTCCTGGGATCCTTAGAAATAGGGTAAGGTTCACCGTTAGCTGGCAACCTTGAAAATTTTGCAATTCGTTCTTTTGTCACTATGACCTCCAGTCCTTTCACTATGGCCTTCTCGTCTAAAAATGTCTGAGCAAACTCCAATGCAATACCCTCGTCAAAACCATCCAACTTCAGAAAATAATCTAACCAACCACAATTCTGAAATTCGGTTAAGAACGTTGCATCCTATAAAAAAGCATCATGAGCTGAGGGCTCATTCCCAATGATTCTGCCTCCCATTGTCTAAACTCAACTTGTCACTCTACAAAATTACCTCTGTGATTCTCAAATTCTTTCCTATTTGCTTGTTGGGTGAATTGTCAACTGAATTTCCTTCACTCTATATTTAGCAATTACCACTTGCATTTCAAAATTATGACAGAGTTAATAATACCAAGAAATGGTAATAAAATGGAATCATAATGAGAGGAAATGACAGTGATAGTTTAGTGTCACATCACACACGCAAGTTGTTTCTCATTTTAAATTTTGAATCAGCTCAACAAGATTTGCTGACGTAGAAAATCATGTATCGACATGTGGCAATATTTCTACATCTTTCTTACCCCTCCCCCCAACCTAAATTTGGAGATGTGTCCACACATGCAAGATGGCAAGAGTGATTTGATGGGGGATGAAAGGAAATTATGTGAATGTTCATATTATTGTATAGTGATTGAATGAAACACTCTAAAGGATAATTAAGAATGCAATTAACGTGCACGTACCTAAGTGTGTACAAACATGATTGTAGTGAATTCATTGCAATGATCAGGGAGAAAGTAACGCTTGAGTTGTTGAGAAATAATTGAGAAATTAATGACGATGAGGTGGAATGGTTCGAGGTGAAAGGAAGTGATGGAAGAGAGAGAAAGGTGGTATGGATGGGCGGATGGGCAGATGGGTGAAGAAATGGATTTCTACAAAAGTAGAAATCTTTATTATGATAAATATGTACCTCATTTAGTCAGAAGGAGGGACACTAGGTCCACTGCCTTCGGCTGCATGAACTTCTTGGCTGCAGGAACTATGTTCGGGCACTGTGTGTTGGATAACCTACTACAAGAACTCTTCTTTTGAAGTTGGCTTGTGATATAGTCTGAGATGGTGCCCATTCACCAATAGTTTGAATTTCATAGGGTCAATGGTCATGAGTTGCATAACTCCATTAGAAAATACCTTAGCAACTTCATATGGCCCTAGCCACCTTGTCTACAATTTACCTACATTATCCTTGTACCGCGAATCATAAAGTAATGCCGAGTCACCTGGCTGAAATTTATTTTCTTTGATAAATCTTTCATGCCATTTGACTCTTTGACTTTGCAAAATTTCAGTATGGTGCAATGCAAATTTCCTCATCTAGTCCAATTCATTTAGCTGCATAATCTATTATTTTTGTGCCTTTGAAATGTCCATCCCCAACTCCATAGCAGTTCTGAGATTCTTGTGCTCAAATTTGATAAGAATCATGGATGTTTTCCCATATAGTAGCTCAAATGGGGTGAAGCCTATAGTTGTCTTCCAGGTGGTCCTGTAAGCCCAAACTGCTTCTTATAATCTATTTTCCCAATCCTTTCTGTGAATATGCATTGTTTTGGTGAGGATGGCCTCAATCTCTCTGTTTGTCACCTCAACTTGTCCATTTGCTTGAGGGTGATAAGGAGTGGATTTCCTGTGCCTAATATTATATTTATTAACTAATGTTGTAACAAGGGCTGATGTAAACTAAGTGTCTTGATCAGTTACTATTTCTCTTGGTACTTCATACCATGTGCAAATTCTTCATAAATAAATTTTGCAACCTTGTTGTCTCGTGCATGCTTCATGGCTTTGACTTCTACCCACTTTGTTACATAATCAATGCATAATAGAATACAAGACTTACCATTGGATGGAGGATCAATGGGTCCCACAAAATTCAAACCCCACTTGTCAAATGGAGTGACTACCACTTGCGGATAGAGTGGCATCTCATCTGACTTTGTTGGCCTTCCCATTCTTTGGCATCCATCACATCTCCTTATATACCTTCTGCATCTTTGTATAATATAGGCCAATAATATCCTATGTTTAGGATTTTCATTCATGTCCTTTTAGTTGCAAAGTGGCCTCCACAGGATTCATCATGGCATGCATGCAGAATGTCATAGGTCGCATCTTCCCTCACACACCATCTTATAATGTGATCTGGTCTAGTATAAAACAAGCATCCAACTATCCATGAAAAGGGGAATGATTTTTCAATCAACACTCTTCTCTCTTGTGGGGAGAAGTGAGGAGGAACTCTCCCTATCACAAGGTAATTGGCTATGTCAGCATACCAAGGTGTCTACACACTAATGTAGAATAGATGCTCATCAGGAAAGGATTCATCTATGGCTTGACTATCTTCTGATGTGGTCATCCTTGAAAGAAAATATGCAACCATGTTTGCCTTCCCTAGTTTGTCTACAATAGTTATGTCAAATTCTTGCATTAATAACAACCATCTGGCTAATCTTCCTGATATTAGGGATTTTTTCATGCGGTATCTAATGGTTGCATGATCAGTGTGTACAAAAATATGATACATGTTATATAGTGCCTGAATTTATTCAAGGCATAGATTATTGCCAACATTTCTTTCTTTGTGACTGTGTAATTGAATTCAGCTCCCTGCAAGTTTTTACTGATAAAATAAATGGCATTTTCAATAGCTTCTGCTTTTTTTCCTAGGACTGCTCCTATTGCATAATCTGAGGCATCAGTATGGATGTGGAAAGGGATTTCCCAATTTGGTCCCTTAAGTACAGGAGCGTGAGTTAGAGTTGTCTTTAAATCAGAAAAAAAATTATCACAGCTTTATGTCCATTGGAACTCAACATCTTTAGTTAGAAGACTATATAGTGGGGCTGCTATTTTTCTAAAATCCTTGATGAAACGTCTATAGTAGCCTGCATGACCTAAGAAACTTCTAACATCCTTTTATTTTGTAGGTATAGGCAGATTTTTTATTACCTCAATTTTTGCAGGATCAACTTGAATGCCAAGGTGGGAAATGTAGTGGCCAACAACTACACCTTTCTACATCATCATGAAGCACTTTTCACTATTTAATGACAGGTTTTGGTCTTCACATCTCTGTAGAACTTTCTTCAAATTATCCAATGCTTCATCAAAGGTGGCACCATAGGTAGTAAAATCGTCCATATAGATCTCCATGCAGTCAAGGGAGATATTTGAGAATATATTGATGACTGTTCTTTGAAAAGTGGCAGGTGCATTGAAAAACCTAAAGGGAAGTACAAAATAGGCATATGTCCACTAAGGACATGTAAATGTAGTCTTCTCTTGTTCTTCTGGTGCAATTTGAATCTGATTGTATCTACTGAATCCATCAAGAAAAGAGTACTATTTTCCTGCAAGAGATTCCAGGACTTAATCTACAAAAGGCATGGGAAAATGATCTTTCTTAGTGGCAGCATTGAGTTCCCTATAGTCAACACAAACTCGCCATTTTCCTCCATTTTTAGGAAAAATCGCCAATGGAGACACCCATTGGTTGTCTGAAATAGGGTAGATAAAACCTGCGTCTAGTAGATTTTGTATTTTTGTTTTGACAATTTCTCTCAATGCAAGGTTGATTCTTCATTGTGGTTGTCTGACAGGTGTACACTCATCTTTGATATATATTCTATGAGTGCAAAGTTTTGGATCTAATCCCTTCATGTCATGATAATCCCAGGCAAATGATTTTTGATGGGCTTTCAGCAATTGTGTCAATATCAATTGTTGTCCCCCATTCAATTTACTATTGATTTTTAGATATCGTCCCTCAGACACCTATACTTGTGTGACTAGTTCTATCATAGATGCTTCATTAATACAAGGTATCTTAAGTTCAGGCGAAAGAAAATTGTGTGAAACATACCTGTTGCACCAAGAATTTCATCTGCCGAAAGAGTGACTCCTGGAAGTCTGTCTGCAAAGACAATGGTTGCAGGAAGAGTGGCTGCAGGTTGTCTGTCTGCAGAGATAGTGGTTCCAGGAAGATCATGCAGAACCGAAGGAAGTGTTTGTTTGATGTCTACAAAATCAAACACATGAGTGGATGATGCTTTCTCTATCTGACAATGGTTCTGAATGATACTGGATAACACCTCATCTTCATCTTGAAGCTATAGGAAAGGACTTCTTCCGAGCATCATGAGTTGTGCCATAGATTTGACATCTTTGACTTCCTCACTAATATGTGGCCATACATAATTTTCTTCATTGTGGGATGGTTGAGCAGGAGGTTACAGGACAATATTTTTAGTGTTTGTACCATCCGAAATAGTCATGTCACCTGAGCGACATCCAATATAAGTGTCTGAAGTTGCTAACCATGGCCGACCAAGGATAAGTGGATACCCTCCCAGTGTGGCTTTAGGGGAAAGAAACATGAAGTCAGTTGGATACTCCTAGGAGTCTAAGATCACCACAAGGTCTTCTACTATGCCATCAGGCTTAACAGTGGAACTATCAGCAAGCTACAGGACTGTAGGAGTGGATCTCATGTTTGCAATATTTAATTTTTACAGGATATCTTAAGTCATCACATTGATTGTTGCACCCAATTCAATCAGAGCATTCTTTATGTTCATCCCATTTATGAAAACTTCAACTATAGGGCTACCTAGATCACTATACTTTGGAATAATTACTTTTCCAAGCATGATGTCAGCAAGTTGCCCTACTACATGGACTGTAGTGGGGCCCTTCTTTTTCTTGCCTAGTTTCTTGAGGTATGCTTCCTTGATTGATTTGTCATAGATAGGGACATCTTTTATGGCCTGGAACAGGGGTATCTGGACACACATATGATTTAGCTGATCTAGGATATCAAAACTAGTTTCCTCCTTGTCTTCTTTTTGCTTGGAAGCTTCTAATCTGTGAGGGAACGGTGGTTCTTGTGTTGTCTTCTTTGCTGGAGATGGCTCAGGAGTTTTAGTTGCACAAGGTTGAATGGGATCAGTCAAAGATTCTTCTTTCTCTTCCACAGGGAGCTCAATGATAATGGGGGTGGAAGGAGCTGGAAAAATTGTTCCTGAACGTAGACGTATGTTACTTAAACTCACAACATATGTAGGAAATTGATTTGCATCAGCAGAATATACAAGCCGTTGCTGTGGTTTATTATTTGGGTTGGGTGTGGGTTGGGCTGGTAATTGGGTAGGTTTAGGTACATTTACACTTAGATTAGTAGGAGGGGGCATTATAGTAGGTTGTTGGGTTTGAGAAGATGGTTGCATATAGCTGGTGGTTTGGTTTGGCCATTGTTGGCCACCTCTCCATTGAGATGTTTGATGCTAGTTTTCTGGAGGTTGTTGCCAAGGTCCCTGAAACATTTTCCAATTCCCTTGAGATTGTTGCCACTCAGGTGAGGAATTTTGATAATTGGACCAAGCATTGGGTGGGTTATTCCAAGACTGGGGTGGGTATCCTCCATAATTGGATGGACAGGGTGGCTGCCACTGGTTACCAAAATAAGAATTAAAATATGGTTTAGCAAAAGATAGTGGATCTGGTGGCATACCTTGTCTTGAAGCCCATGGCCTTTTCTGTGCAACAAAGTAGACTTGGTCTTCCTCAGTCTAGATTGGTTTGAATTCGAGTGGAATTTGTTTACTGTCAATGTTAGCTATCACCTTGTATCTGCAGTCCCTCTTCTTTTGTCTACAATGAGGGCAATATTCTATCAATATTGCCTCTGCCTCCTCATGTTTCTTCTTAGCCTAAAGTGTATCCAGCTGGGTAGCTAGATTTTTTATTATATCTTGCTTGAAATCTGCCAACAAATTAGTAATTGCCATCCTTGAGACTCCACTGCTAGATGACTTACCCATAAAAGATTGGTAGGCTCTTCCTTTCTTTGAAGCTGGCCTAGAATAGTTCTGACATATCTTCTTGATATCATCCCAACGGACTCGAGTGATATCTTCTCCTACCATCAGGTCCAAGGCATCAGTGCAGCTTTCATTAATTCCTCTCAGGAAGAGCAACTTTTGTGAGTCTTCATTAAGTGTATGATGTGGAGATTTCTGTAGACAAAAAATAAACCTTGAAATGAAATCTTCCAAGCTCTCATCTTCCTTTTGCTGCATTATGAAAATGTCACCTCCTCTCATGTCTCTACCCCTGCAATATTCCTTGTATTTATTAAGAAACTTTGTCTTCATATCTTCCCAAGTTCGCACAGTGTTTCTTCCAAGGCTCATAAACCATCTCAATGCAGCTTCTTTCAGAGTAGTAGGAAATAGCTTGATTCTATGGGCATCAGTGGTATAGTCATAGCTTCTACAGAGTATATCAAACTCAAACAAGAAGGTATCAGGATCTTCTGTGAAAAGCCCATAGAATTTAGGAAGGACTGAAGCATGGATATTTTTGAGGCTATCTACTTCATTCTATTCAGCAATGGGAAAAGGGAAAGCTAGTTGGTTCTGCCTGTTAGGCCTATCTCCATTTGCATCAACCATGCCTGCTTGATGAAATTCCAGAATAAAGGGTTCTTCAATAGAATTTTGATCTTCAAGGGAAACTTCAGAATTGGTCAAGTCAGGGAATATATCAACAAAGGGTTGTGGCTCTTCTTCTTCATCTCTAGGCAGATTTGGAATCTCTACTAGCTAAAATGGCTCAAGATTATTAGGAAGGAATCTCCCATAAGCATCTCTTCTTCTTCTATGCATGTGGTATCAACTCAATATCAGCCAACTCACACAAAGAATGGGTGGGGAAAAATAGTGGATCATAACTTCTAACACTAAGATAAAATTCTAGATATACTATAGTAGAAAATCTATCAATGACTCCAAAGGAATCACTAGTTTGACACCATCCCCGGCAACAGCGCCAAAAATGTCGGCCTCCTACAATGATTTTAATAACTAATCCCTTACAGCCATGATTCAGAGATTGGACATCTTACCTGAATAGCTATCTTAACCATCATGAAGGTACATTTAAATTGTCAACCCAGGGATGTGAACTTGAAATGGGTTAGCACAGTATGTGCACTAGGAACTTCAAAGTAGTCATCTTCATCCTATAACTAAGAAAGGCTTAATATTGAAAGTAAATTGCATGAAAGGAAATAAAGCAAATGTTGAACATCACTCAATCAAATCTAAACTGGTTATGCATAACAGGAAGGAAAATTGTACATCAAATAGAAAACTACTCTGCCTGTTTTGGCTACAAGAATAGTCACATAATGGAATTCTAGTGGTTGCAGGAACAGTCAATGTCATAATCTTAACTAAGTACTAAACAAAAAATAACACTAATCTAACTAAACTAAAGGAATGAATTACTCACCAAGTGGGCCCCCTTGGATGAGTATCCTCTAAACTAATGCAAACTCAAATACTCAACTTAGAATCTTATTTCATTCATCAGAAAATGTAATTACAAAAGTATGGTTGATTATCAGCATGTACAAGAACTTGGTGATCGACTCACTAACTCACTAGCTCGAGGAAGGAGGATTCGAGCCTTATTTATCAACTAAACAGGGCCATCAACTCTCACTAACTGAGATGATGCCATTTAGGGAAAATGAGAAGAAAATGGAAAGAGTGGTTATGCATGTAGGGGAATTCATTTGGACATGCATGCCCAAATGTGGACTCGACCACTACAGTAATTCCCGCGATGCTCAATGTCATTAAAGATCGGTGCAAGGCGGTTACATGCAGTTGACACGGGAATCTTTCACCATTGTCCTCAGTTGACCTTCGTACGACTCCTCAACCTGACCAGCTAGCAGCTACATTTCTCAACTTAGCATTTCAATCATGTCTACAGAGGGATGTCAGTACACATAATAATTGCATAATCATAACCACCTTAAAGAACATTCATCAATCACATGCAAAATAAATATAGATGGTCCACATAATAGATAAATATCATTAAAACCAGCAGAAATGAAACTAGTCCCAAGTGTCTTATGACTGAGAGAAATTATATAAAAGTGTCAGCATAGAATATCAAAGTCTGTAGTAATTTTAGCAAATAACAAGAGATTATATCCCCCTAGTGAGGCCAAAATCTAGACTCATCACTCAGTAAATAGGACCACCAAGATGAGAAGTAGTTTATTCTCAGTGGAATTGATTTATGACGTGACTGTTCTTAGGAACACATCTTTGTCGTAGTAGTTAACCATTAGACATAGAGTTCTAAATTGTTTTCTCTACTCCTATTTCACAATTATTATTTTCTATTTCAAACTAAGTCCTCTTCCTATCTTTGAGGAAGAGTGGATGGTTACTTTATGAGTTTGTTTTCAGTCTTAGAAGAATAAAATTTCTCACAAACCCTATATAGTGGGATTTGTTGTTGAGGAGTAAATATAGTTGCTAGTAGTTGTTATAGTTATTAGTTGATCAAGATGATAAGTTAGTTTTTATTTGTTATTAGTTGTAGCCATATATATGTGTTATTGAATAAAAAGTCTTCAACAGATTCTTGTTGGATTGTATGTAAGAGTTGAATGATTATATGCAATAAAGGGAATTAGTTTGATATCATGAATTTTTGAGTAAGTAATTAGGCATTGACAACTTGTGTGGAAGAAACAACTCAAGCAAGGGCCACTTGAGGTACTACTAATCCACTTCATTTTTTGTTATTAGATTAATTGATGCATTGTTGAAATTAGTTAAGTAGTTTCTAGTTATATGCATGTGTTGTAATTTATGAATGCCATTCTATAGTTTGAATTGAATTATGTAGATTCATGTTGGTTTCATACTTCAGAAGAATTAGCTCGGAATTGTTTTTTAACAGTTAACAGTTACAGTCTTGAGTGTTAGGTACTCATAGCATAAGGTTAAATTTTATATTTTATTTCTCATGTTTTGTAAATTAGTAATTCATTTCACTTTTCATCTTTTCTAATCTTTTGTGCATGTGTAATTTTGTAGACTCAATTGATGTAGGATGTGTTTAGAGTCCATGAATTCATATATTGTTCCAGCACTATCTAAAGTTTATGAGTCCCTGGTTGATAATTAAATTCAATGTTCAATTAGGAATTCATCCTCTAAGTTGTGTGTAGACCCAGTAAGCACCAAGTCGATTAGACATTAGAGAGGCTCTACAAACACAATCTATATTACTCATCTTATGAATATTAATTTTGAGAAATGAGCATGTCTCTTGCTCTCTATATAGATTAAATATTTTACTAATACTAAAATAATCACTTTATGGGCTACTCAACTAGGATCCTTTAAGGTAATCCTAAATGAGAGCTTGAGTTATCTTGTTAGTTTGTTATATAGCTTCAATTAAATTACTCTCCCTTTGTTAATCAAACACTATTCCTTTTGATTCTCATTTGAATAAAATAACATACAAAAAAGCATATCTCTAATAATATCTAGTGCATTGGATTTCCTATCTTAGTAGTGTTTCTTGATTTTAACCTTATTATTATTTCATTCATTCCACCTCTAGTTAGATTTTTCCATTTCGATATAATTTTAATTGCCTTTATTGATGCTCAAATGAATTTTACAAATATAGGCATGCACTTTTATTCCACTTTATGAATTAGAAACATTATCTTGAAAGAATATTTAATCAATGGATAAATATTTAGAAACCAAAGAATTAGTAACGTTTAGCATGGGTCTTCGTCAACTCTTCATATTTCTCCTCACTAAGACAATTAGCACCAATAATATTATTTATCTAGTTCGTATTGCCGGTATACTTGGCATATAATGTATTGTTATTTCCTTTTTGAAATTTTATATCCTTATTTTAATTTCCATTTAAGAATTAACAATTTAACATATTATTATTTTCTAATGTTCTATTATAAAATATAAAATTTAAACATTATGTCTATATTTGATTTTATATATTGTTCTTAAACTATAAAATTTCATCCCATCCTCATTAAAATAAATACTATGTGAAATACATACAAGTATAACAATATCTTGCTAAAAAATAACTCTACACAATGCTCTATTGGAATCTCAAAATGGACTACCATACTCTTTTTATATATACACTTTCTAACCTCTTATATAATTTATTAAATTATTAATATTTGGTATATGTCTCTATAAAACCATCCCAACACTTAGTACTATAATATTATATCTTAAAAACATGAAAACTATAACAATTTTTTTAAAACAATCTATGGTTCATTGAATTGTTTTTTATATTTTATGTGGTCGATATATCACCTTGTGTAGAATGTTCCACTATTCATTTGTCGGAAGTGAAATTTGTTGTAACTAATAATAAACAACTTATAAATTTGTTAACAATTCATAACTAACAATGGCTATTTTCCAAAAAGTTTGATATCTAATTTAACCAAAGCAATGGCTGTGACAGGAGTGACAGAAGCGGTGAGGGCGGGAAACTGCAGTTTGAAAGTTGTAGAGGATGGTTGCGACAAGGACGATCTAGAAAGATGGTATGCCTCCTTCCATCGTCTACTTGATGGGAGGTGTTTGCGTGTTGCGAGGCCCGTTGGGGCTAATGGGAGTTGTCTAGGAAGTGATTATGTTGCAGAAGCCTTTGTCGAAGTTTACGTTGATGGATTTCTTTTGGTTGCTGCGAGGCCCACTGGGGATGATGCATCTAGGCTCAGTTGGCTTGAGGATGGCGTATTTGTTGGGGGAGGATGGGTGGTCTTTCTACCCATTCCTATTTCCTTCTTTGCCCAGATCGTGGGTGTTTTCTGGGAAATTTGTGTTGGCTTTGATGTTGTGATGGCTGAGGCTTGTTGGGTCTCTATTCCCTTGGTGGTGTTATGGCTCTCCTCTTTGCTTGAGGCTATGGGGTTTGGTTCCCCTTGCACTCCTGAAAATATGGCTATGGAGACGGTGGAGGGTTGGTTTTGCGGTTTCTTCTTTAGTGGTGATATCTCTCTGGGAGGATGTTCCTTGAAGGTTGCTAGGGTAAGTGATGTTTTTCCCTGGCAGGGGTGCTTCTTCTCTTGGGAAGCTATTGTGTGCCTTATCCTTCATGTTTTTTATGTGGTCCCTGTTGGGATTCTTGTTCTTTGGGTGCTTTGGATGCTGGTTTCGACCTTTTTCCTCTTATCATGGTTAAAATCTATTGGAATTTGTTGTGGGGGTTGGCCTTTAGGTTGGATGCAGCCTTGCGTTCTACTAGTAGTGCTTATTTGGAAGGGAATAGTTATCCCCTTTGTGTTTGGGTTGTTTGGTACCCCTTCTTCTTTATTATGCTATTTAAATGTAAGGGGGCATGTTGAGTTTGGAGGGTTTGTCCTCTATTTTTGTTTTCATGGAAATGGAGCTTTTCCTTGCTTCCTTTGTGCTGAAGCATAGGTTTTGTTGTTGGAGGTGTCCTTGGATGCTTTGGTCTCTCTAGTTTCTTCTCTCTTGTTGTTGGTTGGGTGGTTCCTTATCACAACAAGCTGAGCCCCCTCAAATGTTTAAGCTTATGGCTCAGAGGTTTATTTTTGTGGTCCCTGTTGGGATTCTTGTTCTTTGGGTGCTGGTTTCAACCTTTTTCCTCTTATCATGGTTAAAATTTGTTGGAAGCTATTGTGGGGGTTGGCCTTTGGGTTGGATGCAACCTTGCGTTCTGCTAGTAGTGCTTATATGGAAGGGAATAGTTATGCCCTTTGTGTTTGGGTTGTTTGGTACCCCTTCTTCTTTATTATTCTATTTAAATGTAAGGGGGCATGTTGAGTTTGGAGGGTTTGTCCTCTATTTTTGTTTTCATGGAAATGGAGCTTGTCCTTGCTTCCTTTATGCTGAAGCATAGGTTTTGTTGTTGGAGGTGTCCTTGGATGCTTTGGTCTCTCTAGTTTCTTCTCTCTTGTTGTTGGTTGGGTGGTTCCTTATCACAACAAGCTAAGCCCCCTCAAATGTTTAAGCTTATGGCTCAGAGGTTTATTTTTGTGGCCTGTAGTGTGTGGGTGTTGGTTTCTTACCAGGTGATGCCTAAGGGTGGAATGGTTGCTTGTTCTGTTGTTGCGCTGTCCTTCTACTTGGATCCTATGGAGGTGGAGATAGAAGGTTCTTTCCTCTGGCTTCCTCAGTGATTGAACCTGTTGAAGTGGATGCTTCTCCTACAGAAGTGGAGGTTGAGGGAGTTAGATTTTTCAGGCGATGGTAGATCTATTGGTCATGACACTCTCTCCTATAGAGGGGAGCTTCTTCCTTTTGAGGTGGATTTGGAGATGGATTCTTGGTTTGATTGGCGGCTTTGTTACTAGTGGTCTTTTGTGCTCTCTAACTCCCCTATTGAGGTGGGGATTTTGGAGTTGTTGACTTTTTTTATTAGGTGCCTGATGGTGTCCCACACCATCAAGCAGATTATATTTATTGGCTCTATGGTGTCCCCCATGAGCGGCTAGTTGATGCAAATGGCGAAAGGGTTTTTGGTTTTGGTGTCTTACACCATTTTGATGATTATCTATCTTGGATTTGTGGTGCTGACCATGAGCAGCTGGTTTTCTGATGCCTGACAGATGTAGGTGGGTTCTTTGTGTAGCTAATTGGGTTTTTGTTCTCGGTTAAAACCAGGTTGTTCTTGGGTTTCAGGCCCTTGCTTATTTGTAAGATGTAGTGTGTAGTCATGTTAATCTTTTAGAGGTTGTTGTGGCGCTGCTGCTAGTTCTTGGTTTATCTTTTTGTAGCTTGCTTTCCTTTGTACTCGGTTCTGGGCCCCATCAAAACAGCGGCTATTTTCTTTGATGTATCATCCAAACATACTTTCAATGTTATCAATGGTTTGATAAAACCCAAAAAAATTGGCTCATCTCTAAGATTCTCAAGAAATAATTCCTCATCCTTCTCCATTTCATCCTCCATATTCATTTCAAAATCATGCTTTGTAATGAAATTGTATAGTGTGTCAAAATCCAACCTCAAATTAAGCTTTGTGAGGTCTTCTACTTTTCCATTTAGCTTTCGTTCCATATTGATTCAATAATTCTTCTACTTCACCTAGATCCATACACTTATGGATGATAGATGACTCCATTATTGAGGTGTCACATTAATTATGAATTCCTTTGGATGCTAATCTTGAAAGTTAAGATTTTATAGCGACAAAGGCTAAATATCAAGAAACAATTTTGGCTAGCCAAGAGGTATTGTGGTTTTGATAGTTCTTGACATAATTTGGATTTCCTCCTAATAGTCCCCCATTATTTGATGTGACAATCATATTTACATAGATATTTCTTGCAACCAAATGGGGCATTATTAGAATAAACATATTGAGATCCACAGGCACTTTATATAGCAACTCATCCAGGCTAGTTTTTATATCTTGAAGTATTTACCTACAAAGGAGTAGGTTGCATACATTTCCAATTCCTTTGGCATCATTTTATTATCTTCATCCATGATTGATGATTTGAGTGAAGAAATTTGTCCTTGAAGGGTCTTATTGAGTCCTCCTTTCTTCACATTTTTCATTCTTGTTTCTCTCTTTTGGGGAGGAGTTTTTTTCCACAAGGTTTTTCTCTTTTTCTTTGTTTGTGAGTGATATATTGTTTTGTACATGGGGACCTCATCAATCCTAGTTGCTAGGACTCGCATTTACCTTTCATGCATTTTTTGTGTTTTCCTAGGTTGCACTCAATGAGATTGTTGGTGTGAACAAGGTACTTTACCTAGCTAGTTACATTTGAGGACCTATTCACACCTTATCTCTTAAGATTACTTAGGTCTTTTTTCCTTTTTGTCTCATTTCATGGGATTTAGACACATGGATTGATATTAATATGTATTATTGTTTTATCCTTGCACTTATAACAAGACCATTTCATTGTATTATATTACTATAATTCATTTGTCTAGTGGCAATATAATAATTCTCCATTGTGACTCTTTGGTAGAAGCTTTCTTGGCTTTGTTGATAGATTAATATACCTCTGATTTTCTTCATTTTTCCAAAACCTATTTTTTGATGTGTCTTCAATATTGGAAAAGGAGAATGAATCATTATCATGTATGTCATAAATTATCCTTCTAGACATAGTAGATATCACTATGCATTGCAGCTCAATAATTTATTTTAGATGTAGGTGTTGAAGATAACAACAAGATATAAAGGATTAGACTAGAAAAGGACCATACTATGTGGAGATAAAGTATCTCTAGACAAAAGTGTGGTTGTAGCCTAGTCTTTATGTAATACAAATACTAGCATACAAAACAAACACTATCATAGAAAACAACTTAAGGGACTACTTCTACTTTGACTACTAAAAACTCTTGGAATGCGAGAAAGTAACAAAGAGTAAAATAAAGCAAACTAAGTGAAATAAATATGATAAAGCGAGAGAATACGAGATAAAAAAAGGCTCACAATAGACCAAAAAATGAAGCCTCCACTAGATGAATATCTTCGATACCTGCACACATAAGACCGAGGAAAATTTTTGGGGTTGTTTGGGGGCTTGTCTTTGTCAAACCCTTGTTTCAGTGCTCCCACCTCCACAGATAACTAAATAGATAGATAGAGAAAGTAATAGAAATTGAAATAGATAGATAGATGAGATAGATAAATGCATAGACAAGGGATGTGAGAAATCCCAAGATGCTCAAAGTCACAAGGTACGAGATAGATATCACCTACAAGGCTTGAGGAAGCCAAAGAGAGAGAGAGAGAGAGAGAAAACTACGAGAGCCAAGAGAGTAGTAGAGAGCATTGTCAAAACTTTAGAATGTTGTAGCAATTTGTAGAGAGTTGTGCAAGTGAGAGAGAGAGAAAGAGAGATAGAAAAGGACCTAGAGAGAGAAATATAATTGAAGGTATAGATTTAAAAGAGAAAATAGGAGGGAAAACAAGGTTCTCAAGCCGTTACAAGGTGTCCAAAGTCGTTACCACCAACAAAGGTAAGTGACAAGTGGAAAGGAACCCAAAAATATTCGTTTGAACGTCAAAATATTGGTGGATGTTAGTGTGGCATGCAGACGTCTGTGTGACGCGCTAGTGTCCAAACAAATCATGCTATAAAATGGTGGGAATGAGGAAACACAAGGTTTGACGCAAAGCTGACATGTGAAAATAATTGCTAAAAAGGGTTCATAAGCATCCTGAGAGGAGAAAAGGCTGATGCAAGGGCTAAAATGAGCCTATACAAATACTAGGGGAACGAACACTAAAGTGGATGCAAAAAATGTAAGTGAAATTGCAAGGGGTGCAATTTTACGACATTACATAAAGTAATAATGTTAAATATTTTGTAACATATTTTAGAGAAAGAAAGAAGATGAGTAATTTTTTGTAAAAGGTGGATGTCCAAGGATGGCCAATCCTTAAAAATGATGGTAAAAGGGGAAAGAATCTCATTATCCTTTTGTTTTAAAGAGTGCGGTGTTATTGATTCTTTTTTAAACCACCCTCACATAGTCTCCTCTCCACTAGGTTGCAAGACAATCCTCCTGCTTTCAAGCAAAGACCTTACAAAACTCTCTACATGATGCTACTTTTTATTAATCTATAGTAGGTGTGTACTAGGAAAAATATTTTTCCCATTATAACCTTATTTATATTTATCATTTCATACTTGCCCATTCCCACTTGTCTTCATTGCAATCCCACATCTAAAAAGTCTAGTAAATAGGCAATGTTATAGCTAACTTATAGTTCTAGGTGAACCCACAATAGTAATTCCCACTAGTGGAACATCACATTTTTAAACTCGGATGGAGGGGGAAAGTTAAAAACACCTTCATTTGAAGGTACACCAAAAATTACCTTCATTCGAAGGTTTAAAATGTAAAAAGTCTCTTTTTGAATAATTTTTTTAACTTAATGTGAATTTGTGACTAGATTGAAGTTTCCAAGCGTCCAAAATCAATTTTTACATAGTTATTGATCCATTATCTCAATTCATCTCCTTCATTTATTAGGATCATTTTTAAATTTAAAATTTATCTATATTGAAACTTGACATCTTTAGTAATGTGTAAACATAATATAAAGCTCTCCCTCTTATTAACTTGATTGACTATATATATAAAATATTAACGCTCTCCCTCTTAATAATGTGTTAACATAATATAACGCTCTCCCTATTAGTAAAATTTGTAGAACATACAATACGGAAACACTCCCTAGACAATCTTAATATATTATCATAAGCATCTTGTATTAATAATTTTGGTAAAAGATGAGGGTCCGAGGATGAGCAGGCCGGGAGGATTGCGGTAAGAGGGGCAAGCGACTCGTAGTCCTTCCACTGTAAGGAGCGGGAGGTTATCGTTGCTCTGTGAAACCAGCCTCACGCGTTCCCCTCCGCCTTACGCTGCGAGAACAGACCTCCTTCCTTCGAGGGAGGGCCTCACAACATCTCTCTACTTGGAGCAGGGCGCGCCACACTATATGCCACGCATCTTCCCTCCTACCGGCCTTGACTCGCCTGTTCCCCCATCTTATGCGTCCCCACTTGGGTTACAAGCTCACGCTACCGAGCTCGACAACCAAAGCACTTGTTCTGTGCGAATTTATATGCTAGTTTACTAATTGTGTAGTACGTGTGGGATATATATCCCCGCAGATGTTTCATTTTTCTGTAGACCTCTTCTCTATGCTTTGTTTTAGATTATCAACGCAGCCGTTCTTAGTTGTTTTCTTCATTTCTGTCTTCGCCACTACACAATTTATTGCAGAGCATTCAAATTAACATGCTGACAAAACAACTCCGATACCCTTAGCCGCCTTCACAAACTGGGCTTAAAATGCTAAACGCCATTCTTTGAAGTTTTTCTGTTTTTGTTTCTCATTTATAAAACCCATTATTCAATGAAATATGCGACTGAAACAAATTGTTCACGAATTTATTTGAAAAATGATTGTTGTGTTTTTAAATTTAGAGGGACATTGCCATACGAGGAATTGTCATAAGAGGGAGAACCAAATCTAGACCTATATCTGGCATCCAATTTTGTAATCACACATAGCAATGACTACAAGCAACCACACGTGTTGGAAGTGATTAAGATGAAAAATAACACTACTTCTAGTTTGGACAATAAAATGGTGATGTGCCCCCGATCGCCAAAGAACCTATGCAAGTACATAGGTCACTTGAATGCCACATGCCCCCCAATGTGGCCTCTGAAAGCATTGCTCTCGATAGATTTTTCAAATGGCGCACATATCTCTAAAATGTGGGCTTTTTGCTTATTGCTAAAATGAATTTGAAAATCTATATGAAATCAAATAGAATTCATAGATTTTGTAAAATAATAGGATTGGTCAATTTTAACACCTAGTTTATTTTTAATCTAGTAATAAGTCCAAATTATTTGAAGTAGTTCATCTTTGAAACTCAATAGTTATTCTTAGTCCTTTTCCTAATCTCCAAGTCTCAACAACCAAACATGTCAAGGTTGGGTAAGACAATAGTGTAGATATCGTGAAGGTGGTGCACGACCTACCATTTGTTAGATCAATGGTTCCAATGAGTCTGATTGATTGCACAAAATTTAATTAAATAATAGAACTAAAGATAGAATAAAGGAGTGTAGATAAGCATGTCATCTAAAGTAAGAACCAACCATACTCTTCTAATACACTTCGTTATCCTTCCTTGATGAGACAATGTTTGTAGAAATGGCATGGAAAGGCTTGTATAAGAGCGTCTCAATCTATTAGTCTGACTCAAATACATCTATTATTTTTAATAAATAAATATTGTTAGTAGGGTGAGACACAAATAATGAATTGAATGACACATTTTTTCACTTTTTGTTTGTGTGCAATTTGGCACATGTCAAGTCCTTGTAGCTTCAATTACAATCAATTATTCTAAAGATAAAGGTTGTACTACATACATGCTAATGAGGTTGAAAGTTCCAATGTTATTATCATCACATGAAGGGAGACAAAGGAATTTTTTATATTCGCATTCTTGAAGACAAGGGAGAAGACCCTCTTGTGTATTGATATTGTGATCCACAATAGTTTTATTTATGAACATGTGAAAAGGAAATGGACTAATTTTTTTGGAGTTAGTTCATTGTTGAGATGTGAGTCAACATATGGTAGTAGCTCTTACAATCGTTCTCTATTTTTGTAGCACAATTGGCAATGTATCTGAGCATTCTATGGTGGGAGAAAATAGGCTAATAATTGACAATGTATTCACTAGCCAAGATGAAAGAATAATAGGTTTTTGATGTTCAATATATCATCAGTATACGTTGACAAGTATTTTGTGTGCCAACCCCCATCAACACTAAAGGAAGATGCTACCTACAAATCATAAGGAGATATGTAAGGACAAGCTAGCAATAAACCTTTACCATGCAAACATTATGCTTTAATGCATTTGGTGTGTCAATAAACATGTTTCAACAACTCCATGTGGTTAGACAAGGGGTTGAGAATAGGAATCACATATGTGCCCAAAAAGAAAAGAGTCATCAATGGTGGAGTGGTGAGCCACTTTATCTTTCTAGTTTCCCTCCCATGTATTTCATGATGATATGTAACTATGATGTTTTTTAATGTGCCAAAAATAAAAGAGAAATAAAAGATAAAGTCTTAATTTAATATCCACATCATTATTGTTTTAAGCATAAGGATATATAGTATTCCTCTCTAAGGCTAAAACTAAACAACTACCATGATGTTTATTATTTGGGATTGCACCCTATATAACAAAAAAAAGTGTTAATTTTTAATCTCTTCCCACCTATAATGTTTATAGGAATTTCATAGAACAAATGAAATAAATGAAGATAATTTTTTTGGCTCCACCCTTGACTAGATCACTTATGAAATCGACCCACTTGCATCTTCAACAAAGATTCTAAAACCTCATAAATGTACTTCAACAGATAAAAAGATAAAATTTATTATGTTTGCACACATTATTTGGCTACACTCTTGACTAGATCGCTTATTAGGTCAACCAACTTGCATCTCCAACAAAGATTCCAAAACCTCATAAGCATACTTGAACAAATATAAAAAATGTGTTTGTGGACCTTAAAAATATTTTAGAGCCCCATCGTATGTTGTGAAAAAGGTTTTTAAAAATGGACATTTTCCTTCTAAAAGATTTCAAATGATCGTCCACAAACTAGGTAATTAATAGCATGATGCTCCATTAAAAATGATGTCTTCTAACAACTGCCAAATGATTTCAAAAGGTGTACACATCAAACTCAAAAAAAATCCAACTAACAAAAGATAATCCTACTATAGCTGGATCAAACCAATTCAAGCATGGTTTTCAAGAATTCATTTCTCAACATAGAGAAAATTTAGTTACTGTGTGTGGCTCTTACAAAAATTCAGCATTAATGATCCTTGAATATACATGTGTAGGGTTGTCTATTTAAGGACATTGTCCCATGTCATTTTATTGAATTGAAATCAATGTAATTCATTTTTCAAATGGGTGCACACATCTCTAAAATGTGGGCTTTTTGCTTATTGCTAAAATGAATGTGAAAATCTATATGAAAAAAATAGAATTCTTAGATTTTGTAAAATAATAGGATTGATCAACTTTTTTGATGATTCCAACTTATTTTAATTTAACACCTAGTTTATTTTCAATCTAGCAATAAGTCCAAATTATTTGAAATAGTTCATCTATGAAAATCAATGGTTATTCTTTGTCCTTTTCATAATCTCCAATCTCAACAACCAAACATGTCAAGGTTGGTTAAGACCATAGTGTAGCTATTGTTAAGGTGGTGCACGACCTACCATTTGTTAGATCAATGGTTCCAATGAGTATGATTGATTGCACGGAATTTAATTAAATATTAGAACTAAAGATAGAATCAAGTAGTGTGAGATAAGCATGCCATCTAAAGTAAGAACCAACCATACTCTTCTAATACACTCCATTATCCTTCCATGATGAGACGTCATTTGTAGGAATGACATGGAAAGGATTGCATAAGAGAAATGCAATCAATTAGGACTCGAATACATCTATTTTTTTTTAAAAGAAACATTCTTTAGTGGGGTGCAACACAAATAAAGCATTGAATGACACATTTTTTCACTTGTTGTTTGTGTGCAATTTGACACGTAAAGCTCCTTGTAGCTTCAATTATTATCAATGATTCTAAAGATACATTTTGTACTATATACATGTCAATGAGGCTTGAAGTTTCAATGTTATCATCATCACATGAAGGGAGAGAAAGGAATTTTTTATATTCACATTCTTCAAGACAAGGGAGAATACCCTCTTGTGTATTGATATCATGATCCACAATAGTTTTATTTATGAACATGTGAAAAGGAAATGAACTAAATTTTTTAGTGTGAGTTCATTGATTGAGATGTGAGTCAACATATGGTAGTAGCTCTTAGAATAGTGCTCTAATTTTGTAGCACGATTGGCAATCTATCCGAGCATTTCTGGTGGGAGAAAATAGGCTAATAATTGACAATGTATTCACTCGCCAAGACTAAAGAATGGTAGCTTTCAAATGTTCAATATATCATCATTGTATGTCAACAATTATTTTGTGTGCCAACCCCCATCAACACTAAAGGAAGATGCTACCTACAAATCATAAGGAGATTTGTAAGGACAAGCTAGCAATAAACCTTTACCATGCAAACATTATGCTTTAATGCATTTGGTGTGTCAATAAACATGTTTCAACAACTCCATGTGGTTAGACAAGGGGTTGAGAATAGGAATCACATATGTGCCCAAAAAGAAAAGAGTCATCAATGGTGGAGTGGTGAACCACTTTATCTTTCTAGTTTCCCTCCCATGTATTTCATGATGATATGTAACTATGATGTTTTATAATGTGCCAAAAATAAAAGAGAAATAAAAGATAAAGTCTTAATTTAATATCCACATCATTATTGTTTTAAGCATAAGGATATATAGTATTCCTCTCTAAGGCTAAAACTAAACAACTACCATGATGTTTATTATTTGGGATTGCACCCTATATAACAAAAAAAAGTGTTAATTTTTAATCTCTTCCCACCTATAATGTTTATAGGAATTTCATAGAACAAATGAAATAAATGAAGATAATTTTTTTGGCTCCACCCTTGACTAGATCACTTATGAAATCGACCCACTTGCATCTTCAACAAAGATTCTAAAACCTCATAAATGTACTTCAACAAATAAAAAGATAAAATTTATTATGTTTGCACACATTATTTGGCTACACTCTTGACTAGATCGCTTATTAGGTCAACCAACTTGCATCTCCAACAAAGATTCCAAAACCTCATAAGCATACTTGAACAAATATAAAAAATGTGTTTGTGGACCTTAAAAATATTTTAGAGCCCCATCGTATGTTGTGAAAAAGGTTTTAAAAAATGGATATTTTCCTTCTAAAAGATTTCAAATGAACGTCCACAAACTAGGTAATTAATAGCATGATGCTCCATTAAAAATGATGTCTTCTAACAACTGCCAAATGATTTCAAAAGGTGTACACATCAAACTCAAAAAAAATCCAACTAACAAAAGATAATCCTACTATAGCTGGATCAAACCAATTCAAGCATGGTTTTCAAGAATTCATTTCTCAACATAGAGAAAATTTAGTTATTGTGTGTGGCTCTTACAAAAATTCAGTACTAATGATCCTTGAATATACATGTGTAGGGTTGTCTATTTAAGGACATTGTCCCATGTAATTTTATTGAATTGAAATCAATGTAATTCATTTTTCAAATGGGTGCACACATCTCTAAAATGTGGGCTTTTTGCTTATTGCTAAAATGGATGTGAAAATCTATATGAAAAAAATAGAATTCTTAGATTTTGTAAAATAATAGGATTGATCAACTTTTTTGATGATTCCAACTTATTTTAATTTAACACCTAGTTTATTTTCAAACTAGCAATAAGTCCAAATTATTTGAAATAGTTCATCTATGAAAATCAATGGTTATTCTTTGTCCTTTTCATAATCTCCAAGTCTCAACAACCAAACATGTCAAGGTTGGTTAAGACCATAGTGTAGCTATTGTTAAGGTGGTGCACGACCTACCATTTGTTAGATCAATGGTTCCAATGAGTATGATTGATTGCACGGAATTTAATTAAATATTAGAACTAAAGATAGAATCAAGTAGTGTGAGATAAGCATGCCATCTAAAGTAAGAACCAACCATACTCTTCTAATACACTCCATTATCCTTCCGTGATGAGACGTCATTTGTAGGAATGACATGGAAAGGATTGCATAAGAGAAATGCAATCAATTAGGACTCGAATACATCTATTTTTTTTAAAAAGAAACATTCTTTAGTGGGGTGCGACACAAATAAAGCATTGAATGACACATTTTTTCACTTGTTGTTTGTGTGCAATTTGACACGTAAAGCTCCTTGTAGCTTCAATTATTATCAATGATTCTAAAGATACATTTTGTACTATATACATGTCAATGAGGCTTGAAGTTTCAATGTTATCATCATCACATGAAGGGAGAGAAAGGAATTTTTTATATTCACATTCTTCAAGACAAGGGAGAATACCCTCTTGTGTATTGATATCATGATCCACAATAGTTTTATTTATGAACATGTGAAAAGGAAATGAACTAATTTTTTTAGTGTGAGTTCATTGATTGAGATGTGAGTCAACATATGGTAGTAGCTCTTAGAATAGTGCTCTAATTTTGTAGCACGATTGGCAATCTATCCAAGCATTTCTGGTGGGAGAAAATAGGCTAATAATTGACAATGTATTCACTAGCCAAGACTAAAGAATGGTAGCTTTCAAATGTTCAATATATCATCATTATATGTCAACAAGTATTTTGTGTGCCATCCCCCATCAACACTAAAGGAAGATGCTACCTACAAATCGTAAGGAGATTTGTAAGGATGAGATAGTAATAAACCTTCTCCATGCAAACATGATGCTTTAATGCATTTGGTGTGTCAATAAACATGGTTCAACAACTCCACGTAGTTAGACAAGGGGTTGAGAATAGGAATCACATATGTGCCCAAAAAGAAAGAGTCATCAATGGTGGAGTGGTGGACCATTTCATCTTTCTAGTTTCCCTCCCATGTATTTCATGAACACATGTAACTATGATGTTTTTAAATGGGCCAAAAATAAAAGATAAAGTTGTAATTTAATATCCAGATCATTAAATTGTTTTAAGCATAACACTATATAACATTTCTCTCTAAGGCTAAAAGTGAACAACTACCATGATGTTTATTATTTGGTTTTGTGCTCTATATAACAAAAAAATGTTAATTTCTTATATCTTCCTACTATAACGTTTATATGAATTTCATAGAACAAATGAAATAAATGAAGATAGTTTTTTGGATCCACTCTTGACTAGTTCACTTATGAAGTCGACCGACTTGCATCTTCAACAAAGATTCCAAAACCTCATAAAAATACTTCAAAAAATTTAAAAACATTATTATTTTTGCGGACCCATAAGGATCTTGACTCTATTGTGAGGATTCTTTGACCTTGTAGGTACTACAGGTTATTTTTAAGGGGATTTCCCAACTATCTGAACTTAACAAAGAAGGGATATTTCACATGGACTACATATGAATAGTGATTATTTAAAGACTAAAAGAGGTAGTGATCTCATTTCTTGTGTTAGATATTTTTGATATCACTCTCCCTTTCACATTGTAAAGTGATGCATCAAGATAAGGAATTAGGGTTGTGCTCCTATAGAACAAGTACCCAATTGGTTTTGAGAGTAGGAAGATCACAAAGGTGGAAATAAAGTTCTCCATAAATGATAAGAAAATTTTGGCCATCATGCATACATTGATCAAATTTAGGCAAAACTTGGTGGATGGCCAATTTGTGTTCAAAATTGATCACAATAGTTTGATATATTTTTGTTGGAATGATGGATGCACAGGTGTCCTTGATGAAGCTACAGTCTTCAATGGAGGACCTTTGCTAGGAAGAAATATTCAACCACACAGAAAGTATGATAATGGCATTCAAATAGAGATTCTATTATGATCTATCTAGATCCAAATATTTTACAAAGAGTACATATGCCTAATTATATAGGCAAGTGCTAAACTTAGAATGCAAAGGATGTTGCTAAGTGTTCAAATCACACTTCATGTGACAACAAGAAACCCTAACCAACTACCTAGGAAATGATAACAAGATGGAGATAAGTTCTAGAAAATACAACTCATCTTCTAGAAGGGAATCTTATCTCAACAACATTATTAAATGCAACCTAGGACTAATATGATTAATTAAGACCTAAGTTAACTTATGCTAGTGTAATAAATAATTAATTAAACTAACACCCCCCCATAAGTGAAACTTAGGGAGGAAAAGAAAATGCAATGATTATGCATGATGATGATGGGTCCCGACTAATGGCCATTTTAGGTACCCATGTATAGAGGATGGAAATGCAACAAATCTCCCACAAACGGAGAAAAGGGGAAAACCCAGTGGGAAGAAAACCCCTCTCCAAAAGAGGAGATAAAATGCAGAAAGGTGATGATTGGAGGACTCGACATCATCCCCCCAAGGACAACAATCATCACATGGATACAATACAATCAATGCCCCCCCCCCCCATAGGAGGGAAATAGAGAGACAATATAGCCCCCCCAGAAAATGTGATCACCTGCAAAAAAGGTAAGTGTATGTAGACAAAACATGATCCAATGTCAACAAACAACTTGTCTCCCTCTCGGAAGAAACAAAACCAGGTGCAAGTGCAGAGATGCTTCCCATTCCAGATAGGAATTGAAGGAAGGAAGGATGTATATGAATGATGATGATGTCTCTGAAAGCTGCTCATGTGTCTCCTTTCCTGATGAAGATGAAGATGCCACAACCCACTCAGGTACATACCCAATCAATGTAGAAGGTGACAAATCAGGATGATGTAGAAATTGATGTTGAACATGATCCAAAGACTACATTGTGATGTTCCTTCCATTGAAGGAATAGATGGAGACTTGATTGCCCCCCCATAATGAAGTGTCCTCAAAACCACTGAGAGAAGACTGAAGCCAAACCAATGGTGGATGCGGAAGAAACTCCAATGAAGATGGAGGAAGTCTCATGTATGAAATATTTGAAGAGAAACCAAGTGCCCCCAAGATAGTCTCAAGATTCCCAATTAAGGTTGAGACAATGAAATGTGGAGACTCAAGGGAACTCTCCAAAGTAGGATCTAAATAGAGGAGCGATATCCCCTCAAGAATGTCCTCTAAACCTATAGAAGTGGACAAGTCAGCAATCCCTGAAGCAAAGCCATCCTGTGATGTCAAGTCTGGAAAATGGAATGTGTCCTGATGAATGATGATGATGGAAGCCTCAATCAATGATTCTAGACAAGGAATCATTAGATGTGAAGGGATACCAATAGTCTTTGATGGAGAAGAAGGATCATATGAAGCAACCTTTCCAACCTCTTCAGAAGATTCAAGGCAATCTAAACAAACAACCTCCTACATAGCAATATCATCATGGGGTACTTGATCTAAAACCTGACATTTTGAATCATGACCATCAGGGAAGGGTGGAGTATCTAATTCTCCATATATCTCCCAAAGCTTAGTCCAAAGGATGTGAGGACTATCACAATGATCAATAGAACTCAAAACATCAGAATCAACTTGCATTCCAATGATCTCTAAGAAAATGTATCTCCTGCAACTCCAAGCAAAATCATGAATACCTTCATTCGGATGGGGAACTATACCAAATAAATGTGGCACTAAATCAAGTGATTGGAGATGGTGTATGATCCCATCCCGCCATTGTTTATAGTTTCCCGTGTGCAACATAGTCAAAGAAGGATAATATGCAAGCCCCATAATGTACAAACAAATTTCTCCAAAATTACAAAGACAATGACCTTCAGCAACAAATAGAAACTTCCAAAGTTGATATGCAACTGAAGTGATGCCACCCAAAATAAAAAAACTTTTCCCAAGCTTCAGGATATCCAAGTTATTGAACAAATGTACCAAATTGAACAAAACCAATGCAAGAGTACCTGGAGCTGAAACTGATCAGAGTGAACGGACGGATGAAAAGAGCTCTGAATTACCTTCCTGAAGTTGTTGGGATTACTGAATTTCGATCAACGGTTGCAAAGATATGAGCCTTTATGTCCAAACTAGGGTTTTGACTTCAGTTGACTGTAGAATATTCTGACAAATAAATTCTAAAAAAAGGATTGCACCTTTGGAAAGTAGACCAAATCCTCTTTCTGACGATATTTCGTTTGTCGAATTTCAACACCGTGGTGTGAAGATATGGCGATTTGAAAAAATCTGCCCTATGAGGGCCTGCAGGCTAAACAGGTGCAAAAAAAATAAGCACCCAGGCTTTAAAAATTTTGGCCCCCAGTCACTGATATGACCGAGGGGCTAGCTGGCAAAAAAAAAGAGAACCACCGTTGGGCGGAGTGAGCGGTGTCGGGGCGGCGCCGTTGATGTGCCCGGAGCTTTGTCGGTGGGGTCAAACATAGACAGTTAGCGGATGAAGGGGACCGTCCGGGAATGGGCTGGAGGGACACTGACGGTGGAGATCTCCGGGTGAGCAAAGAATGGGCAATTGATGTGACAGCTCGTCAAATCAAAGAGGCCGACTTGTACCTCCCTCTGCAGAATGATAAATGTGGCTGACACGTTATTCTATAAAATTTTGAATTAACAAGCCAACCCCAACAATAATATGCCGATGAAAATATTATAGTTCATGGGTTTAACAAATCAAACCCTTGAATTCATGTCGACGAAGGATTAAAATGGATGGTCGCTCCGATTTTTTTAAATTTTTCTACAAAACTATAGAAAAATACCCAGAATAATAATTTTTTTGCCAAATATGAGCCCAATTTTTTTTAAAATAAAAAATGCTTGCAACTAAACAAAAATTTCGTTAGAGGACAACAACAAGGGATGATTTTTTTACTGCAAATTGTACGGATAGTACTGCTGATTTTGCAAACCCTAGATAAACCTCAAATGGCTCCCGGATGAAATATGTCCAAATCAGACAAATGGGCAGGCGATCTATAGGTTTTGAGGCCTTCTGAGCGCAATGGAGAGGTCGGATAGAGCCTGATCTGCACCAGAAAATAGCTTGGTCCCTGGGTAGAACCAACTAGCCTGCAATGAAAACCCTCAAGCCTGCAAAGAATCTCACTAGCCAAACTTTCTTGATCCTGGGATGAACCTTCACTGGAATAGCTCTGATACCATGTTGGAATGATGGATGCACAGGTGTCCTTAATGAAGCTGCAGTCTTCAATGGAGGACCTTTTCCAGGAAGAAATATTCAACCACACAGAAAGTATGATAATGACATTCAAATAGAGATTCTATTGTGATCTATCTAGATCTAGATATTTTACAAAGAGTACATATGCCTAATTATATAGGCAAGTGCTAAACCTAGAATGCAAAGGATGTTGCCGAGTGTTCAAATCACACTTCATGTGACAACAAGAAACCCTAACCAACTACCTAGGGAATGATAACAAGATGGAGATAAGTTCTAGAAAATACAACTCATCTTCTAGAAGGGAATATCTCAACAACATTATTAAATGATTAAATGCAACCTAGGACTAATATGATTAATTAATACCTAAGTTAACTTATGCTAGTGTAATAAATAATTAATTACACTAACAATTTTCTTAGCTAGATGGATCTAAATGTTCATGGAAACAAAAAGTGGGTGAGAAAAATCCAAGCATATAATTTTTATATTGAGTGCATCAAAGGGAAGATGAATGTTGATGTTGATGCCTTGTCTAGAAGGTTGAATCTATGTTCAATGTTTCAAATATTTGTGGATTGAAAGAATGAAATCATAACAAATTATGCCAAAAAAACATTCCCAACTAATGTGTTGGAAGGAAAACTATTATATTATAGTCATACCATTTAAAAAAACTCATTCTCTATAAGGATTTAGTCTTCTTAGTGTCAAAATGAAGGATGAAGTGAAATATTTTATGAGCAGTTCATGGCACCTCCCTTAGTAGGCTACTGTAGATATTTCACAACCTACAAATATATTATGGAAATATTCACTTGAAATGGATTCGAGGATGATGTCCTCACCCATATCAAGAAATGAATCATTTTCCAAAAATAAAAATAGAATATAAATTTTCAATAGGTATTTTGTAGCCCTTACCCATCTCAGAACAAAAATGCGAAAGTGTCTCAATGGATTTCATCATAGAACTTCCTAAAGTCCAAGGTGAGGATTGAATATATGTTGTTATCAATAGACTAATGAAGTATGAACATTTATTTTCCATCTCTTCAAATTTTAAGGTGTCACAAGTGCAAGATCTATTCTTTAAGGAAGTGACGAATATCCATGGACTACCCAAGAGAAACATGAGTGATAGAGAAATATGTCATTTCATGAGATTTTTTTTGAAAGATATCTTCTTTTGGTGAGAATTAAGCTCACCCTAGCATTGGCTACCACTTGAAAAAAAATGACCAAATTGAGATTGTGAACCAATGTATGGAAGGTTATTTGATAAATTATATTGTTGATTAGAATAAAACTTGGATCAAGTTGATCTACTTTGGGGAGACCTTTTATAACACCACCTACCACATATCAATCAAGATAACATTGTTCCTATTGGTGCAACTATTGATAAGAGTAGCAAGAGGATGATGTTACATAGGTGCAACTAGTGGTGAGGAGGTAGTATTAGGAGTAAGAGGTGTTTTATGGGAGAGAGAGTGAGCAATCAACCCTAGGTGGCACAATTAGTAGCCATGATAGGAGTGTCGAGCTCTATGGAGAGATAAGAGTTCAATTGTGCATCTCTAGAAAGAATAAAAACTATCATGGCATAATGGAAACACAACAAGTACTTCAGGGACTTAGGTAAAGACATGATTTATTTTACATAATGCTTTGATTATGTAGAATAATAGATGTATTATTAATTGATTTCAACTATATCATGATATAGGTCACTAGCAAAATCTTGTTTTTTTCTTTTTGTTATGCAATTTTAAAAGTGGCTCAACTATATTGGTTTTCATTGTAGAAATGGTCCTCACTATATAGTTGAAGTAGGGGGTGTAGGCTAGTTATAGGCCACAATAGACTATAGGGTGACACATAGATGTATTTAAGTCCATAGTTGATCTTTGAGTAGCTTATAAGGAGTGATATTTTAGATGAAACCAAATAGTTGCATAGGTCTCGTCTATCAATACAAAGTGGGACAAGCCAATTGCCCAAGTCAAAATATCAACAATAGAGAGAGACTTGGAAATTGTGAGGGTAGAGAGGGAAAATATTGATGCATTAAGTCTAAGAGGAGAGAAAGTTATCATACAATCTCAGCTCGATCAAGAAAGAGCATAAGAAAAGACCTACTTCAACAGTTGGGCCCATATATCTAGTTCACCTATGGGTATAAACACTCTCTTCCAAATAGTATGTGAGATAGGGATGCTTTAGTAGAGAAATTTATGGCTCACTATAGAGTAAGTAGAGTTAGGAAGAGTTGTGTGGGGATGTAGGCTTGTAGCATGTCACAGAGTCATTCTATGTTTGTGGCATCTATGAGGAAAACTCAACCATCACTATCACCACACTAACATAGCCCAGTGAGCCACCAAGGCTAGAGGGGAGCTACAACCATGTTCCACCATGATGTGGGTCTTATAGATGTATAGACATCACATTTTATTATAGTGAAGGACATTTTTGTATCCATACGTGATAAAATTTGAGATAAAGTATATATCAATGTTTTGATGGTTTTGAGCATACTGATGTGTTATGATATTTTGGTATTTGTTGCACATGTTTATGATATTTTTATTATGATATAGATATGATTGATAGTTATTTAAGTGTATTAAACATCTAATCAAGTAATGGAATGAAATTAATTAACCAATAAATTGCATAATTAACTGATTAATATGATAAATAAATAATTTACTATAAAAAAGAGATAAGAATAAATCACAATGTTAATTTTTATGATATTTTAAAATTTACAATAAAGAACCCAAGAAACTTGAGATTGTATCAAGGAGAAACAATAAGCATGTCTTTGATTGCAAGGCGTAGAAAACACCAAGCAAGTTATAGCATCGTAAATTGTTACCCCTGACAATTTCACACTACCTTGACACCCTATTTTGCTTACAACATTAATTATAATGATAATTTATTCATTTCAGGGCTAGATCATAAAAATAAATTAAATTTCCTATATGTTAGCCAATATTAGTTGGTAACTATTTTCACAAAGATTGCACCCGGATGCTAAGTTAGACACTCAACAATCTCATGAAACATGGAAACATCTTTGAGCCTGTGGGTATGCTCATAGTGAAGATGAATCTCCAGATTATGGGTTGGCTCCCTTATGATTTACTAATGAATAACTGGTAATTTTGAAGGTAAAGGGAAGAAAGGCTTTGAAATAAATGGATAAACTTAAACTTAAACTATGGTGATGCACCTAAATGGAAAAGATGAACAACTTGATTCACAACTATCTCTTATAGAAATATGTTTTCACAACTCAAATTGAACAGTTTAAACACATAGATGTTTCACAAAAAGGCCTAATAATCTATCCTTTATGAAGGAAAAAATGATGTTTTCACAACCTAAAGGGAAAGATAAATCTATAGCACAATCTATGACTTGTGATTAAACCTGCTTCTTTGTACATGCATCCATTAATGAGACATAAATTTAAATGTTTTGAAATTTAAAACTCATTAAATTTGCATCCAAATCATCAACAAAGACAAAACACCTAAATGTGAGAAGGTTGACACTAGATTGCAATAAGAAAATTGAATGAAAAATCTGCAAGTAACAAACTCAATTAACTTGTAAAAGTTGTTGTATATACTAATAACTATAAAAATGACTTACGAAACACATGGATCCATAAGAAATAAAGTTGTGTTACGCTAGGTGGCCATGAAAACTATGCTCACAAGGGCTAGTGTAGTCTAATATACACTAGGTGAGCCCCTAAGACAAATATGAGAAGCACACACTAGGTCTATAAGGTGTGATCCCACAAAACAAGTGGTGATGGGAAAGTCAGGCCATGTCTACATGCTCCCATATGTCAACCATTCCAAAAGTTATATTCCCTGATAACTTTGATAACGTGCCACACATGATCAAGATGTTGTGCCAATGCTACACTAAGTTCAACTTTAATGAACAAAGTGGAGCAAGAAATGTCAAACAAAACTCACCTCAAGGGATGCAAATAAATAATGCTAAAATGAAATAATACTAATGATGCCAATGTAATGGTCACACTTACTAGGATATTAATGCTATCATCACTAAGAAGTGAACATGCGAAAAATGATTGGGGGAAAATATACCCCCCACTTAAAATGTCAACATACTTGCTACATTGTTATTTTAAGTAGAAAGATAGGAAGGGGGGTCCTTGAAAAGAATACACACCTCCCAAAACCTATTTATCCTTACCCACAAGTGTAGAGACAAAGACAACCACCAAGGACTATCATGTTGCTGCCAAGATAAATATAGTTGTACTTAAGATTGTACCACCATGAATGACAATGAGCAAGACACATAAAGCTACCAATGCCACGTAGTGATGAGAAACATGATATGATGAAAATCAGTATCAATTAGAGGAAGTAGGTGCATCAACACAAGGAAGAGAACCACAATCCTTAAGATGTTGAATTTTATTACTCAAAACCTTACATTTGTTGGTTGAATGACCATGCACTTGATGATATGCATAAAATGAGATTTTTTTGTAAAATATCTTTCATGCTCTTGGAGGGATAGATATCAAGCAGGATTGGATAAGCCTCGGCAAGGTACCCTCTTGATCAATAGTAGAAGATGTTCCTTTCTTTTGTGACAAAGATATTTCTTGCTTAGTACAAGGTGTCATACATATACAAGACTCTTTAGATTATGAGATTTTGTACTCTCCTTTAAAGGAGGGTGTAAAATCAAATGAACCCCAATCATCACTATACATGCATTTAAAGATGAAGTAATATTTTTCCTAGGAGTGTTTTGCATGATGGCATTGATATTAAGCGAAGGTTTCTTTGATGCTTTCATTTCTTTCAGAGGACAATAACCAAGACCTGTTGTTTGTTCTTGCTAGGTAGGCTCTATAGGGACACAAATACCTTGTTCTTTAACACCACATCCTTTTCCATTATAACCAAGTTGTTTCAAAAGATCATAACCTATTCCATAAAGTTATTCGATTTCTTTTGGATTTAGTAGTTTCTCCTGATCACATTCATCATATGTGGATGTATAATTTGTGTTTTCCTCTTCTTTGTTAAAAATTATGGACTCACATGCTTTTTATGACTCAACTTGTGTGGATATTATTAAAACTTATTTCTCTTTTCCTAATTTGTGTGTAATCTTGTATTATACCATGAATGTAGGTGTAAAATCCAATGAACCCTTCTCATCGTCCAATAGTTTTGTGATTGATTTCTCTTCTTCTTGTATTGTTTCCACTTTTGTAGTTGGTGTCAATGTTGTAAGAGGATTTTCTATTCCTATTTCAATTTGCAAACAATTGTGATATGATTCTAGGTTGACTTTGGTTATGTAGACTTTCTTTTGATAAGTGTAATTTATTAGATGATGTAATGTTGAAGGTACCATATTCATTGTATGAATCCAAGGTCTACCTAAGAGAAGATTATATGAGAGTTCTTGAGGCATAACATGAATAGGACTTTGCAATGTAACCTTTCCAGCTTTAACAGGTAATGTTATCACACCAAGTGGTTATTTTCCCACATTATCAAAACCACAGATATATAAAGAATTAGGTTGAATTTGACTCTTATCCACTCCAAGCTTGTCTAGAAGGCTTACACTACAAACATTGAGTGTTGAACCATTATCAATGAGAGTACGCCTTACTCCAAAATAAGTACCATTATTGTTAATATGAGGCACTATCATCAAAGAATCATTTTTTTTTTGTATTTCCAATGGAGGTAACTCATATTGGGGTAAAATCACAAACTTGTGTCACACTTTATAAAGGAATCGACCAATAACAAAAAAAATTGAACTTCAACCACATAAAAGTAGTATTTATGTTTTGAATTTCAAAATGATGTAAACTAATGAAATGTAGAAATATTGATGAAGTTTATTCCTATAATTTTTAGATTCTTTAAAAATTGTTTTGATTAATTTTTTATCAATTTAAGAGCATATTTTGGAATGCTAAAAATTTCAGGAAAAAATGACATTCACTTGATCTCATTTCTTGTGTTAGATATTTTTGATATCACTCTTCCTTTCACAATTTAAAGTGATGCATCAAGATAAGGAATTAGGGTTGTGCTCCTATAGAACAAGTACCCAATTGGTTTTGAGATTAGGAAGATCACAAAGGTGGAAATAAAGTTCTCCATATATGATAAGAAAATTTCGGCCATCATGCATACATTGATCAAATTTAGGCAAAACTTGGTGGATGGCCAATTTGTGTTCAAAATTGATCACAATAGTTTGATATATTTTCTTAGCTAGATGGATCTAAATGTTCATGGAAACAAAAAGTGGGTGAGAAAAATCCAAGCATATAATTTTTATATTGAGTACATCAAAGGGAAGATGAATGTTGATGTTGATGCCTTGTCTAGAAGGTTGAATCTATGTTCAATGTTTCAAATATTTATGGATTAGAAAGAATGAAATCATAACAAAGTATGCTAAGAAAACATTCCCAACTGATGTGTTGGAAGGAAAACTATTATATTATCTAGTCATACCATTTTAAAAAAACTCGTTCTCTATAAGGATATAGTCTTTTTGGTGTCAAAATGAAGGATGAAGTGAAATATTTTATGAGAAGTTCATGACACTCATAAGTGTTGTCATTGATGGCAACCCAGGTCATGCAACTCAAGTCTTGCATCCCATAGTGCAACACTATTTTGGCTTCTACCGACAGAACATAGTAAAGAACAGGGCATCCAATTAAAGGCACTAAATTTGATCTAAACACCCCACCGGACAAAAATTTTGGGTTGTGGATCTCTGAGGAAGGTCTGTTAAGGCTTGTAGTATCTTGGTACTGATGCACACTCACTGGTAAGTGATCTACAAGATACGATGCTCTAATTTGTTAATTATCTATGCTAGAAGGACGACCCGACAAAGATGGAATTCATGGATGTATAAGATAGAATTAATTATAAGTCTCCATGTTGGATTAAGTGTTATTTGGGTCCTCTCTTTGTCTTAACTTATTTTGGAGGATGCGTATAAATATTTTGTGGTGGATCTATCCGACAAGTTAAAAGTAACTTAATGTTTTATGAAGCTGACTGCTGGATGAATAAGTCTTTGATCGCGGATATATATCATAGATTATTTCTATCATTTAATATGGCATGCATGGTGTAAAAATATGAAGAAGTGTGAATTGTGAGATCCAGCAGAGTAGTAATGTGAATTTGATCATAAGTGATGCAAAGAGAAGAACAGGGCAAAGTGCATTATAAAGTCAGAAAGCAGATACCGAATAAGATCCATGAGCTTCACCGGAATTGTTACCTAGCATGATTAGATGCTATTATTTCAATTCACCCCTCAAATGGTTTTAATCTAATTTTTTTAGGCGGTAAGCCTTTTTCTTTTGAGCAATGAACTCTAGGCAGTGCGCCTGAATGCAAGTGCATTCCTTTTGTAAACAACTATATTTTGAGTACTCAAATTATGGATTAATCTCCACCATGGTTTTTCCCCTAACAGGGTTTCCATGCAAAAATTTGTGTGTCATCATGTTGTATATGTTTACTTTGAATGCATACATTTTTTCTTTAGTCCAATGGTGAAATGGTCTCATGCTTTGGGTGAATGGAGTTTTAATAATTGTTGAACACTGATTCTCCCCCCCCTCTCAATGTTCCCTTGAGTCCAACAATTGGTATCAAAACTAGTTCCTCTGGAGAAGTTTTGCAGCTTGAGGTAGATCTTGGAATGTGATGGAATCTGGTAGTCTTCAACAGCAGCTTATGGTAGCTCTTGATGACCTTGATCAGTCTAAAGTAGAAGTTCAAGAATTGAAAGAAAATCTTAGAGATGCTGAGAAATTCATTCAGTCATTGAAGGATCAGATAGTTAAATCTAGGGCACGAAGAGGAAATATCTTTGTGATCAGATACATCAAGATGAAATCTATGATGATGAAATCTATGATGATGAAGATAACTAAAGAGATAGAAGAAAGGAACAAAAATGAGGAAAATCTTGCTCAGACCTTGAAAGAGAAATCTGATGAATGTAGCAGAATGAGTGGAGAATTCACTAAGTTGGAAAGTGAATTGTAAAAATCCAGAAACAATGAAGAAGAACTTGGTAAGTTGATTACTTTTCTTAGGAATGATCTTGTCATTGCAAATGAATATAAAGAAAATTTTAAGATTAGTTCAGTAAAACTTGATGAGTTAACTCAAGGGCATAAGAGTGGAAATGATAAGAGAGGTCTTGGATATGAAAAGGGAGAAAGTTCCAGATTAGGACAAAAGAATTTCAGATAGAACAGAAATGGAAGGTATCTGGTAAGACAACCTAATGTACAAAAATTTAATGGATATTGTTTTTCCTGCAATAAGTTTGGTCATGTGGTTGCTCAGTGTAGAAGTAATTTGAGGTCAAAATTTTCATCATTCTCTGGTCAGTGTTTCAATTGCAAAAAGCCTAGTCATAAATCAACTGAATGTAGAAATATGTCAAGTCACTTTATTGATAGAAGAAATGTTGAATGTTATGCATGTGGGAAGTTTGGGCATATTTCTAATCAATGTAGATTAAGAAGAAACCAATGGAATGGACAAAGAAACATTATGTGCTATAACTGTAACAAGTATGGTCATATTGCAAGAGTTTGTAGAAACAAGAACACAGACAGAAGAGGTCTGGTATACAAAGACAAAAATTCAGAGAAAAATGATAAAGGAAAAGAAAAGATAACTAAAGATGATATTAGAGATCAGATGAAGAAGACATGGGTAAAGAAAAATGATTTTGATGCTGGAAATGATTCCGTACCGGAACCTGCTTCTGGTAATTCTTCTAGTAATTAATTTCAAGCCATTGGCCTAGGGGGAATCTTACAAGAAAAAATATCCTCCCCTATCTATGGATGGTACCAGAATGCAGAGAATAGTCAAAAAGATGCACTCACAATGTATAAAAGTTTTGGATGAATTTAGCAAAGGAAATTTAGCAAATTCGTAGGTCCGCAAAAGATTTTTTCTGTCATCGTCTGAGAAAAATAGAGTCTCTAGAAAACTTAGGGAAAATTCATTTATTACACATGTGCAGGCTATAAAATTCAAGTCCGAGCTGTCATTTGTCACTTTGCATTATCAAAGAGAAGAAGGAGGGCACTTGATAGGTGGATTTCATAACAACAAAATCGAATTCATCGACAAATCTTGAAAATTATTAGGTACTTCGAATCATTATCGAATTATTCATATTTCGGTGTGTAGTTGCAAACCCTAAAGCAAAATGGAACAAATTAAAGGTTTGATCATATTGGATGATTATAATAGTGCAAAGATCATATCTATGATGAATCTATTGCTTCCTGATGAATTAAAACAATTGAGTGAAGCCAAGCATGGAAATTTAGATATGTGGAATGAGTTTTCATACCTTGAGAATGTGTAATACATAAAATTAATATTAATCAGATTACATGGTGATGTTATAACTTTGGACAAACCTTACATCATCTCAAAAGAGGCAATCGAGAAATTAACTGGTTTTTGCAAAGTTGGAGATGTTCCCAGAAAGAAATCTATCTAGAACAAAGAGGTCGAAACCCTAACTGGAATAATCGGAGATCAGAGAGCTCTGCTGATAGCAACAATCAAGAATATCATTATGAAGTACATTACACATGACATAACCTATAAAATCTTCTACCGAAATCAGGAAGGAGCTACATCGACTGGTGTAGTATACATTGCTCATAAAATGATAATTGAAAGTCATGAATTTAACCTATGCGGATTGTTAAGAGATCAAATGATGGAGAATGTTCAACTAACAAAGGAGTTAGGCTATCCATTCAGGTTTCACACCCTAATTATATGTATGGTTATGTAATTTCTGAATTTTTTGCCAAAAATTGATAATGTAGCATGGAAATTAGATAAACCGGTATGCACCCAAATTAACTCTTATTCTAAGAGTTTGTCTAACTAGGATTCAGAATTTGAAAATTTCTGTAAGAATGTGCTTGTAAAGTGTGGATCAATCAATATTTCCCCTCTGGTAAGAATAATGGAAGTTGGTTCCTCTTCCGGTAGCACTAATAGAGGACAGAAAAGAGGACATGAAATCATTGAATACAACCCTTTGGAAAGCAAAGTTCCCAGGATTGAGGGTAAAGGGAAAGAAAAAGAAATTGTAGACATTTCGGATGAAGAATCTAATGAAGAACCTGAGAATCCACTAGCAAATGAATCCGGTCAAGAAGAAGGTAGTAAGGATGAAGAAGATCTGACAAAAGAAAAGCTACAACAGCTTATCCAAAGTGCAGGTGGTATGCAGAAAATTGCAAGGTTATGGTCAGTCAGACCATCATATGATCAGGACTTGATTCTGGAAGTTCTAAATGCTCATATTGAGCATTGTAAGATAAGATTGGAAAGTCTGAAGGACATTCTACCTAAAGAGATGATTGAGTGTAGTAAAGAATCAATGGGCTCTGAAGACAAAGGCAAAGAAGGTGAAATTATCTCACCTGAAGGAACAATTCAGACTATCCCTTCCAAAGCTAAAGAAGAAAATGAATGAGCTGAGACAATGCATTAAATTTTCCACAAGAATCTACAATTATTGTGTTTGTTGGCCCCATGCAGCCAAAAATTACAAGGAGAAGTTGGATCAAATTGAGACAGAACTAAACGACATTGGCAAAAGCTTTGACATGTCTCAGGATCTGGATGACATTATCAGGATAAGAATCTGGGAGTTATAGGCAGCTCAAATAAAAATTCAACTATCCAAGAATGTTCTTGTAGACACCTTTTGGAAGGTAAAAGACTTAATTGAGTGTAGGTTGGAGCAGTTGGTGGAAATTCTGCAAAATGGTGAAAAATTGGAAGAAGCAATCACAATTCCTGAATCTCTCATTGAGATTATCAACAAGACTTCCAAGAACAATAGCTTGATTATTAGCATTGGAATTGCAATTGATGTCTGGAAGAAGTTTCTTCTAGAAGTGAAGAAAAATAATAAGATAATTTTCTAAAGATAACAGCAAATTGTTTTCAAGTTTTTGAAATTTTGATCAAAGGAGAATAATTGTAAGTGTCTATGTGCTAAATTTTTGAAGAATTGATGATTTTGAACACATGTTTTGTCACTTGTTTGGGCATATGGAATCCATTCTTTTTCATTTATGTCAAAGGGGGAGAGAATGCAGTGGAAAATGCCTTGTGAATCTCAAGGGGAGAAAGTGTAGCAAACAGTTTGGCAGTATACCTATAATGATTTCGACACTTAGTCATTTTTCACTAAGTGTTGCCATCAATGCCAAAGGGGAAGATTATTGGCATATGGCTGAAGAGATTGTCTCATAAGTGTTGTCATTGATGGCAAACCAAGTCATGCAGCTCAAGTCTTACATCCCATAGTGCAACACTATTTTGGCTCCTACCGGCAGAACAAAGTAAAGAACAAGGCATCCGTTTAAAGGCATAAAAGTTAATATAAACACCCCACCAGATAGACATTTTGGTTGTGGATCTCTAAGGAAGGTCTGTTAAGGCTTGTAGTATCTTGGTACTGATGCGCACTCACTGGTAAGTGATCTACAAGATACGGTGCTCTAATTTGTTAATTATCTATGCTAGAAGGCCGACCTGACAAAGATAGAATTCATGGATGTATAAGATAGAATTAATTATAAGTCTCCATGTTGGATTAAATTTTATTTGGGTCCTCTCTTTTTCTTAACCGATTTTGGAGGATACGCATAAATATTTTGTGGTGGATCTGGCCGACAAGTTAGAAGTAACTTAATGTTTTATGAAGCCAACTGTTAGATGAATAAGTCTTTGATCGTGGATATATATAAGAGATTGTTTCTATCATTTAATATGGCATGCATGGTGTACAAATATGAAGAAGTGTGAATTGCGAGATCTAACAGAGCAGTAATGTGAATTTGATCATAAGTGATGCAAAGAGCAGCAAAGAGCAGAACAAGGCAAAGCGCAGTATAAAGTCAAAAAGCAGATCCCGAGTAAGATCCATGAGCTTCACTAGAACTGTTACCTAACATGATTAGATTCTATTATCTTAGTTCACCCCTTAGATGGTTTTAATCTAAATTTTGTAGGCAGTAAGCTTTTTTCTTTTAGTAGTGAGCTCTAGGTAGTGCATCTGAATGCAAGTGCATTCCTTTTGTAAACAACTATATTTTGAGTACTCAAATTGTGGATTAATCTCCACTGTGGTTTTTCCCCTAATAGGGTTTCCATGCAAAAATTTGTGTGTCATGGTGTTGTACATGTTTACTTTGAATGCATACATATTTTTTTTAGTACAATGGTGAAATGGTTTCATGCTTTGGATGAATGGAGTTTTAATCATTATTGAACATTGATTCACCACACCCCCCCCTCTTAATGTTCTCTTGAGTCCAACATAAATCACAATGCTTTCCAAATTTTCCATCCTTTAAAGAATACTCAACATTCTTAAATCTTTTAACATCAACTAATTGTTGTCCAAAATCATTTCCAACACTTTCATGCATGCAAACCCCTAAGAATGAAAGATTGACATAACTAGTGTATTGTCCAAAAATACATGAACTTAAATAATATAATTTCCCATTAGATATTTCCCAAAAAAAACCTGCTATAAGTTATCCTTGATTGTTTCGGGTGGCATATTAATGCCACATTCCTACATAATCATGTTAGTATGTAAAGAAAAACATCATAATAATAAAAAATTTGCACATGCAGTTTAGAACAACAAGAGATTCATTGCTTGTTAATTTTGACATACCAAGGTTTACATTTTTCAAATCATCTTTGACTTATGGTAATAGTTCTAGGTAACATTGAATCATTTAAAAAAAATCTATAAAATTCAATTTGAATTGTGTCTAATAGGTGTTTTGGATGAGGATCAGAAAAATTGGACTTCACTCTTAATTTCAAAACATCTCTAGCATTAGATGATACCCTAGTATTATCATGCCAATATTTTTCAACCAAATATTTGATTTCAATATTCAATTTCATGTTAGACCTTGGGAGTTGACCACTAAAACTTCAACATTGGTCGATTGGATCATTTTCAATACTTTCTCTTCTCATTGATTCTCTTACTAATGTTTTATTCACTATAGTAGTCGTTATAGCTTTTTGTGTCGCATCCTTATCTTTAGATTGACTCTTCTTTCCAATAGACTCAATGGAACTAGCAACAATAGATATAGCATGTTCAAGTGATTTATATTTTTTTGGTTTCAGAAAAATGCCTAAGTTTTTCATTATTTTTCTTATTTTCCACATTCTCATCAATTGCATCATGAGTTGACATTGAAATGATAGTTTTTTTTATTAAAAATTGTTTGTATAATCTATTGGCATGCATTCTTATTTGTCTCCAAGAAATCTTACCAGGAAGATTATCCAAAACAACACTTTCAATTTTCAAAATAATATTTTCGTTTCAACAGTTCACAAAGATTTTCATTTTCAACAACAAAAGAATCTTCATTTTCACCAACACAAGGATTTTTATTCTCAACAAAAAAAAGATTTTCATTTTCACCAACACAAGGGATTTCATTTTCAATATTCATTTCTACAATTTGTCTATGAATAGAATCGATCTCAACATTGGTATATCCATCTTCTTGTAAATGATCAATACAAATATCATCTAGAATCACATTTTCCATATCATTCAAAGGTGGATTTAAAGATGTACCTAGATTCATGCCTATTGTCACATTCTCCATAGCATTAAAAGGTGGATTTGAAGACATACTAGGATTAGTTTGTATAATCATATTATCTTCCACATTCATCTCTTGCAAATTCACATCATCTACATCCATCCCATCCTCCATGATCTCTTCAATGTTTTTATCTTTCAATATTCATGGAACCGAATGCTCCAATATTATTCATTTCTTGGCTCCTCATTCTTATATCTCTTTATCGTTTTGCCTCCTCTCTCTTTGCTACAATTTATTTAGGGGTCATGACCTTCCTAGATCTTTCCTCTTTTGATGATTTTTTGATCCCATGATTACAAAATTCTAAAGTACAAATGAATTTGAATAGTAAAAGTCTTTCTTTTTTATTGCTCCTTGAAATGACTAGATAATGAACACAATTCCACTCCAAAAGTGTCCCAATGGTTGGCTCCTTCCAAAATTGAATAGAAATTACTTGAGTAAAGAGCATGTAGAAGACTTGAGAATCAATAAAAATATGTAGAATAAGTTGTTGTTGGTTGTACGGTAAAAAATGTTAAGTTGCAAAAATCATAGGTAATTTTTTATCAGTAAAAAATGAAACAAGGCCATGTTTACTAAACAAGATCCCATAGAAAATAGGATCTCGTTTCATGTTCTATCATTTGAAATAATAAAAACTTGTAAATGGGATAAAGTTTAGGATACAAGATCTTGTTTCTAAAATGGAATCCTTTTTCTTAAAAATCAAATTCTTAGCCCAATTTATGATATGGGTTTCGAGTCGGAAAAAAGCTTGACCACCCAACCTTTAGCTTTGGACCTTCTTTGACCTGCAACTTGAAGGTCATGCCAGTGTCACTAAAAAAGAGTGACTCTTGACATATGTCTAAAGACATTCTTTGCAAAAAAATTGACGAAATTAAAACCCATTATAGATGAGATTGTGTAGATTTCAAATATATTTTTTTTTTACAATTGGATTAGTTTTTTTTTGTTTTCAAATAATTTTTTATGAAACTAGAACTTGAAATAACATGTTAAATCTTATTATTTTAATAACTTTTTATTAAAATATTTTTTTGAAAAACAAATTATATGTGAACAAATATTCAGACAATTCTTCAATTTAAAAAAAAATGATAATTTTAGGTCATCTTATGCATGATGTACACAAGGGGTTTTCAAAACATAAATCACGATCAATAAAAATTAATAAAAAAATATTTTTAAAAATTACAAAAAATTATCCTAAACAATATTCGATGTCTTACAGATTTTTTTCCAAAAGGATTCAGAAAAATACTTTTATTTAAGTCATAATATGGTTGACATACACATACATGGTATGGTCCTGAAAAAAGTAACTTTTAAACACTGGCTTTTAGACATGCCTATTGAAAATCAATTTGTATCATCTGGATATTAAAATAAATTACACATTTAGAAACTAGACTCTAAGTGCTACATTTCATATTAGTGATTTTTTCTATCTTTAAGTGCTACAAATTTTTAGGTCAAATGTGACAAATTCTAAAAATTAGGAAAAATACTTCCACTTTTTGGCCAAAAAGTGGACTCACCTTCTTGCACACACCCATATTTTATCTTACATTTGTATTGGTCCTTGTGACCTACCATAGTTACATCATGGTCTTCCATATCATGGTGTTGTATGACATAGGGTTGCTTGTGACTAATCTCTTTTTTTACGCACGAGACACATTGTCAACTTGGTTCCTTATACCTTGGTACATAATATATAGTGCAATATCAAATAAAGAGTGCTCACACCAATGAAACATTAAACATTCCATTATCTAACCCTTTCATCCATAATCCATTAGCTCTTCATTCCAATAATCTTGCATCTTATCTACCTTTCATATTTTCATCCATTTCAAGAGTACACCCATGTTCTTCTAATTCACATGTCATGTAAGACCCCTTCGTTTTGCTCCTTTGATTGAACAGTGTTCTGTTAGCTATGCCTTATTTGTTGTTAAGTGCTTTGACTTAGAACTCAGTTGTTGTTTGATCGTTATCTGTAAGTGATGCAAATGTTATATTTTGGTGTGATGGTATTTTATCCTGATGTTATTATTATGTCATGCTTTGGATTAACATTGTGGATAATTGAATTAATGATTTTTATGCTTTTGATCATATTAATGATGTTAGATTCGTCAATTGGTAATATTGTATTGGTGAAGGGACGGGTTGCATCACTCGCTTGCGAGCGCCCTGTGATTCCGAGATTTCCTCTTCACGGTGTGTATTTTATGTTGTTCATATTATATGTTATTGTTTCCTTGATTTTCAGGTTGACAGGTACAAGACATCGACTCCACCTAATTTCACAGGTTTGAGCGTGTCCAATGTCCAATGGTATTTGATTGGGAGATAGTAGCTAGGTTTTCTGTGCCAAGTCGTCACCCTAGTCCTAGTATGTTGTCAGATGTTAGTTAGGTTGTGTTGCTGTGAATATTGCTCCCTCTCATTGTTTATTGAATTTCAAGTTAAAAAGGGTAATCATATGGTTGTATGCATTTAATTTGTGAAATTGAAATTGTACTGGAATTATGTTAATAACGTAATTTATTTTATTAATTAATAAATAATTTAATCGTGGATTAGATTTATTTATTAACTAATTAAACTGATTTTGTTGAAATTGGATAAGTTCATTTTGAAATTATGAATTTTATTTGTTGAAATTGAAAAATAAGAAAAATGAGTTAAGAGTCAAATTTGAAAGTTGAATTAAAAAAATTGAAAAATGGGATATTTTGCATTTTCTGTTTTCAAAAATTTATGAGGGTGGTTGTTGAATTTTTAAGGGTTTTATCCTTATGGTTGAATTTCTTTTCTCAATTTTTTTTGGATTATGAAGTTTTTGGAAAAATGAAAAATGGAGGGAGGAAGTATTGTTGGATTTTGTGGGTTTTTGATTGAAGTTGTGAAAATGGCTGATCTGAAGAGGGAATCGAAGCAAGGATCCGTGCATCATCTGGATCTTCTCAAACTTTTGAAAACCAGGTTCATGTCATTATATTGATTTTGATTTTGAAAAATTGATAGATTTAGATATGTGTTTACAAAAATCTTTGGTTGGAAACTCAAATAGATTTTGTTTGAAAATAATTATAAATTTTGTCTCATGTGCAAGAAAAACCATGTTATATCTGCTCTCAAACCTTGGCACTTGTTTTTTTTTTTGAAATGAGAATTTATTCAAAAATGGTGTTCTTGACTGAAATTAAATGTTTGTTTTATTTATTTCTCAATCTGAATGGGGTTTTGTTAAATTCAAATATATATGTAAATATACATATGTAATTATATAGATATGCATATATTTGTTGTTAAAATCTTTTAAAAATGGGGGTTGTTGTTAAAAATAATTTTGAAATGCCCACGTATGGGCGCGGATTTCTAAACAACCGCAGGCCTTTGATTTCAAAAAAAAAAAAAAGTTTGAGGGAGGGCTTTGGGGGAGCCGTCGGGGGCTCACCCCACCGTGCCCCCCATGGGAGGCGTGTGGGGGAGCCACGCCCGACACGACCCCCGCAACCCCACCCTAGCCTTCCACAACTGCTGTGTAAGGAGTCGCCACCATCATTGGTGGTCGATTGTGCTATGCACAGCGCCACCAGCAATGGTGGCTGGTTGCGCACATAGCCACCGCCGCCCCTCCAACTTCCACCACCCACTGTGCATAAGCACGTGGCTAGGGAAACTGTGGTCGGTGCCCAACTCGTTGCCGCCCTCACAAACCATGTGCGGCCCCAACCCTAAACGACGCACGGCCTGAGACAGTCGGCCGCCTCCTTTGATCGCACACGGCCCGAGGCAGATAAAGGTTGTTTTAATAAATAAATAAATAAATAATATTTATATTGAGTATTATTTTATTATATGTTGTAATATTTAAGTATTAATATATATATTAATATTTAAATATTATATTACATAATATTATATGTATATATTATGTGTATTCATATATTGAATAATGTTTTAATTGAGGGCAATATTTAAATGCAATTGAGGGAATTAAATAATTGATTTAAAAGATAAATGATTTAAATGTAATTGGGAGAATTTTTGTTTTAAATCATTATGCAATAGTCGAATTAGTGGATTTAATTTAAAATATTATTATTTGCAAGGTCAAATGTTGAATTTAAAAAGAAATGTGCTTAATGGCGAAATTAATTGATTTCGTTTAAAATGATTTAGTTTGCAAGGTGAACAGTTATTTATTTTAATGATATATTCTGAAATTATAGAAGTAAATGCTTATTTTATTAAGGGCAATTAGGGAATTGAATATTAGTGTTAATTTCTCCCTTATCTGAAAAGATGAATTTTTAATTCAGTTGTGGCAATGTAACAAACTACGGAATGTAATGAGGAAATGGGTTTAGTGAACCCAAAGTAGAATTTAAATTCTTGTCTCCTTGCTTGCCTTGATTGTGAATATCTCCTTTGTGCTCTTGTTTGGGAATTGGGTCAAGTGTCTTAAATTTGTAAGTCTTCCAGAAGACCCTAGAGGTTGGGGGTTGTCGTCTTGTGATGTCGACTGTTTGTTAATTCCCTTGGGTAGTGCATGGTGTATGGTCAGTGTTTACCCGATTTCCACAAACGGGAATGTTTTGCGCCTCCTGAGAAAGGAGTGGATTTTGTAATGTGTGCCTCCTTGTCAGGAGCGGTTTTTTTATTGTTGTTACCTCCAGTGTTTGGAGATGGTTTTATCTTTGTCACCTCCTGAGAAAGGAGTGGACGTGTTATCTTGTATGTTGCACTTTGTACCCTTGGTGTTTGGATGGTATGTGTGTTGTCAAGTAGAAGAGTGGCTTCCATAGGGGCCAGAGCCCGGAAGAGGTATCTAGGATAACCTTCGGAAGTGGTTTAATCAAGTGATAACTAAAACAATACTTAGAAGATTAGGACTAACTTCTCACTAATCCATATATTAATGCCTCACTCAAGGACCCAAGTGCTCAGTTAGGCTTGGGATGGGTGGGAAGGCCTGGAATGGCAAGGTCATCTATCTTGTCTGTACGAAAGGTATTTGGCTCTGCATGAGTGAGTATGGGGGTCGGGATTTGGTAAAGGTCACCAGGATAACCTTTTCTTGTGGGGGGCGGAGCCTAGGATGAATCCCAGAGGATAACCCATGACAAATTATGTGATGACACTCTGTCTAGGACAACAGTTGGTTCTTGTTTCTTGTGGGTATGGCTTTCTTAACATACCTGATGTGACCATAGTTGGTATTGGATTTTGTGGGTATGGTTTCCTTAACATACCTAACGTGACCATAGCTGGTATTCGATTATTATGTGTATGGTTTTCTTAACATACTTGTCCTACTTTATTTCTGGAAGCAATGTGACCTTGTAGAGTTGTACTTGTGATGTACTTGCATGGTATTTGAGTTGTACTTGTGATGTACTTGCATGGTATTTGAGTTGTACTTGTGATGTAATTGCATGGTATCTAAGTTGTACTTGTGATGTACTTGCATGGTATATGAGTTGTACTTGTGATGTAATTGCATGGTATTTGAGTTGTACCTTGGTATGTACTTGTGAGGTTCATGTGATTGGTTGTTTCAGTTTGGTTCGATTTATGTTAGTTTGTGTCTAGAGGTAGATGGTCTTGGCTAGGATTCCTGGTTACTATCTCCTAACACGAGGGGTGGAATTTTGGGTTCCACTTGGTTGGGTGGCGTGCACCTAAATCCGTTGGGTTCTTTCTTCATGTTCTCGTGGACGAGACTTCCAGTTGGAGAGCTCGTGAGATTCTGTTTCAGTTCTTGCTCTATTCTTCTAGTGGATCTTGTATTATTTTACCCCTCTATGTTATCGGGGTGGAAAGATGTAATTTGTAATTATGTTTATTGGACTTGCCTCATTCGGGGAATGAGAGTTGTAATTGTAGTATTTAATTATGGATAAATGAGTTGGGAAGTTATCTATTATGCTTTGATGTAATTTATCTTGTATGGAATGTATGCATCCTTATTATCTTGAGTTGATAAATGTTATGGATTCATTTTTGTTGTTTGTGGGTTGTTATGTTATCTCAGTCTCGTAACCTTAGGGGATGGTTGCATTGGGAAGCGATCTTGTATATTAATTGTACTTAAAAAAATTAAAAATTAGCCTGTTTAAGTAGTTGTTTGCAACATCCTCTAGGGCTGTGTGGCGGGGTGTTACATGTCATCTTGAGGGGGCATCATCATCCCTATCATCCTTCCTCCTAGTCAACTCCTCCTTCAAATGACTAGGGCATCTAATTGTTTTCTTCCTAATCTAATCACTTCTATTATTTTTTGAAATGACGCTCCTTCATAATGCCATCTCAAAGAGGAGAAAAATGTAAATACGCAAAATTAACACACAATCATTTCACCTAATAACCCAACCATTTCCTCTATAATTGATTGAATAAATACCTACTTATCTAATTACTTATCCAATTTTCATCCCCTTATTAATTAAATAATATTTTAATATTATTTAATTAAATTATCCACTATTCATCACCATTCACTTAACTCCACCCTTAGCCCTAAAATTAATAATCAACCTTCATCTATAGTCCACCTTAAATAAATCCAAATAATTATTTATTTAAGTTCATTATCCTCATCCCAAAAATTAAATAAATATTTGTAATGAAATAACTTGCACAATAGAAGAATATGATAAAAAATATGCTTCAAATACTTGATAATATTTGAGAATAACAAGCCACTTCAAGGGGAATCCTCCAAATATCTCCAATGAGAACACAATTCACAATATGGTGATGAAATAAGACTCACAACCTCCTATATATACATATTTATGCCTAGGATATCACCCAAGACAACTTAGATAACCCTATATAAGCCCTAGACCAACCTAATCAACTAAATAACAATATAATATTGATAATATGGCTTAATTAGGAGTTAAGATAGCCACAAGCTGACTATTCATAACCCAATGTACTCTAATATTAAGGGTGTAACAATATCCCTATTTATTTAGTTATCTTTTTATCCACTTTCCATTAAGTGGACTAAAACCAATTAGCCCCTTAATCCTTCACTTGCACATTCCTAACCTTGGTCAACTCCCCTTACATCATACACATCCTTTGATGTGTACATAATGTTGTGCAAGCGAAAGCTAAAAAACCCTAGAACAAATAAAATAGTTGCAGCTCACAAATTAAGTGCGAACAAATAATAGAGAAAATAAAACAAAATAGAATAACACAATAGACACAGATTTACATGGTAAAACCTTGACAAAATGCCAAGGAAACATCCACGGGGCAAGGTATCGTTATTCTTATTGCTCAAAGAAAACCAAACTACACTCTTCACAGCTGTTGTTATCAATTATATTACCATTTTTCTCTGCCTTCAAGGTACAAAGATATATGGTATATCTTCTAAATAACAATAGTCACCAACATAGAAAATACAAGTTTTATTCCTTTGAAGAAATTAGAAATTTCCTTTCAAAGTAAAACTTTTTTCTAAAGTTAAGATAAGATTTACGGATTTCATTGCTCTCACAGTCCAAAAATCTCCACCTTGACAATAATTTACCTAATACCTACTCAAGCCCATTCATCACCCTTGCTGAAAACCAAGAGAAGCCAAACTCCACCTCATCTTCTCTAACAATACTGGTTTAGTAAACATATGGTGTATGAACTTTCTCAAGAGTTACTCCACCTCCATTAACAAACTATCTCACAAAATGGTACTTAATTTCAATATGCTTGGTTCTCCTGTGATAAGATGGATTTTTAGCCAAGTGGATAGCACTTTGACTATCACAAAATACAATCACTTTGTCATGTACTTTTCCAAACTCATCCAAAAGACCCTTCAACCAAATTGCCTCTTTACATGCATGTGAGACAACCATATACTCTACCTCAGTTGTGGATAAAGCATCTATTTCTTGAAGCTTTGAAATCCAACAAATAACTCCACTTGCAAGAGTAAAGACATAACTCGAAGTAGATCTCCTTATGTCCAAATCACCTACAAAATATGAATCAACATAGCCACATACTGAATCACTACAACCATTATAGGTGATGCAATAATCACTTGTGCCTCTAAGATACCGAAGCACCCATTTCATTGCCACCCAATGCTATTTACCTAGATTTGCCATGTATCTAATGACAACGCCAATTGCATGTGAAATATCTAGTCTTGTACATACCATCGGATACATTAAACTTCCTACTACATTAGCATATGATACACAAGACATATAATCCTTTTCTTCTTTATTACTAGGACATAAACTTGAAGAAAGCTTAAAATGGGAAGCTAAAGGGATATTTATTGGTTTCACATTTTTCATACCGAATCTTGTGAGGGACTTCTCTACATATTTTTGCGATGATAACTAAAGCTTACCATGTTCCTTGTCTCTGTGTATTTCTAGGCCCAAAATTCATTTTTTTGCTCCTATATATCCTTCATATCAAATGTCCTAGCCAATTGAGCCTACAGCTTATTAATTTCAGCCATGCTTTTGCTTGCTACAAGAATATCATCAACGTATAACACCAAGATGATGAATAAACCATTTTCCAAACTTTTAAAGTAAACACAATGGTCATACTCACTTCTTGTAAAGTTTTGGCTCACCATGAAGGAATCAAACTTCTTGTACCATTGCCTAGGTGACTACTTCAGGCCATACAATGACTTCTTGAGTTTGCAAACAAATTTCCTATTGCAATCTTGAACAAAACCTTCTAGTTGTTCCATATATATCTCCTCATCCAAATCTCCATGTAAAAAAGTTGTTTTAACATCTAGCTGCTCCAACTCAAGATCAACTAATGCAACTAAAGCTGACACAACCCAAATAGAAACACGCTTAACAATTGGTGAAAAAATTTCATGAAAATCAATACCTTCCTTCTGAGAATATCATTTTGCTACCAATCTTTCCTTGTACCTTTCAATTTTATCATCAATACCCTTCTTCAGTTTGTAGACCCATTTGCAACCAACAACTTTCAGGTACCTTTTGGAAGCTCTACCAAGTCCCATGTTTTATTCTTCTCCAAGGCATCTATTTATTCTTTCATTGATATTTTCCATTTAGCACTTCTAGTGCCATCCATTGCTTCCTGATAACAACTTGGTTCCCCATCATTAGAAATCAAAACAACAAATGAAACAAAATCATCATACCTTTTAGGAGGATTTCTGACTCGTGTAGATCTCCTTAGGGATGGTTGTGGTATTTCCACATTTTCTTGTATGTCTACTGCATTCACATCCACATCTTCATCTCCAAAAGCTTCTTCTTTCTCCCTATTTTCTATAGATGGTTGAGTTTCCAACTAAACTTACCGATATTGAGGTACTTGTTCCTACTCCAAATCAACTTCTATAAAGTCTGATTTTATTAGAGAAGATTCATCAAACACTACATCTCAGCTAATGATGATTTTGTGGGTAGTAGGATCCCACAATCTAGATCCCTTAATTCCATCACCATAACCAACAAAAATGTATTTCTTAGATTTGAGGTCTAATTTAGAACGTTGATCCTTTGAAATAAGAGCATATGCATCACAACCAAAAAAAAAAAGATTTGAATAATCATATGAACATGAGGTTTGTCCATACCTCTTCAAGAATCTTACAATCTATTGCAACCGATGGTGATCGATTTATCAAATAGTATGCTATATTAATTGCTTCTGCCCACAACTCTTTCTCCAACATGGCATTACTAAGCATGCTCCTTGTTGTCTCTAGAAGAGTCATGTTCATGCATTCAACAACACCATTTTGCTAAGGAGTGTAAACTATGGTTTTATGCCTTTCGATCCAAGCTTCCTTACAATAATTTTCAAAGTCCAATGATGTGAACTCACCTCCATTATTTGTTCTTAAACACTTGATTGATCTGTCAGTACTCTTTTCAACCAAAGCTCTAAACTGTTTGAATACACTAAACACATCAGGTTTACTTATAAGAATATACACCCACACCTTTCTAGAGTAATCATCTATAAATGTCACAAAATATGAGGCTCCTCCAAAAGAAACTATAGGGGACGGTCCCCAAACATTTTAATGAATATAGTCTAGAACACCCTTACTTGTATGACTACCTGATTTAAACTTCTATCTACACTACTTTCCAAAGACACAATGCTTGCGAAAATTCAAATTCAAAGACCTTAAATTTGGAAGTAACTTACGGTTTACCAGTACCTTTAGCCCTTCCTCACTCATACGAACCAATCGTTGATGCCATAAATGAGTAGAATCATTTGTTTCCTTAGATACCACCACTGCTTCATTTATCTCAGTACTTCCATTTAGCCTATAAAGATTTCCAACTTTTGTAGCCTTCATGGCCACCAAAATGCCTTTGGATACTTTCAACACTCCACCTTGACAAGAAAATTTATAACCACCAGAATCTAAAACTCCTAAAGAAATTAAATTCATTTTAAGTTCTTGTACATGTCTTACCTTTGTTAATGTCTTTACAACACCATCAAACATTTTAATCTTAGTGCTCCCAATCCCAATAGTCTTACACGAAACATTGTTGCCCACATGAACAACACCGCCATCAATAGCTTGGTAAGTAGAAAACCAACTCCTATGTGGACACATATGATTTGAAGCACCAAAATATAATAACCATTCCTCATCATGTTGTGAGAAATCAAAAATAGATAAAACCTCATCGACCATACCTAAACTTGTATCGGCCAAATTTACTTCCCTTTTGGAGTCATCATTTTCTTCTTTCCTCTTTCAACAATCTTTCTTGAGATGCCCAGATTTATTGCAATACCAACATTTTCCCTTACCCCTTCTACCTTTTGACTTAGATCTGGATGTTCCTCTCGAATTCTCCCCTTTTTCTCTGGATTGACCTCTAGCCACCATTGCTTCTAGTGTGGAGGTATTTGTTTTAGACTTCCTTCGCACCTCTTCAGACACCAAAACTCCCACAACAAAATCAAATTCAAGGGTGTCAATTGTGCTAAAGCTAATATAAATGACTAAGTGATTCCAGGAATCAAGCAATGAACACAACAATGTAACTGTCGTGTCTTCATCTTTGATTTTTACACCCATACTAGATAATTGACAAATAAGAGTATATAAAACATGTAAATGATCAATAATTTTGATACCTTCCTTCATTCACAAACTTTACAATTACCTCTTCAAGTAGATCCGGTTTTCCAAGGATTTTTTCATGTAAAGACTCTCCATTTCGCTCCATAAGCATGCAGCCATATCCTCTCCAACAATATTGAAAAGAACCTCATCTGCTAAACACAACCAAATTGTGCTAAGAGATCTCATATCCAAATCTTCCCAATCCTCATATGTCATATTTGCAGGTTTCTTTGCCTTTCCTACCAACGCCTTGTGTAACCCTTGTTGCACTAACAAATCATGCATCTTGAGCTTCTAAAGCTCAAATTTATTCTTCCCATTAAATTTCTCCACCTCGAATCGTGCATTCAAAACCTTCACCATTTGATGTTGTAAAAAACAACACCAAATACTAACACAGTAGCTACAAAAATAATTGCTCTAATACCACTTGTGCAAGCGGAAGCTAAAAAACCCAGAACAAATAAAATAGCTGCAACGCAAATTAGTTGCGAACAAATAATAGAGAAAATAAAACAAAATAGAATAACACAGTAGACATAGATTTTCGTGGTAAAACCTTGACAAAATGCCAAGGAAACATCCATGGGGCAAGGTATCAGTATTCTTATTGCTCAGAGAAAACTAAAATACAATCTTCACAGCTGTTGTTATCAATTACATTACCATTTTTCTCTGCCTTCAAGGCACAAAGATATATATTATATCTTCTAAATAACAACAGTCACCAACATAGAAAAAACAAGTTTCATTCCTTTGAAGAAATTAGAAATTTTCTTTCAAAGTAAAACTATTTTTCTAAAGTTAAGATAAGATTTAGTTTTACGAATTCCATTGTTGTCACAATCCAACACATAAGCATGGGCCTTTGTACATGGTAATGACTATCCAACTTCGTAGATGCACTGACATATCCATGCATCATGCCACATACCATAATGATGTAATCGATCTTGTGAACAAGATGTAATTGATCTTGCATCATGAGCGCCCATATTGTCAAATTGCAGTTATGGTATGCCGCATGATGCATGGATGTGCCAGTGCATCTACGAGTTGGATAACCGCTACCTTTGTACACAAGGTATAAGCCTTTGTACATGTGACATGGGCTTATTACATGTCACATGGGTCAAGGACTTTCCTATCCTCCCAAAATATTTCCAAGTACCATATTCTATCTCATCCCTCAACATTCTCCAAGGGGATCCTCAACCATTGATTCCCCTTTTGATATGGTACTCCACCCCATTGACTAACCATGAGGAGGCACTTGTTCTCTCTTCACCCTCTTGAGACTCTCAACCAATATGAACCCTTGATCTCTCCTTTTAACTATATCTAGATCCTACCACCGAACCAATGATTTGATGCATTAAAATGAATTTTCCATTAATGCTCCATAATGAAGTGTTCCCATAAGATCTTGAAATGCAAATAAAGACACATTGTCTTTAAATACCTAATAGAGTTAGTTAACAATTAACTTCTTCTCACGAGCGCTAACTATGAAAACTAAGAAAACAAGATACAATTTCTAAGAAAACAGGATACAATCATCTCCCATATACATTGCTCATCTCACTGGTCTCCCACTCCCATATGACCGACTATAGCCCAGAGCATAGTTAGAAATTCACCTCCCACAGTAAGCTGCTCTGCGTGGATGGAAGCTTTGGTTTTAGAGCATAAAACATCATCACTCCACCCCAGTAATCTGAGATTATTTTCCACCTTAGCTGTTCTGGCTTTTGCTGTAGCTCCCGCGCTAGTTTTGCACCGTGTCCCAGAGTAGAATACTTTTCGTAGTTCTTCATTCTACTGTAGCTAAAATCGGGAAGACCAACGAGCTCACTGTGAACATCCATGTGCTTCACATTTGCAATGTCTGGATGGAGAGGGAGAAGCTTGGTTGTCGACACCAATAAATACGCACAGTACCTCGACAGCGTCCTGCTTATATCAACATTCCTCTTGAGTACTTCCTCGTCCTGCACATTCCTCTCTACCTCTCTATCTCTACCATGGTACTGCATCTCACAGATTGTGGTGGCTATATGCCAGTGTAGAATTAAATGCTCCCGATACTGTTGTGAAGCCCATTTCAGATCTTCGCATTCGTACTTCCAAACTGAAATCATAGGACATCAATCTTGTTCTACACTTTTCCACATCTTTTTCTTCTGCTGCTGAGCATCTCTGTTTGAGTAATTCAACAATAAATCTCTTCAGATCATCTCCGACGGGCTCTGTCTCGGTGTACCAGCCCGTAACAAAGCTTGTGAGGCGGAGAAATTTAATGAGTTTCCATACGCGAGAAGAGATATGTGAGCAGGTGTGGATTATTGAGTATTGTGAAATCTGGCCCTTCCAGTATCTACCCCTGCAGCACTTGCGGAACCAGCTAGTGGATATCTGAATAGCAATCTGCATTAGCTTGGCCATGTACACATTCATTTCTTTCCTTCCACGGGAATGCTGAATGCGTGCACAGATTAGCCACACCATGGTCCAATCCGACGCTAAAATTCTGCAGAGTTGAACTATCTCTAAAACAAGCGCAACAGAGAGGAACACATACGCCACCAGGCGTTGTGTATACAGAGTTTCTTCTGCCACTCTCTGTGATCTCAATTCGCTGTAAATCAGAGACCCAGTTATTCCCAACAGACACATGTTGACCAAGCGCATTACTGTACCCACCTTACTGAATGCAGTACCGCTTGATTTGGAGAACAAAAGATCGTACAGAAACTTCAGCTCCATCTCCGCAACTGTAAATATCTTCTCTGGAGAAGAGACATGAGATAACTCCTCGGCAAAGAAGAAATCTCTAGTTGCGTTGAAATATCTTTCGTGAAGATAGAGATTTACATATCTGTGCTTAGCCATTTTGAATAAGGCATGAGACAAGCAGAGCAGGTAGTTTTCTGTGACTCTTTTTCCCTAGAAATCCCAAACATCATTAATGCTTACCTTCACTTTCTCCATTGTTTCAGTCCCATGACTAGATAATTACATCTTTCGCCCTCTTTTTGCATAAAGACGTTCATCGGATCAGCAGAGCTGACAATCTGTGACAAGCTGGAGGATCTCAATGCCATGGTCCTTTCAGCATACTTGGAAACGCCAACCATTAACAGAAGCAGCGCCGCGGCTAACAGATACCCTCTCAGCTGTGATGAATACACAACATAAACCGCCACTGAGAAATGATACAACATGGTGAGCAGATGTCTTAACCAGAGCTCATTGTCTGGTGTGGAATATGCGGAGATGGTATCAGGTCCTCCCAAATGCGAGAGCAATATGGGAGCCCATATTCCGAACATTGCATGACTATGAGAGTGCGCCATCGTACCAAGTGCATAGATGGCCACAGCATCCGCAGACATATAAGCCAACCATATAGCCAACTGCAGTACTGAACTTCCACTGCAGTATCTGAGTGCACCGCCAAAAGCGAGCAGAAGCTGCACCATCATGCTCAATAACACTACACAGTTAATCATCCAATCCATTGAAATTCTCGCAGCAAAATCTGCTATGTTGTGTTCCATTTCCACCCGCAAAGTGCTCCATGACTCGTACTGTTTTCCTCCATCTTCTCCTCCAAGTTTAGAAGAGTCTTGCAAATTGAAGGAAAGTAGCGATCCAACTTAAGGTGCAGCCATAAGAGCAAGATTTCAATTTTTTGGTCTTATTACAGTATTAAACAATCTTAAGACTGTAAAATGCAATCATAGTCGTATCGGATACAACAGGAAAAGTCTTGCCATAGTCAAAAGTTATAAGGTGCTATCCCTTCCACTACGACGAACCGTAGTACAACAATAGACTGCTAGACAATGATAGTCTCTAGCACACAAGATTTTCTGTCAATTTTGCAGTACTGAAAGCTTTCAGCTCGCACATGGATTCTAGATTTGATTGTTGGGTGTTTCGCATGTACTAGATGTCAATGACTCTCCTTGAATTTTCTTTTATTGGGAGTTGTGTGATATGGATTTTGACGATGTTCTTGGATATTTCCTCTCAATTAAGTGCAAAGTTGAAAAGTCGATTTGAGATAAAGGTGTAAGATGTGGTTAGTCGACTAAATATTTTATTTTAAGTTTACAATTAAAAAGATTATAATTATAATTATATGGATGATCTTGCAATCTTAGACATGATTTACGTACAACATCCAAGTAGATTTCATTAATGGTCAGAATTAGATAGATAAGTTAATTTAATTGATATTATGTGAATATAAGCTTCCTCATTAATGGTTAGAATTAGATAGATAAGTCAATCTAATTGGCATTATGTGAATATAAGCATATGGATAAGCGATAAGATAAGGTCAGCTACATAGGACCCACTATATACAAAAATGTGTTATTTGTAACTATTAAGATGCATTAGGATATTATTCCAAATTAGACACAAAACTAAATGGGTAAATACATTGAGAATGTATTTTTTACCATTATATTTTGTGTCCAATTTGAGGTGCATGTGAATCTCTTAGTATGAATCATACATCTCTAATTATGTAGCATTCTCAAACATGCATAAAGTAAATGCAATAGACAAATGAACTTGCAGTCCATGAAGAATGAAGTTTCTCCTTCAAAGATTTTATTTCCATGCGTTCTCTCATAAATTCTTAGAAGAAAAGAGATAAATATTCGTTGGATAGCTTCTAGATTACAATATAATTCAAATATAAAAATGAGAATGTTAGTTATCATGTATGCCTCCCCTTTAATTATTTTTTCCATAAGGTACAATTAGTTGAAGCGATTAGATCGTTAAATAGATCATTTAAAAAAATGAGAAAAAAACTATTTTGACTATGCCACTCCTAAACATCCATCGAACCTTAAAACTTAACACTTGACAAAATCTTTTAAATTACTAGTAATGCTCAACACCCTAAACAATGATAATAGAGAGCCATTTAAAAATAAACATAGACCTAACAAAAAATATTTACAACAATGAAATGAAAAAATAAAGTATACAAAATTCCAATAAATGTGAAACCCTTACAAAACACATTTTTTTCTCTATTTTTGTGAACAACATGCATAAATACAAACAGTGAAAGACTCTTATAGAGGCTCACTCAAAAATAAATGCACAAATATACAAACTAAAATAAATGGTACAGGCATTCGTAGGAAGAATATTTTGAACTACTGTTGTATGAAAATGACAAATGTTGTCTGGTTATTGACTGCCAACTTTATTTTTTCATGGGTCGGTATAGATTCATCCCAAGCAATTTGGAGAGATAAAATAAATTAAATTAAATTAAGTGAGACATTTACGACAACTAATTTGGGGGAGGTGAGCGAGCAAATGGGGCTCGTGGTCTAAGCAGATGCGTATGTTGTCTTAAGAAATTCTGATGAAAATGGAAGTTCAGTGGGAGTAATTAATGTTTATTAACTTTCTGTTAATTAGCATCTTTCCATGTAATTTCTTATGAGTGTGTTACCCTATCCACTTTCAAGTTTGATGTAAACTTTTAATTTTAGGTTGATATAAAAATAAAAAAATAAAAATGAGTACATTTTGTAGTACCAATCTACCATAGGATCGTATGAAGCAAGGTGGTATCATCTGTGTATAAACTCAAGGTAAGTTTAAAGGTCAAGGTATGTAATATATGTGTTGATTATTGCAATGCTTTGTTTTAATTAAACAATCAGTTTTTTTTTTGTCTGTGGAAGTTTTGAGTTAGCTATTCATCATTTAGGAAAATCTCCCACGAGGAGAGTGTCTTACATTTGTCTTTCGATCGATATGTATTGGTCCACCCTTGCTATGATATTAGTTCGAGCAAACTGTCAATAGCCCATAGATTTGGTGCGGACATCCCTAGGTCCACCCTCCAGGTCCACCTTGCAGAGCCAATCCGTTTCCTCAAACTATCTTCTTTGTGTTTCTTACAACCCTCAAACTTGAATAACCAAGTTATTCTTCCTCAATGGAAAGATAGGAGGGACTTAATCTCCTCTTCAATTAGGATATATTGAATAATCTCCTCATTCTTTGGTTCACTGAATCAACTAGGAACTTTTCTTTTCTCTTCTTCCTTCAGGTAAGATAATTCCTTTAAATTAGTTTTGAAAGCGAAAAAGCAAGGGTAGAAAAGTTAATCCTCTTTCATTGGGATGAAAAAGGAAGCTAGTGAAGTTCATATATTACCTTTCACACTCACAACTATATCGTCCTCATATTGAGTCTCCTAAACAAGGATTGAAGAGATCGTATACTTTATATTCCCCATCCTCAACTTAAACCTTTCCTTCGCATGATTGGAATCCTCCTAAGAGTGATTTAAATGTGTATCTAGCTCAAATAGATCTCCCCCCTAAGTACATACAACTTCTTTATTTTCCTTCTCCTAACCTAGATTGTCATTCCTTTATTGTTCCTATAGTTTTTGCACTTACTCATTTTGAATAGAGCTAAATTCAAATCAATCTTCCTTTCTCCAAACTAGTAGACTTCTTTTTATAGGCAATGCCTTGAGTAGTGGGCCTAACTTTTGGTAAGACTAGAAAACAAAAGAAAGGTTCTTATAAACAATATCATAAACCTAGTTATCAAACTCAGAGGTCTTTGTCTACTTCAAAATTTACTCATCTAATCTAGTTTAAACTATATGGTTTTTAGGCACTCATTGCAATAGTCACTATGAGTTGGCCAAAAGATTTAGCTATTCCTATCATCACATCATCCTCTCAATACTTTAGTGGCATGATTATGAGTATAGCCCAAATAGGTACCACATTAATATTCTCCTTTTTATGATCAAAATTTGGTTTCCACTTCCTTAGATAGAAACTTGATTTGCCCCAAAAACAAGGACCTTCCACAAGGGTCCAAACATAATCATTATGGTTTGAGAAGAAAGCCCTTGATATGTGCACAAATATCTACTTGACCTTTAGGTTTCCACATTGTTTTAGTTAGATTGAGAACTAAAAGAATTCCCTCTTAAAGTATTTTTAAGTTTGGTGGAGGATCTTTCAACTGTATAGAATTAGGAATCCTAAAAAAGATATTATCCTTATCTATAGCTAGCTCTAATGGATAATTAAAAAAAGGGTTTGAGACTATACTTATCTTTAAGAACTTATGCCCTTGATTTTTATCCTTCCTATAGTTATGAAACTTATCACAAGACTCTCTAAGCCTTAGAAGATGGGGGGCTTAGCATATATCGTCTATTTTCCTTTTGCACTATTCCTTTGTTCCTTAGAGGACCCCCTTTTGAAAGAGGAGAAAACCCATGTGGATCCCCATCACTATCACGGACAAACTTAAACAACACACTCTAAATTGTGATTTGTTTAAGTGACTCATCTGAAATCACACTAACTTCTCCAATAAAACCTACCTTTTAAATAGACTTCAGATAAACCACCTAAACACGTAAATGCCTAAAATCACTATCACTTTTCCCTTCATCTTCCCACGATCCTCCTAAAAAGTTATTCCTTGCCCACCCTCTTTACTAGTATAGCACTAAACTTGGTTTCCCATCCAAACATTGTTAGGCTGAACTCTATCAATACTTACAAAATCTCTCCCCTTGGAGATTTTTCTCTACCACTGTTATCAGACAAGTGTCCTTGCTGCTCTTCTGCACATAGTATTTCTGATTGTTGTTTTTCCAAGGCACAGTCAGTGGTATCGACATATTATCCTGCCATTGGATCTTTCTGCAAGGATACGAGTCTAAGATTGCTCCTTGTCTGTAATTAAAGTGTTCTGGGCCCATCTCAAATTTTATTAAGAGCGTGAACTTTCTCCATAATTCATTCACAGTCTACTTCTTTTGTTTTCTTACCATTTGTCAAGTCAATAAATAGATCAATTCGATTCTCCTCCTTTGGACAGAGAGTGTCCCTCTCACGTTCAATCCAATGAGAGACGTTCCCTATACGTTCCGTATTTAATTCTTGTGTAAAAGTCAAGTTTTTGTCTTTTTTCTTATAATATGTGGATTTCATTGATTTCATATTTCAGAGGGCAAGAAATTCATCAGCATAGAAACAGAAATATTTTTATTTTTTTTAAGGAATGTAGACTTCATTTAACTTATATAGTACTCATCACATCATTTTTATAGTGGAGAAATAAATCAATATTGTTGTATTCTTTGATTAGCACGAGATATATGTTTGGACAAATGTGTCTCTCTAGCATTCATAATATCATATGGAAAGAAGAATCTTCAATTTATTGTAAGTTTTGCTCATTTTCCTAATCTTTATCTATCTCTATACATACATATTCCCACAGCCTTAGCCCCTACCTTATCTTTTTATGTACATACTTAGATACATTCATCTTTATATTTAATACACTCAAAAGATTAATAAATCTAGATACATGCTTCTAGAGTACTTAACTATTGTCTCAACGGTCTTTTACACATATTTCTAGGGTTTGACGTAAAAGAACATGTCTCTATGTAACACATTGAGAACCCTTCCAAGGTATTTTTAAAATAATAGTAGTCTTTAAATTAGTAAAAAGATAAAAAAAAAAAAAAGCAAACCAAATGAGAAAGATAGTTGATGCACAAAATGCACAAGGTTGAATCTAAACTTAGAGGACAAATCCACAATTATCAACTAACCCTACAAACTTGATCTCAAATGGAGCACAAATTTAGTGTCATGTCTAAGGCATTTGAATGATAGGGAGATCACGACTTAGGACAAAACAAGTTAGATTTCTATTATCTTCACCAAAGACATGCATTCTTCATGTGTTAAGTCCAAAAATTGCATTATAGCCTTGTTTTGTATTTTAGTCATAAAAAAGTATAATAGTCTTAGGCAACGACTAAATTAAGGATTGGTTCTAGGTCTCATACACAACAAACGGGCCTAAGAATAAAAGAAACAAGATTACAACACCAAATAGAATACAATTTTTTGACAATTAGGAGACCAAGGTGGACAACCACACCCTATCTCCAACACACAAGAACATAATACATATGTTTCTCAAGGACTAGGAGGTATAAAAGGGATTCCAAAAAATGTCCAAGGACACAAGGGATGAATGAAAATGTTCCTAAAACACCTCAATCACCCTCCAACCAAAAGGAGAATCAAAATGACACCTCATAGAGGCAGTTCTCACATTCAAACATAAGACTAGAAAAATGGCTACAACATACAATCTAATAAATACCATAATTGATTTTTTTCATCACATTACATTTGTTTTAAATCCAAATATAAATATTCTCTAAGTTAATTTTAGCCAACATAAAAATAATGGTGAATAAAATACAAAATAACATGCATGTTGACACGAATCTCAAAACATGGTGAAATAAATAATCACGTCATCACCACCTATGTGGGTGGTTACAATATATAAACTAAGGAGGGTTCAATATAGTAATTCATTCACATGAGAAGACTCTAATATCTTAAATTATACATTTTACAACATATTTCAATAATGATATAACTAAAGGAAAGGAGTAGAGGACCCCCCGGTATATTATTTCAATCTAAACCCATAGATTCACCCCATCATGCTAAGAGATAGTCACTTGGGTGCAAGCACACACACTCATGCACACTTGACACTTCACTATGAAGACTCAATAGCATGTGTTCATTCTCATAGATAAAATAATTACTTATGATGTTTGGAGGTATCATTTCCCTTTAACACATAGAATTCTTGTGAGCCACATGATCAATGCCATGTTCTAAAAATCAATGGCTAAGATTTACATGGATATGACTTAACTTTAGAGCATGTATAAAATATTTATAAATACATACAACCAATATGCAGTAATAAATACCCCAGTAGTTGATCATTGGGATGATACAAATAATTTACTTAAGTTAGTGGTAACTACCTATAGTAAGTCAATATTCAAATAGAATAACATGAAAAGGTAAAAAGAAAGGACTTAGGATTTTTGAACTAGGTTGCCATGAACATGAACTAAGACTAAGTTAATGTACCAAAAATAATTAAAAGGAATTTTTGGTATCATAAAAATGTTTGAGAATGAATCTTACAACCTAAAGGAGGATTTTTGGTACTACACAAGTCATTAATCTCACATCAAAGGCATTAGTAAGTAAATAAAAATGAAACGAATAACAAAGAATAAGAGAATAATAATGCAGCAACAAAAAGAACTATGAAGTATGAGAGCACATGATTTAAGGGAAACATTTATAGAGTATGATATTTGAAGCACAACATAATTTTTTGTTATATTTTATTAGATCAATTATAATCATAAATGGTAACAAAGATAGACATGCAAAAAAACTCTTCGATTGAGTGTCAACAAGTTCATTGGAATGTCTAGAAGTACGTATTGTAGTAATAAGTGAAATTGGAATTTAAAAAATATATTTATCAACCATTTCAAGCATCCCATAGACCCCACCATGGTGTATCACCAATTTGAAACTTGTAGATAGGAGCTCAATGTGTATTTATGCATTTTCAACATAAAGTTATAATTATTATATAGAAGACTAATTTCTCCATACAAACTAGTTGACAGTATATCTATTCAAAAGAACCTAGGAGCTCTAGATCCTCTAACTTCCATGTTTATGAAAGGTCATTTTGTTGTGCTAATTTTACCACTTGCATATATTGAAGCTATGGTTATGGAGGAACAACTCATGCCTTAGGACTATGAGATTGGTATTGCCTCTTCTTTTGGATAATTAGCTATATAAAATGAAGTACACCAATATTTGTTTCAACAACATTGCTTCATAACCCATTTATAAGTGTCCATAATCAAAATAAAAGTATAATACCTACAATCAAAATGATTTTTTTAGTCCCAATCAAGCAATCAACTTCATGTCAATCAATTACATAATTTTGATTGCTCAATTATCTATAATTCCCCACCTAAATAACTAGGCATCCTAGGGCACAACAATAAATCAAATGAACCCCATAGGAAATTGATTGAGTATCCCATTCTATATGAATAGTCAAGAACCTATTAACAACCATCAAACATAAGTTAAATAGACACCAAAAAACTAGTCGTCTACATCAAACCCCAAAATTGATAATATTCAGAGGATGGCTCAAAAACTAATGGTGTATTAAATTTAGAAAGGAGAAACACTATTAATCAACCACTGGCCGGCCATAGCCGTCGGTGGGCCGCTGGTGGATCCACCGGAGCGCCACCACTGGTTCACCCTATAACCATATTAAAGAACTTTTATTCAAATGGGCATAACTTTTTCTTAGAGTGTTCTTTTTTTCTCTTTTTGGACTTGTTGGAAAGTTGACTGAGTGTTCTACACTGTGGTGCCAGATTTTTTTGGATATTTTTCAACTTTGATAGTGTTTTTCTTGCTGGAAGTCAGATTTTTTTTTTAGCTTCAAGAGGTGACATCAGGTGCATACAAAGTCAGATTTTGGACTTTGAATAGTCTATGGAAAGCTTGTTCAAAGCACTACGCATTGGATCAGGTTTGGAGTTATTTTGGCATGGTTTATTTTCTATTTTCCTTATCTGAGCTATTTATGGGTTACTTTGACTATGATGATACTATGAGTTTATGGATGATCATATCTTAGAGATTTGATGTTGGATTCATTGTATGCTCAATTGTACATCTCATATTATTATATTTTGACATGGTCATCAATATTTGGTTGAATTTATATGCTTCATTATCGTATCTACAAGTTGTGCAATGTTGTAGGTGGTCTATACTTACATTTTTCATTTATGACTTGGACATGGGTTGTCTATGTCCATAGATATTTTAGTGTTGATGCATTTTCAGTTTGGTGGCTTAGTTTAGTCACTTGGTTTGCTATTTTTTGATGTCATATTGAGGAGATGAGATGGTATTACCAGGTACAGTCATGATGTGAGATCTATGTAGTTTACTATGTTATGTAGATATGTGGGACATGGTTGGATTGAGTTGTTGGTATATTTGGTGGTGATCATGATGTCATGGATGTTTCTTGTGCTTTAGACACTTTGGAATGCCATGATGGTTTATACAGGTGAATTTTTGGTGGTGTTGGATTGGTTCTTGATTATGGTTGTGGTAGTGTATCTTCTTGGTATGAGGATCATGGTTTTACTTTTCCTTTTGGGAGCTCTTATTACATTTCAGTTCTTTGATTATGTGAGGGCCTTTGGTTGATCTTCATTAGGAGATTGTTATCACGATGTCATGATAGCTTGATTAAAATTTTTAGTGGGAGATTTTTACAGTGATAGTTTGGCGGTGTTGGATATGTTTATGATGGTTTGGCGGTTGTAGGTATCTTCTAGCTTGGATATTTTGGTTCTACTTGTTATGCTAGTGAGATTTCAGTTGTGTGTGTAGACCTGGATGATCTTCATGGAGAGGATGGTTGTCACGATGCCATGTGTAGCCTAGTATCATATGTTGGTAGTGATGTGGATTCACCATTTGATGGTGGATGATCTTCTACAGTGATTATTGGTGTCATGGATGGACTCTTGGTTTCTACTTCTATGCAGAAAGGGTTCATTGGCTTTTTTTGGTTTCATTGATAGAGGATGGTTATATTCATGTGGTTTGGATATGTTGACATCTTTGGTTGCCATGCAGGACTTCTTTAGTCTTTGGTTGAGGTGTCATGCTTTGCTATTCTGATATGTGATCCTTGTTATGATATTATGGTTATGTTATTATGTCATGGTATACTCTTGTTTGTGCACATTAGAGTTTTGGCATGATATAGGTACTTGGTATGATTCTTTGGATCACATGATATTTCTTTGAGGAGGTGTGAGATCATGATGTCATGGTTATGTTCTTGATTCAACTATTAGGACTTTGACATTGATCTTGGTGGTTCTCTTGGTATTGGGTACATTGATCTTTTGCTTGATTACTTCATGTGATGGTGCTATGTTGCATTTGGAGTTTGGAATAGATTGGTTGGTTACAGGTACTCATGGATACTTGGAGACATAGGCAAGGCTTGAGTTCTCGTATGTTTAGAGACATGTGTTGAGATGTTTACTCTTGATGAGATTTCAATACGGAGTCTGAGGATCCTACACCTTGGTTGAACGTGAGTTCAACATGGACCTATGAGGAGAGTGTTTTTGGATGAGTCATGATGACTTGGATGTCTTGGAGGAGCATTCTCATTCCCCACTCTTGGTCTACTCGGCAATTTCACTTGAGAGGTATTTCCCATTGTTTCTTTCAGTTTAATATATTTATGCTTTATCTTCTCATGCATATGGATCTTGAGCTATGGATATATGGTTTTGGGGGGTTCATTTGAGGAGTATTGGCATGTTTATCTCCTTATGTATTGTGATTAATTTCATTTATGTTGAGTTTAGGAGATGTGTTGGGCTTATTTCCTTCATTGGAAATGGATTTAGTTTGATCTTATTTGGCTTGAGAGGCTTACATCCATGTTGATTACATTATACATATGTTATGTTTGATCTTGGTGATTGAATGCTTGGGTGTTGTTATGGATTTTCTTTTGGGGTGTTATGGAGGAGATCATTCTTGACACAATTGGCATTTAGAGGTGTGTGTAGGAGGATTTTCTATAGGTATATGATGTGTAGAGTTTCTCTCTTTGGTCTTGGTTATCTTCCTAGATGTTTGGTTTCACATTACATTGGTTTGAGGTTTGGTTGGAGCTATTGTGATCACTAGATTGTGATCATGTGTTTTCACTTATGTTCTTGGGTGAAGACATGGAGGTTCCTTTATCTTTTTCCTTTGTTGGGTGTGGAGAGCTTGGGAGAGCTATGGAGACTTGTGGTGAGAGTTTTTCTTACAAGTTATTGATTTACAGGTTTGCATATCATTGTGGATGATTCCTTGGTTCTACATGATGTTTACACTTTCTATATGATGTTATTGGTAGACTTTGTATGCCTTGATCTTTTTCAGATTTTCATTACCCATGTAGTGGGAGCTCTTGGCTATGTATGTCATTCTTTGACAAGTTTACACTTGGAGTTTATGATTGTAGTTTATGGGTGTATATGTTTATGGCATGAGTTTACTATGTTTAGTATACCATGGAGGTATGGATAGTTGGATGTGTTGGCACTTTCTGTGGGTGCTATTTTAGCTATGGGTTTGTGTATCTTTATAGCTACCGATGCATATTGATACCTTTGGATTGAGTGTTTGTGTTTGGGATATCAGTTTAGGTAGGACTTATGCTTCATTGTGACAGATTGTGTGGCTTCTCTTTGGATGGCTTATTATCTTTGTGCATTGGCATGATGGAGGATGAGAGCATTCATGCTTGGGATGGTGGTCATTTTGATTCTTGTTGCAGTTATCTTGATGGAGCACATGGAGCACTTTGATTCCATGATGCTATATGTGGCTATATGGATTATTCATTTGATTCATATTTTGAGGTTACGTGTTCCTCTTATGAAATGTATACAACAATTGGGAGAATGTTAGGAAAATGTGTATTGTTATGTAATTATTCTTGGGTCCACTTTATGTTGTATGTAACATTGGGACATAAGTTAAATCTGTTAAAATGTAATTATTTAATATTGGGGAAAATAATTAAATAAAGTACCCAATATTAAATGTGGGGACATGGTTTTGTAGTCTCATGGTTTTAGTCACATGGTTTTGTGGGAGCTTGTGTCTATTAAAGCAACCACATGGGTAGTTGTTTAGGTTGATCAGTTGGCGGGTTAGCTCTGATTAACATTTGTGGAGGTTTGAAGCATGGCATGGGATGTGTGGTTGCATTCTTGTTCATATGGGTTGCATGGAGAGGGCTTGTTGCTTCAAAGGTGTTCATGGAGACTCTGAAGATGTATTGTAATCTTTATTGTTGAATAATACATCAGAGATGGATGATTTTGGAGGTTGGGTTTTTCCTTCTTGAGGGTTTTCCCAGGGTATATCTTGTGTCATATTTTCATGGATATGTTGTCTATTCTCTTGCATGTATATTCTGAGTACTAATTTGCATAGATCTCTTTTGGGTTATGTGGAAATTGTCTTTAAATGGTCGCTAGTTTCCAACAAATAAAAATAATACAAACTTATACTATTATTAAACTTTTCCTTGGTTAATACATAAATAAACCAACAAGCAGTGATCCATAAAAAAGATATAATGATTATTAATACAACACACATAAAAGCAACGATCATTAGCCAGAGACACAATGATTATTAAACAATCTTGAATATTAGGATGTGCACCACTTAATCAAGATTAAGTGTCACATCCTCCATAATCTTCCACTTGCCTCTAATCCCTCATTAATTATCTTAATCATGTGTTTGCACAACCTTAATCAAAATTATTAGCCACATTTGGCTTACTTTTTTTGGTCAACCTTCCCACTTACCATTTTTAGCCTGGACTCCCTTCCCCATGTGAATTTTTAATTCACTTTGGTCTTCCCAAGGTCTTCCTCATCCCCCATGCAAATATGACACATCATTTTACATGTGCCCAAGGCTTCTAGAACCTTGGACTTGTCACATCACCCACATTTGACAAATCTCCAGCTTTTTGGAGACCTCCTTTTATCCAATAAACTCTCCATTAAATATAAATTTTTAATTTACATTTATTTCTCCCACACACTTTCCCTTTTCCCATGGAGATTTTTGAGGAATTCTAAAATTCCTCAAAAGTCTCTTTCATCCTCATTTGGGGACAAGAAGTTCCTTTTTGAGGAAATCTTCCCATCCCCCAAGGTACCTCAAAGGTACTTGTCCTTCATCCACCTCATATACTTCCCTTCCACCTCTTGTCCTTCTCTTCCACCTCATTTCCACATCACTCCACCTTAAGACATATCACCTTCCACATGTCAAGATGTGAGGACTTGTGAGTCCTCAACTCACCATAGCCCTTCATCTTGATCTTTGTTGGATCAATCCCAACTGTTGAATTCTCTAGAGAATTCCAATTAGCCTATAAATATCCCCTCAATTCCATCATTTTAGAGGATCAAGTCTTTTGCAAATAAACTCTTGCAAAATTGTCATTCAAGCTCTCATTCATTTTAGCACTTATCTCATCAATCCATGTTGCATCAATTCATCTTGCATCCATTCAACTTCATTGCCATCCAAGGAGCACACAAGACTTCAAAATCAAGGGCCAACAGAGGAAGTAACAACATGAAGGTATAACAGCAATCAATTTGTTTATCTTACTTCTATGTTGTCCACTTTCTTAGGCTAATCTTATTGAGGTGCCCTTTTATCTTGTTACTTTTTTTTATATTGCACTATTAGTTTTATCTAACATCTCACATTAGGAAATAACATTTTATTAGGATCACATTTCTGGCACGCCCGGTGGGACCCACAAAGGGGTCTCTTTCTTTCACGTCTTTTGTTGTTAGCTTGTTTGTAGATTCAAGTCATAGAGGGGCAAACTTGCCCTCCCGGACGCTACAGAAGGGTGAACTTGCCCTCTATTTCAGCTGTTTTCTACAGAGGGGTGAACCTACCCTTTGCTATTTCTAAAGGTTTTCTGTAGAGGGGTGAATCTGCCCTCTGTTTCAGCCATTTTCTGTAGAGGGGCGAACCTACCCTTTGTTGTTTCTGACGGTTTTCTGCAGAGAGGCGAATCTGCCCTTGCTGTTTTTGACTGTTTTCTGTAGAGGGGCGAATCTGCCCTTTGCTATTTCTGACTATTTTCTGCAGAGGGGTGAATCTGCCCTTTGCTGTTTCTGACTATTTTCTGCAGAGGGGCGAATCTTCCCTTTGCTGTTTCTGACTATTTTCTGCAGAGGGGCGAGCCTGCCCTTTGCTGTTTCTGACTATTTTCTGCAGAGGGGCGAACTTGCCCTTGTTTTTTTTGACTGTTTTCTGTAGAAGGGTGAACTTGCCCTCCCAGTTCAATGTTTTTCACTGCAGAGGGGCAAATTTTCCCTTAACAACACATTCGAGAAGGTAAAAAAGGGACATTTTAGCTTCGTTTTTGTCTCTTTCTTTCATTGTTTTGTGCTCTAACCCACTAATCCTGTTTGTTGATGAGTGAAGTCAGATTTCGTGCTGGTATCTTGCGTATTTTTGCTGCAAATCACAAAAGGGAAAAAGATAAACAACTAACATTTGCTTGGAGAGCCTTCGTTTCATTCTGATTTTTAAAAAAGTATTTCCTTACTGTTTTATCTATTTACTTAGTATAAGTAGGCGAAAGTAATACTTGTTGCTTGTTGTGTCTATTTTATTTGTTTTACCCTAAGTGGGCATTAATTTGTTTTCACCTTCCTCCTTTGCACTTTGTGTGGATCCGAAGGGGGTAGTTGGAAATGATTAGTGTCTTCTTCTTAGCGGGACCTGCTTGGGGATTTCATCACCCCAAGGGACAATTCCAACCACACGTACCGACGGAGTATATAAAGGGGGGAGAGCCAAAGTTGTACCCCAATCCAGTTGCGTCGTAATTAGTGGAATGTCGAACCTAGGGTGATACCTAGATAGACGTGAAGAGTTGGTTTGAGCCTTTTAGTATCTCGCTGGGGCTCCCGACTCACGCTTGTGATGGACTGGTGTTCACGGTTGTGCCTCATGTACCGAGTGTATATCGAGGACTCCCTAGAAACCTTGTTCATCCTAGAGTAAGACCTTTGCCGGCCATACCCATTAAACACTGATCATAGGATTGTGCTTGTTCAAAGTGTCTTTCTGTGAAGAACCAGTAAATTTTGATAAGTCAAACCATCATTAAATCATTTTAAGTCATTGCCAAAATCCCTTATCCAAACCAAGTTACATTTTCCACTATAGAGGGGCAAACTTGCCCCACTATTTCGGACTTTTTACTGCAGAGGGGCGAACTTGCCCCACTGTTTCAGCCCTTTTTACTGCAGAGGGGCGAACTTGCCCCACTATTTCAGCCTTTTCTGCAAAAGTGCGAATACGCCCCCTGAACAGACATTTTCATCCATTTGACCCTTTTAAACCTCTGTTCGAATCCCCGAAGCCTCCATTTGACCATTTGATCATCCTAAATACTCATTTGACCAATCCAAACATCCATTTGACCTTTCCAAACCTCCATTTAACCTCTCCAAAAGCGTCCATTTACCACATTCGCATTGATCATTCCACCATTTGGGATACCCATCTTATCGTAAGACCTAAACATCTTCAACAACACATCTTTCCTTTGCATCCATCATTATTCCTCAACACAAAATCCCTTAAAACCTTGTGTTAGGAGTTGTCTCCCGAATTGACCAAGGCGTTAAATTGATTGTTATCCTACATAATCAATCCTTGTCTTCAACCTAATCAATCCGCTTCTATCTTGAGGCGGATTTGTGTTGTAAGTCAACATCATTGGCCCAAATCAATCTCCTTCCATCTCAAGGTGGATTAGGCGTCATAATAATTGATTTAATCCGATCAACCAACGTTACAAGTCACCTAGGGTGGTCTCCAAATCAGGTTTTAGGATCCCTTCCATCATCCAATCATCAATCCAAATCATCATTTGATCCAATCACCAATCCAATCATCAATCCAAATCATCATTTGATCCAATCCAATCATATCATCAATCCAAATCATCATTTGATCCAATCACCAATCCAATCATCAAATCCAATCATCAAGTGATACATCATCACTTGATCCAATCAAATCCAATCATCATCCAATCATCAAGTGTTACATCATCACTTGATCCAATCAAATCCAATCCTCATCCAAAGCATCAAGTGATACATCATCACTTGACCCAATCAAATCCAATCACCACCCAATCACCAAGTTGACACATCAACATTTGATCCAATCAAATCCAATCCTCAATCCAATCATCAAATTGATACATCATCATTTGATCCAATCAAATCAATCCTCATCCAAATCCTCAATCGATACACCATCAATTGATCCATCCTCCAATCTAAGTCAATCAATCCAAATCATCACCTAGATCATCCTCTAGAGATTACATCTTGAAATCACCTAGTTGTTTTGCACGTTCATGCCCGTTCAAACCCATTCACAAATGAAAAAGCAAATGGCAGACCAACAAAATCAAGGCTCCCAACCAAATGTCCCTCAAGATCCTAATAACATTCCACACGATCCTCATAACGACATCTCATCTCAATCAAACACCGACATCCAGAACATCACACCACCTAGTGACGAAAACATGGTCAATCAACTCGAAGTCACCGTTGACGAATATCTCAGTAATCCTACCAATGTCCAAATGACGGATCGTCTCCTAAACGAACGTGGGGATAAGATCCTTGCCACCTTACTCATGAAGGGAGTCAAACCACCATCCGATTTCAATACATCACAATATGCCCTTCCCCCATTTGTTGACCCACAAACCTCACAAAACGTTCCAGAAAATTCCTACATTCCTGAAGGTGCCCCCACTAAAAATTGGTACCACCCCGAACTTGGAAATGATGTCATTCATCAAGTCCAAGAATATCCTCATCTTCCAACCACAACATCTACTATTCCACCATCCGATCCTAATGACCCTCATACCTATGGCATGCCGCCATACATCCCATCTGCTCCACCACTTCCTCCCCCATATTCTAATATTGGGGGCACACCTCCACTTACCAATGCGCTACCTCCTCAATTCCAACAACCTCCAAATAATCCACACCAATCCACCACACTACCAGCACCACCATAACATGTTGCTACTATTATAGCTTCATCTCAACACTTGCATCCACAACACCCTTTCGTTCTCACACAACCATCACATCAAGTGGTGCAACATACATCTCAACAACAACAACACATCTCACCTAACCCATCTTAACAACAACAATACATCCCATCTCACCCGCCTCAACAACAACAAATCTTATCTCATCCACCTCATCAACAACAACAACCTCCACAACAACATGTGCACATCCCTACGCAAATACACCATAACCCGCTTACCAAATACCTCTATCATCCCACTAGCACATACACTATTCCATCCCATACAAACCCTCATCAGAATGTGCAAAACCAAACGCATACCCAACTGCCACCTTACGCCAATGTTTCACAACCTCAACACAATCCCCATCAACAAACATCAAGTCCATACCCATATGCCACACAACAACCCACCATTGCACCACAATACCAATCCTACCCACCCCACTTGCAACAACAACAAACTCACCAACAGGTGGCACCTTATGCTTCTTATTATCAACAATCGTCATCACATCCGCAAAGAGGCCTTACCTCTACGCATTACCAAAATGCTATGCAGCAATAGAACCCCTCTCTCGTTTCCTACTATCAACAACAAGGGGCTCCCACTCAATATAATCAATCATCCAATTATCAAACCACCTATAATCAACCAATGCACTCATATCCGACCCAACCCGTCTATGATCCAATGACAGTAGGGCCATCCTCATCATACCCACAACATTATCCATACACTCAATCCACTTTGACTCCCATGACACCCATCAATAAAGACTTGGAAGAAGTAAAAGCCGCATTAAAGGACTTACAAGCTGGAATGGGAAAACAATCCTTCAAGTTTGAGGACATATGCCCTTATCCGTTTGATCCTTCCATTTCCTTGATTCCTTTTCCTAAACATTTCGAGATACCCAAATTTGACAAATACAAAGGAACCAAGGATCCTAAAGCTCACCTTCAAGAGTTTTATGCTCATTGCCAAGAGGTCATGCACAATGATAATTACCTTATCCGAATTTTTCCTAAAAGTCTACAAGGGGTCGCCCTCAACTGGTTTATGGGTCTTGAAAAGGGATCTATCAAAACCTTCGCACAATTGTCCGAACAGTTTGTCTCTCATTTCTCTTTTAACCTAGAGAAAGATATTGACACACTTGATCTCCTCAAAGAACAACAACGTGACGGAGAGACCTTTGCAAGCTACTTGCAAAGATGGCGTGCCTTGGCTAGTAGGATGAAATCCCCACCAACAGAAAAAGACATGGTCACGCTATTTATCAAAAAATCCCACCCGGATATGGCGCACAATTTCCAACTCCACTGTATCACTACCTTTGCGGGACTTGTGGAGAAAGGCCCCATCTTAGAACGAGCCCTTGTCGCAAGAGGACAAGTCAAACATTTCAATTATGATAGAGAAAAATCCTTTGGGGATAAACCTCGCTATTGGAATAGAAATAAGAATTTTGTCAATGACAGTGTCACAGACACCAAACATGTTCAATTGGCCACCACTACGCAAAGATACCCTCCTCCACAACAACCATCAGTTTAGACCGCCATATCCATCCCTCAAGGGGCACCATGACAACAATCCAATCAAAACAACCAAGGGGGAAACAAATGACAGTTCACTCAGTTGGGAGAACCCCTTAGCATGGTGTTTAATAAGCTTCTTCAAGCTAACTACCCCATCACATATTCTGTTACCAAACCTCTTGATACATCTAAACCCAAGCCTGCTTGGTTTAAAGACAATGAATATTGTGAATTTCACAAAATTAAGGGACATACCCTAGACAAATGTCAAGGCTTAAAAACCTACATCCAAGGTCTCATCGATCGAGGTGAAATCCATGTGGATGCTAACGCAACATCCTCGTCCAATGCTCAACTACAAATATACCAAAATGCCTTTCCTAATCATAACCAGGGTCCTAGTACATCCAACTCAAATCCTGGACCTAGCAGTAATAACCAGTTGGGAAACAGTACCAATAACATCAGCTACAAAAATGTACCATACAATTATCAAGGTGTGGTATCATACGTAGAACAAGTGGAACCACGTGTATCCATTCTACACGTCAAAGGAAAGGATTCACAATGTGTTGTTGCTACTTGACGGACTCGCATCACAGTCCCTGCCGCATCTCCATCCACCCAACGACCATCCACCAATTCCCAATATAACATCCTAAACCATCTAGGTAAAACTACAGCCCAAATATCCATTTTGGATCTGCTTAAGTCATCTCCCATACATCAAGATATCTTAACTAAGGCTTTGCAAAGCACACAAGTGCCTGATAATATTGACCCTACCCAAATTCAAGCATTGGTAGGCAATCTTTCATTGACCTATCAACTAGCCTTTAGCCAAAAGGACATGCCACATCTTGATTCAAGCCACAACCGCCCCCTCCATCTTGAGGTCGGTGTCAATTGTCAAAAAGTAAAAAGGGTACTGGTAGATAATGGTTCGTCCCTAGATCTTTGTACGTTAAAATTCATACAATAGGTTGGATACACCCAAGCTGATCTAAAAAGTCAAATCATCACCATCAAGGCGTATGATAATGCAGAGCGGGATTCTAAGGGTATCGTTTTCCTCCCTATTCAAGTGGGCCCCATTGTACAATACACTATGTGTCATGTTCTGGACCTTGAACTCCCCTACAACATCCTTCTTGGCTGTCCATGGATTCATTCTATGCAAGCCGTACCATCCACCTATCACCAATGCCTAAAGTTCCCATTTCAAGGAATGGAAGTCACCATACAAGCTGACGCCCAGCCTTTTGAGTATTGTCGTGCTTTGGAAGCTTCTTTTTCACATTCGCATTACTATCCAAGAGTCGAAATGGGGGCAACCCCAACATCTGATCCTGACCCATCCACCAATACACTAAACACTTCATCCCCACCATCATCCACACCTACTTCCACTATCACCAAGGTCCAGATCATAGACAAGGGATGTGGCACATACAAAATGCATATCACACTCAATGTGGCAACCATGCCACTTTCGCCCCGCACATATGGACAACCAATCCTGCTAGTGCCAAAAGTGGAAAAGATACTTACCCTCACTTCCAAGAACGTGGGGTCAACAACATTCAATGATTTGGGATCCCTCCAGGATCAAATGGACGAAGATATCAGTCAATGGGTTTACCGAGAAGAACCTGAACCACCACGTCCCCTTATGGAATACTTTCAAGAGGCTTATCCATGTGCATCCAAGTTTGTTGAAAAATGTCATTACCAAGGCGGAGGCCTTGGTACAGAAGAACAAGGAAAACAGCTACCCATTGAAGCACTTACCATCCGACCAAGAAATTTGGGATTGGGTTATGATACTAAACAGAAGGGTCCTACAACATTCGCTAACACTTCTAACAATGTTAGTGTTGAAAAAGGTTCCCTTGAAGACATACCGGAGGAAGAGTCCATCATACACGCGTATGATGATCTGGATCACATTGACCTCCCTGCCATGTTCGAATGCTTATCTGTTTGTACCATAACTTTATCCCTTAAACATCCTGAGCTTATCGACTATGACCTACAAGGTAGCGCACCTGTCAGTACATTGCCCTCAGAGGATACATACGTACATCTAATGGGATTGGGGGAAGATGAATGCCCTAATCACAAAAATAAGAAGAAACAAAAGCAAAATAGGTCAACTAGTGAAAACCTCACCGAGGCACTTTTTGACTTGGAAAAAGTAAAAATAAAGGATGTATTTGACAGTGAAAACCTTAATACGGCACTGGAAGATGGGGACGTTCATCTTCCCCTTATAGGAACACAACTGTCTGAGCAATCTTCAATTCTCATTGAAGAAACGTAGGAGATGAACTTGGGAACAGAAGAAACTCCAAGGGTAACCTATGTGGCCAAATCTTTATCTAAAGCAGAATACAGCACCATTGTCCACATTCTTCAAGAAGGGGTCATCAACTTTGCATGGGCTTACTCTGATATGCCTGGCCTGGATCCAAATCTTGTTGTCCATCATTTGGATGTCCGTCTAGAGGCTAAATCTGTCAAACAGAAGCTCTGAAAGATGCACCCACAAGTGGCATTATTAGTTAAGAAAGAACCGGAAAAGTTACTGGATGCTGGTGTTATCAAACCCATTGATTACTCTAATTGGATCTCCAATATAGTACCTATTGCTAAACCCAATGGAGACATCAGAATCTATACGGATTTCTGAGATCTTAACAAAGCCTACCCAAAGGATGACTTTCCCTTGCCTAACATCGACATGTTAGTCGACATCACTGCGAGACATGAGATGCTATCCCTCATGGATGGCTTCTCTGGTTACAATCAAATCCGGATTGCCCCCAACGATCAACATAAAACCGCTTTTACAACACCTTGGGGTACTTTCTGTTACAATGTCATGCCCTTTGGTCTCAAAAATGCAGGGGCAACATATCAATGGGAAATGATGGTTATATTCCATGACCTTATCCATATCATCATGGAAGATTATGTTGATGACCTACTCACAAAATCTGGAACCAGAGAAGAGCACCCGGCCATTCTGAAACGAATCTTTGAGCGCTTAGAACAGTACAAGCTTCGACTAAATCCAAAAAAGTGTGTGTTCAGTGTCACATCAGGGAAAATCTTGGGCTTCATAGTATCTCAAAGAGGCATCGAGGTTGACCCGGCTAAGGTGAAAGCTATCATGGATATGCCTCCACCAAGAAACCTAAAACAATTAAGGAGCCTCCAAGGGAAACTACAATCCATCCGCCGGTTTATAGCCCAACTCACGGATAAATGTCAGTCATTCACCTACCTTCTCAAGAAAGACACCAGCTTCAAGTGGAATCAACAGTGTCAGTTGGGTTTTGACATGATCAAAGGATACTTGGCCCACCCGTCGATTTTGATGCCACCTATCCCTGGCAAACCACTCTTGTTGTACATATCTGCCACGTCAGTTGCATTAGGGGCATTATTAGCACAACATGATGAGTCTTCAAAGGAATGGGCGATCTATTACATTAGCCGCACACTGGTCGGTTATGAGCTCAATTATTCATCGATGGAAAAGGCCTGTCTAGCTATGGTCTTCAGCACACAAAAGCTACGCCACTATATGCTTAGTCATCCTATAAAATTGATATCCAAAGTCGACCCCCTCAAGTAACTGCTATCCAAGCCAGCCTTGACTGGTCAAATGGCTAAATGGATCATGCTCCTCAGTGAGTTTGATATAGAATATGTGGATAGAAAGGCCATTAAAGGACAAGTAATAGCGGATCAATTGGCAGATGCCCCGCTAGTGGATGCTTATCCCATAGAAACTGAATTTCCAGATGAAGGAGTATTTGCAGTCTTAGAAGCCACCACCTGGGCACTGTACTTTGATGGATCACACACTCATAATGGATCGGGGGCAGGAATCTTGCTTATCACCCCCCAAGGCAACTACATACCAAAATCATTCAGACTGGCTTTTCCCTACACCAACAACATCTCTGAATATGAAGCCCTTCTCACAGGCTTCAGAATTGCAGTCCAATGGCACATCACTCATCTGCATGTTTTTGGTGACTCCCAGTTAGTCATAAAATAGGTCAACGATGAGTTTCTAACAAAAGATGAAAATTTGGTGCCTTATAAACGAATGGTGGACGACTTCAAGAAATATTTCACTACCATCCAATTTGAGCAGATCCCGAGACTCCAGAATAAGGCGACAGATGCTATGGCTACCATTGGTTCTCTCCTCGACATGCCAAAAGATTGCACAAATTGTCAGTTCCTGGTCCAGCAACTTCTAATCCCAGCGTACGATATCCCTGAGGGTGACATGGTGTGTGCTATTGTAGGTCCTGAATCCCCTCGGTACCATGACATTTACACCTACATTCATGACAACACCCTCCCACCTGATCTCATGAGAAACCAACGTAAATCATTTATCCAACACACAGCCCGCTACACCATTATTGGTGATACACTTTATTGACGTGGGTATGATGGAAATCTCCTTCGTTGTGTAGACAAAACTGAAGCCTGCACGATGTTAATAGAGGTACATAGTGGTATTTGTGGGGCCCATTCTAATGGTATGGCCCTAGCCAAATGGATTCTCAGAGTAAGATATTATTGGCCCACAATGGAACAAGATGCTTGTGAGTATGTCAAAAAGTGTCTTCTGTGTCAACAACATGCAGATCTGATTCACGCTCCAGCACAAGAGCTCCAACCCATCACGACACCTTGGTTGTTTTCACAATGGGGTTTCAACTTGATTGGCAAGATCTACCCTCCATCCTTTGATGGACACACCTTTATCATCACAGCCATTGAATACTTCACCAAGTGGGTGGAAGCCATTCCACTCACTCAAATCACTGGTGTTCAGATCTCTAAGTTCATCCTCTACCATATCCTCTGTAGGTATGGTGTCCCCTCCACCATCATCACTCACAACGGAAAGCCATTCAAAAATAAGTGTATGAAATCCCTTTGTGACACATATCATATCCAACATCGCTGGTCCACTCCCTATTACCCCCAAGGTAATGGGCAAGCAAAAGCAACAAATAAAACATTGATCAAAATCATTAAGATCAATAATGGAGTTATAGATTTATGAAATTATATATTCAGGATTTGCTAAGGAGTGTTGTTTTAAAACTAAAATTCGCATGATGTAAATCATTATGGTGATATGTCCATAATATCTGGATTATGTTTTGTATGACTCCTGTCCAATGGATGAGGCACTGGCTATTTTCTTCAGGATTACTACGGGCCTGTTGTTCTAAGCACGGTTGTCCAAGATCTGAACAAACCAAAATATTAAACCCTTTCTCTTTACGAGATGCAAATATTATATTGAAATCTTTAGTCCCGTTGCTCTAAGATAACTTTTATTATTCTTTGGTCTGCCAATACCAGAGTAATTACTATCTCATTGCGTGTGTAGGGATTGTATTTTGTAAGAAGAAGTGTTCTTACCAGTCATAAAACATTCTTATGAACACACTTAGGTTTATCCACCTTGGTTTCACAGAGCCAAAAGTGTAGGAGATATCAGTCTTTGGCCGAATCTCGTTAGTTGGCCACTATCCTTTGTGGTTCTTTATTATAGAGGTTGGCTACCTCTTCGGAAATTACAGAGCCTGAGCTAGGTTGCATTTTAAAACACCAACACGAGCATAGTTACATCATGGTCTTCTATATCATGGTGTTGTACGACATAGGGTTGCTTGAGACTAATCTGCTTTTTTACGCATGAGACACATTGTCACCTTGGTTCCTTATACCTTGGTGCATAATGTTTAGTGCAATATCAAATAAAGAGTGTTCAAACTAATGCAACATTACACATTCCATTATCCAATGCTTTCATCCATAATCCATTAGCTCTTCATTCCAATAACCTTGCATCTTATCTACTTTTCATATTTTCATCCATTTCAAGAGTACAAACATATTCTTCTAACTTAGATGTCATCTTGAGGGGGCACCATCATTCCCATCATCCTTCCTGCTAGTCAACTCTTCCTTCAAATGACTGGGGCATCTAACCATCTAACTATTTTCTTCTTAATCCAATCACTTTTATTCTTTTTTGAAATGATGCTACTTCATAACACCATCTCAAAGAGGAGAAAATGTAAATGCCTAAAATTGACACAATCATTTCACCTAATAATCCAACCATTTCCTCTATAATTTATTGAATAAATCCCTACTTATCTAATTACTTATCCAATTTTCATCCCCTTATTAATTAAATAATATTATATTATTTAATTAATTTATCCACAATTCATCACTATTCACTTGACTCCACCCTTAGCCCTAAGATTATTAATCAAACTTCTTCTATAGTCCACCTTAAATAAATCCAAATAATTATTCATTTTAGTTCCTTATCGTCATCCCAAAAATTAAAGAAATATCCCTTTTATTTAGTTATCTTTTTATCCACTTTCCATTTAGTGGGCTAAAACCAATTAACCCCTTAATCCTTCACTTGCATGTTCTTAACCTTGGTCAACTCCCCTTACATCATACACATCCCTTGATGTGTACATATGCATGAGCTTTTGTACACAAGGTATAGGCATTTGTTACATGTGACATGGGCTTTAGCACATGCCACATGGGTCAAGAAATTTTCTATCCTCCCAAGGTATTCCCAACTACCATTTTCCATCTCATCCCTCAACGTTCTCCAATGAGATCCTCAACTATTGATTCCCCTTTGATATTGTACTCCTTCCCATCAACCAAACATGTGGAGGTGCTTTTTCTCTCTTCACCCTCCCAAGGCTCTTAACTGATATGAACCCTTGATCTCTTCTTGTAATCCTATCTAGATCCTAGACACCCAACCAATGATTTAATGCATTGAAATGAATTTTATTTTAATGTTCCATAACGAAGTGTTCCTTGAATGATTCCCTTCAACACATAAGATCTTGAAATGTGAATAAATACACATCATTTTAAATACCTAACATATCAATCAATTGCATAAACATATACTTTGTTGACTCATAATAACTAGTTGAATATACAAGAGTTAATTAACAATTAGACTAACTTCTTCTCACCAGCGTTAACTGTGATCCTAATAAAATGCTACTTCTTAATGTGAGATGTTAGATAAAACTAATAGTGCAATATGAAGAAAAGTAACAAGATAAAAGGGCACCACAATAAGATTAGCCTAAGAAAGTGGACAACATAGAAGTAAGATAAACAAATTGATTGCTCTTATACCTTCATGTTGTTGCTTCCTTGGTTGGCCCTTGATTTTGAAGTCTTGTGTGCTCCTTGGATGGCAATGAAGTTGAATGGATGCAAGATGAATTGATGCAACATGGATTGATGATATAAGTGCTAAAATGGATGAGAGCTTGAATGGCAATTTTGCAAGAGTTTATTTGCAAAAGACTTGATCCCTAAAATGATGGAATTGAGGGGATATTTATAGGCTAATTGGAATTCTCTAGAGAATTCAACGGTTGGGATTGATCCAACAAAGATCAATATGAAGGGCTATGGTGAGTTGAGGACTCACAAGCCCTCACATCTTGACATGTGGAAGGTGATATGTCTTAGGGTGGAGTGATGTGGAAATGAGGTGGAAGAGAAGGACAAGAGGTGGAAGGGAAGTACATGAGGTGGATGAAGGACAAGTACCTTTGAGGTACCTTGGGGGATGAAAGATTTCCTCAAAAAGGAACTTCTTGTCCCCAAATGAGGATGAAAGAGACTTTTGAGGAATTTTAGAATTCCTCAAAAATCTCCATGGGAAAAGGGGAAGTGTGTGGGAGAAATAAATGTAAATTAAAAATTTACATTCAATGGAGAGTTTATTGGATAAAAGGAGGTCTCCAAAAAGCTGGAGATTTGTCACATGTGGGTGATGTGACAAGTCCAAGGTTCTAGAAGCCTTGGGCACATGTAAAATGACGTGTCATATTTGCATGGGGGATGAGGAAGACCTTGGGAAGACCAAAGTGAATTAAAAATTCACATGGGGAAGAGAAGAACCTTGGTTAAATAAATGTGAATTAAAAATTCACATGGGGAAGAGAGTCCGGGCTAAAAATGGTAAGTGGGAAGATTGACCAAAAAAAGTAAGCCAAATGTGGCTAATAATTTTGATTAAGGTTGTGCAAACACATGATTAACATAATTAATGAGGGATTAGAGGCAAGTGGAAGATTATGAAGGATGTGACACTTAATCTTGATTAAGTGGTGCACATCCTAATCATAGATTAATTAATTT